>CAJQZP010000410.1:3712500-4417500 GCA_907164705.1 Parnassius apollo
AATCCACGGCTTCGAACTCCACCTGCGCAAGGAACTCCCCCAAAAAACTAGCACTCGGAAGCACCAACCTTTCTGACCCCAACCAACAATGTGAGTTCTGACCTCGAAGGATAAAAAGAGTGGTGCATCGTAATATCTATATTCGTTTTTGTCCCGCCACCACTGTAACAGCAGCAAGGCCCCACCAGAGTCGAGGGTAGGACGAGTGGAGCATCGCCATACCAGCATTCCTTTTCTTTCGCGATTTTACCTCGTCTGCGACAATAAAGGTCACTTCACTCACCAAAATCCTTCAACATAATGTGGGTTCCTAATAATTTACCGTGAGTGACTACGCCACGGCAGCTAAGGACCACGTTTGGCTGGTTTGTCAACGCCCTACCCATGCCTAGTGGCCAATATTCGTCGAAATATCTATGAGGTTGGATGTATGTTGTTTGATCTAAATTTATCCCGCTTTAGTTTCGTTCCATAATTGCGGGAGGAAAAGAAGATGTACATCAGAAAAAGTGTCATCAACAGTTTATTTTTAATATTGGTTATAATAGTGATTTGTTTCGCTTTTAACGTTTTAAAAATTATATCCACAGGATGGCTCTTTAGGCCAAAAGATCGTATGCAAGAATGAATATGGCGAACGAGTTGAATGTCCTTCTCAGGAAAATGAATATGGCGGAGAGAACGGCACAGAAAATGTATGTGTTCATGTAACTATATAATTTCCTTTATAGGATTCACCATATCATACTCATTGTGCATGCATCATTATTGCCTTAATACACTTTTGTAATAATACACACAAAATCTTATGGTTCAATTTTTAGTACAATGATATTTCTTTATTACTTTTTTATGCCAATGCTTCACTAACCTGGTCTTAAGCGGTGATGAAGTCCTAGATAAAGTAACAGAAGCCTACTATTCTTTCTAATTCTAAAATTCATTCCTGCTTCGGATAACGCTACCAAGTTATTCATTAAAAAAACGAAGCAAGCCGTTTGGTTCGAATGCATTGAATACTCGAGCCATTCTCAAAAACAGACTAAAATTCTTTTGATATTTGTCAAAATAGTCTCAAATGAAAGATATTTTATCTTACATTACGAAACACATAAAAGCCTCGCTATTTGCACAATAGTTTTCACAAAAAAAAGTGAAAATGAAAACATCTATCTACGAAAGTTACACACCTCCACGGTACATATTTGTATAATTTCAATAAACTATGAATGATTTATTAACAAATAAAACGATATTTTTTTATTATTATATTTATTCATCTAATCAGTTTGGTATTTATTTACTTTCAGTTTTTTTTAAGTATGTAATTACGCTTAATTAATAATATACTAATTATAATTTTAAAAATATGTTTTATAGGAACACAAGTCGGTCAACAGTCTTTTATTCCATTTTTATTTGGTCACATAGACAACCTTTTAATAGTAATTAAATCATTATTATTTAGTTAGCATAAAACTTTGCGAAACTTTTACAAAATAAAGTATCTAAGACTTTTAAAATTATTATAAACCATAATAAATTAATAAAAAGTAGTACTAATAACTTAATCAGCCTTAGAAAAAAATCAAACACTGCAAAGAATCTTATTCATTGAATAATTTTAGCGAAGATGAGAGAATGAACGTAACAAATTATTTTTAAGTAGGTATGTTACATTTCTTCGCCCGCAATGTGGTTGTGGTCAAATAGCAATAATATCTTCATCATTGACATCCTAAATATCTTCACACTGTGGCTAAACGAACTCCGTGTACTTATCATTACACTTTTTCTTTCTCAAAAACTTGATCAAATACTTAGAATCCAGTGCGGTGACAATTTGAACAATGTAAAATACTTCTGTCTTTTTGCAGACAGATTTAATCACAGCCCAGTTGCATTTGTTATTTGAGATCTGCCAGATATGTTACGTTTTTGAGTTAATATCATAGTATTTTTTGACACTATGTTAGATTTCAGAACTAGAAAAGATTCTTCATCGATGACACTTCGTGTATAAATATACTTTCCTATTCCATAATGATAACAATCTCTATTCCATAATGATAATAATCAAAGCTAAGTCGTCTTAAAAATATGGAATTGTCTTCCTCCTTCAACCAAGAGACATGATAGGTTCATTATTCCTCGAATTGTTTTTAAATTCTTGGCAACGATAGAGTCAGTTAGTACAATATCACTTTCGTTCGTGTACTAACATGTATGTAATATTTGATTCCTGTGAACATAGCATCTGAAATAAATTCTGTATATCTGTAATATCTTTTCTTTGGGAAACGAATCTATCGGCAGTTCTTTATACTAACCGCCTACATTATCCGGTGCTCCTTTGCCATGACCAGGGGCTGACTAGGACCGTTCAGCTTTTTGCAAATTAAAAACTTTAGACAAGAGTTTGCTAAAAATGTAAATCATGCTTTTGTTGCGATATTCTCATCGTTCTCAAAGAAATTTACAACAGCAACCTTCTTACCTTGTTTTTTTTTTTCATTTCTTTAATTGTATTTTCCAGAAGAAGCACTAGAGTAGAATAAACGCAGTAGAAATGCGGTCGTTTAGGAGTAGCTGAACGAAGGCTGAATGTGACTGACTGACTGAGGGCGAGAAATTGTGTAATAAGAGAAGAGTGTGGTTTGCAAGATGATGTTGTGACGAGAATTAAGAAAGGTATGCTTCGGTGATTTGGTCATGTAGAAAGAATGAATGAGGAAAAAGTGACAAAGCGAATTTATGTTGCAGAAGTGAACGGCAGAGTCGGTAAGGGACGCCCTAGATGAAAGTTTGGCCACCAAATTAGCGATCTATTGAAAAGGGGCCAAATTGAGAGTACCCTTAACTGACGAGCATGTATGCGTAGGTATATGGATGTAGAAGAGGCGAGAGAGGTGTGTCAGGATCGTGCCATGTGGAAGTTTGTAGTCTCTGCCTACCCCTCTGGGTAACAGGCGTGAGTGCTTATGATATTTTGCTCGTGTTTCTGCTTTTCTGTAACATTGTTATTTTGTTCAAGAATCGTTGATACTGTTTCTCTGCTCACTTTAATTCTTAAAACGTTTACCTTCTTTTTCAGAATTGAAATCATCTTTTCTTGAAGTTTCAGTTTCTTATAAAAACGTATCTATTACGTTTTGCAGTCTTCAATCCAGTCTTCTTTTAGTATGATGTTGTACTTACTGCTACAATTACTTGGTAAATCAAGTATCCTAGGCAAGTAATTTTTCATCACAGGCGGAGATGTATCTCTATAGGCAGACGAAAGATGGCTTGAGACAGAATGAGATCGTCTGCATGAGACTGGAGGAGAATGTATGTTTGAAACACTAGGAAAATGCCTAACCGAAACTGGATAATTTTCAATATCACTTGAAGTTGGTGTATTATCTCGCAAACGGGATAAAAATCTATCCCTGCATTTTCTATTTTTTCCACATTTTTTACCTCTTACGCCATTCATTTCTGTTTTCTTTGTTTTCTTTTTAACATTTGATCAATAGGTATGATTTTTTTTCTCTTCTTTTCGCTTTCAATAATGTTCTCTTTCTTTAGTTTCAGCCTGTTCGTACAATGTAGATCGGACTTTATTTTTTCCCGACATCACCTCTCACATTCTTTCTTGCGTCTGATCTCTTCTTTGTTTTTTTGGTGGTTATCATAACTAGCCTGGGTTAAGGAATATTTTATTATGAATAATTTATATATTAAGAATTTATCACATTAGTAATAATTTTTAAATTAGATACTTAATTAATAAATACTGTTGGATAAGTAATCCACAAAAGTTATAGAAATTGCTTTCTAATTTCAAAAAAAAATTTAAGTTCTTTTTGAATTATTTTTCATAAACTTTGAATTTCAATGCGGTTAATTCATTCGTAAGGCATCCTGGCGTTCCTGGCCGTCTGAGAGGCGTCCATAAAATTTTAAAATATTTCGTGTCCCCCGGACCCCGCCGATTGATTTAGTGATCAACCAAGTATAAATTAAAACAACTTTTACCTGAGACCTTTTGTAAAGGAAGGATTGTTTTTTATTATAATTTAAATACTTAATGTAAAATAATCCCATTAAGTTTAAATATTTAACGCACCGGTTATAAATTTATGATACACTTTTTACTATAAGTATTTGAATGTATTTTTTAATTCATTTAAACTTAAAATATTTTTAATAGATTATATCACTGATTAGTAAGTTCAAGTGGCTCTAAATGGAGTGACGACCTGGTAAGATATGCAGGAAGTCGATGGATGAGGGTGGCTCAATACCCTGTTTTGTGGTATTCCTTGGAGGAGGCGTATGTTCAGCTGTGGACTTGTGAAGGGCTGTAATGAATGAATGAATGAGATCACAAAGAAAATAGCGAAAAAGCAAATCGTACTAATAAATGACCTCTATAATATATATACAATATAAAAGGTCTGTGGCAGCAATGCATGAACAAAGTCAAATTATATCTTTTTATTATTGCAATATGTAATTATCACAATTTCATAAGTTTAATTCATACGGTAATATGTAAATAAAATATTTGATCATATTATAAAAATTTTTTTTACTAAAACTTGTTAAATTACAAACAACTATAATAACGCCAATAACGAAATTTCCGCAGTGAAGCGCCCTCTAGGCGATTGCAAATAATCATTTCATTCGAATAAACTATGTTTACTCTGAAAATGCGATTAATCGTTAGTATCAACTCTCTATAAAGAATTATTATAACGAACTGGCGTGATAAGCAATCAACTACTAATGAATTCAGCCAAGTGTTACAACTATGAGTTTAAAATATAATTTTCCTACTTTTTTTATTAACACTACAAAAAATTTCACTCCAAATATTTGCCTTATCGTGAACGTGAACAGTATAGAGAACAAAACTGAATTGATACAAGATGAACCAATATTTATTAAACATGGTTAATTTTATTTCTTTAATATAATATATAGTGTTGGTTTATAACCGTTTCACAAGTTATTAATTTAATATCTTTATTTTATTTATTAATTTACACGATCTTTAGACAAGTAATATTATAATTTAGTTCTGTCATTCGAATGAGTCGAAAGATTTACGAAGTCGAGTAATTCGAACGGAATCATCCATAATCGGGCACTACAGCACTATTTTATAGAATTGTCTTGTGGTGTGGGGCTGGTGCAGAAGGTGAAGTTATTTCTAAGAATTCGCAAAATTCAGTATTATATCTAGTTTCAGCAAGTGAATCAATTTAATTAAAACAGTAAGTAATGCACAGTTCCTTTTTTAGTTTTTATTTAAATTAGAAAAGTCAATTTCTTAGGGTCCTGTAACAATTAGCCGGGGAGCAATTGACGTCATACACGTGATTATTCGTGATTTTGTATTTTCTTTATTTTAACTTAATAACATTTTGCTTAGAATATGCTTGGCGATGACAATTCCATAGTATTTTCAAGATTTTCATGCCATATACTATTTTTAAGGTGATGCATAACCAATGTTTCAATGCGATATTAATGCCAATATAAAATCTTTTGGCGTACGGTCAAGTTTACCGTCACTGTGTATGACTTTCTTATTTATTTATTCATCGATTGGCCAGGAGTTAACAAAATTTCAAACATTAAGTGATCGGACCTCTAATACTACTTGTGGGTTATGTAATACCGTTATTGAGTGACACCTATAAATTTGCAGTCTGTACTGTCACGAATAGCGCAAAACAATAAATTTATATAAATATTGGTTCTCTCTATTGTAGTTATTGACAATCAGATATTTTTTGAACTGTACAATAAATTCGTCTGTTTTAAATATTAAATTATTAAGATTTTGACATCAACTTATGCTTGCTTTTGATCATCACGGATGAATGACTACCATAGCTAAAACGCCTCTGTATAAATATTTAGAAAATATCAAAGACAATAAAAGTAACACAATTTATTTTCAGGAAATGGCACCCCCATTCTATGCTGATCTTGGCAAGAAGGCCAATGATGTATTCAGCAAAGGCTACCACTTTGGTGTGTTCAAACTTGACTTGAAAACCAAGAGTGAGTCTGGTGTAGAATTTAGCAGTGGTATCGTCTCTAATCAAGAGAGTGGCAAGGTGATAATTATGCTAATTAATAGGTCTAGAGTATTTTTGTAAAAAAAAGGTTTTTTGATGGAGAATTGTGTAATGACATAAAAATTTATCAAATTCAATGTTTTATAGACTACTGTATTATTTTCTACAGTAAGTAAATGACACCTTGTCTGATCCAAGAGGGACAGATAGGTACTGCAATGACATTACAAAAAAAAACAGTAATTAATATAAAATTTTTATTGTTAATTAAAACTAGATTTTTTTTACAAATTGCTTAACATTCAGCTAATTTTTAAAATCTGCAACATTGTCTTTGGCTACAGTATTGATCAACATGTGGTGGTATTGTTACGATGGCTGCCTGGTTAACCTATTTAATTAAAAAAGATGATTTTTTGTTATACATTCTCCAAAAAGTATTACATAAATAAAATCTTATCACAATACTTAAAGGCTCTCATAGAGATAAATTGTAATCAGATTAGAGATCTGATTACATTTTTTATGTCTTGTATAATAGAATATTGTTTCAGGTCTTTGGTAGCCTTTCATCAAAATATTCAGTGAAGGAGTATGGCCTAACTTTCACAGAAAAATGGAACACAGATAATACACTTGCCACCGACATCACTATCCAAGACAAGATTGCAGCTGGCATGAAAGTTACTCTTGAGGGTACTTTTGCACCACAAACTGGGTAAATTATACTCTTTTTGTAAGAATACTGTCTTATAAGTATAGTAAATTTTAATAAATGAATAAAAAAACTGCAATACCATTAAAGTCGGAACTAAAATGGTTCCTTCTTGGCTAAAAAGCATAATCTGGTATGACCTGCATTAATGACCAAAAACTGAAAATTCCTAGTTACTATGTAAAACTTAAACTGAAAATAAAGAAAACAAATTTTGTTTGTACTGGATATGTATGCCTAAATATCGCTTAAGAAATTATAAAATGAAATAAATGTATATAATGTACTTCCATAGGAGCAAGACTGGCAAACTGAAGACCTCTTTTGCCAATGATACTGTAGCTGTTAATACTAACCTGGATTTAGATATGGCTGGACCCATTGTGGATGTAGCAGCTGTTCTCAAGTACCAAGGCTGGCTTGCTGGTACCAACGCTCAATTTGATACACAGAAGGGCAAAATCAGCAAGAACAACTTTGCTTTTGGTTACCATACAAGTGATTTTGCTTTGCACACAAATGTGTAAGTATTTACTGCCAAAAATAAGTTTTACTTTCATTTTACAGGGTTTCCCTTGAAGTTGAAAAGATTTATTTAAGATGCATCTTAAAAATTAATTTCACTCCATTATCAGTCGTTTAAATAAAAGAAATTACTATAAATAAAAAACTGAATACCAACATGACAATATATCACATATATAAAAATTAACTTAAGGAAAGTGCAGCATGATGAATGTGGCTAATCTTTCAAGGTTGCATTTTGCAAGATTAGTTACTGTTGCTTTTTATCCCTACTTATTTATGCCATATTAGTCCAAACAAAAGTCTTTTAAAAAATCCAAGTGATTGCTGTTATAACCATGTATATTAATTAACATGGCCATCCAGTTATAAATCATGTACAAGCTTTCATGCTATAGGTGCAGAACAATATAAATACCACAGTTTTTTTAAATAACAGTTTTAATAACAATTGTACGTGCTGACATTAGCTCCACTAATCACAATCAATTTTTGCTTCTATGCTAACATAGTTTTCCTTGTTTCTTAGAACACATAGCAGTGGTAATAAAATACACAAACTACTTAGTAACAACTTACTAATTTGAGATTATAGTTGAAATGGATTAGCAGAATATCATTCTGAACATTTCCAGCGAAAATAACTAGCATTGTTATTTTATAATTATTAGTGACAATGGAAAGGACTTTGGTGGTTCTATATACCAGAAGGTGTCAGACAAGATTGACTGCGGTGTCAGCATGAAATGGTCTGCCGGATCCTCTGACACACTCTTTGGAGTTGGTGCCAAGTTTGCACTTGACCAGGATGCATCTTTGCATGCTAAGATCAACAACAAGTCTCTTATCGGACTTGGCTACCAACAGAGACTACGCCCAGGTGAGTGGAGGCTTTAAAAACTGTCAATTATAATACATCTTAACATAAAAAATACATATGTATGATACAGCATATGCATAATTTAGTGCTTTTGAAATTCATACAATTCAAAATAGGTATTTACTATATATTAAATAAGTTCTAAACAAATGTTCTTATGAATACATTGCTATAACTCAAATAACATGTTTAGTATTTCAAAATTTTTACTTGTGTTATTAATTTTACTTAACATTTTTTTCAGGTGTAACCCTAACTCTGTCTGCGGCCATCGACGGTCAAAACTTTAATGCAGGTGGCCACAAGGTCGGCATCGCGTTCGATCTTGAACCCTAGGCATTTACTAAAACCAATGGCGTTTTAGTCTTGTAGATAATACATAATGCCACATACATTATTATATGTAATGAAAAAAGGAAACTTATATTAAAGCAAAATCAATTCGAGCATCTCAGTGTCCTGTGAATATTTGGATGCGTATGACGCAGCAATATAATTGTGCAAATAAATAGCCAAGGTATAGATATTAAAGCGCCGTCGAATATCTACATATCAACGGCGGACGCTAAGTTCCCCTTAATTTTTTTTAAATTCCTAAACATGTGTTGCAAAGCATCCTGTCGCTGAATGATTTTATTGGAATTAAATAATTCACTACTATGTCAGTATACTGCCTTGTAAATAAACACCTATGGTGTGTTCTTTATTGATTGATTGGGAATAAAAATGAATAGTCTGTTGGAATCAGTAGTTGTGTTTCCTTATTTACTCTAACCCAACTGATAAAAGCGATTTGATATATGTACTTATTATTATGAATAACTAGCTGCCCTTCGAACGAGTAACACTTGATTTTTTTATAGAATGGGCAAATGAGCATATGCGGCTCACCTGATGGTGACTACCGCCGTATCAGCAAAAACTGCAACACCATGGGAATTGCAGCTGCATCGCCGGCCTTTTAAAAAAGAGTACACTCTTCTTAAAGATCTTGAGGTAGAAAGCTTCTTGTAAATCGCACAGTGGTAAACCGCCAATCATCCAAATGGTATCGCGATATGCGATGATGAAATTGAGTGGCTGCAATTTGTCCGAACAAAATTTCTGAGCACTCCCTGTGCCCTGTGGTAGATGCGATAGAATACGCAAAGAGATGAAAAATCTGCAGCGCCAGTGAGCCAAGCCGATCAGAAAGAGCTCGGTCGCCGACGATTCGATCCGCTCTGCGCTGGATGCGGTCAAGTGGAAGGTGCACTGGGGTGCTCCAGCACAGGTGATCTGATATCTCATCTATCTCACTGAAATTAAGTTTCACCTGATAAAATTTATCGAAACACAGCAACTGTGTACATACACTAGTGTTGTAAGTGCTGGTTCGCTGATATGAGAATGTGGTCTTTCTCCAGTCGTGCCGCAACTATAAAATATAACGAGTTCGAGTGTATCGTCTCAAATTTGGACGCGCCGGGTGATATTGTGCGTACGAAAACACTTTAAACTCAAAGGAACTTAAATAGAAAGCTACAGCCTATACAAGTTCTGAAAAAAGTTTTAGTACCATAGACCACATAATATACCCTTCGGCAAATTGTACAGAAGACCGAAGAATACAATCTCCTATATCGTTTTGCATATATGGAAGTCTGATTCAGTCGATATTTGGACAGTACTTTAATCTTCTCAACAGTGCTACATTAACTGTGGTACATTGAGATGCCGAGGTGTTTCTACAGTAGTACAATTAACAGACTGTTTAACTCACAAAAGTTTACTGTTGAATATAGGCCTCCCCCATAGATTGTGGTCTTTAGGAGGATATTGCAAACATTGCCACGCTTGGCAAGCTGGTTGGAAACCCCAGTTTCTTTTGTCATTGAGTTATCAGGAAGATGCTGCTGTTTCAGTTTCCCTTTGTCACCTCTTACGACACTCAGAGGATGATATGGGGTAGTGGATATTCTGAACAGAACCAAATAATATAAACATGGACAAAACAAAGATCATGTGTAATGAGTCCATGTACATTTATGCCGGTACCTAGTTGTACTTAGAGCGGACATTGGGAACATTTGCACAGAAAAGCTGTGCGCTCGTGCGTCTAGCGAAACATACCAAAACTACGCCGACTAATTATTTAGAAAACATTTTAGCTATTCCCCATTAGGTGACGTTAATAAATATACTTAAGGTAAAAATCGATTTTTTTAGTTTAATGTTCCCGTTTCGACATCAAAGTATCGATAATATTGTTGAAGATTGCTAAATTTGAAATGCATTACGATATAATAATAGGGAATATGTATGATTGTTTTATTGTATAAATCTATTTATTATGTCTTCTATCCAAAGACATTTAAGTATGTAGTAATAATAGACCAGACATCAACAACAAAATTGTCGTCTGTAACTTTTGTCCTACAGGATATATCTCCGATTTTTGTCATTTAGTCTAAGTGACATCACCGAAAGGTTAAGACGCATTCGTGTCGCACTAAGATATAATAAGTCATGATATGGAGCAAAAAATTAACATGATTTCGGTTTATTATCTTAAGAATAATATAAATTTACCAAATAATCTTTAAATTTTTATAATTTCTGGTAGATTGTTCTAGAAGAAAAAAAAATATTATAATAAGTGCCCTCTGTTATCCAGTAACGTCACTATTTATTTACAAATATGGTAGTAATTGACGACGTGCCTAAAACCGATTTTTAACTTATATTTAGAAGCGTCACCTAATGGGAAATAGCTAAAATATTTTCCAAATAAATATTCAGCGTAGTATTGCTATTTTTCGCTAGAGGGCTTAACACAAGCGTGTGTTCACAGTTTTTGTATGCAGATGTTCCCAATGTCCTCTCCATAGTTTTTTTTTTGCGCCCGAAGCAAATAAAGGGCTACCCTATACGTAGGGAGGCGGAAAATGCATTACGCATACCACGATAGCCTGTCTACCGTGGTTATGAGGGACTCACATCCTACCGGGAACCTAAGTGATACCCTCTAAAAACCGCCTTTAGGGACAGGCAACTGGCTGATTAAGCTTTATTGTGCCTTATCGTGAGCGACCCTCTTTTGGGAAAAGAGGGCGCAGGCGGCTACGAGCCGCTGAGGGAGTGCCTACGAAGGCAAATTAATTATGAGTGAGTAATAATTTAATTTAATTAGAGTTAGCCTGAGCCGCCAGGAGGCAGTTCAGGTCGTTTGTTAGTTTATTAGGCGGGTCCGAGAGAGAGTTTCTCGGCCTGCGGACTCGATAGCGAGAGGGGGGTGGGGCTGCATAAGTAGCTGCCTCACGAATTAATTGGTTTGAGTGCGACTCTGAGGCTTTGAAGAAGTTCTCAGAGAGTTTTTGGAGAAATTGTTGAATTGTGGGGAGCTCTAGGTCCCGATGAAGGTCAGCATTACGGACGTACCAAGGTGCGTTCGCAGCTCGACGACAGAAAAGGTTTTGAACTATTTGGAGTTCATTAATAATTTTAGGGTTGGCGTGGGCAAAAACGGGGCCCGCGTAGGACATGACTGGTCGTATACAGACCTTATAAAGGGTACGCTTGTTTCTAAGGGACATTTTACTGTGTCGGCCCAACATACTGTTGAGCCTACTCAGATAAAACCGTGCGTGACGGGTTACTCTTTTGACGTGGGGCCTGAAAGTGAGCCCTGTGTCTAGAGTGACACCTAAATATTTGGCGGTCGTATGCCAGGGGACAGGGGTCCCTAGCATACGTATTGGTGGAGTGGTTTTGAGACGGCGTCGTTTATAATCGAAGTGAACGGCGGAGCTCTTCTCCGGGTTCACATCGATGCGCCATTTTTTGAACCAAGCTCCTAGGTCATCAACTGACTTTTGGATCTTGTTCCGTATGAAGGGTAGTGAGATACCTTTGCAGTAAATAGCAGTGTCGTCTGCGAAGAGGGAGAGCTGAACACCTTTCGACGGGATGGGAATGTCGTTGGTGAACAGGATCTACAGCAGAGGAGCAAGTACTGAGCCCTGAGGGACACCAGCTTTGATAGTTCGCTGTGAGGATAGCGTGCCTTCGTGAATATATTTTATATATATATAATCTCTTTGCTTCTATCACACACAAAAAATTAACTTTTTACGTCAGTTTGGTGTCATGAAAAAAATTGTTAAAATTGTTGTAATAAAATTTTTCAAAAACTTAGAATCAATTCAAACAGCAGTCACATTGATGGCATTATGGATGACGTCACTCGGTCCTTTAGATGCTATAATAATAGTTGCACACCGAGATACGCCAAATTCAATTTTTTTTTATAGGATAGGGTGACAAACGAGCACACAGTCCACCTGATGGTAAGTGGTTGCTGTGGCCCATAGACATCTACATCTATCCTCGATTACGAATCAAAATGCAGATGCGTTGTCACCCGTGAGGACTAAGATGGAATGCCTCGTTTCCAGTAAAAAGGGTCTCCGGTTCTCTACACTCACCATACGAAATACAGCAGCATCAAGCTACTATTTCACGCTGGTATTCTGTGAGAGCGTGGTCCTTCCCCGGTCGAGCCGACCCATTCGTGCTACAACTATACTACTAATATAACTGCAGCATGGCTCTACCACGTAAAAAATAAGAGAGCGTCTCTATCGTTTCTTTTACAAAAATTCAAATCTAACATATTTTAGGAAAACACAGTCGTTTCACGATAAATCATTTTTATAAATACGCTGATATGGTATGTAAAGCAATATTTTGCAAAGATATTCATGTTAAACAACTTGAGACATTACTGACTCGGTGAAAGAAAGCATAGTGAGGGATACTGAATATTATAATTTGAAATGACGAACATGCACTAAGCAAGTGTTGTGATTAATGTTCGTTCCTTCCTTGTATGTGAAGACTGCTTTATGCTACAGTAGGCTAATGTAAGCTAGTATTATTATAAGCAATAAAACATTCCAGTACTTTCAACGGTATTTATTAATAAAAATGTTTTATTATTATTATTATTTATTAAATTCTTATTGTCCACCATTGAGATATTATGTACTAACGTACTAGAGAGGACACCACAAAGTATGATTTTGCGCAAAACCTTGCGGTACGAGGGCGGCACTGAAAATTTCGGGAATCAAGGAAGTAACACAACATTACTGTTTAAAAATGTATTTATTGCTTTTAGAAGTATTCTCCGCGAAATTTGACACATTTTTCCATACGATGGAACCAATCATTGAAGCAACCATTCCATTCGGAAGTTGGGGTCTCCAAAATGGCCGTTTTGTAGGCGTCCACAGCTTCTTCAGGTGATGAAAATCTCTGTCCACGCAATTTATTCTTTATTTTAGGGAAAGTATAGAAATCGTTAGGGCTTAGGTCGGGGCTGTACGGCGGATGGTCTAATAATTCTATGTTTTCTTGCTATAAAAACTCTTTTGTTCTGTGTGCGGTGTGAGAACTCGCATTGTCGTGATGGAGGATGATGCGGCGGTTGCAGTTCTCTTTACGGAGTCAGAAACGACCTGTGGCAAACAAATGCTAGCATAACATTCTGCATTAACCGTTCTTTGTCCCTCAAGAGGAATAGTCGTACATGGCCGGTTTTGGAGACAAACGTGGCCACCATTTTTTTTGCAACACTCCGTGAACGAACAATTTTTGTTGGCTTTAACTCATTTTCGAACACCCAAACTCGTGACTGGTTTTTTGTTTCGGGTTCGTACGTGTATATCCAGGATTCGTCACCTGATACGATGTTGTATACAGCATTTGAGGATCCTGCGTGGAATCTTTCGAGAGTTCTGACGCAGATAACGAGCCGCTTTTTGCTCTTCACAGAGCGAATGCGGTATCCATCGGGAAAACAACTTTTTTACACCTAATTCTTCATGCAAGATTATTTGTATTTGACTTATGTCAATGTCTAAAGTTGCCTGAATTTCGTGGTATGTCATGTCGATCTTCCTCAATCAGCTTACGCACAGCATCAACTTTTTCTTGGGTGACTGCAGTTTTTGGACGACCGTGACGGGGATCATCACTGAGCTTGATACGTCCACGTTGAAATTCAGCAAACCAGCGATAAATTGTGGTTTTGGATGGGGCTTCATCACCAAATGCAGAAATCATCCGGTCAACACACTGTTTTTGTGTTAAACCACTTCGAAAGTCATAATAAATCATCGCTCTTGAATTTTTTTTTTAATATGGCAACCTAACAATTACTGCCAACCTCCAGTCAATAAAAATACTTGTAACTTGAAACGAAACGACGGACAATCTAAAGAGAAACTACGATTCTGATTAAAAACCAAAATCATAATGTTAAGAACCATAGAATACTATAATAATGAATCATGAAATGACTTGTACTGAAGTATATTAAATAAATGATGGATATTAGGTTGAATTAAAATAATACTAAACTCAATACCACATTAAAAATAATAAGTATTACTAAATAAAGACGATTGATAGCTAAATAATGAATAAAATTTTATAATCTAATATTATTTAAATCTAAAAATTCCATAAGACAATTGAAAACATTTTTACTTTTTTTAGAAAAAAATTAAAAGAGAACAAATTTCTGTAGGAAGAGGAATTTTAAGATTTACCAAAGTGTTAAATAATGAAGTATGATCATATAACGGACACGAGAAGAAAATATGGTTGAGGTCACCAATATCCAAACCACATTCACATATTGAAGAATTTTTAATATGAAGCCTAGCAAGGTGAACCGAATTACAGCAGTGACCCAAGCGCATTCTACATAACATTGATGTATGTTTCTTATTTAAGGATAATTTATAAAACCAAGGCTTAGAAGGAATGATGGGTTGAATTTTGGCATAGTGACAGCCTTTTGTCGTTTTGGTTTTGTTCCAATGTTTTGACCATCTATCTCTATATACTAATTTCGTAGTTCTTATAAGGTCATAGCAATAATTTTTAAATAAGAAAGTATCCCCACAGACTATAGCTTGTTTAGCAAGTTTGTCAGCATATTCATTACCAGATATACCAATATGACTCGGAATCCAAACGAGAGAAATGTTGATGTTTTGGAATTGGTATAAGAATAGAAGTTTCTTAATTTCAAATATCAAAGGATTGCGGGAAATGTCATAGAAAGGATTACATAACAATGCTTGTAAAGAACTAAGAGAATCTGAAAATATCACGCTTGATTTTAATTTAAAAAAGATAGCAATATTTTATTGATTGTAAAATGGCTAACATTTCTCCAGTAAAAACTGAAGATTCGGGAGGACTTTTCATTTTTTGAACTATTCTCCAATTTTGATGGTATATTGCATATCCAGTACAACCTTTTGAGTTAATCTTAGAAGCATCTGTAAAAATATAATGACAATCTGGAAAATTCTTGTCCAACGTAAATACAAATCTTTTATTTGATTCAATAGAAAATTTATTTAATCCTATATCTAATATAACATTGGGTTTGAAAAGTGCAACTTCAAACGAATTGGAGAAAAGAGGCAGAGTCGCCGACCTATAAATAGGATCTAGTAAGGAATTATAATGTTCATAGCTTTTAACTAGGTTAGGAGTTTCTTTATTACGCCAGTATTTTCCTGAATTAATTGAAATGTACTGAGAAAGCAAACGAATTTTAGGGAGTAATGGATGGTTTGAAAATTGAAGAACCCGATAAAAAAAGGAATCCGATAAATATTGTCGTCTAATAAAAAGTGGAGGATCACCGCATTCAATCTGCAAGGCATTGATAGGCGACGAATTCATAGCGCCTATAATTAATCTTAAAGACTTGTGTTGAATGATATCTAATATTTTTAATCCTTTTTTTACTAGCTGGTTCAAGAAGAAATGAGGCATAATCTAATCGGCTTCTTATAATTGCATTATAAATTAATTTTAAATAATATGGATGAGCGCCCCACCATACCCCGCACAAAGCTCTAAGAATGTTTATATTTTTTTCGCATTTTTTTTGGGTATAAATTATATGAGGCATGCCCGATAATTTATTATCAAGAATTACACCAAGGAATTTAACTTGTTGAATATTTACGAGCGGATAATCAAAAAGGCGAACTTGGATTTCAGGTAAAACTCTTTTGCGCGAAAAAATTACTGTATTACTTTTATTTGGGGAAAGTTCTAGTCCATGATCATCTAACCAAGAGGCCATAGAGAGGAGATCTTGTTCTATCGCATTAGCACAAGATTCTATACATTTATCATTAACATAAACTAAGATATCACCAGCATATTGCAAAATTCTACACTTTGAAATAGACTGGTCCAAATCTGACGTATAAATATTGTATAATAAAGGACTTAAAACAGAGCCTTGTGGAAGGCCTTTGAAAACCTTTCGAGTATATTTTAGATCATCATCAATTTTAATATGTATATATCGATCTAGAAATAAATTGATAATCAAATTTGTAAGTTTTTTGGATATATTAAGCTTAAACATCTTTTCTCTAAGGATGTTGAGTCTGACATTATCGTAAGCAGAAGAAATGTCAAGGAAAGCAGCAAGGACCGACTCATTTCTCGAAAATGCTAGTCTAATATCTGTGGTGAAGATAGAAAGACTGTCATATGTGCTTTTACCTTTTCTGAATCCATATTGGGAATTTGATAACAATCCATGACTTTCTACATACCATTCAAGACGGTTCTTGATCATATGTTCAAAGGTTTTAATTAGAGTTGAGGATAGAGCGATCGGTCTATAAGAAGAGCCGTCGTTAGGATTTTTGTCAGGTTTCAAGATAGGAATAATTACTTGAGTCCGCCAACAGTCAGGAACAAAGCCTATGTCAAACAAAACGTTAATGATATTTAAATAGTAGGATAAAATTTGATCATTACATTTGGCAAGTAGTGAATATGGAATACCGTCTAAACCAGGAGCTGAATCTTGAACGTGAGAAAGGACGAGCTTTAATTCATATAAAGAAAATGGACGTTCTAAGGGATCAAAAAAAGAATCACATGGAATACTTTGAGGTAGCTCCTCTCTCAAAGGAGCAGAAGAGGGGGCAAGTTTATCTAGAAAAGTGTTTATAGATTGAGAGGGAATGGCACCACTGTAAGAACAAGGTGAAAAACAACAGCGAAATTTTCTAATATTACGCCAAACAACTGATGAAGGTATTGAAGGAGAAATTGAGGAACAAAAGGCATGCCAACGTGTTTGTTTTTTTGTGCGAAGAGTATTTTTAGTCACTTCTTGTACACGTTGAAGGTATGAATAGTTTTCCGAACTCATGTCTAATTTATATTGTTTTTCGGCTTTTTTTCCTATTACGAATGGCCTCAGTACATTCAGAATCCCACCATGGAGGGGAGGGCCTACCTTTATTATTTAGAGTTTTAACAGGAATTGTTTGATCTGCTGCATTTATAACTGCGTTTGTAAATGCTTCAACAATAGAAGTTATATTATTTTCAGAAATAGGAGCGATTTTTAGAATTTCATTGTAAAGAAAAATATTGTACAGGTTCCAGTCTGCTCTGTCTAATTTGTATTTAATACATGGTTTTTTGTTAATTTCTGCCAATTCTTTATTTGGAAAGGAAATCAGAATGGGAAAATGGTCACTGCCGTGAGAGCTATCTAGAACTGACCAATTTAGAAGAGTGGTTAAATCAGGAGTACAAATTGATAAATCTACAGCACTTCTAGACTCATTAGGACGAGAGCGTTTGGTAATTTTACCAGTATTAAGGACACCAATATTAAGTTCGTCAATTATTTCAACTAATAAACTACCGTATTTATCAGTATTATCCCCCCATAAATAATGATGACAATTAAAGTCACCAAGAATTATAAATGGTTTGGGTAAGGAGGCTATTAAAGATTTTATTCTGCGAAACGTATGGACAGAAGGGGAGGGAACATAAATAGAAACGAAAGTTATATTTTGAATTCTTACTGCTACAATATTAAAGTCAAATATTTCATCATAAACATCTATAATGGAATAAGTTATATTATTTTTTATAAGCAAAGCACATCCGGCATAACCATCAGATCTGTCACTTCGAACAAGACAAAAACCAGGTACTCTGACATTCGAATCCGGTTTTAGCCATGTCTCTGAAATAGCAGCGATACACACATTGTATTTTTTTAATAAATAGATTATTTCAGTACGTTTATCTAAAATGCTTCTACAATTCCATTGAAGGATCTTTGTGAGAGTGAATGTCTTGGAGAATTTTAGGTATAGAATTTAGTAAGCGAGCAACGTGGGACGGTAGCTTCGACGAATACGAGGATATGATTATGTTAATAAGGAAACTTATAATGCTTTCTACAGAATCAAAATTACCCTGTGAAGTAACTGGTGAAACCCGAAGAGCACAACCATCCTCAGGTTGCGGAATTGAAAAATCTTCAATAATTTTTTGATGACTTTTTTTGTCGTATCCTGTTTGTGAATGGTGACGTAATGGTTTAGGAATATATAATGATTTCTTATAAGAAGTTTTATTAGATGTAGCGGGGTTGGAAGGAAAATTATTCACTGAAGGATTAGTAGAAAGCGAAGAATTTTCAGGGAATTTAGAAATCAAAACATCAGCATATGATTTTGAAGAAACTTGTGGATATTTTTGAGATGCTTCTAGGTATGAGATAGACTTTGCGCCATTTCAATTTTAATATTATTTTGTCTTGTGTGTTCAGGACATCTAGAATCTGTGGCTTTGTGGTTACCTGAGCAAAATAAGCAACGAAAAGATCCATTATCTTTGTCGCAAGAAGAAGAGGAGTGATCACCTCCACATTTTGAGCATCTTGGCTTGGAACGACATAAATCTTTAGTATGTCCAAATCTGCAGCACTGAAAGCATTGGATCGTTGGAAGCTTATAAATTTCAACAGGAATGGAAGAATAGCATAAATAAACCTTCGAGGGAAGAATTTGACCGTCAAATGTGATTACGACACTTTCAGAGCTTTCATATCTGACTTTGTCCTCGTTGCGAACTCGGTAATTTAATCTTCTTACTTTTAATACAGGAATGGTATTTGGATACGAAGATAATTCGGAAATAATCTCTTCTGGTGTCCAATCTTTTGGTACACCTTTTATAACTCCCATACGAGATACGTGAAATGATGGAATAAAGGTTTTATATTTATCATTTACGGATGGATTTTCTAAAAATAGATTTGCATCAATAAATTTAGAGAATTCAACCGTTATTCTATTTCTCCCGATACGTTTTAGGCCTCCATTAACTATATTTTGTACATTTAATTTTTTCAAAAAGTGACCAAATGAAATGGCATTTAAAGTTTTACCAGAATTAGGAGAGTCTTCTTTTACTTGAACATGAACGATAAAAGGCCTGAATCTGTAGAATTATAAGAACGAAGAGATTGAAATCTTTGTGACTCTATTTTTTTATTATCGCTATCAATATGCGTGTTAAGAGATTTAGAAGAGATATAACTATTGGCAGAATTTAATGTTTGTGATAGAGGAATGCCAGATGATTGTGAAAGAAGGATTTCAGATGATTGTGTACAAGCAATATTGGATGATAAAGACATGGGAGATTCATAAGCACGTTGTCCTGACATATTGCTGTTGATAGAGTTAGAGCCTACAATTTTAATTTTAGATGATGAAGTATTACCAGTAACGCAGTCCAATTCTGAGAATGAGGAATTGGTGGAAAAAGCTGAAATTCTTCTATTTATGTCAACCCGATTAGCATGCTCTTCCTTCTTCCTTTCCTTCGTTTTATGTTTTCTTTTCTTTTTGTTTGAAATAATTTTGAAGTTGTCATCAAAAATTTCTTGCGATAATGACTGCCGTGGTTTTTTAAATGAACCTTCTAAATCATTTTCAATTTCCACATAAGCAGCTGGTGAGGAAATAATGTTAGTGTCAGAATAATTCGGATCCGGTGGCTTAGGCGGAATTGGATTAGACATGGCGACCGAGAGACTAAGGCTACGTTAAACTATTTTGTGATAGTATGAAATTGTAGCTAAATGAGATACAATATGAAAATGCAAATAAATATTATTAATATATACTAAAATATATAAGGAATGTAATCAGAATATTACAAGAAAACTTAAAATAATTAAAATGACACCAAAAACGCGTAAAACCGTTATTGACGTTCAGTTGACCAAAAAAAAATTCCATTTTCTCAATGACTAAACAAGTTTGACAAAACCTTGTGACAAGACCGAGAATCTTTTTTTAAACAAATAAATGGCATTCGATTTTTAAAACCAAGGAGTTTTCAATTAAAAAGATTTTAATATGACAGGAACAGTGGAAATATTCCATTCCCGATACTTTTAGTGCAGCCTAGTACACCGTACATGGTACCGAGTACGGTTCGCTGGTGAGTCAACGCCCGTCGTGAAGAGTCATGTACATGCATAAAAAAGTCGTAAGATGCCTGATTTTGTGCTTAAAGACCGTTCTATACACTCGAGAACATCAAAAAAGTGATGGTTTAAGATTTCATCTGTAAGTGGGCATAAATACGTTTAAAAATCTTTGATTGAATATTGTATTATACTTCTTTGTTCCTATCTACAACGCTAATCTGAATCATCAGTAAAACACATTACCTCATTTTGTTACAATTTTTATTTACAAAATACAAAATCTTATTACTTATTGTATATAAAATAGGAGCGAAACATCTCATCCACTAAAATATCATTGTACAATTTTTTCCCTGTTCAATGCAGTTTTACGATTAATATTTAACTCGTAAAACTATGCATTGAACATCCCTGAAACTTATATAGCAAATACATTAAGCAATATTCGCCACAAACTGAAGTCCACTCATTCTGAATCCTATCAACATTCCAGTTCCATCTTTTACAATTCCTTTTTAAAAACTCTAAATGATATCGTACAGGTGCCCGTCTATATGAATCAAAATATTGACCGACGTCATTCGTATCGATATATAAAGCTACCCAATGTGACCCTGGTTTATCATCTGTATCCAAATTGCATATTATATACGTTGGTACGTAGGTATACATGGGCAGTCTATTAGGTGCATAAACATTATTTTATAGACTGGGGTGAATATTTTTCAGACGTTGTTGTACATCTAGTGTATCCATAATATTACTGCTATTAGTAGATTATTACAGTACCAATCTACTCAATGACTAACATAGGAATGATCAATTATAGTGATTTCTAAATATTAAATTGCATTCTTTTGTGTTATACAAAACGTATTTGAGTCATCAATACACTGAACAAGACACGACAGGAAGGACGAAGGAATGTTGAGATAAGCAACAGAATGTGAGATAAGCTTGTTGACGCATAAAGTTACTCGTACTATCAGTTCCACTGCAGAAATTCTTTAGATTAGAATTATTACTTACTGATACTATATAAGACCGAGCAGCTGCAGTCATGGAGCTAGTGTATGGTCGGGTGACCGCAGTGGATCTATCAACGCTATTCAACGCATCAAAGGCCATGGATGTAAGTGTTTATTCTATGACAAACTTACTTTTCTTTCTGTTATTTTTTACGTGTGTATGATTTAGTGTTAACAAATTATATTTAAATATTATGTGTGTATATGATTAAGCCGTGGTAGCTCAGATGGTTAGCGCAAGCTGTAAATTTCACAGTACGCGACCCGGGTTCGATCCCCACCGGCACCAATTAAATTGTTAATTGCAATTTTAAGTGCTGATTTACCACGTGCGCAGCGGTGAAGGAAAACATCGTGAGGAAACCTGGAAGTCAGAGAAAATTTCGAAGACATGTGAAGTTCACCAACACGCATTGAGGCAACGCGGCGGACATTTCCTAGCCCTGAATACAAAGACAATAGCACAAAGTGAAAAAGTTAAAAAATACTTTTTTAACAATGACAGCCATTAGTTGATCATTAGTGAATGTGATTCTGTTTACTTAAATTACAGGAAGAAAAGAGCAGAAGGAAGAGATGGGATGATGGGAAGTAATGAAGCATTGTTATGTGAAGTTTGTTGGAACAAACATATTTTAGTCACGTGTAAATACTTTTAACTTTTTGGTTCAAAATGACACAAAATCTAAAAAATATTATATACATCATCGACATGGATGGATTTTACATTACATATCCTCATAAACATTTTCAATGTAGAGAAATGGCTATTCTAGACGTAAAAACTATCTAATAAAAATTATGCGTTTATCGATCATTATTTGTTTCGGCCAAGTTATCCTTTCAATTATTTGTTGCCAAAAGACAAAAAAACTGTTCGTTATTGCGAAACACACGTGCACGGCATTCCATATTTTGATGTGACCGAAGAATTAAAATGTGCCTACAAACAAGAGAACATCATTCCCATATTAAATTGGTACATTGGAAATTTGTGCAAAGACGAAGTGATCGCATACAAAGGTGGTTCAGCAGAAAAACAATTTTTAAAAATGTTGACGACGAATGATAGAATTTTTAATATTGAAGAATACAAATGTCCAAAATACAATGATTTGGTAAATGTCATAAATTTACACAAAAAATTATCACAAAATGTGCTTTGATGAAATGCAACCTTTATATAATTTACCAAATGTTAACTATCATCAAGGAATTCCAAATCTTAATATGTTTGATGGTGAAAACCCACATCTTGTTATTATTATTGATGATCTAATGAGAGAGTCCGATGTAACTTTAAACTCGAACAGTGTTTTGTATTAGATTAAATAGAAGATTTATAAAGAAATAAAAAAGAATATATTGCATACAATTTGTTTTATTTAATTTTATAACGTTTCACATAGTTACATACACACTAAATGCATTACACATAACACATAAAATCTAACACACAACACATATTATAACCTAACAACAAACACAACACAAAATGTTACTGTAGACTATAACAACTATTATAGTCTACAGTAACATATCTCTTTTTATCTATCTCAATAATATTATCAAACTCAGTATAAACTATACAGTTAATTGTTTCTATTAGTGAGGATTCAAATCGTACTTCTAATCTTACACTACCATGCTTTATGAGATTCCAATGAGCTGATGAGTTGGCTGATAAATCAGGAGTTAAGTCAAATGCTAATAGACAGTAACCTTTGGCATACTGTTCACAAGAGATTCCATTTCCTTCATTAAGAAAGTGAATACTAGTTCCCGAGAATAGAGTATGATATGCTGATGTAAATATACTATTGTTACGAGCTTAGGGTTCGTGACAATAAAAATTGCCGATAAAATTACCTAAATTAACACTTTAATTTACTTTACACAAATTAAAACTTAAAACACTAATGATTAAACACACTAATTCACTTGATTCCGCTCCGAAGCTTCGCTTGTGTCGCCGAGTTCAAGTCTACTTCGATCGCATCTTGCAGCGCCTACTTATATAAATTAGCAAAATATCCAGAATGTTCAAGTAAACACGCGCAAGGTACCGAGAGTTCGAGTTTTAAACTTCAAGAAGTTTAGTTCTTCGGTTCGAGACTAGATGGCGCTAGTGCGCCGATTTTAGCGCGTAACACTGCCCCTCCTAAAACATGCTCGTCCCGAGCATTATCGGTCCCATAATAACGCGCTAGGCGATCCACATGGACGATCTTAGGAGTCCCTCTTGCGCCTTTCTGTAACGGCTCCGCAATGTCAAGGGCTGTTCTATCCCGTGGTGCACCAACATTGTACAATTTCGGTGCTCCTCTACTACGTGTCTGAGGTCCCCGCACGGCCGCACAACTTGTACATGTACGACACCAATCCTCGACATCGTCACGATAATGGACCCAGTAAAACTGTTCTCGGACCTTCAGTAGAGTTCGTTTAACTCCCAGATGGACTCTTGAACGACCATTATGGCACAGCTGTAGAACATTCGGCACTTTAGTTTTAGGGACAACCATTTGCAAACGACAGCTGTCCCTTCGACCATTGTCCCATTTACGGCACAGGACTCCATCCTGAATCAGCAAGCTGTCCCATTGGGCCCAATAGCTTTTCGTGGTTGAACTCATCGCTGAGACGTCCCTCCACTTAGGCTTGGTAGCACGGGCCTTCATCCATCCCAGAATCGGCTTGATGTCCGGATCTTCCTGCTGTGCATGTCGTAGGCTGTCCTTCCACCCGTTGCTGAGGTGGTCTGTCCTGAGCATCCTCACGGATACCACTTCCTTACTCTCTTGCCTACTACAATGGTTGCAATCTTCAGGACAAGGTCTTCTTGTCAATGCATCTGCGTTGCCGTGAGATTTCCCCCTGCAGTGTCTGATAGTAAAGTCGTATTCCTGCTGCTGCTGGGCGGTGCTGTTAGCCGCACTTCCTTTCTGAGACCGTTCACCTTCCCTTCCTAGGGTGTGCTTAGGGCAGCTGGACCGAAGATGGCCCCTTATCCCACAGCCATAGCACCTAGGGCTGTATCTTTTATTGTGGTCGCGAACCGTAACTGCTGTAACCTCCCTAGCGTGAGGTGAACGATGATCCCGTCGCCGCCAGGCAGTGCCGTTAGCTGTACTACCCTCTCGAGATCGATCAACTCTCCTTTCCACGGTTAGTTTAGGACAGCTGGATCGAAGATGGCCCTTTTCCCCACAGCCATAGCACCTAGGGCTGTATCCTTTGCTGCGGTCACGGTCTGTAGCTTCTGCAACCTCCCTGACGCGATGGGAACGATGATCCTGCCGCACGGCTTCCACATCCAGTGCATGTGGTGCCCGAGCCTCACAGCAGCTCTGACTTCCAGGTCACGGATGCCGTCGATGAATGTCTGCACCAGGTTCCCTTCAATGAGCGCAGGTACAGACCGGTATGCTTTTCGCACCAGCTTCTCCACCTCTAGAGCCCACTGCTGCAGGTTTTCGTTGATGCGCTGCACGCGATCTTTAATCTGCGCACGAAACACGTGTTCCAGGTGAGCGTCGCCATATCTCACCTCCAATGCCTCAAGGAGTTGCTCATAAGTTACTTCCTCACCGAGAGCTTCCAGAACTGTTAAGGCCTGGTCGCGCAGGCCTAGTGTGAGAGCAGTCATGGCCTGACTTTTATTCCAGCCGTTCGCCTTCATAACAGCCTCGAACTGGATTTTGTAGGCTGACCAGGAAGAAGTCCCGTCAAACGGTGGCACCTTGAACCCACGTAGCGAAGGTGCTGAAGCTACTACGGGAGCTGTGGTTCCATCCCCAAGTTTGAGTTCATCCAGCGTTTTCTTAACTTGGTTGATTTGGGTCTCAGCTTCCGACAGGCGGTTATCATGTTGAGCAACCTTATCCTTCACCTCCCTTATCTCTTTCCCGAAGGTAGCGTGAAGGTCCTTCATGAGAAGCATCTGTTCTTCCTGGCCGCCCCGCAGCTGCTCTTCCAACCGACGGACCTGTTCCTCCTGTCGGCGAGCCTGTTCCTCCTGTCGGCGAGCCTGTTCCTCCTGTCGGCGAGCCTGTTCCTCCTGCTGCTCTTTCAACAGACGGGCCTGTTCCTCTCGTCCGCGCTGCAGCTGCTCCTGTAGCATCGCCATCAGAGCACCTAAGTCAGGTGCTGCAGGTGTAGTAGCTACTGACGGGCCCGCAGCCTCCGTGGCTGGCAGTTGGCCCTCCGACGTCTGCGGCGTTGCACCACCAAATCTCCTCTGGTCCGTCTCATGCTGGCGTTGACTGCGGGTACGGACACCCTCCGTTTCCTCCTTAGGTAAAATCGGCATTATTTTATCCCACTTCTGACACCAATTGTTACGAGCTTAGGGTTCGTGACAATAAAAATTGCCGATAAAATTACCTAAATTAACACTTTAATTTACTTTACACAAATTAAAACTTAAAACACTAATGATTAAACACACTAATTCACTTAATTCCGCTCCGAAGCTTCGCTTGTGTCGCCGAGTTCAAGTCTACTTCGATCGCATCTTGCAGCGCCTACTTATATAAATTAGCAAAATATCCAGAATGTTCAAGTAAACACGCGCAAGGTACCGAGACTTAAACGAGGTTCGAGTTTTAAACTTCAAGAAGTTTAGTTCTTCGGTTCGAGACTAGATGGCGCTAGTGCGCCGATTTTAGCGCGTAACACTATTATTAAAAGATGGTTGCAAAGCTTTTGAAGGTTTTTGTTGACCATCAATATATAAGCTGAAAGAATTAATACCATAGTTTTCAAAGTTAAATGGATTTTTAGGAAGGGAACCATTTAATTGCGGAATTGGTCACAAATCCAATTGTACATCTTTTGGGTACCTGTCCTAAAAATATATTATCAAGTTTTTCCTTGAACACCCGATTGAATTGTTAAAACTTTTACTTCAGCTCGAGTAATAGGATATTTAGCAGTGGTAGAAGCTAAAACTTTTTGATGTGCGAGTAACACTTGGATTAATTGTCGAACAATAAAGAGTTGCGTCCGTAATGCAAACTTTAAACTTTACATCGTTTGATCCAGCAATTAAATTAAAACTCTCTCTTGATCGAACCAATTTAACACTCATTTCAACACCATTAATTAAAAAAAATTCTTGGTTGAAAATGTCACCGTGAAGATGACCAATCATTTCTATTTCCTTACTTTCACTAATCATTTCCTGTCTTTTAACAAATCCTATGTTTTTACCATCTGTAGAATCCATTTTTCCTGCTGTATACTCATACCAAAGACTACAAGTAAGATGAGATTGTTTAGCAGCGGGAGCATAGTTTAAAAGGGTTTCCATGTATGCTCGATATGCATAGGTATTATTAGGTGGTGATACAAGTTTTTGGTTTAAATAAACATCAAGTTGACTAAAAAGTGTATGCAGCCAATTATTTACAGGTGCTACTATTGTAGTAGATATCAAGTTAGTTGAATCTTTATTTAATACTTTTGCTTTTATGTGGAGTAATGTATGAGACAAATCTATGTAGTCATCGCCTGTCCCAGGAACTTGAAACTCGATAAGTCCATCATCACCAAGAGATGCATCCTTCTTCATTAAACGAAGTATTAGTGAAGTAGAAAGGTTATCCAGATAAATTTAACAGTTGGATTTTAGCTTCTAGTTTAAAAGAAATATGAATAAAGAAAGTTTTTATTTAACTTTGCTCAGCAATAGTTCAATGGAATACTTTCCTGATAACAAGACCATAAATTTTTCAACGAAATTACCAAAAGCTATTAAATTAGAAGGTGAATGGTCGGTTGGAGTTGTCGAGTTTCAATATCCATGTACCATGTTTACTGTTCAAGATCATGAAAATGTTATAATATACATTACAAAATTACCTTCTGTGTTCGTCCATCGTACCGTTGTCCGTATTGTAGAATCACAGTGGCGCACCTAGCTGAATTTAATTTTGCAATATATTCGATTTTCCCATGGGAATGATATGTTTTTCCGCTGAAAAAGTAGCCTATGTCACTCTACAGCCACCGAACTATCCCCATACAAAAAATCATGCCATGCCGACGCTCTGTTGCTACGTGAAAGAAGGACAAACAAACAAACAAACACACCTTCGCATTTATAATATTATGGTATGGAAGTATGGATATACAGAAGAAACAGCGTTGGCGATAGCACGCAGCCTTGTGGAACACCAGGATTAATAGGCTTGCAATCGGAGCTTGCACCGTCTACAACGACCTTGATGCTCCGATCTGCAAGGAAGCTGGTGATCCAATCGCACAATTTCTCGGGAAACCCAACCCACCCATTCCCCGGGAAGGGAGCTTCGAAAGAAGCGCTTTGTGCCAAACCTGATCGAAGGCCTTCGCAATGTCCAAACTAACGGCCAATGCCTCCCCCTTGGACTCTACTGCCTCCGCCCATCTGTGAGTTAGGTAGACCAGAAGATCACCAGCTGACCGACCACGGCGAAAACCGTATTGGCGGTCACTAATCAGCTGGTGACCTGCAAGGTACCTCATGAGCTGGCAGTTTACAATGGACTCCATTGTTTTGGAGAACAAGGAGGTGATGGCGATAGGCCAGTAGTTGGACAGAGTTGGTCTGAGCGGTCACCTTTTTTAGGGATCGGGTGGACGAAAGCCGTCTTCCATGATTTTGGGACTACGCCTAGGGAGTAGGAGTACCGGAAAGGACGCGTTAAAACCGGTGCCAACTCTGGAGCACATGTCCTCAGCACAGTTGGGGGGGTTCCCTCAGGCCCACTCGACTTGTGGATGTCCAGGGAGAGGAGTGCTTTGCGAACCGAACGCTGTGTGAACTGAACTTCCGGCATGGAGCACTCACACCGCGGGATGGTCGGCGGCGTACTCTCCCCGTCATCGAGAGTAGAGTTGGACGCAAAGAAAGAGCCTAGTGAAATATACTGGATAACTCGGTATTTAAATAATAAAACACGGTGTGACTTCATAACATGTATTGAGCGACTGGCTAGTGAAGACGCGCGGTGGCGCCTACCTACATAGTACAATATTAATCTATACCTATATATATCACACCTCCCTTCTTAATATATGGTATTATCAGATATTATTAAGTAAAGTACATAAATTATGTAATCACAATTTTACTTATAATAATACCTTAACTATATAATACATTATCTATAAATCTAATAACTTGCTAACCTTGAAACCTAACAACAGGTTTACGCACTCGCCCGGATCGGGCTCGAGGCGGTTCAGGCGACGGTGCACTAGGTGACGTTGGCGGTGTACTATATTCGATTCCAGGACTTTTAATGTGTTCACTCGAAACCCGTTTCCTCTCCTTTCCCGAATCACCCACAACCGTAGTCGGAGATGTGTCCGGGCCGTCATCCTCCTTCGACATTCCGTCTCTCGCCGAGCCACTACTATCAGGTATTTGTACCCTCATTGACTCGCTTTGCTCCTCAGGGTATGGTATGTCGTACAACCCTGATCTGCGCTTGATTTGATCAACCTGCTTAACTACTTGTCGACTGTCCCCCTTGTCCACAGCATATCTCCTCGAACCTTCGCCATGAACTATCGTTCCCTTTACCCACCTATCCTTGTGGCCATACTCTCGCACCCACACAGGTTCCCCCGTTGCAAACGAGCGCTTTGAGCCTGATTTACCTTATTTATGAGCGCGCGATCGCTTCGTAATAAGTCTAGCCGTGATCGTAACGTTCGTTTTTGTAACAGCATTGAAGGGCTTTCACCTGTGCTGCTATGTATACTGTTACGATAAGTAAGTAAAAATGTTTGCAACGCGGTGTCAACATCGATTGATTCCCTATGTGCTTTTTTTATTGCTTTTTTACAAATATTTACAGCATTTTCCGCGGTGACATTCGAAGACGGGTGATAAGCGGGCGAGAAACGTTGCTGAATACCATTTCGTGTTAAAAACTCCTTAAATTCCGCGCTAGTGAAGGGTGGCCCTTGATCCGATACTAGCTCTAGTGGTAAGCCGAATCTTGCGAACGTACACCGTAATACCTTAATAACCGCTGTAGCATTTGTTTTTGGCATTTCAAACACTTCTAGCCATTTCGTACTGGAGTCTATTAAAATGAGAAATTTTTTTCCGTTAAAAGGGCCTAAAAATCTATATGGAGTCTGCTCCATGGCTGCAAATGGTACGGCCAAGGCTGCGGTGGGGGGCGCGGGGGTGCTTGTGACTCCACCGCGCACGTCTCACATGCTCGGCATTCGGATTCGACGTCTGTATCTATATTAGGCCACCATACGTAACTTCGAGCTATGGACTTAGTTTTAACAATGCCCATGTGACCAGTATGTAATTGCATAAGTATTTTTTTTCTTAAAGTGCGCGGTATCACCAAGCGGTAACCCCACATAATACAGCCCCTATCTATGTATAGTTCATTACGTTTAATATAATATTGCTGCAACACTTCTTTTGGGCAGGACGCGGGCCATCCGGACTGAACATAGGTTAAAATTCTACTTAACCCTTTACACTCGGACTGATACGAGCGTGAGTTTAAATTCAAAAAAATACTGGCACCAAACGGTTTACTTTTTCCGAACGCAACCGGTGTCGATCGTTCGCGAGGTGTATTTTACGCGCGGAAAATAGATACGGGTGGGATGGGAGCAGTCACCTGTGAGCTGAGATGAAAGATGGCTGCGTTTTTCGATCCTCGCCGCGCCGCGGGTAGGTAATTATTTTTAATAGTAATTTGAAAGTATTTGATTGTGGTTTATAATTATTTTAAAGTTAAAAGATAACCCAATACCTAGATTATTTTGATTTTGTGCTGACCTTTACGGTTTCTTTAGAGTTTTTTCAATACACATCATCATTGGATGTATTCCCTACCCCCGTGTCCCGATGTATTGGAGAGGTGGAATAAAACTGAATATAATAACTCAACAAATGGCTCGTGACAGGTTCTTGACTGTCCGCAATGCATTGCACATCGTAGATGCTGATGAAGCTCCGCCAAGTAATAGTAACAATCCACTGTGGAAAGTACAGCCGATGATTGACCGGTTAAAATTAGCCTGTAACAAACTTGAAAGAGTTCCTGGCTTCTACTCCATTGACGAGCAAATGGTACCATTTACTGGCAGATGTGTACTTCGCCAGGTAGTCCGAAATAAGCCGCGCCCGGTGGGTTTGAAGAACTTTGTGCTGACCACAAGTGAAGGCTTGATGCTAGACTTCGACATATATCGAGGAGCTAAAACCATGTTTGCAGATACATCTCTTGGACTTGGAGCTTCTGTGGTTCTGCATCTGGTGAAAAGTGTACCGCCTGGAAGCTGTGTCTACCACGACAGATATTTTACGACTGTTCCGCTAATTGAAGAGATGACAAAGAGGAATCTTCACAGTACGGGAACAATCATGTTCAACAGGATCCCTGACCGTACTGCGATTAAATTTAAACCAGATGCTAGAATGGCTCGCGGAGAATCACAGCAGTACGTTTGCGGACCGACTGTCGTCGTCAAATGGAAAGACAATAAGTCCGTTCTAATGGCGTCAAACTGCACCGGCTCGTCCTCATCTTCAATCGTCAAGAGATGGGAAAAACACTTGAAGATGTACGTAGACGTACCTGTCCCAAAAGTAGTGTATTATCGGACATTCATCAAAACAAAGAAATGGACACTGAAAGTACTGATACACTTTCGTGACTTGGCAATTGTCAATTCTTGGCGACTGTATCGTAATGATTGTATGGCAAATAAATTAAACAGGAGGGAAATTTTGCCCTTGTTAGACTTCCGCATGAACATTGCTGATGGATTGTCAAGTTTGTCGGCAAGAAACCGGCCATCGACGAGCAATATTGAAAATGAACCGCCGCTGGATGAAAATGAATCTCCTCTTCCGAAAAGACAGTACAGACCAGCAAACAAGCCGTCTGAATCAAAGCGTTATGATGGATACGAACATTTTCCAGTATTCGACGAAATAAAAGCACCTAGAATGTGCAGGTACGAAAATTGTACCAGTCGCACAAAGGTACGCTGCACAAAATGCGACACGTATTTGTGTATCGCACGTGGCAAAGACTGTTTCAAGTCTTACCATACCAGGGGATGATCTGATAGTTCCTGATTTGCTTTAGAAGCATTAATTTAAATTATTTTTTATTGTAGCATACAACTTTAAAAGTTTGTTTTGTTTTGTATATATTTTACAGAAAATTTTGTATCATGTTGCCAAAGGCACGAATTAATGTTTAGTTCTAAAAAAAAATTATATGAGACTGAATGATTAAAATAACTAAATAATTAATAAAGAGGCTGATTAAGTATAAGCTTTTTTAATTATTCTTTAAAGTACCAAAACATAGGGCTAGTTTAAATTACCCTCACGATCGTGACTATGTCGTGTACGACCTGCGACTCACGATCGTGCGGGTGGATTTGTGGGTAAGCTATGACCTCGAGATTTTTTTAACTGATTTTTTTGAGCTCTATATACCTAGTACGAAGGCAACATAAAAGTTTTATGGTTAGAATCTGAAAAAAAAAACTCCGGTTGTAAAGGGTTAATTCCGGATCGCTTGCTGTTGCCGTTCTGACGTCATCATTTGTGACCGGGAGAAAATTTTCTACGAAATTAATGTAATTCATTCCCTCCGACTTCGAAAGCCGTTTATGTACCGGTTGCGGCAAACGAGATAACGCATCTGCACAATTTTTGTGTGAACTTACATATTCTATGTCATAATTGTATCCCGACAATAATACTGCCCAACGCTGTAATCTCGAAGCGGCCATAACTGGAATGCCCACTTTACTGCCGAAAATATACGTCAAGGGTTTGTGATCAGTCCTTAAAACGAATTTTCTACCATATAAGTACTGATGAAACTTTTTAATACCGAATATTATTGCTAAGGCCTCTCGATCTATCTGCGCATAGGCCCGCTCGGCCGCGCTGAGAGTACGCGACGCATATGCGATCGGCCGCTCTTCCTTCTCAGTGATATGCGATATCACGGCGCCGACTCCGATCCCGCTGGCGTCTGCCGTCAGTACCACGGGTAAGTCTAACGTATAATGAGCAAGCACTTCGCTCGAACTTAATATTTTTTTTACTTCATTGAATGCCACTTGACACTCAGTACTCCACAGGAATCGAACCCCGGTTTTTACCAAACGATATAACGGGGCCAGCAATGAACTAACATTTCGTACGAATTTACCATAATACATTACTAGCCCGATGAAAGATCGCAGTTCTGAAATATTGGTGGGTGCAGGCGTGTTTACAATTGCCCGGACTTTTTCCGGACACGTGTGAACACCCTCTTTACTAATGACGTGCCCTAAATAGTTAATAGATTCTGCGAAAAATACACATTTTTCTTTCTTAACGCGCAACCCGTGAGACTGCAATCGCTCGAACACTTTATATAAATTTTTTATGTGACTACGACTACCAGGACCCGTTATAATTACGTCATCTAAAAATACACCCACGTTCGGTAACCCTGTCAATAATTCTTCTAAGTGTTTTTGAAAAATTCCCGGACTCGACGACAAGCCGTAAACTAGTCGATTGTACATGTACAGACCCTTATGTGTATTGATAACTGTATACTTTTTTGATTCGTCAAGCTCAAACTGAGCGTACGCCTGAGATAAATCAATCTTACTCATTGATTACTGACTATATACAGATCTTACTGAAACGTTCACCGCCATGTAAACGCGATAACAAATCATATATGCGCGGCAAGGGGTAACGGTCGACTTCTAGCACTTTGTTCAGTGTTAATTTATAATCAGCGCATATTCTATTATTACCATCCTTTTTGAGAACGGGTACAATGGGTGTGGCCCAGTCGGAGCGCTCCACCGACGTGAGGACGCCGTCTCGCACCAACTGCTCGAGCGCTCGCTCCACCGGTTCCCGCAGCGCATACGCCAGAGGGCGCGCGCGCATGAACACCGGCCGCGCCCCCTGCCGCAGGTGGATGCTAACCCGCCCGCCGCTGAACCGTCCAAGCCCTTCCGCAAATACTTCACTGAATCTATACATAAAATTACTTTCGTCAAAATCCTTATAATTAACATTATTTACATCGTGATACTGAAACACTGGTAGTTGAATTTTAAGTTCGGCTAACTACTGTCGACCCAAAAGAACGGTTTTACCATCTCTGATTATGAACAAATTAAATTTTTTTTGTGTATTTTTATACCTCACTAGTGGCGTAGCCACCCCCACCGGACGAACTATTTCACCTGTGTAATATCTAAGTAAAACATTACATTTGCTGATAGGTAGGGTGGGGATAAGTCGCTCGCGTCCGTAGGCTATGACCAACTATTCCTAGGCCCACCCTACACGTGTCCCCCGGGTGGTGCTAAATGAGCGACAAGCCGATACCACAGACTCGGCTCCACGCCGTGGTAGCGGCGTAAAACATACTACCCAATATTTTCGCACCATGAGGAACTATATAAAAGAAATGGCCCCGAGTTCCCGGCGTCCCTTTAATGGGGCAGGGGTGCGAAGAATCTCCGGGAGGAAAACCGGCGACGAGGTTCGCCACCCGTCACGTTCTGTCTCCCGGAGAGGCGAAAAGTGGATTGCAGAGGCCCGTCTGGCTACGTTGAATGTATGTGGGGCAATGAATGATAAAATGGATGAAGTATGCGATATGATGTATGATAGAGGAATAGATGTGTTATGTGTAAATGAGACGAAAAGGAAGGGGAAGGATGTCACTACACATGGCATATATATCGCATACTGGTCTGGTGTAGACGAGAACGAGCGGGCATGCCAGGGGGTAGGTATCATCCTTTCAGAAAGAATGGGCCAATGTGTGAAAGAGTATGAATGTGTAAGCCCAAGACTGCTATAGATACGAATTAAAGTGGGCTTAAAGAAGTTGTTTATGTTAGGGGTCTACGCTCCAGACATGTCTAAGCCCACTTATATCCGAGAGCAGTTTTGGGAAATGGTAAGGATGGTGTTAATGAAGTGTAAGGTAAATGAAAATATTATTATGCTAGGAGATTTTAATGGAAGGGTTGGGGTGAGGAGGCTTGGTTATGAAAGGATATTGGGAACATTTGGTGATGAAAGTATAAATGAGAATGGTGAAAGTCTCCTCACCGTATGTATGGAAAAGAATCTTTTTGTGACGAACACTTGCTTTCGCCACAAGAGGATTCACATGTATACTTGGGAAAGAGGTAACGATAGAAGCATGATAGATTTCATAATTGTGGATGAAAGATTGAGGGGCGCAGTGTTAGATACAAGGGTTTACCGGGGTTCTAACGTAGGAACGGATCATTATTTGGTTTTATGCCGAATTAATGGTCTATTCAGGCGTTGGCGCCATCGATCATCTGTGTCTACCACTGCGTTACAGCGTATTAGAACAGAAAGGTTACAAGATGAAGGTGAGAGAAACAAGTTCAAATGTAGACTGAAAGAAAATATAAGTGGTTTGGATGAATTATGTATGAAGGAGTTAGACTTGGAGAATGTATGGCAAAATGTAAAGAAAGATTTAGTGGATGCAGCTACCGAAGTATGTGGTGTTAGTAAGAGGAAGAATGAAAGGAAAAATAATACGTTATGGTGGGATGATGAGATACGTATGGAAGTTGAAGCAAAGAAGAGAGCATGGCTAGATTTACTAGCAACAAAGGCTGGTAATTCTAGCGGTACGAATGATGATAATGAAAGAAAAAAGGCAGTCTTTAAATATCTTAATAAGAGAGTAAAAGTAGTTGAAAGAAAAAAGCAAGAAAGAACGGATAAGAATGATAGAAGAATATCGGATAACTTCCAGGCAAATATTAAAATGTTCTGGAAACTTGGTAAGAACTGCCAGGGGACATTCAAAACAGCCTATGATGAATGAACGAGAATGGCTATATTCTGAATGATGAAGTTTTGATTTTAAAAAGATGGAAGGAATATTTTGAAAGCGTGTTTATGAGTGAGGAGACAACGAGTGTACTAAGTGAAGTAGAAACTCCGAAAGAAGAGGAAAGAGGTAGCGAGATAAGTATAGATGAAATAATGAAAGCAATGAAAAGCATGAAAGCAGGTAAGGCTGCCGGATATGATAGAGTTTCACTCGAAATGCTAAGGGCTGGAGAGGAAGTCGTGGCAGGCCTGCTGCACACCTTGTTTAATTTATGCTGGGAACTGAAGCAGGTACCGGTAGACTGGTGCAAAGCCGTGATAGTCCCAGTATATAAAGGAAAAGGGTCGCAGCAGGACTGTAAAAACTACCGTGGCATCAGCCTTCTTAGCATTGTGGGAAAACTGTATGCTAAGGTACTGATTGAAAGGGTCATGAAAGAAACTGATGAAAAAATTTGGGATGTGCAAGCGGGATTCAGAAAGGGAATGGGATGTACAGATCAAGTCTTTTCCATGCGCATGATCGCGGAGAAGTTTTTGGCCAAAAACCAAAAGGTTTTTTGTGCGTTCATGGACTTGGAAAAGGCCTATGAGAGAGTGGATAGGGATGTGCTATGGCAAACACTGAACTCATTTGGGTTGAGCGCTGGCTTGATACAGGCATTGGAGTCTCTTTATAGGGACTCTAGTGCTTGTGTTAGGATCAACGTGGTCTACTCAGACTGGTTTGACATCCATAAAGGTGTCAGACAGGGCTGTGTGGCTTCCCCGTGGCTGTTCAACCTATTTATGGACAGTTGTTTGCAAAATTTGAAAGTTGAAGAATGCGGATTAAGAATGGGTGAGTTTAACCGTCAAATGCCTTTTGTACGCCGATGATCAAGTTGTCCTTGCGTCGTCGGCGGCCTTTGCAAATGATGGTTACATTAATGAATAGATCATTAAAAGAAAGGGGTATGAAAGTGAACGCAAGTAAGACGAAGGTTATGGTTTCTGAAAGAGAAGAAAGTAAAACGATTTGTGAAATAAGAATAGAAGGGGAGTTGATCGAGCAAGTAGATGAGTTTGTATATTTGGGCTGCGTATTTAACAGGGATGGGAGATATGATAAGGATATAGAACGACGAGTGAATGCGGGAAATAGAGTAAATGGGGCCCTGCACTCTATTGTGAAGAGTCAAAATGTGTCAAAAAAGGCACGTATGGCAATTCACAATGCTGTGTTGGTCCCTACTTTAACGTATGGTAGTGAAAGTTCGGTGTGGCAGAAGAAGCACGAGAGTAGAATCAACGCAGTAGAAATGCGGTCGCTAAGGAGTATGTTAGGACTGAATCTGAACGACAGGGTAAGAAATTGTGTAATAAGAGAAGAGTGTGGTTTGCAAGATGATGTTGTGACCAGGATTAAGAAAAGAATGCTTCGGTGGTTTGGTCATGTGGAAAGAATGAATGAGGAAAGAGTGACAAAGAAAATTTTATGTTGCAGAAGTGAATGGCAGAGTCGGAAAGGGACGTCCTAGGCGAAAATTTATCGACCAAATTGGCGATTTATTGAAAACGGGCCAAATTAGGAGTACCCTTAACCGACGAGCATGTATGCGTTTGTGTATGGATGTGAAGGAGGCGAGAGAGGTGTGTCAGGATCGTGCCAAATGGTCTGTAGTCTCTGCCTACCCCTCTGGGTGACAGGCGTGAGTGTTTATATGTAATGTATGTTTATTTAAATCACTAAAATTATGTTTATAAAATTTGTAACTTATACAAGATACGGCGCTACCCGTGTCACACTCCATGTCTATATATCTTTTTCGTGAACATTGATTGAAATACATAGCGGTGTACACTCTTCTATGGATAATTTTCTAATATCAAATCTTCTTACCTCGTCACTGTCCGTCTCGTGCGATTCGACCACTTTAGGTGTTCCGATGTCTACGTGATGGTACGTCGTCAGGTTAAGGCACATCCGACGTAGATGCCCCTTACGATTACATACTCTGCACACATATTACCGCGAACCGACACTTCGTGCTGCCATGGGGTCCGCCGCACGCAGCACATTGTTGTGCTCCGTCCGCTGCTTTTCCTTGCTGCCGCTGCCACCTCGACGCCGTAGGTGCCGTCCACCCTGGCCGACCGCGTCCGTTGCCACGTCGAGTCGCTGCCATCGCCTGGCTCTCAGCCGTGCTCGAGCTGCCCAACGATTCACCTTGCCCGTATCCTTGCACAGCCGCTGCATTCTTCTCCGCCGCCTCCATGTTCACTGCCAAGCTATACGCTTTCCCATATTCCAACGTGCCTTCTGCGAATAGTCGTTGCCTTATAGTTTCACTTAGAATACCGCACACCAGCTGATCTCTTAAACTTTCTTCCAACCGTTGACCAAATTCACAAGATTTCGACATTCTCTTCAATATTGCTGCATACTCCGCTATTGTTTCACAACTTTTTTGTTTTCTATGCCGGAATTTATATCTTTCTGCGAGGACACTTGGTTTTGTTTGGAGATGTTTTTCTAGAATGTTTGTGATTTCCAAAAAACATTTATCTTTTGGTTTGGTTGGAGTACATAAATTCACTAACAGTTCGTAACACTCGGCTCCCATCACGGTAATTAACGTCGGAACTTGTAAATCTTCCGAAATTTTGTTGACAACAAAATATTGTTCGAGGCGGTCGACCTATGACCTCCAATCGTCCTTATGTAGGTCAAACTCAGGAATTTTTCCAATCGACGTTTTAAATAAATACTTGTCGTTTACAAATACTTTTCCAAGAGTTCGCTGCCATCCTCGTCGCCACTGAAATATACCGGATAACTCGGTGTTTAAATAATAAAACACGGTGTGACTTCATAACATGTATTGAGCGACTGGCTAGTGAAGATGCGCGGTGGCGCCTACCTACATAGTACAATATTAATCTATACCTACATATATCACACCTAGAAGATCGGCTTTCTCCTTTGCTGTGTGGGCCAGTGAGTCGTCCTCCCTGTGCAGAGATGGAAGAGATGGCTGACAGAAATTCCCCTGGACAGAGCCTTGGCGAGAGACCAGAATGCACGGGTTCCAGAAGGAAGCCGAACTAGTTTCTCGCCAATTCCGCCTATCTGCTCTTACTTTGCCTTGGCAATGACACTTTTGAAGGACTTAGAGGCGGAATTATACTTCTTTTTTAGAGCGCTGGTGTTTACATCCCGGGACGCTGATGCATCAGCCCAGGCTTGGTAGCACTCCTGCTTATAGCATGATGCTATTTTACAGGAGCGACCAAACCATGGCTGAGATTTGCCTCCAATGCACCACAGAGGAAGGAATAAAAAGTTCCATACCCTGAAGTACCACATCAGCGACAGAATCCGCAACAACGTTGGGATCGTCCGGCGAGAAGCAAATCCGCCCCCAAGGGTAGGATGCAAAAAAAGACCGCATCCCATCCCAATCGGCTGACCTATAGTGCCAAACACAACGGCAGCCTGCAGAATGCAACTGCGATTTCAGCGTGAGTGGCACCACACTCCGGACAAGACAATGGTCCGAGGAGCCTAAAGGGGCGTCGACGGCAATCTGATATCCGTCCGGGTGAGAGGTCAGCAGAAGGTCCAACAGGGAAGGTGCATGATCCTCCACATCTGGAATCCGCGTAGGCGAAGTAACCAGTTCTGTCAGACCATATGCCAAGGCAAAATCATGAACAGATCTCCCCGCATGATCGGTTAAACGTGAACCAAGACATTAAATGAATGAATGAATGAATGACAATACATTCGGCGTGATGGGCGTTAAAGTCGCAAGGATCACGATCTCTGCGGAGGGGATCTGCTGTAGCAACGAATCTGTAGCCATTTGGATGTGGTCGAAGAGTTAGTCTGTTTCGGCATTACCGCTATGGGACCAATAGAGGCACCCGTAGACGCGCGGATGGTCGTCGCTGTCTACGCGTAGCCAACAGATGGACAGGTCCGAACCTTCAAGTCTGCCGAGGCGTCGAGACCAGATGTTCTCTCTGACGTGACATAAACGCAAACTCCAGCCCGAGGCACAAAGGAGTGTTCCAGTTTGTAACCCGGGCAGGAGAGATACGAGGCATCAGCCGGAGAGGACACCTGCGTCTCGGTCAGAAAGAGCAGAGCCGGCCTCGCCGTCTCGAGATGGTAGTGGACGGCGTTTAGGTTAGAGTGAAGTCCCCTGATATTGCAGAAATTCACGGACAGCGTGGCAGAGGTCGCCTTGGTCTTGTTGCTCTGTTTGCCCCGAGCAGCATGGTCGTGGATGCTCAGCGAGGGATTCTCCAGGGGTGCTGGTACCCTCCTGGGGTAGTGTATCATCATTTAACTCTGCTATCATGTTGATGGGGGGGGGGGATTTGGGCCTCCGGCCACCTGCACTCACCAGACGAAACGCGGAAGCAGCGCTTCTACTTCACGCCGGTATTCTGTGAGGTCCTGGTACCACCCCGGTTTGAGCCGGCCCATTCGTGATTGAGCAAAGCTGCCGAGTGGCTCTACCACTGTTAAAACATATTTATTACTGTTCATAATATCAAACAAATCATTTAAAATAACGATAAACTTTACAGTAGCAGAAACATTGTTTACCAGTAAGCAATTCATTGAAAAGTAATAAAGCTTTTGCTACACTTCTACTGAATAATTCGGTCGCTAATAGGACTTTCATTATTTGATTTCTGAAATGAACGTGCTTAGCGGATAACTTATTAGCAAGTAACTGTTCATTCGTTTATAGCTGGTTTAAAGACACCAACAAACTCCATTAGTATGAAGCTTTAATTTTGGCTGTAATACTACTTATAAAAAGTATCTCACTGGTATTTTCCAGTTTTGGTTTAATAACACAACCATGAAGAATGAATGCGCTTGAGAAGCCATTTCGTCTCTTATGTTACCGAAACCTAAGTTAACAAAACCTTCATTTGTCTTGGTGTTACATATTGTCTGACTTCTAATAGAAATCTTGTTAAAAACCAAAGAATAAATTAATTCCCTTCCCATTTTATTTCTTTTTAACTTCAAAGCACGGAGTGATTCGTTCATGAATCCCGGCTGCGCGTCTACACTAACATACCATCTGCGCAATTCTCTTACGTGTGGGAAAAACGACGAGACAATCCTGCCTACGTCGATTGCTTATTCAGTCTATCATAGAGGGCTTGCGCTTCTGCTGTAGCATTTAAGGAATTAACCCCATTTTTTTTAATACCAAACTTCTTTTCCAAATGTTTAACTACTTAAATCTTTTAAATTGTTGGTCTAGTTTTTTAATTTTAGTCTGATGGCGTATTTTTCGTTTTTGTAAATTGCGAACTTGCGACTTCAATGCAATTTTCCTTGGAGTATCAAATAGTGACTCAGAGTCTGATACAACAACACTGATTGGTGTAACTCTGGTAGCCTCCGCATTTGTTTCATTATTCTGAAATTAATAAAAAAGCTGATGTCAAGAAAAAATTGAATAAAAGTCTGTAGTTAAGAATAATAGACAAATATTCAGCTTTAGTTATAAATAATTAAGAAACACACAACTTACTTCACTTGCAAAAAGAGGAAATCATCCTTTTTTTATTGTTCGACCAGTCCTTCCATAGTACATATCTTCGCTTCTAAAGTGCTTTGAGCATAATTTTGATGTCAAGCAGATGGAAGTCAATTTCCTTCTCTGCGCTGTATTTGGACAAACCGTATCCACTTTTCACGCACTGCGGTATTAACAGAAACAGAAACTTTTTATTCAATATAGAATGTGAACAATACTTATCGAAAGTCACTTTTTTCATTTACCACTGGTTCGCAAAAAACACCTCCGTCCTGGGAAGAACCAGCAATAAACCCAGCGGGACTATTTTTTTTTTTCAAAAAAGCTTACAATCAATTGACGGAAATTTGGGTACAGTATTGCTGACTGTTTCACCTCCTTAAATATTGTAGATGATTAAATTGGCATCCTGTAATTTTTTTATCGATAACGCCAATCGTCAATCACTAACACATTTGTTAATAAATAGTGACACTACTGGATAATAGAGGGCGCTAATGACAAAATAATAAATGTTCTAGAACAATCTACTACATATATTAAAATTTAAAGATTATTTGGTAAGTATACATTATACTAACTTACGATAATAAACCGAAATCACGTTCATTTTTTGCTCCATATCGTGACTTACAATACCTTAATGCGCAACCAGGCGTATTTTCTTTAAGAATATTTTTTAAATTTATGAAACGAATGCGTCTTGCACTTTTGACGATGTCACTAAAACTAAATGACAAAAATTGGAAATATATCCTATAGGATAAAAGTTACACACGACAATTTTGTTGCTGATGTCCGGTCTATTACTTACTACTACTACTTAAATGTCTTGAGTTGAACTGACGTACATGCATAATCACAGAAATCTAAATAATAAGACAGTAGAAATGCCTTTTACTGTCTTTTAATATCGGGACGCGTGTCGCCAGGTCCCTCTCACACATAGACAAACAATAAATACACGATTACGCCTACAAATATCTCTAGCATTCAAGCAACAAAGATTAATCTCTAAACTATTGCGTTAAGGAATATTTTAAAAAACGCAAAATCTCAGGAGGCGTAGCCACACGGTCCAAGATTTAATGTGTGCGAAAAACAGAGAATGCGAAAAACATTGCGCGCTCGCTCTCACTTGGGCATAGTGCAGCCCAACGCATGTTTCGATAACTTTCTATTAAACATCGTTGAACTTCCAGGAGTCTCACACCAAGATATAACTAATTAACTGAAATTGTCTCAGTAGTAGACGCTTTTAGTCTTAGCCATTAGCCATAGCCATTTTAGACGTATTATAATTAGAAAAAAAGGGGAAATAATAATACGTTAAGAATAAATATAGCCATTTATCTTTAATAACCGGATCTTTTGGAAACTTGTAATAATAAATAATAATAAAAGCATTGTAATAAATAAACAGATGTATAAATAAAATGAATACAACATTACACAAACAACAAACGAATAAATATATGTATGGGTGACATATTCATCAATTTTTATTAGTTTTAAAGATCTGTATCTGACTTTCTGTTGTTTGCTACTTTTCAGTTTCCCGGCTTCTTACAGATCAAATTAAGACTACTACCCTTACAATATAATTACTTATCCTTAAAATATAACTGATTAAAAATTTATCAAGTAATTTAAAAGTACAAACACAGATAATCGCCGATAAACGGTTAACAGTATAAAATAGTTAGAAAGAAAAAAAGTAGAAAGGTGTAAATAAATATTTAACGAAAAATCACATTTAATTCCCGTTCCGTTAAAACTAGGTAAGCCAAATATAATAAATTATCGATACAAAATAGTTATGTCACGTAACTGACTCGACTCGACTTCGACTCCTGCGGCCATATTCTGGGAAATTTACGTACGCAACAATTTTGTTTATTGCCCATACTATAAATCCATCGCTGATTTTAGCTGTCGCACTCGTAGACATGAACTAGCTTAGGAATCAATGGATATTGAAATGTGAAAACAATTAAAATTTCGGAGACAATCGTAGTACTGGAGGTGGATAATTTTATTTAAGTATATTTCATTAAACACAACATTATTTAAAACACTAAGTATTTATTTATGAAATGTTTTCCCTTTATTTGAAAATTTTCAAGTTGTGGAGGAATTTCCGCAATTGGATATGCTTCAAAACACCATTTTTACGTCTCTGCGTCCGAAACAGTAGCTGGTGACAAAATATTTTTAAAGAAAATATGCCCAGTTGTACATTAAGGTATTGTAAGTCACGATGTGACAAAAAATGAACGTGATTTCTATTTACTGTCGTAAGTATAATGTATACCTAGGTGGTAATCTGTGGATTCTACTACATAATCTGTATTGTCCGCAGTGGCGAAGCTAGAGCTCCAAGCTAGGGCAAGCCCAAGATATAAATTGATAAAAATATAGATTGTTGTTTTTAGCAGTTTTATAAAAATACACCAATCTTGATCTGTCTCCACGCTTCAGTTTCATATTCAGTGCTGTCAAGGACGTGTTTAACAAAGCACATAAAAGGCATACCACTGCTAGATAGATTGTATTACATATCAGCAATTGCATAGCTTCGGTGGCTTTGAAGAAAGCCGTTTGGGATTGTTTAAGCGAAAGAAAAATTTTTTTTACATCCAATACATGAACAAAAGTAAAACACGAACAAAGTACAAACAAACTATGTACAAAATTAAAAAAAAATTATTTACATTCTAATGGATAAGAGATAAGATAAGATAAGTGGAATCGTCTCGCTTTCTTATGAAAAGATTTAATTACGTCCACGTAAAATGTTGGTGAACGTTTTAATTGTATTAATAACTGTTTTTAATTGCGATAATTGATAAGTCTAAAATACACTCTTAACCTCATGTATTATTTCAACAAAGTTTAAAGATTTCCTCTCCGATTATCACTTTAACACACTTAAATTCATCACAAGGAACACTATTATCCTCCATTTTCATTAAAAATCTTTAAAAAAGCATAAATTTTTAACTCGTAATATTAAATCGCTTAAGATAAGCACACAGAGTAAATAAACATTGAAACGTGAAATGAACTTGCAAACGTATTGCCCGCGCGCCTCCGCTTTTAACAAATTTATTCCCAAAAGCCTGGCTTTAAATCTCTATACTAATTGCATATATACAATCGTAGTAATATTTCATTATAGAATATTTTGCCATAGGTTAGAAAGAGAGCGATCGTCTTCTTGAAAGCCCCGTAAAAAGCTCACGCGAGCGAGGGAGACAACTATCAGCTCTATTAAAACTCATTTTTTATGACAGCAGCAGTATCGCTAAGGCAATACGCGGTCATCGGTCGACATGTGTCGAGCTTGAAACATTTTACGAGTTATTTTATTAGTTGATATTATTGATTAATATTATTGATTGATTCAGGTTTAATAAGGCAAGCCCGGCTTTTCGGCTTTAATGGAAGCTTCGCCACTGATTGTCCGGGGAGCGGGGAGTAAAAGGATAGTCCAATACCTCGCTTTACCGATGCGCGTATCACTTAGAGAAAATAAAACAACATAAAATTTGCAAATAAAATTTTATTTTAATTAAATAAAGTTTATAATAGTTGAGTTTTCTGGAAAAAGTTATTTCTATACGTTAGAATACTGATTCTGATAACGCACTTAAAGGGAACTACAAGCTTTTTTGTAACATACATGTTGTAAATTTAAATCTCTTTTTTCTCTTTATCAGGAATAGCAAACAACTACTATAGTATAATCTTACACAAAATAATGTTAGCTAATGTAAAAATAAGAATAAATATGTAGTCAAATACACTATCCACTTATTAACAAATGTCAACATAAATATAAATTATCGGACGCGATCAGATTCTAAGCAACAACAGCTAATATTGAGTAAGTAGTTAAGCACAGTCACCAACAATAAGATGTAAGTACCTACGTTTAACTTTATTAAAGTAATATTAAAGTTTGTACTTAATTAAAGTGTACACATGCCAGTGCCAGCGACTGCACGTAATACCAAAGTTAATCATTAACAGAACATAGAATAAAACTATTATTTACGGATTTTATCGCGTTTAATTACTTTAATTTATTTTTATTATTACCCCGACGTTTCGGGTGCTTTACAGCACCCATGGTCACGGGGGACCGAGATGTTTGACGTCCCAATGTCATAGTTAGTCCGGCTACCTTCAGTTTTTTTTAATATTAATTTTTGGTCCGATTTACGCAAAACGAGCTTATAGTATCATGAAGTCTTACAGTGGTATGCTTGGGTTTGGGTTTAATTTTGTTAATTATAGGATCCCAAGCAGATGGTAGCACCCAACCATCTTCTCTATTGAAATTTGGATGTTTTTTAATTTCAATAGCCTCGCGTATCATCCTTGGTAGGAATCGATCCAAATTTCAATAGAGAAGATGGTTGGGTGCTACCATCTGCTTGGGATCCTATAATTAACAAAATTAAACCCAAACCCAAGCATACCACTGCAAGACTTCATGATACTATAAGCTCGTTTTGCGTAAATCGGACCAAAAATTAATATTAAAAAAAAACTGAAGTTAGCCGGACTAACTATGACATTGGGACGTCAAACATCTCGGTCCCCCCGTGACCATGGGTGCTGTAAAGCACCCGAAACATCGGGATAATACTAAAAATAAATTAAAGTAATTAAACGCGATAAAATACATGGTATATGGTATATGGCGATATCTATGGTATAAGTGATGTGTAATAAAAAGTATCCATCTAAATCTAAATAGCGTCATAACGTGACAAAAGAGTTAAAAAAATGGTTAAAAAACTCACAAAAAAGTGTTAAGTATATTACAGGTGTAGAGCTTGAATTGAAACTCAGAAAGATGGAATATGTCAGAGTCAACAAAGTTATTATTATAGATATCAATCATTTGACGGAGAGGTGAGCTGATACTCGCTTTGGTACGACCTTTAGCAGTTGCAAACAGCTTACGAACGCGCACCTCCCGCCTATGAACCGTTCTTGGGACAATATAACATAATCTGTTGGTCAAGTCAGTACAATCAAATTTATTATTAATGATACCATGATGTCCATACATACAAGGAGTTTACGCCTAAACTGAAGAGAATGCAGTTTATACCTATTCAACAACTGATCATATGACAATGTAAATGTGCCATAACACCTGTAGTGCATGGATCGCAGAAATATCTGCGATCCACGCTGCACATTTTCAATTAAGTCTACATACTTATTGTACAGAGGGTTCCATATTGGTATGGCATACTCAAGTTGGGAGCGTGCCAAGGCTTTATAAAGATAAAGATACGTACAGGGTTTCTTAAAGTTCTTACATGACCTCATCACAAAACCATACATTTGATAGGCTTTTTTAACAATTTTGTCAATATGGAGATCCAAATGCAACTTATTATCCAATATGATACTTGTTTGATGTGACTTTGTTTAATAAGACATTACAAAGAGAATAGCTATAATGTACAATATGATAATGATTTCTTATACTTACGCGAACACTATACATTGATTAAAACTACTTTTACGGATTTTATCGCGTTTTATTTATATTAATTTTAATACCCGACGTTTCGGGTGCTTTCCAGCACCCATGGTCACGGGGGACTGAGGTGACTGACGTCCCGATGTCAAAGTTACATGTTGATGACCATGGGTGCTGGAAAGCACCCGAAACGTCGGGTATTAAAATTAATATAAATAAAACGCGATAAAATCCGTAAAAGTAGTTTTAATCAATGTACAATATGATGTTTTTTGAAAAAGTTATATAACTACATTTGGACAGGTCTTAAATGCAGTTTATTTTCATTGCAGTATTCAGAAAGTCTGTTCAAATCCTGTTGTATTAGAAAGCAATCAGAGATAGATGTTATAGATTTATAAAATTTTAAGTCGTCTGCATACAACAAAAAGTTACAATTGTGAAAACACTGTCCTATATCATTAATAAAAATGATAAATAAAAGCGGACCAAGGATGGATCCTTGTGGCACCCCTGAAGTCACATGAATACTCTGAGATTGAAACCCATTGATAACTACTTTTTGGCTTCTGTTCATAATGTATGACGAAAACCAGCGTAATAGATTAACCCGTATGCCATTATAGGCAATTTTATTTAAAAGCAGTTCATGGTCTGCCTTGTCGAAGGCTTTTCGAAAGTCGGTATATACAGCATCCGTTTGAACATTATTGTCCATATTATCACAAAGAAAGGATACATAGATCATGAGATTAGTGATAGTGGATCTTCCCTTTATGAAGCCATGTTACTCTTTCAATATGCTATCATGTATAACTGGATAAACTTCATTATGAACCAGTCTTTCGAAAAGCTTCGACAAGACAGACAGAATAGAGATTGGTCTGTAATTATCCACCTCATGCCTTGAGCCGTTTTTATGTACAGGCACTATGTTTGCCCTTTTCCAGATCTCAGGCAAGATCCCAGCTGCAATACATTGGTTATAAATAATACACAGAGGCTTACAAATACAAACAGAAGTTTTAACTAGAAAAAGAGATGGAAGTCCATCTGGGCCAGAACCTTTTGACGGGTCTAAAGATTGAAGTTCTCTGAGGACCTTACTTTCACTAAAATATGGATCGCATAAATGAACATTTTAAGGAACAGATGTCGAAGGTTCAGACCAATTTTCAATAGACAAAGTTGAAGGTCATATACTGAGTTGAAAAACTTAGAGAATAAATCACAGATCATATCAGGTTCACCGGCTACAAAACCATGTATAACACATGTGCGAGGGAACACAAGACGATGTTTTGTTATTGGAAATGAAAGACCAAAAATGTTTAACATTGTTTTGAATACTATTTTCAATAGAGCTAATATATCTAGAGAAACATTTACGAGATTCCAATTTGAAACGTTGCCTATAAATTGAGAACTGTTCATAATCAGATGCATTTTTATACTTTTTCCATCTAACCCATGATTTACGTTTGTTATTTGCGATGTGAATTAGGGAAGATGTAAACCACACCGGATATCTTGCAGATCTGTAGGACGCTGGTGGGGTATGGTTATCAATTATATTAAAAACTACATTATAGAAAACCTCAACTGCCTCTTCGACATCAATTGTATTTAGCAATGAAGACCAGTCTAGTTTATCCAAATCTTCAATTATAAACTCATAATTAGCTTTGTGGAAGTTGTACTTCAAAATAGATTGTCGACGCATAGTAGGTAACGGTATGGTATTAAATATGAAATTAATACTAAACGGCGGGTGATGATTGTCCCTAGGTAAAGGAGTATTCGCAAGCGGAGTGATACTATATTCAATATTGGAAATCAATAAATCTAGTATATTACCTCGAATGTTTTTAATGAAATTATACTGACTAGCATCATGAAGCGACATAAAGTTAGAAAGTTGGGTAGATAGCGGTGACAATGCACTACAATCCAAAGCTCCAATATTTTTAAAAATAAATTATAATCACCAAAAAATGAAAATCCTACTACGGAGGTTTCTTGATGAAATGTTGTTAATAGCTCTAAATACGCAGAATATGTATCAACTGAAGTTTTAGGAGGTATATAGACTGCAGCAATAATATGACGCTTAAAGCTGCATGAGCTAGGAAGGCAAACGCACACATTCTCAATGCTATCCAACAAAGTGTTCTCATACCCCAGGATAATAGGCATAGGTCTTAACCCTTCAGAACTGCAATCAAGACACCACCCCCGTCGCTCTTGCCAGTAACGCTACGATTGCGATCACAACGGTACTCGTATAACGCTGATCTATGCATTCGCTATTATCAATTTCTGGTATTAACCAAGTTTCCGTCAGAATAATAAGGTCATATGCATGAGATAAAATATTCATATACAATGTATGTAGCTTAATACGAATACCTCTGCAGTTTTGATAATAACACACTATATTAACCATTCTTATAGTCAGAATAATAAATTAATGTTACCATGCAATGATATGAAAACGTCGCATTCAGGCATAAAAAATATATAATGAGTACGAACCCCGTACGATATGATACTTTAGATAATAGATGATTGCATACACTCCCAACTTTAATAAGGCGATGAAACAACTTTATTAACAATTCGACTGCACATACACAATCTTGTCAGATTCGATTGATACACCATATCAATAGCAAATGAGCTACGACAAAAAACATATATAACATCAAAAATTGAAAAAAGAAAAAACACTATTTTAGGATAGTAAGTAAATGCCAAATTATTTGGAAATATCGCTAAGTTTCTTACTAGAACACTATACTACTTGCATAGATCAGCGTTATACGAGTACAGTTTACCGTTGTGATCGCAATCGTAGCGTTACTGGCAAGAGCGACGGGGGTGGTGTCTTGATTGCAGTTCTGAAGGGTTTAAAACCTATGCCTATTATCCTGGGGTATGAGAACACTTTGTTGGATAGCATTGAGAATGTGTGCGTTTGCCTTCCTAGCTCATGCAGCTTTAAGCGTCATATTATTGCTGCAGTCTATATACCTCCTAAAACTTCAGTTGATACATATTCTGCGTATTTAGAGCTATTAACAACATTTCATCAAGAAACCTCCGTAGTAGGATTTTCATTTTTTGGTGATTATAATTTATTTTTAAAAATATTGGAGCTTTGGATTGTAGTGCATTGTCACCGCTATCTACCCAACTTTCTAACTTTATGTCGCTTCATGATGCTAGTCAGTATAATTTCATTAAAAACATTCGAGGTAATATACTAGATTTATTGATTTCCAATATTGAATATAGTATCACTCCGCTTACGAATACTCCTTTACCTAGGGACAATCATCACCCGCCGTTTAGTATTAATTTCATATTTAATACCATACCATTACCTACTATGCGTCGACAGTCTATTTTGAAGTACAACTTCCACAAAGCTAATTATGAGTTTATAATTGAAGATTTGGATAAACTAGACTGGTCTTCATTGCTAAATACGAATGATGTCGAAGAGGCAGTTGAGGTTTTCTATAATGTAGTTTTTAATATAATTGATAACCATACCCCACCAGCGTCCTACAGATCTGCAAGATATCCGGTGTGGTTTACATCTTCCCTAATTCACATCATCGCAAATAACAAACGTAAATCATGGGTTAGATGGAAAAAGTATAAAAATGCATCTGATTATGAACAGTTCTCAATTTATAGGCAACGTTTCAAATTGGAATGTCGTAAATGTTTCTCTAGATATATTAGCTCAATTGAAAATAGTATTCAAAACAATGTTAAACATTTTTGGTCTTTCATTTCCAATAACAAAACATCGTCTTGTGTTCCCTCGCACATGTGTTATACATGGTTTTGTAGCCGGTGAACCTGATATGATCTGTGATTTATTCTCTAAGTTTTTCAACTCAGTATATGACCTTCAACTTTGTCTATTGAAAATTGGTCTGAACCTTCGACACTAGAACAGGCTTTAATCTTAGAGATGTATCCCCGAGTTCGTATAGCGATAGCCGCATGGTTGTTTGATTCCCGTACAAGTATTGTAGCGTGCTTAATCCAAACGTATTGGTAGTTTTCTTTCTTTGCAGTTTCACGGCAGTCACGAAAGAGCTTCTTCTTTTCCAATGTTAAATGCTCATTCATAAAAACCAACTTGGGTATACCTGAAATGCCAATATCATTGGTTGTAACACCTTTAGCCTTGCGAAATGTACTCAGTATGTTGTCTCTTAATATTCGTGATGAAACCTTTACAATAATATTTTTGGTCGATTTGTATGGGTTTGCGCTTGTGAAACACGATGAATAGAAAGGATATCTCTCTGCTGTATAGATAGATTAATATGTTTACCAAAATTAGCCACTAGTTCCATCAAGTATTCATTCCTTTTTTTCTGGGACACCACATATCTCAATGTTACGGCTCCTAGCATGCTGCTCCAAAGCTTCGATGTTCGACTTAAGAGAAGATACGATTTCGATGGTTTTTTATTTTTTACACAATCAGTCTCTAGCTTTTCAACGCGTTGTCCCAATTTGTCATTCATGTCACAATTAAAGTCCAGTGCATTCTGGATCTCCAATACATCTCTTTGTAAGTTATCATGCTTGTTCTCTATTAGGTGTAATTTCTGTTTTAAATTAGTCTGGTCATGACGCAGAGACGCAAGTTCACCCTTTATGTCCTTCATGGTGACAGATAGTGTATCCAAGTCGGACCGCATTAAATCGATATTCTCACTAATGTTGATTAAAACTACTTTTACGGATATTATTGCACTTACTGATGGTTTAACAATGACATCAAGACGTCAGTCATCTCAGTCCCCCGTGACCATGGGCACCGGAAAGCGCCCGAAACGTCGGGAATTAAAAATAAAAGTAATTAAAAGTAAAATAAACGCGATAATATCCGTAAAAGTAGTTTTAATCAATGTGTAGTGTTCGCGTAAATATAAGAAATCATTATTCTCACTAATGTTTGATATTTTATTATTTAAATCTTCTCTCAAATCTTTGAGCATGTTTTGCATCATATATGTAAATTGCTTAAAAGATTCCTTTAACTCACAGTCAGGTTGTTTGCGTTTCCGCTTTCTGCAGTGACACATTTTGTAGTGCATCATTTTCTATGCTCAAATCAGGGTTAGATGAAATGGCTTGGATGGTGAACGCAGCATAGTAGTGCAAAATCCAAAGTATTATCGATTAGAATGTGAACAAAAATAAATATTATTTATTTCCGTATCAATAAAGTATCGTTAGTACCTTGGTAGGCCGTGTGACGTAGTAGATGACGAACGATCACGATTCAAGTGATGTTATGTGAGGTAGGTCATGGCCGGCGAAATATTTTATATATGTATAAATACGCTGTTTTCTCTTCAATTTCACGTCAGAATGGAACAAACTATATCTTGTTTTGAAGGTCACTTTACAGTCATAAAGGCCAAAGTAATATATTTAGCACTTTGCAAAGGTTTTACTATAAATTTTATAGAAAAACACGGAGAGTAATGACAAAGGTTGTTGCTCAGCGGTTGTTCGCGCGTGGTTTTTTAGACTGGTAAGTACTTACTTTCTCCGTACTTACTTACATTATTTCTACGCTGTTCAGGTTTTTTATTATTTTAACTATATATTTAGAAAATTTCGTTTGACGGAGGATGGAGACTAAGGTGACTGTGATGATTTCACCTTCCTTGTGAATGACTCAGAAGGTGGGTAAAGGATCTCAGTGATGCCACGTAGAACCATCATGTTACAACTCATTTTAAAAAAAAGGGTTCATGTAGACCTAGATTTTTTTTGTAAGATAGGGCGCAAACGAGCATACGGCTCACTTAATGGTAAGTGATTACCGCTGCCCATGAACAACTGCAACACCAGGGGAATTGCAGATGCGTTGCCGGCTTTTTAAAAAGGAATAGGCCCTTTTCTTGAAGGGGACCAAGTCGTATCGGTCCGGAAAAATCTCTGGTGGTAGTCGATTCCATAAGGAAGTTGTGCGAGGAAGAAAACTTCTTTTAAATCGCACAGTGGTGGACCGCCAGTCAACCAGATAATATGGAAGGTATCGCGAGTTATGTCGCGATGTGCGATGGTGAAATTGTGCGGCTGGAATTAGTCCGAACCATTCCTCAGAGCACTCCCCGTGGTAATGCAACATCTCTTCGCAGTGCCAGTGAGTCAGGCCGATCGGAAAGAGCTCGGTCGTCGACGATTCGAACAGCTCTACGCTGAATGCGATCAAATGGAAGGAGCTGGCACTGGGGAGCCCCAGCCCAGAGATGGGAACAGTATTCCATGTGCGGCCGAACTTGCGCCTTGTAAAGTTGCAGGCGGTGAGCCGGCATAAAATACTGTCCCGATCTCCTGAACAGTATTCCATGTGCGGCCGAACTTGCGCCTTGTAAAGTTGCAGGCGGTGAGCCGGCATAAAATACTGTCCCGATCTGCTGAACAGGCCAAGTTTTTTAAAGGCTAATTTAGCCTTCTCTTCCAAGTGATCACGAAACTACACGTCACTCGATATGCCGTCGCCGAGGATTCCGATACTGGCAGAGGCAACAAGGGGAGTACCTTGATACTGAGGAGATACGACGAAGGGGTTCTTTTTAGCGGTAAACGCGCAAACTTGTGTCTTCTGAAGTTAAACTGGACCAGAATTAGTAGTCCCCAGTCCGAGACTTTGTTCAACAAAGTCTCGACTTCAGACACAAGTTTGTCCCGGTACTCGGCGACGTTTCCCCGAGAAATATTGGCACGGCCGGTGTATAAAGCATCACCAGTGCTGTCGTCTGCATAGCAATGAATGTTACCTGTTTGCAACATGTCATTGATATGCAGAAGAAACAGCGCTGGTGATAGCACGCAGCCTTGTGAAACACCAGCGTTAATGGGCTTGTAACGGAGCACGCACCGTCTACAACGACCTTGATGCTTCGATCAGCAAGAAAACTGGTGATCCAATTGCACAATTTCTCGGGAAGCCCATAGGAAGGAAGCTTCGTAAGAAGCGCTTTGTGCTAAACCCGATCGAAGACCTTCGCTATGTCCAAACTAACGGCCAACGCCCCCCTCCCTCTTGGACTCTACTGCCTTCGCCCATTTATGTGTTAGGTAACCCAGAAGATCACCAGCCGAGTGACCGCCACGGAAACCGTACTGGCGGTCACTAATCAGCAGGTGATCCTCAAGGTACCGCATGAGCTGGCTGTTAATAATGGATTCCATTATTTTAGAGAACAAGGATGTGATGGCGATAGGCCTATAGTTGGACGGATCAGAGCGGTTACCTTTTTTAGGGATCGGGTGCACGAAGGCTGTGACGATATCACCTAGCTGATGGTGGACTACGAAAGGATCTCAGTGGCGGCACTACATAGAACCACTGTGTTTGGACTCATTGGAAGGAGCTCATAAAGACCTAGGTAACCGTGATAAACTCAAATTTCTGATGGCCGACTCTGTTATGTAGCTGAGTGAAGGATATCTGTTATGCCACTACGTAAATCCATCCAAGATGCCTGTGATGTCACCTAACTGATGATGGTGGTTCTACGCAGAACCATCTTGTCTGAACTCATAAAGGCCTAGGTCACTGTGGTGATTTTAACTCCATGATGATGGACTTGATGTGGGATAAAAGATTTCAGTGATGCCACTACGAAACACCATCGTGTTTGGCCTCATTTAAAAGGGCTCGGGTAGACTAAGACTTAGTAAATATGCCATGATTTTAAGAAGTAACTAAATAGTTATAAAATACCCTTTATTGTGAATAGTGGCTTATGACCAGACTGTGTAATTAGTAATTACTCACTTAATTTATTATGTTTTCAGGCAAATAAAAACCAGCAAAACTCCCTAGAAGGTACAAAATTAAAAATCTGCCCCATATTGTACAGGCATGCAATAAAAAAGGCACTACAACTAGAAGATGAAAATATCTGCATATACTTTAAGAAAACCTACAAGCGCCATCCACACCAATTTCTATAAATGACCCACTTATGAATACAATGATTTTTGACTGGAATTAAGATGTTTAGATTTTGTAAATAAAACAATGTTGTACTCAATGATTTATTACACGAATACTAGACATTTAATAAAACAATTTTTTCAGATTTTATTGTGTTTAATTAAACTTTATTCACTTATTTAAATTCCCGACATTTGGGTGCCTAAACTTTATTTTAGAATGTAACATGTAGCGTGCTCAATCAGATAAACATAGCAAGATGGGTCATCCTATTTTCTTTATTGAAAACCGGTAAGCACTTATCAGGTCATCATAAGACCTTCAGAATGTGCCTATTCCCACGGATTTTCCGGGCGCACCGTAATCTACTGGCTTCATGTTCAGTTCATTTGCTTCACGCCAAAGCCAAACCGACCGTTAGTGAACAGGGCTCCGTCACTCGTTCAAGGTCTCGCGTTATAAACATACGGCTAACGTACTCCGGGTAAAAACTTAAAAATAAATAACACGTTTATAAAATAAATAAAATTAATCATAATTAATAAAATTATCAATAATATCTGATCCATTTATACGGGCTTAAAGTTCGTGACAATAAAAACTGCCGATTGAATTACCAAAATTGACACTTTAATTACTGAACACTAATTAAAACTTAAATCACACTAATAATTACTCACACTTAACACTTTAGTTTACTTTATTTCATTCCGAAAGCTTCGCTCGTATCGCCAATTCAATACTGCCCCGGTCTCGGCCCTCAGCGGCTTTAAATATGCCTTTTCCACTGAAACATCCAGAATGTTCCAGCAAATACCGGTCCCGATCGACTAAGTGCAGAAAGTTCGAGAGTGGATTCATTACTAGATGCCGCTGTTGGGAGAGTTCCAGAAAGATCTTGACACTCCTATTTCTGATACTTGATACCAGATGACACTAGTGCCATCAACTGTGGCGCGCAATACTTATCATGAATGAAAATATCCTCTGAAATTTTATTTTTATTTTAATAGGTAGGAAATTACCATAATATGTGGCAAGTTCCTGCCATTTTGATAGGATTGACCGCTTAGCCTCTGGCATAATCGATTGACGTTCTATTTAACGTGGCATTATTTGGCTGTATTGGGGTATTAAAAATAGATTTCATTATGGAAACTCTAAATGCTGCAAATGGTAACCCTAGATTCTTCGCCAGAATGTGCTCATCTATCTATTTCATACCAAAATTTAAAGATTTACTTTGATTCAAAATATGTTTATAACTGGTTGAATAATAAGGGTTCATATTTCAAAAGGTTTTATTGCGTTAACAACTATAGGATATAACTAATCTACTGAATCATTTCCTCCTCCATAAGCTTCGCCATCCACTCGGGTTCTGCTGCTGCTATCTTTTCAATTAGGCTGTTTACTTGGTAACACAAACTTTGGATCTGTTTGTCCCATTGCGGTAGTATCTCGCGAGCTAAAAAAATAATAAGAAGAAAAAACGTATATTTATAAATGTTATAAGTTCACGTGTGTAAAGGATTAGTTTTTAAAGTTCCGCTGTGAGACAGGGAAAGCTTATAATTTCTTTCTGTGTTAAAATGACTTACAGTATCCAAGAATTTTTTAGAACCCAAAACTTCGAAAAAAAAGATATTTTGTAAATACATTATCTACATATATACACAGGGGATTGAAGTGATGGGAGAAAAATATGTTATAATTTTTATAGTAGCGTAATATATATGAGGGGAACATTATTTCTAAACTCATCACTACTGCACTGGAAAATAATTTCAAACTATACTGGACTGGAAAGGGCGGTATTAACATCGAATACATCACTCACTTCTATATGCCCACAATATAGTGATCATCGTGGCAGAATTGCTGGAGTACTTTACTATTTTGCTCTATTACCTCAATAGTATCCCAAAGGGTAGGACGAGCCAAATCATGTCTAAAATCCATGGCACACTTAAACTGTTAGTTGGCATATAATGGTAAAGATATTGTAATTTTTTATATATTTTTTGATTTTTTATTATTATTATACAATGGTATGTATAATGGTGGTAGAGCTACGTTGCAGCAATTATGGCAGCGTAAAATAGCAGCTTAATGCTGCTGCGTTTTGTGTGGTGAGTGTAAAGAACCAGAGACCCCATTTACTGGAAACGAGGCATTTCATCGTTTAGCAAACTTTGAATGAGTCCATTAACACTGTTAGCCAGAGTCAATTACCTACACAGGATGGCACTTCTATTCCTGAAAATGACAACGATTTGAGCATTACCATTAATACTCTTCCACTTCTCTAACTCTTGCTGAAATGGCAAGGCGACACTGGAAGTTTTTAGAACTGGCCACTTGTAAACGATATAATAAAAAAATAAGACCCTTTTTACCGAAAACGAGGCATTCCATCTTAGCTCTCACGGGTGACAACGCATCTGCAATTTGATTCGTAGTCGAGGATAAATGTCAATGGGCCACAGCAACCACTTACTACTAAAACTTACGACGATACTAGTAAACATTACGTGTGTGATATGTGCCATATAAATTAATAATTATAGTATATTTTAAAGATTTAATTATGTCGTTCTTAACCCGTCTGGGGTAACCACACTGTTTCCATTTTCCCGCAGGATGATCTCAATTACCCCATAGGGTTATTAGATAAATAGGAACGGCAATGTTTTTCGTGTTCATTCATATTTCTGATAAAACTTTGATTTTTAAGTTTTTTATTGTCACTAGTAAGTAGATAGATAAGCAAAATCTATGTTGGAATAAAAGTTGATCATTTGTGACTTTTTCTATTATTTTTGAGCATTAGAAGTTAAGTGTTCCAAATTCTTCCACTTTCCCCTATGTATACCACGGAGTTGTATTATCATTTACGACGGTTACTGTTTAACTTTAAATAAAGTGTGCACTTAATTAAGGACAGTGTTTTCTTAGTCATATGGCGGCGCTGTCGTCGCGCCACAAGCGAAACACACCGAAGTCTAAATCGCGCTATCAAAATTCCGAATCATAAACAGTATATATAGAACATCACCGAACTATCACACGGAGTGTTGGCCGCTCCCCGGGCAGAACATCTTGCCCGGCGGGAGATCTCCCCTTTTCCTACCACGGTCACAGTCATATTAAACAAAACCAGAGTTAGATTGTTGAAAACAACCTCGCAGTCGATTAGAGGATTTACGAAACTAAGATGAACTTAGTACGCAATGTATTAAGAACACGTAGTAAGACCGAAAATAACCATTCAGAATAGTATAATGTATTAAGACATCTTACATCTAGTAGTATATTATATAGAAGTCGTTGGCCAAAAGCATTAGCCTTTTCTCCCGGCGGACGAGCCGATGAGCAGCTTCTTTACTACCAATTATCAAAAATAATTAGCGGGCCGCAATTTGTAATTAGTTCAGGAACTATGCTTTTATATCAATTCTTACCGAATAGACCTTAGTTAAATATAATACACAAAATTAAATTCAATTACTTTCAAAATGGACAACAGAGCTGATCTGATCGATGTATCCATTCATCCGGCCCTCGCTTATCATGTGACTAGCAATTCTCTCGGCTTTGGCGGGAGGAGTCTCTAGCAACGCTCCCAACTCTTCGAAAGTAATGTTGTTGTACAGTTTACTGGCCGATAGCAGATTGTGCTCGAAAACTGCACGGTCAAGTATCGTAGATCCATCTGATGTTGTGGCCTGTACATACAAAATATAAAAATATAGTACAGCATATTTATATGACCCACTATTGGGCAGAGCTAACTCACCTCCTCTCATTACTGAGATGGTTTGGAATTGCTCCAAACCATCTCAGTAATAATGGTTAACCGTACTGCTGCAGTGCACCTTGGTGGACTTCATGTGTCCTCAGAATATATTTTATTAATCAGACTCCTAGGCAATAAAGAAACTGCCAACTAGACTTGTACACTATGAGGTCCCTTGGGATCGTTTCTACTGTTAAAGTTAAGTTAAAGAAATTATCTGTGTGGCTACATTCTTGACCTTTTTTGTTTTTTGTCTCATATGTCTTGAATACTCATGATAATTTTACATCACGCTGCAAATATATTATGGTTGTAGCACAAATGGGTGGCTCAACCAGGGAGCAGCATGAATACCAGTGTAAAATAGCAGCTTAATTCTGCTGTATTTCGTATGGTGAGTGTCCAGAAACAAAAAAGTTTTTTACTGAAAAAAAACTTTAAATCTCAGTCCTCAGGGGTGAAAACGCATCTGAATATTGATCATTAATCGAGGATTGATGTCTATACGCCACAGGATTCACTTACCATCAAGTGAACTATGCGCTCGTTTGTCACACTTATTCTTTAAAAAAAATATAACATTACCTTTTGATGAGTTTGCATTAAAGCTTCAAATTCATGCAGCTCTGAGCGACGAATAATGCGGTCAAGATACATCTTCTCTAGAATAGAATAGGCTGGTAGCTGCTGGCATCGCTCATCTTTGAACAGTGTTGCAAGCATCCTAGATCTTTGTTGACCTGTATAATTTTTGATTAAAAAAAATCTAATTTGTTCAAGAATCTTTATATAAGTAATCGCTGGTGTTTCTGTTAGTGATCAAGTAACTTCTCACAACAATACAAATATATTGTCTATTCATCATTTAATATATTAGTACTGTTGTGACAATGGTTCACACAAAATGTTCACACAAATGGCTATACTGAGATCTGAAAGGTAGTATATAGTCAACTATCTAACTGTACAAATTATTTAAGGACCAACATAAGATCAGAATCATTGAATCGACCGACATAACATTCACAGTATTCATGTCTAATAGTTATACGTCTTGTACTAAGCTGAAGCTGAAGAAGTATACCAACAGGCTCGAAAACTATAGAAGACGCCAATGGTCGCGGCTATAAAATATGTGATTAACAACAATTATATTGCACTCTTGCTTGCATTTACTGGTCTCATGAAAGGCCTAATTGTGCGCGATAAAGCTTATCATTTTTAAGTTTAAAGAAAATTGTAAAAAAAATAATAACTTACGAAATAAAATAATAATTTTTTTTCTTTTCGCACTCAAACTATCGACAATGCATACTGAACTGAAAAAACTGTACTATTGCAATACTAGGCTGCACTAAAAGTATCGGGAATGGAATATTTCCACTGTTCCTGTCATATTAAATTCTTTTTAATTGAAAACTCCTTGGTTTTAAAAATCAAATACCATTTATTTATTTTAAAAAAAGATTCTCGGTCTTGTCACAAGTTTTTGTCAAACTTGTTTAGTCGTTGAGAAAATGGAATTGACTCGAGAAAATTCAAGAGCGATGATTTATTATGACTTTCGAAGTGGTTTAACACAAAAAAGTGTGTTGACCGGATGATTTCTGCATTTGGTGATGAAGCCCCATCCAAAACCACAATTTATCGCTAGTTTGCTGAATTTCAACGTGGACGTGTCAAGCTCAGTGATGATCCCCGTCAAGGTCGTCCAAAAACTGCAGTCACCCAAGAAAACGTTGATGCTGTGCGTAAGCTGATTGAGGAAGATCGACATGTGACATACCGCGAAATTCAGGCAACTTTAGACATTGGCATGAGTCAAATACAAATAATCTTGCATGAACAATTAGGTGTAAAAAAGTTGTTTTCCCGATAGATACCGCATTCGCTCTGTGAAGAGCAAAAAACGGCTCGCGTTACTTGGTGCGTCAGAATTCTCGACAGATTCCACGCAGGATCCTCAAATGCTGTATACAACATCGTATCAGGTGACGAATCCTGGATATACGCGTACGAACACGAAAAAAAACCAGTCACGAGTTTGGGTATTCGAAAATGAGTTAAAGCCAACAAAAATTGTTCGTTCACGGAGTGTTGCAAAAAAAATGGTGGCCACGTTTGTTTCCAAAACCGGCCATGTTACGACTATTCCTCTTGAGGGACAAAGAACGGTTAATGCAGAATGGTATGCTAGCATTTGTTTGCCACAGGTCGTTTCTGAACTCCGTAAAGAGAACTGCAACCGCCGCATCATCCTCCATTACGACTGGTGCGAGTTCTCACACCGCATACAGAACAAAAGAGTTTTTAGAGCAAGAAAACATAGAATTATTAGACCATCCGCCGTACAGCCCCGACCTTAGCCCTAATGATTTCTATACTTTCCCTAAAATAAAGAATAAATTGCGTGGACAGCGATTTTCATCACCTGAAGAAGCTGTGGACGCCTACAAAACGGCCATTTTGGAGACCCCAACTTCTTATTTTCATTCACATACATACATACATAAACACTCACGCCTGTCACCCAGAGGGGTAGGCAGAGACTACGGACTTCCATTTGGCACGATCCTAACATAACTCTTTCGCCTCCTTTACATCCATATATCTACGCATACATGCTCGTCGGTTAAGGGTACTTCTAACGTGGCCCAAATTCAAAATACCGCCAATTTGGACGATAAACTTTTTTCTAGGGCGTCCCTTCCCGACTCTGCCGTTCACATCTGCCATATAAATTTGCTTTGTCACTCTTTCCTCATTCATTCTTTCTACATGACCAAACCACCGAAGCATTCCTTTCTTAATCCTGGTCACAACATCATCTTGCATACCACATTTATCTCTTATCACGCAATTTCTCACCCTGTCATTCAGATTCAACCCCAGCATATTCCTTAAAGACCGCATTTGTACAGCATTTATTCTACTTTCGTGCTTCTTCTGCCACACCCAGCTTTCACTACCATACATTAAAGTAGGGACTAACACAGCATTATGAATTACCATACGTGCCTTTTTTGACACATTCTGGTTCTTCATAATAGAGTGTAGTACCCCATTCACTGCTAAATACACATCCCAAATACACAAACTCATCCACTTGCTCAATTAACTCTCCTTCTATTCTTATTTCACATACCGTTTTGCTTTCTTCTCTTTCAAAAACCATCACTTTCGTCTTACTTGCGTTCACTTTCATTCCCCTTTCTTTTAATTCCCAGTTCATTAATGTAACCATCATTTGCAACTCAGCCGCCGATGAAGCAAATATGACTTGATCATCGGCATACAAAAGGTATTTGACGGTTAACTCGCCCATTCTTAACCCACATTCTTCATCTTTCAAAGTTTGCAAACACCTGTCCATAAATAGGTTGAACAGCCAAGGGGAAGCTACCCAGCCCTGTCTGATACCTTTTTGGATGCCAAACCAGTCCGAGTAGACCCCATTGATCGTGACACAAGCACTAGAGTCCCTATAAAAAGACCTTAATGCCTGTATCAAACCAGCGCTCAACCCATATGAGTTCAAAGTCCATGAACGCACAAAAAACTTTCTGGTTTTTGGCCAAAAACTTCTCCGCAATCACGCGCATGGAAAAGACTTGATCTGTACACCCCATTCCCTTTCTAAAACCCGCTTGCACATCCCAAATTTTTCCATCAGTTTCTTTCATAACTCTTTCAATTAACACCTTAGCATACAGTTTACCCACAATACTAAGCAAGCTGATACCACGGTAGTTTTTGCAGTCCTGCTGTGACCATTTTCTTTATATATTGGTACTATAACTGCTTTACACCAGTCATTTAGTACCCGTTTTAATTCCCAACATAAATTAAACAAGGTGTACAGCAGGCCTGCCACCATTCCCTCTCCAGCCCTTAGTATCTCGAGTGATACTCTTATCATATCCAGCTGCCTTACCTGCTTTCATGCTTTTCATTGCTTTAATTATTTCATCTACACTTATCTCCATACCCCTTTCCACTTCTTTCGGAATTTCTAGTTCATTTAATTCAGACGACACTTCACTCATAAACACGCTTTCAAAGTATTCCTTCCATCTATTTAAATTCAAAACTTCATCATTCAGAATACATCCATTCTCGTCTCTTATAGCATTAATTATAGGCTGTTTTGTATTTCCCCTGGCAGTTCTTACGAGTTTCCAGAACATTTTTATACTAGCCTGGAAATTATCAGATATCCTTCTATCATTCACATATGCCTTGATATTATATTAATCCTTTTTGTACAATATTTCTTCAATAAAACTTGTTTATTGAGAAACTGAACATTTTCTGGGATATTGTTGTATACATGGATTATGTTGTAAAAGCATATACAGTGCAACAAAGCATATAGATTACTATACCTGCAGATGCAAGCACGGTGCAGATGAGAGCATTCCTCAGGCAGGTCATTCTTTCATCCTCATGTATTATATTGCGATAAGATAGTTCATTGTATCTTTGTGCAGCTTCTATGAACTTCCTAAAATACAATTAACAAAGCATAGTTATAATTCACAGCTTAAATATAAACAAAGTAAACCATAAGTTATTCTTATTAGAAATGAAAAGTGATTTCCTATAATTGCATAATAAAAAATAAACACTAAAATAATACTGCATTTTAGATCTACAATTAATAATTAAAAGCTGAAAGTAGCTCAAGTTAACTATAACATCACACATCAAAAGTCTCTGTCCTCCCATGGGAACCTTGGGTGCTGAAAAGCTTAAAATGTCAAAGTTTATTTAAAATCAATACTATTAATATTACTTAGTAGAATGGAATGTAATAAATTAACAGCCTTATTATCCCTTCCAAAGCAGAAAGATATCCATATTTTGTCATAGAATTAAGTTGTAAATTTAAAAAAGCACTTTTATATATGTGTTATACTGTGTTTCGTATGGTGAGTGTTGAAAACCGGAGATCCTTTTTACTGGAAACGAGGCATTCCATCTTAGTCCTCACGGGTGACAATGCATCTGCATTTTGATTCATAATCGAGGATAGATATAGATTTCTATGGGCACAGCAACCACTTACCATCAGGAGGACTGTGTGCTCGTTTGTCACACTATCCTATAAAAAAATGTTTACCATTTATATATTTGATTCTCCTGTTGAATCCTTCCTTGCTTTGCATTAATCGCCGTTACTAGCTAGTGCACCACATACAAGTAGGCATATTTACTAAATAGTTATACTACCAACTGTCATGAAGCTTTGAGATTTTTCAGGTTTTTTTTTTTGTCTACTCTTATGACATGGGTGTCCATATGTATATGTATGTATATGTATGGGGTAGACAAAAAAATGGGACATTTTGTTGCGATGAATTCTCTTATACTGCCCACCAAATTACAATCATCATTTATGACTTTTATAATTTATTAATCAGGGTGTGTGTAAACACCGTTATCCTTGAAACCAGTGGTTTGGTTTCACTTATAGAACGTAAATTCAATGAAAAATAACAACATTTTTTTTTTAGTAAAATCTCAATTTTTCCTTAATTCCTCAATTTTTGCCTGTCCTAAGCCAGGATGAAAGTATGAAGGAAAAGTTACATCACAGGTTATACCTATTGTGTTTTTATTGGAATGTTGTGTAGGTAGCTAGGGCGAGCGATCATCTTTACAGTGATTACGTCACTCGGGCGCATAGGGTATCCATTAATTTACGGACGGTGTCGGACAGAAACTTTTTAAATTTTATGAAAGAAAATGGCGTTTTTTTTTAAATTCGGATAAATATTTTTATATTAAAGCCAACTACCTATGGTTTAAGTGACAATGGTGTTTACACTTACACCTTGTATATGCAGACATTGTAAAGCAATAAATATCTTTACATTTTTAAAGTTCACTTACCTTCTGTAATCCAAAACTCTTGCATAGCACACTTTGTAATATATTTGCAACTGTTCATTAGTTGTTTCTGCTTGTAGTAGTGAGGCTCTGTTAACGAATGCCTCAGCCTGTACAGGATCATCAACTTCAAGATAAAGTCTGGCTATTTTCAAATAGGTTTCCAATTTGTAATCTACTGAATATTGCCTACAATTAAAGATATTTAATTGAATTAAGGTTTTAATTAAAAATGTATAGAATTATCACTTACTCTTAGACATTAATTTAGGTATTGCAATCCAGAAAACCATATCCAGTAATACGGCATCATTAAACATCTTTTGTATATTAAAAATAAGAAGTTTTCTTTCTTTTGATTGTAGTGCCACTAATTAAACAAGTTTATAATTATTATTTATAGTAACCAAGTAGTGGCAGTGTAAGAATATTCACTAACAATTAGTATAATCAAGAATATATACAATAGAGGGAAAATGAAACAGGAGATGGGTAGCAGCATCTTCTTGATAACAACCCAAAATAATAAAATACAATAGTTGCCAACCTGCTTATCAAGCATGGCAACTATCCCTCCATGAGACAATCTATGAGGGAGGCCTAAGTTCACAGTGGACTTTTATAGGCTGTAATTAATAATTATTATTCTTCCATCCATCCATCCATTAACTGGTGTCCCTAAATTACAGTGGACCCTTGGTAATACGGAACCCCCTGTAATCTGACATTTTAGTTATAACTTTTACGCCCCACCACTATTGCGCTCGACGCATGGGTGTAGGGTATTGTTTTGATTCTGATTGAAAAATTTGATTCTGAAAATGGTTGAAAGATCATAATTTTCCTCAAAAAGCATTATTGCTTCTTGTTAACATTCTTAAATTGATGTTTCTTATATTGATTGATTCATAATTTTTGATTATTTAGTATGTACATTTGTTTGTACACAATTATTTCCTAATGTGCATATTTTTTGTAAGTTCTATGGCATTAATGACATTAATTTTATAATAAAACATAAGCTCTATATCTACAGAAGTATTAAATAAGTACTCTAAAGTACAAAACATTCATTATGTTATATATATATATATATATATATATATATATATATATATATATATATATATATATATATATATATATATATATATATAACATATATAACATATAGAATCTTATCATTGGATCTGTAATTTGTCAGATTACAAGGTACTCTTTTGTAAAAAATTCATGACTATAAGATCCCCTGTCTTAGTGTCTCAGAGTGTATAATCCGACAAATTGAATAGTTTGACACTGCCCTACAAAATGTGTGAGATTACCGGGGTTACTGTACCTTATTCTTGTGATCGCATTTGGTTAAGATTAATTAAGTAAGTTTCAATACAAATCACTAACATTACTAGATATCATTAATGACGGTTGCTCTGAAATTTAATTAGACAATATAAGTACTAGATTCATTTGTGATGTTTTTTTTTGGTTGTTTCATAATTTAAATTAAATACAGTTGATTTCAAAAGCTTTTTCATAACCGTCAAACAAAGAAACAGTAAATGCTATTTCAACTCCGAAACTAGAAATTGAAAACGAACCAATGAACCAGGAATAACGCTTCGCATACACCTAATCCGTCATCGCCCGAGCAAACTTCGGTTGAACTCGGACGATTGAATCAAACACTTGTAAAATAAAGAGAGCGAGTACAACACGACCGTCATCCACCGATAACGTACGAAAACGGCCGATAAACCGTCGAGTCCGAACTTGTTGTGATTCTTCGTCTTCTCTCTTTGAGTGTATTTATAGTTTAATTTAATCATTCTGTCTTTATTCTGTTGTTTATATCTACCTAAATGATTATGGATGTGAAAAATGACGATGATGATGTTGACGAATGAAATTGCAGTATGAATTTTTTAAAAGCTACATTTTTTGAATTCCTACATTTTGAAAATGCGTCTTCACTCTGTTAAGACACAGTCAACTACAGAATACCGGCAATGTTCAATGTCGGCACAAATGGTACACCATTGCAGTGTAAGCACATACATGTCAGTTACTCGTCCGGGTAGTTGTGTCCACCATCCGCCGACAAAAACGGTTTTGGTGTAAACATACCTTTAGGTTAAACTTAAGTAATAACGATTTCTAGTAATGAATGAAAAGACAAAGACATACTTTTGACCAGTTTCAAGGGGAATTCCAACTAGTACGTTTGCTGCTTCTTTCCAGTTTTGATGTCTCTCATAGATATCTGCTAAGTGCTGTCTAATACTTGCAACCTATGTAGAAAAAAACCAAAAAGTTTACAAAAAATATTAACACAATAATTTAATGGTGTTTAAATTTTTACCTGCTCCTCAAATGATATAACACGGGGTTGAATAACATCCAATGCAAAATGAGAAACCTCTTGTGACACATCATCAGGCAACAATGCTAAATGAGTGCTAACATCAGTCAGTAGTTGACGGGATATTACCAAACTAACATTTTCATTTACAACTGCCGAAAAAAAATTTAATAAATTCTTAGTAAAAGATAATTTTTAAGAAAAGAGAAAATTGTTAGAAATATTTTTAATCGATAACAAATAATACGTACTTGCTTCAACAAATGCTTTTAATGATTCGGCCAATTCAGCAGGATTTTGAAGTATTTCTAACAAGACATTTCGGTACCTGAAAATAAATAACACTAGTTATAATGTTAAATTCTGGTAAATAATAATTTACCATGTTTACTTACTTTTCTGCCTGGTCTTTATGCAAGCCCCCTGAATTCCGCAGTTCACTCAAATATTGACGTACTCCTTGCAAAGTAATTGGCATTTTTATCTTCAGTCTTCAATTACAACTTTTTTAAATAACATCAATTCACATCAAAAATGAAATAAACCTGTGAAATAGGCATGTCAATCTAAAATCGATTAATTGAAAAATCGATTATTTGGAGTAAAATAATCGATCTTTTAGATCGATTCAGAGCACCGCATCGATTTTACGTATCGATCCAAAAACCTCTGGAATCGGACTGATTCGTCTGATTCAAGAACTAGCGATAAAGGTCCTAACTGGCTGGGGTAAGAAGTTAGATACCGCAGTTTTTTAATTTTTAGCTGTTGGCGGACGCAAAAAGAACCAGTAGTACTTGGTTGATAATTTGAACGCAATATATATTAGAATAAAATAGATATTTATGAACGCATCCAAATATATCGAAAAGTTGTTTTTCATTTCTAAAATTCTAATTCTAATCTTAGGTACCTGTGGAATGTAGGTCTAACTGAATCTGTGCTGTGAACAAAGACCACAATGTATAGGAGTTTTGGCGGGAACTCGGCCGTAGACGGATTGTCGCTCCTGTTTTGTCGCTTGAATAATGGTTTGAAGTGGATTTTGATTCGTAAAAGTGATGCGATTTTGTTAATTAAGTGTCCGCGCGTGTGAAATATTATAGAAAATGACGAAACAAGTGCTTTGATGTCGATATAAACCTCAAGTTATTTTGATCGCTTGGGCACCTTATGAATTTGAGTGGCTGTCGTCATCAACTGTCCGCCAGATTGAGCTGTCGTGCAAATCTCCCAAGGGCTTCGCAATGTGACGCATCAGCATATTGTGAAGAAAAAGAACATAAAATGAAAATTCCCAAAGAAAGGATAGGCTCAGAAGGTATAGAAACCAGAGCCGTAAAGGCAGTTAATAAAGAAAGTTACTTTAATTGTTCGCGACGGCCTAACAACGCTAAGAAAGAAAGTGATGAAAGAATATTGTTTTTGTATTAATAGAGAAATTACCGACAAAACTGGGTGAAAACTTGTATTGATATTGTTGTGTAGCATGTTTATAACTCTTAGTATATTTGTATAGAATGTCGTTTTGATAACAATTGATTAAAACAACTTTTATTGTATTAAGAAAAATCAACCAATCGCAGCGCGTCGTATCGTAGAATTCTCTAGAAATTTTTTAGTTCATACTGAAAATAATGAGAATAATTTTATGTTCTAAAAGAGTTGTAAATATGACATTGAATTAGCATATGGCTTATAGATTAAGGAAGTGTAGGAATATTTTGTATGATTAAACGCGTTTGGTAGTTATAGAAAAATGAAAGAATTAATGTACCAAAATATTATGAAAATTTGGGACATTTCGTTTAATAACTTTTTACAATGTTAATGTTTTGAGTAACCTTTATGATATACTAATAAAGTACCAGACTACCGATTTGATGATGTATAGCATGTTAGTGTAGCAATTAGTTTTGTATAGAAAATATTGTAATTTATGCCATTTGCATAGTGAAAAGTTTATGCAATAAAGAGACAAAACGGAAAATGGCAAGCGGCTCACTGTAAGGTATAGCCAAAGTCTACCTTAGGGGCTCGGGACCCAGTAAAAAGTAGTGTGAAGAACTACCAGTGACAAGCAGTAGTATCCGGTAGTAGCTGAAGTGACTATTAGCAGTATATAGTGAAAGTGTTAGCTAGCCGTAAAAGGTCGTAACTGAATTTCGCAGTTACATATAGTGAAAGTGGTAACTGATATCCGCAGTTACAAAAATGATAAAATCAGCTAGTTTAGTTGATAATAGCTGCTAGTCAGTAGTGTTAGAAAACCAGCTACTACCAATAGATATTTGATACTACCGTACAATTTAAAGAAATCTTTTAAAATATACAGTGACCAACCAATAGTGAACAACCGTGGTCAATAAACAATAGTTATAAAATTTCGCGACTAATCAATCAGTCGAACCGCTGGCCACTACCTTGCTATTTGTATTTATAAATCTCAGCGGCACCCAAAAAGACGGCAGTGGAAGTATCCTCCGGAACCTATAGGTGTAGGACGTGAGCGACTCGCGAAGTATCTTCGACAACATTTAGTCCGAAGAGTTTCACCCGTCCGGCACATTAATTATTATCAAAAATATACATACTGTGAACTATGACCATAGACAGAGTATTTTTTAATTATAGTAATAATAATTTACTTTTTAATTATTTTGTACCTAGATACTGTAAATAAATAATGTTGAAGTTTTTAGGGGTTTATAGTTACGAAATAACCAGTACTGTTTTCATGTAGCATTCATTTTAATTTGATAAATAGTGAGTTATTAGATTGAAACCATTTATCGATAAATATACGTAGCAATCAGCACTACTGTTAAAGTATTATTGTTTTTTTTACAGTACGTTTGCACTGAGAAACATCCAACATGTAATGTTTTAAAACAAATCGCATGAAATAAATCACACAACATGTTTTGTTGATGGTAGCGTTCGCACTCACAAAAACTGTGTAAAATTTTCAACAGATATCAAGATTTGTTTTTAGCTGTGTTCGCATTGATTACAACATAGACATTTTACTTGTTTATCTATAGATTTGTCAACGTTAGCGTTCGCACTGTTGTTTTTTTATATTTCGCGATTTGTTTTAAATCGTGTTTTTCTGTTATCCAATTTAGTTGGTAAACATCACAAAACATTATCAACCCTAGCGGAGACGAATGATAACTTAATACAAAATATAAATGTGGTATCATCATCATCATCATTACAACCCTTTACAAGTCCACTGCCGAAAATAGGCCTCCCCCAAGGTATGCTACAAAGCACGGTCCTGAGCCACCTGCATCCATCGACTACGTGCATGTCTTACCAGGTCGTGACTCTATCTAGTGAGGGGTTGTCCTACACTTCGCCTACCGGTACGAGTCTGCCACTCGAGAACCTTTTTTCCCCAACGGTTTTCGGTTCTTCGAGCTATATGGCCGGCCTATTGCCACTTCAGCTTACTAATCCGTTGGGCTATGTCGGTCACTCTGGTTTTACTGCGGATATCCTCATTTCCGAGTCTACCACGCAGAGAAACTCCGAACATAGCCCTCTCCATAGCTCGCTGAGCGACTTTGAGCGTCCTCATACGGCCAGCAGTGAAGGACCACGTCTCGGTTCCGTAGGTCATCACTGGCAACACGCACTGGTGGTACAACTTTGTTTTCAGGTTTTGAGGTAGGTATACCTGACGAGAAGATGCGTCGTAATTTCCCGAACGCTGCCCAGCCGAGTTGAATCCGTCGATTGACCTCTCGGTCGAAGTTGGACTTACCTAGTCAGACTATTTGTCCCAGGTAAACGTACTCGTCAACAACTTCCAGCTTAGTGCTCCCAACAACTAGCGACATAGATGTGACACGGACATTAAACATGATATTTGTTTTGTCCATGTTCACCTTATGATCTATCCACTGAGAGGCACTATTGAGTGAAACTATTAAATGTGGTATATATCTCCACAAATTCCATCTTTATAATTAATCAGATTATTTGCAATTCTCTCGTGAGGCGGAAAAATTTTGTCCTTTTTTTGGGGTATTTTTTTAGGTTACCTGTCCCAGAGCTCGATATAAAAGAACATAATAAAATACAATACAAATTTCTAATTATTTATTCACTTAAAATACATAACTTAAAGAAATGTAGAAAACTGTTTATCAAATAATTTAGTTTGTCACTGCCATCTTCATAATGTGTTTTAAGTGACAAGAAATTTTTCTTCCACATGTTCTGCTAATTATATATATGAGAAAGAAATGTGAAAGCATGTACCACCTTTCTCTCAAAATTTTACAAAACTTACCATAGTTTAGGCTTATTCCAATAATCTGTGCTTCCTTGGAAATTATACAGGGTTATTTTGTGATAACCGGTCAAATTTGCAGAGAAGGTACAAGATAACTAATATAGGCCGTTAACCTCTCGAGCGCCCAAACGTCATAAAGTCGACAAGCGCCCCGGCCAAATTTAGCGTATGAATTTAAGTTGGCGGTCAACGTTTAAATGCTGATTTCGACGTAAATTCATTTATGAACACTAATCAATATATATATATTCAGAATCTGCATGAAATTTGCTTTATTATGTATATAAAATTAACTAATTCTGATAGCAAGTGAAAATATTTCAAGCGGTCTAATCACACAAATGTGTAAATGTATACACATATTTGTAGAAAAATGCATTTAAAAATCAATATGAATCATTAATACCGTTATAAAAGGTCTTATAATGTTATTTAGTAGTTATTTTATTAATATAAATAGGTAAAATCATCCTCTTCTCACAAAATTAGTCAAAGAAATAGATTTGAAAGCGAAGTTGCGAAAGCAAAATAATATCCTTGCAACAGATGTGAGTTCAAAGCAATTTTAGGCCTTGATTAGCCACTTAAAATATTTTTTGTGGTCCCCTATTATGCTCAACTTGTTAACGAGTTTCTTTTATAATACATCGCGTGTTTTAAGTAGTCAGATTTTCTATAATCTCACGAAACAAAAAAAAATCCACAAAAAATACCACTGCTAAAGATAAGGCTGTAAAAAATAAACTGATAATTTTATAAATGGATTGTTTTGTCAATAACTATACTGAATATGAAATTAATAAACATAAACACATATTTCTAATGATTTGCCAGAGTTATTAAAATCAACTAAAAACATTGACGAAATTTCGAACCAAACTGAGAATTAAGGACATAAAATGTATGGAGTCGTCTTTCGTCGAATATTTTATATTTATTTGTAAAGGCATATATTAATATATTAAATTCATCGGTGTTTTTATTTTTACATTTTTATAAAAAGTAAAGTAAAGTAAAGTTACAGCCTATATACGTCCCACTGCTGGGCTCAGGCCTCCCCTCATTTCTGAGAGGGTTTAGGGCAAGGAAGTGTCCGCCGCGCTGCCCAAATGCGTGTTGACGAACTTCACATGTCTTCGAAATATTTTTTTTCTTATTCCTCAGACATGCAGGTTTCCTCACGATGTTTTCCTTCACCGCAGAGCACGTGGTAAATGAGCACTTAAAATTGCAATTAACAATTTCATTGGTGCCGGCGGGGATCAAACCCGGGTTACTCGCGTTCTGTTATATTTACAGCGAGCGTTAACCACTGAGCTACCACGGCTCACATACACACACACTTACATTTTTATGTTTAGTTTAATTTGTTAATGGTGAAAAATATTTTTTTAATTTTTTTAAATGGTTTTTATGGGTCAACTTGACGAAAATGAAAGAGTGGCAAAGTTGGATAAATTGTAAAATAATAATAAAACAAAAATTAGAAAAAAATTATAAAAAAAGACAAAAACATACGGGTCGAATCGAGAACGTCCTACTTTTCGGAACTTTTACTTAAGAAGTCGGAAAAGCTTAAAATTATTATTTAGTGGCGTGATGTTGCGCAAAGCAAGTAAACGGGCACAAAGTCACGTTGCAATCAGGGCAATAAACGAGGGTGCGTTTACGGCATTCAACGCAAACCCTGCGCAATTTCTCCCCACCTGGGCCGTTTCTACAAACCCTTATTTCTGCATTGTTAAAATCCTGAGAAACATGGAAAAAATTTAATTTCAAATATATTTACTTTATAAACGCAAGTACAACTTGTTAAGATATCACAGTGAAGTACTTACGACATATTGAAATACCGTCACACTATATGTCTTATCCTGCTATATACCTAAATCTGAAAACAATTTAAAACACTAAGAAGTTAATAGTTAGGTAAAAATAAAATAAAATAGGCACATAAAATAGGCATCCTTACAGTAGGTATATATATATACCATACCCCAATTAATAAACAAACAATTAGCTTTATAAAAATTCGATTGCGATTACATATTATATATATATATATATATATATATATATATATATATATATAGCGTCTCCACGACTTCTATGTTCATTTGTAAATTTATATTTCGCCGCCATTATGAATTCAGAATTCGGGGCGTCCCGCCACCGTATCACGGTTATTCGAGACATCCTCTTATAATTTTGTTATTTAGATTTATTTTAAGCACTGTGTATATCTTTTTTTAAGGTATAACAATAGTTCATGATAATTTCTCCCATTAGGAGAAACATTTTAGCAGAAATATTTCTAATATATTAAAATCTAAAACGATTTTTGCAACGGTTTTGTTTGGCTAGGCAGATGGTCTAATTTAAATACTGTAAAACAAGTTCGTGGTAGCAAAACTATAATGAAAATAATATTACGATATATTATGAATAACCTTAGCTATTTACCAAAAACTTTCTTCTTGTGATACTCAAATTACAACATAATAAATTTACAGCTCGAAGTTAAATAAGCGTCCAAAGTGATATGACATCACCTACTGACAAGTTTAGCAGATTGTTTGTTTTAACAATCGTCGAAACTATACGTGATTGTGTATAAAATCTGTTAAACGTTTCATTAGCTTCAATATAGTATACGTTAGAAAGAGCCAAACATTATTTCGGCTTTTCATTTTAATATTATTTGAGACAACTACGTCACAACCGTATAACGGTCGATGGGCGCTTATCGGGGGTAAAACAGTCCACCGTAAAACGGTGGCCGGGCGCTCGAGAGGTTAAAGACAAATCAATTTAAAAAAATCTCAAACTTTGTATCCTTTTTATCTCTTAAATTCAAAATGCGCAGTAATGCATTGTAAGTGATTTTACTGCACACGCAAACATTCGTAAGAGTAATAATAAGCTTGCCGCCGTCCCGGTGAGTCACTTAGGAATGTCAAAGTACTTACATAGACACAGCCTAGTAGCCAGAATTCTATACCAGGAGCTCGCTCTGAAATACGGTCTCGTGGATCGGAAACTGCCTTATTATAAGTACTTACCGGAAGCCGTGCTCGAAAATGACCGCGCCAGGCTCTACTGGGATCGGGCCATCATCATAGACAGGACTATTCTTGCGAATAAACCTGATATTGTGCTGATGGACCGGGCACAGTCAAGGATATTTTTGGTCGTCATTACCATTCCATATGACGAGAACCTAGTGAAAGGCTCACGAGGTGACCGACATGTGGGGTGGTCTGCCGACCGAAATTTTTCCCTATTTATTATTTATTGAATATATATTTTATTTATTTATTGAATCTAAATATACTCTACATAAAAACATATACTTACAAAATTACATTGATAAGACGTAAATCTAACTCAATAGTATATTAAGGTATCTTTAGCAACCGTGCTAGGTCACAGACCTGTGTTACAGCTGCTAAGCCCTCCCCATTAAATACATATCACATAGAAAAACAAAAACATAAAAACAATTTTACCGCAATCAAGAAATGAATAAAAGTGGGAAGAAGTAAAATAATTAGCTATGTGCTATGTTCTAATCCGACAAATGGCTCAATACTATTATAGCTAAATGTTTAGTTGTATGGTACAAGAGTAAGGAAGGAGAGATATTCTATAAATGTGTCACACACATATTAATATTCAAATGTTATAGTAAACATTTACAAGAACTTATTCTATATTTCACATAGAAATAATTGAAACTTAGCGAGTAGTGACTCAGTTAAAATTTCATTTTCTTAAAACAATAAAATTTAATATGCAAAATGTTCATTTAATATTGGAGATTTGTTAATCATAAACCAATATTAAAAGTTTAGAAGTGTAAAATTAATACGTAGATGCCAGTGTGTAGTATGAGTGTGAGTGTGTGTGTGTGTGTGTGTGTGTGAAAGGAGTGAGTGTATGTTATTATTTTGCTTAACAGTTTGCATTTTTACCTATCTATATTTAATAATTTTTCAGTTTCCTCGTAAGACAAAGACATTAAAAACTTAGAGCTTGTTTATATTTGAAACGTGTTAGTCGATCGGTAGGCAAAAACGTTGTTGCCTATAAATCGGATTCAATTTGGGATAGTTGCAAATAAAAGAAGAAGCTTTATTTGATATTTTAAAAAATTGCAATAACATTATATCATTATTTATGTATTTAAGCTTAAGTTACGAATTTGATTACTCTGAAAAATATAATATAATATGTATATAATGGCAACAATATTTATCATTTTATTAGTCTGGACCCAAAGGGTGTTAAAAAAGATTGTTATACTAAGCATACAATGTTGATCTTGCGGGCTTAGTATTACAGTCCAGACGGAATGTAACAGCCATGCATCCGACATCGCCTAGTATATGTATACTGGCCGCCTAATAGCAGGTGATTCTAAGGTACAGAATAACATTTCTCAAACTTGCATAATACTAGAACACTACTGAAGGGAGGAGACAAAATTTTTTTAGCAAAATTATTTCTGTCTATTAAGTCATTAGATGAGTTAAAACAAGAAAATAAAAATCAATACTGATTACAATATTTCAATTACCTATGTAAAAAAGGACAAAATAATATAGATGATTTACAATTATGAATGTATTGATATCATGCACAATTAAAAACCCTAGCATGTCTACAATACCTAAAATAGCAATATTTGAATCAAAAACAAGTTAAATAATAAATAAGCTCATGTACACAAGAGCAGAGTAAAACCAGCAAATAATAATTTCATTTTGACAATAATTGGTTGTCTATTTCCCTGATTTAAAATTAACCTTAAAATTTTGTCTCTATATTATATGCTTGCAGTTACGACGTAAATAGAATAAATTTTATTCAAAACTACAAAACTTATTAGAGAATACTTGATTACAAAACTCATTAAGTAATTAATGTTTTTACTCGTTTGGGAAAAGCCTCTATGTAGAAAACAAGCAAGAAGTCCAAGCGGGTCATTTGAACAAAATGTTATTTAGAATATAATGTTTTACAATTAAATATTAAAACATTTAGAAAAAACATTAATCACCCCATTCCCAGGGGTTTATCAATCGTATATTTTATTATAATAACCTTTTTTGAACAACTTTGCTTAGTTAAAAATTTTCAGTTTTTGATAGGCTGTATATTTTATGACTTGTTATAAAAGCATATACTTTGCCCCACGAAGGAAAACTTATTCTTTGAAGTGGAATAACTGATATAACTAGCTTGTACTTGTTCCTAGTATTTACAGAAATATACATTACTATTTTTAATAAAAACTATTGTTGTTTTTGTGTACATTAAATTAACAAAAACAAAAAAAAAAAAAAAAAAAATTAATAAAAAACATACATTACATTACATTCAAAACAAACAAATTAAATAAGCAAAATGGCGGATTGTGTCAGCGCTACTGAAGTAGCAATCGTGTCCTTGCCGAAAACTATTTCAGCGCTTGTAAGCGCTTGCTAGCGATTTTTTCTGCCAAACGCACCCACTGTCAAACACATTGCACGCGCGTCCAGACTCTCGATTTCTTTCTTTTTTATTGTAAATGTACAGTACAGGTACTTAAAAAAATAAAACCTCTTCTCGTCACTTGAATCCATTTTGTTGAAAATTCTCTGCATAGATTACTGTATACTAGAGAATTCTCTGTCTCGATTAAAAAGTGTCTACAAATACAAAATTAACGTCAAACTTATCTTTCAACATGACAATATTTCTACAAATTTGTTTTTAAACATTTTGTTTCTGCAGTTAAATAGATATAATATAGTTATAATACCCCTGACACCCTTCAGGCCTTACGGTCAAAACATCCTCTAGCTCCAGTAAACCCATATTTTCTCGACCGACCAACAGTAGGGCAAGCATGCCTTCAAATTCAAAACAAAGATGTTACGGATGCCATTTTATCTTTTAAACCAGGTTCGGCTGCAGGTTTGGATGGAATCTCACCGCAACATTTGAAAGACTTAACATCGCATTCTGTGGGTGATGCAGGTGAGCAACTTGTAAATTCGATCACTAAATTAATTAACTTTATGTATTCCGGTAATGTCAATCCAGAAATTGTTCCAATTCTTTTCGGCGCGAACCTCATTGCTCTCACCAAAAAGGACGGAGGGGTGAGACGACCAATTGCTGTTGGATCAACACTACGACGCCTGGCCTCCAAAATTGCTGTTCGACATATTTTACAGAAATTAAATTCGGAATTTGAACCCGTACAGTTAGGCTTCGGTGTAAAAGGAGGGTGTGAGGCAGCCGTCCATGCCCTACGTTCTTTCCTAACATATGGACATCCTGACGTGTTGCTCAAAATTGATGTCAAAAATGCTTTCAATTCGGTAAATAGGGGGACCCTACTGACCGAAATAAATCAACATATACCCGAAATATACAATTATCTTCTTCTCAGTTACGCTGACCCAACAAAATTGTTATATCGGTCTAATGAATTATCCTCGGAAGTAGGTTGTCAACAAGGTGATCCCCTTGGACCAGCAATTTTTAGTTTGGCTATAAATCCCATAATCAAAAGTTTAAATTCTAAATTCAATATTTGGTATCTGGATGACGGAACCTTAGGAGGTGATATGGAAACTGTATTTTCTGACCTTTTTTCAATCAAAAATAAATTTGAAGCCATTGGTTTGGAGCTTAACTTTAGCAAATGCGAACTTTTTTATAAATAACTGCAACTTAAATTTAAATGACGTAAAACACAAATTTAATACTTTGGCACCAAATATTAAAATAGTTAACAGTAATTCCCTTTACCTTTTAGGTTCTCCAATTTTTAACGAATCTATGTCTGAATATATTAATAATTCAATTGCTAAATTTCAAAATTCTGCTGACCGTCTCCTTGAAATTAGTCCACATTATGCACTTTGCATTTTAAAATCTTGCCTTTTTGTCCCGAAATTTACGTATGTGCTCCGTTGCTGCTCCTTTTGGAATCACCCAGACCTCTTGACACAAGTGGACAACTTAATCAAAATTAGTTTAGAATCGATTCTTAATATACACATGAACGAGCAATCTTGGACCCAAGCCTCCCTACCCATCCGTTATGGTGGTTTAGGAATTCGCAAAATTTCCAGTGTCTCTTTACCAGCCTTCCTATCTTCTGTCTATAGTTCAGCAAATCTCATAAGTAAAATTTTAAGGGCATCCCCTTCAAACTTTGAGATTGCTGGCCTGGAAGAAGCTAGAAACGCTTTCTTAATTGCATGCCCTGGTCAAAATTTTCAATTTCCTCTAAATTCACAGAGGAGCTGGGACGACATAAACTGCAAATTGACTTATGACAATCTTTTGAGCTTTAGTACAGGTTCGGCACGTGCTAGGCTTTTGGCCGTGGGTACGCATGAGGCCGGCTACTGGCTTCACGCGTATCCTTCGTCAAATACAGGAACATTTCTTGAGCCTGACACGCTCCGAATCGCAACCTGTCTACGGCTTGGGGTTCCGGTCTGCGCTCCTCATAAATGTCCGTGTGGCAGTGACGTCGACAAGCTAGGATATCACGGGCTATCATGCCAAAAAAGTGCAGGTCGCTTCTCGAGACATGCAGCTCTTAACGATATCATACGCCGGTCTCTTGCCACCGTCAACGTGCCAAGTCTACTTGAGCCGTCTGGTATTGCAAGAGACGATGGCAAGAGACCGGACGGTATGAGTTTGATTCCATGGAGGATGGGCCGGGTGCTGGTATGGGATGCAACCTGTTCAGACACGCTGGCCCCTTCCCATCTACGTGGAACCAACAACAGAGCTGGTGCGGCTTGTGAAGCGGCAGAAAAGGCTAAAGTTTGCAAATACAGGGGTCTAGGCTCCGAATATATTTTTGTCCCTTTCGGTGTCGAGACCCTTGGTCCGTGGGGTCCTAGCGCTATAAGCCTTTTTAAGGAAATAGCAAAAAGGTTAATCGACGTCACAGGAGACCGAAGAGCTGGCAGTTACCTCGGACAAAGAATTAGTCTAGCTATTCAACGGGGAAACGCTGCCAGTATCTTCGGAACCTTGCCTAAAGGACCTCTTTTTTTAATAATTTAATTTAGTTATTATAATATATATTTTTAAGGTTTTTAGTATTAGTATTAATTGTAAATATTATAATTTAATTTCATTAATTATACTTATATTTGTTTCATTAAATATTGATTTCCTAATATTTTCATTAAAGCATAAGTTATAATATGTAGTGTACAATAAACTGTCAAACATATTTAACTACAATATGTTTAGTGACTATGCAAACGCTTTTTGGTACATTGACAGAAAACAGTGTTTAAAACATGTTTTATCGTGAAAATCGCGTCAGTGCAAACGCACGGTTAGCCTAAAATATAAACTAAACTTGATACATGGAATCACTTTGTAAAAAGGGATCGAATGGCGTATGCAAGTATTGTAAATGATAATCGATTCTAGTATATTCGATTGGAATCGATTCAGAGATCGATTTTTTTAAGAGTGAATCGACATGCCTACTGTGAAATATAACAAAGAATAAAATAATAAATAATGTTATAACCAGTTATAACTTATAATGACAACATAGAGCTGCAACTACATGTAGCTGGCTAATAGCTGTAGCCAGCTTGTTCGATGATCATCGATGTTTTCAATTACAACATCGAAGTTGCCACACACATGTCAAACATCGATGTCAATGAACCCATAATCGATTATTGGAAGGTTATTTTCAAAAGGTGGCTCAATTCTTTATCAACAGAGAAACGGATTGAAAGGTTCTTCTTTGTCAAGATTACTACTATCTCTTTAATCTATAGCAAAAAGTATTGGACTGTATAACAAATGAACTAGATATTTGTTAACTTATTCCAATTTTTTCAATTACTGTTTTAAATTATGTAATGCAATTGTTTATTAATTTTATTTATTTCATTAATAATATACCATAAACAACATGTCTATTTTTATTTATTTATCTAATTCTAACCTATTAAATGCATGATGTGCAAAAACATCAATAATGTTGAACATCGATGTTTTGAGTAGGATAAACATGCTAACATCGATGTCATCATGTCATCATCGATGTTTCTACAACATCGAGCATCCCTAGCTAGTAGCTACCAGTATATGGAGCATAGATTTAAACTGCTGGAGTTTATACTGGGTATGTTCCAAAATGTTTCCAGTATACTGGCGAATGTAAATGACGATTCGATTTATGACGTCATTTGCATTGTCCCGTGTACTGGGCTGTATTTCGGAATATACCCACTATAATCATAAATCTATGATAATATGGAGTGTAGAGATAAGGAAAATAAACTCTGTATAAAAAAGTGTCGTATAAAAGCTCTGAATAAGGGTGGTGCCACTGTAGCTACAGTGTAAATTTTAAATAACTTTTTATAATTTTTTTATTGCACACTGATTTTCACCATAATTCTTTTTATAATATTTTGTCAGCGGCTAGAAATTTCAATAAAAAGAAACCGATCGAAGAAAAACTTAACTCTGAATCCATTGGGTTATCTGGTAAGCGCATACCAATATCTATCTCAGAATATTTAGCACCAAGCTCCAAAGCCCTATTTCGAAAAGCTAGAATGTACGCCAAAGACAATAAATACCAATATTGCTGGACGACTAATGGCCAAGTTTTTATCCGAAAATTGACTGTTGAAAGGTCTATTAGCATTGATTCTGATAATTTTTTTCTCTCTAAGCCAACTGACACGGAGAATGCAGAACCCAATCGAGAAATGTCATTCCAGAGCGATTTGGAGAAATTTAGTCAGCAGAATTAGATTACGTATATATAAATTTAGAATATGCCTTCTAAAACATGTTCTGTCACTCATTTTTGACAGTAAATTTAATCGTATGTATAGAAAATCCTGTAAGTTAATTTTAAGAACAATTTTTAAAACAATTTATGATACTGTGGATATAATTCACCACTATACTCACACTGACCTGGTCATTTTCACTTTACTCGCCCAAAATATCATCGTGCAAAAACTATTCAAACACATAAACTCAATTATAACCTCACTCATACTCATAAAAATCACATCAATAGCTTGTTTACTTGCATTCCATAATAATATTAACCAAGTACGTATAACAATAATAAGTGCCAATCTATCAACCTGTTCGCGGTAATTGATGCAAATGAAAATATCTCAACAGAATTAGACAAGATAGATGTAGCATTGGCTTATGAGTGCGACACTGAAACATGTAACTCACTGATTAAAAATAAGTCTAATTCCCTGAAAATATTCTGTCAATATATTCGCAGCGTATACAAAAACTCAGATAGTTTACTGTTTCAATTGTCTCGTTTTAAGTTTGAATGTGACATCATTATCTTAACTGAATGCTGGCTGAGTGCCCGTAAACAAATTCCTCAATTTAAAAATTACAATATGTACTATACGCACAAATGTCTCAATCAAAACGACGGTATAGTGATATATGTTAAAACAGGTATTAAATGTACAATAAAAGAACCAGAGCCATTAGGTGCTAATTTTATATCTATTAAAATTATTGATCCCGAGATTTTCATTTTAGCTTCTTACAGATCTCCGTCGACTCAATGTATTGACAGTTTTTTGAATTCTATAGAAAATATAGTTCGTTCACTGGACTCAACTAAAAACATGATACTAATTGGTGATATTAATATTGACATTAAAGTTAATAACAACGATCGAAGAAGTGAAGCGTACTTAAACCTAACAGCGGAGCTAGGTTTGCTTCCAGGTCATATTTATCCTACTAGGTTACACAGCTGTCTAGATCATGTCATGCTGAAAACTAGTTTGGCAGCATCAGTATTTGTGATTAATAGTACTATAACAGACCATTCTTCAATCCTACTCAGCATTTGCCCTGGCCAGCAAATACCAAAAGAACCAAAGCTTTTTACTAGAATCAACTACGATGCTTGTTTAAAATATTTAGAGACAGTGGACTTTTCATTTATAAACACTTCATCTGATGCAAATGAAGCCGCATTAACTCTTGTAGAAAAGTTGGCTAGTGCAATTTCACTTCACTCCCATTCCCGTCGTGTCCCTAATAAACAAAGAACGCTAAAACCATGGCTAACTCTTGGTCTTTTACGTTGTAATCGACACAGAGACAAACTTCATCGTAAACTTAAAAAAAGTCCTAAAAATAAAATTCTTGAAATCACTTATAAACGTTACCGAAATTATTGTAACTCTTTGTTGAGAAACCTTAAACGAAACTACGAAAAGTCACTATTACGTAATGCGAAAACTAATAAAGATACCTGAAATGCAATTAAAACTATAATAAATTACACGAAACAAAAGACGAGTGCTGATAACCTTTTGAGTTCTAATGAAAATGCTGTTCGTGATGTAGAAAACATAAATAAATACTTCTCTAATATTGGTAAAAAACTAGCTGACGCTGCAAATATTTCAAATCAAAATAGCACTCCATATAATTTCACAATTCCATCGGTTCCTAACTCTTTTGTGCTACTTCCACCAGATGAGGGAGATGTAGAATCGATTATCAGAAGTTTAAAAAAAATAACTCTGCTACTGGATGGGACTCTACACCTGTGCAACTTCTCAAATTATCAGTACATCTAGTAGTTCCACCTTTGACTAAACTTATTGAGCTCTGTTATGCGCAAGGAATCTTTCCAAAAGTTTTTAAAAAATCGCTGATCACTCCTGTTCATAAGGATGGATCCCGAGACGAAATTTCCAATTACAGGCCTATTTCAGTACTCTCGTCTATCTCTAAAATCTTGGAAAAATCATTAAATCATAGACTTATTAAATTTTTAGAATATAGTAAAGCAAAGTAATATCTTCTGCACAATTTGGATTTAGGTCGGGGAAGTCCACTGAAGACGCGGTAATTCAATTGACAGAATTTGTAACATCAAAGATTGATGCAAAGCAAAAATATTTGGGGATTTTCCTCGACCTAGCCAAGGCGTTTGACACGGTCTCGATTCCTATCCTTGTGAGCAAGTTAGAACGCGTTGATATTCGTGGCAATCCACTCATGATTTTTAAGGACTTCCTATGTGACCGTAAACAACAGGTTAAAGTGGGTGAATATGTCAGCCCCGAGGAACCGATTGTATGTGGCGTTCCACAGGGAAGTATACTAGGACCTAGTCTCTATTTATATAAATGATTTATGTCAGTAACCTTTAGTAAACGGCAAAATATTTACCTATGCTGATGATACAGCTTTAGTCTTCCATGGTAAGACTTGGGATGAGGCTCGACATAACGCTCAGCTAGGGTTTCACAGAGTTGGCCATTGGCTCGGCGGTAATCTCCTAACTTTAAATATTTCGAAAACTACATACATGCAGTTCTCCTTGAGAAACACTGGATCCGTAAACCTTGATCTTAAGGTCCACTCGTGTACTAACCCTTTCAATACTATCCCCTCATGTTCATGTCTTGCAATTAATAAATCCAATAGTGTCAAATATCTTGGTGTAATACTGGACGACAAACTTAACTGGCGCTCACACATAGGGCTTACAACTGAACGTACTAGAAAACTTATTTGGGTGTTTAAAAAGGTTAAGATACACTGCTGATTTACCTCTCTTGCGTTCAATTTACTATGCTTTAGTTCAGTCTGTAATAGGGTACTGTATAAACGTCTGGGGAGGAGCCTGTAAGACTTTTCTAATCCGCCTGGAAAGGGCACAAAGATCCCTCTTAAAAGTCATGGCATTTAGGCCATACAGATTTCCCACTAAAAAATTGTATGAGATATGTCGAGTATTAACTGTGAGGCAACTGTACATTTTGAAGTTAATTACTAAACAGCATATAGTTACCATTTACAATGTCACTGATTATAACAAAAACCGGGTTATAAAAAAATGTATGTTTACCAATAACATGTCGAACAGCCTCTGCTAGACGGCAAAATGCATATAAAGCTATATATTTATACAACAAAATTAATAAGTTAACAAATATATATCCCTTAACTAGTAGAAAAGTGAAAATTAAAATTAAGAATTGGCTATTAGGATTAGATTATGAACAAACTGAATCGATATTAGTATAAAAAATTGTTTAAATCTTAAATTTCATCCACACACACGAACACACGCAAACGCACGCACACACACATACACACACGCACGTACACATGCACACACCCACACACACGCACATGCACACACGCACACACTCATACACACACGCACACACAGATTTTAAAATTGCTTTATTTACATAAAATAAGTAGGTGTCATTATATTAGGGAGATCGCTGACTCTCGTAACACAGGTTTTCTAACCTAGCTCTGGAGTCAGAGGCTTAAATAATACTGTAACAAATTTTATGTCAATAAAGAATATTATCATTATTATTATTATTATAATTATTTTATTGTTTTCAAAATTTGTATTTTCAAAATCACTTTCAACGTATTTTACGGCGATTCTACATACCCTGTAGCTACTTAAGCACTGTTGTGGAGAGTTTTTGAACTGTTATTTACTGCTTACATATGGACACATTTTCAACTATTCTCCTATAGTTCATAAAAGATAGCTTGATCTCTGCGACAGCAGTCAGTAAAATCACGCCTATGAAGACCTTAATTTCTTAGTAGTACAGACAGTACCTGTCAGGACTTAATAGGCGTGATTTTTACTGACAGCTGTCGCAGAGATCAAGCTATTTTTTATGAACTATACAGGAGATTGTCCTCCTTAACTCTATACTCCATATACCAGTAGCAATTTCTGTCCATCTACGATAATTCTACGCCCTCGCCCCTGGTACAATAGTCAGCACTAAAGTTGTTCAAAACATCTATAAATCAATAGCACGCTACAGACTATAAACTATTAATTTTAGCGCGCTATTAAATACGCTATGTTATAGCGCACTATTTATAAGAAAGCGTGTAGGAGGTCGGTAAGCGCGTTAAGTTTTGCAGCACGCTATATCTCGTAGCATGTTACATTACATGTCGTTCATTGGATAGACCGCTTGCTATATAAGAACATTATTTCTTAATAAGTCGCATTTTAGACTAAAATAAAATTAAGCGGTAAAGAAAAACCAATGAACACTTTTTCATACTTTTCAGGCTTACGACTTTCTATAATCCTAAAAATATTTTTAAGTCATGTACTTTTTAAAACGAAATAAAATTAATTATTTCTTATCATAGTTGATGTAAAAGTAATTTTAACCTTCATATAAATTATAAATCAAATAAAGGTGTATGTAAAAGTTTATTGATTATATTTATAAAAATCAACTATTTACATACACTATTATACTTATACACTTTTGTATCTTTATTTCATTTACATTTAAAAACATTAGTTAGGCTTCTTTTATAGCAGACAACTGTGTCCTTCGATTACTTATAAATATACAGAAATTACAGAAACCCTATACCCTAAATATCGCGCGCGAATACACATCTATATTCCGAGTTTGGCTTTCAGAAAATGGGTTCAATATTTGAATATAGCGGATTTAATATTCGAATATTTGGATAAGCTATATTATTCGAATATTCGAATGCAAGGCCTAACACTCACTAAACAATGTCTAACACTAAATTAGGTCGCGCGCGATGAATAGCGTGCTACTAGCGTCACACGTCTTTTCCCGTTGCTGCTAGATGCTAGAACTAATTGCCGCTAGATATTAATACTTAATAGCGCCAAAGCGCCATAGCGCAATAACGCCATGGCGATTTCTTACATACCACACGCTATGTGTTATGGAGAGATAGCGCGCTATAACATAGCGCTATGCGCAATATTAACCACCATTATGAATGAATTATAGTCAGCACGCTCCAAGTTGTTAACGCTGATGGGCATTGGGCAATGACCGATACGCGCGATCGTTTATTTATACATTCGAGCATAGAACATAGATTTATACTTTAATATAATTATACCTTTCATACTTCACGTAGCTAATTTGAATTTTGAACGCAGTTTAATGATTAGGAAATTTTGTTAATTTTTCGTAAGGTTGGTGATTGGTCAAACATGACATCTTTACAAAATTCAAAGAAGCGCCATCAGGAAAATCAGAATTTTCGTCTGTTTACCGTAAATTAATAACTTCTGATAAATTAATGATACCATCTGGTTAAAATCATAATATTTGATATTGCATAATTACATCTATTAATGTGGTTAAGGTGGACATTTACTTACAAATAATTGTTTGTGATTGACAATTTGTTTTCAACCGTGGCTATTTGTATTTTGTATGGGACGGATAATTTTGACAACTTAAAATGGCGGCCTCTTTTGAACTCTTCAGTCTTTTTAATTTTTCGCGCTATTTGGTGCTTTTATTAGTGTTTTGTTCTTAGTTTATGTTAAAAAGTTAATCTAAATAAACACTTTCGAACATGGATCATAATTTAGGTGACTCTTTAAATTTGGATACTGCTATGGGGGTGAGTGTTAAATTTTTCTATTTTAAATTTTTAAAGAATGTATAGTTAAACGAAAATTCTGTAGTAGTTGTGTATTTTGGGAACTATACTAAAGTTAATTAAACTACACGTCATTGTTATTGTTATTGTTTTGTTTTATTAAAATTTCCAAATCTTTTATTACACTAGGTGGATTTTGAACATGCAGAAGATACTGTAACCAGTCAAACAGATATAACTTTGGAAGATAGTGGCCATGGGGGTGGAATTCCCATGGAGTTTGAGCACATTGAAGAACAGGCTATGTTAATGGATACTGGTAGTGAAGAAATCATTGGTAATCATTATTGTTTTATTTTTTAATTGATATATCTGATCTATATATTTATAAATCTAATGTAACGCATGCTTACACTTTTTAAGCTTTGATAAATTTATTAGATTGTGACTTAAAAAATATAGTGTAACTCATGACACATATGTACTGATATCACCCATTTTGTTAAACTGCATCCTTCATGATGGTAGTATTGCAATATTGTAGTATTTGTAGGGCCAATAATATTCATCACCACCAAATTCTACCATGTTGGCAGGTCATATCAAATTATGATGCCGGTATAAAGGTCATATAAAAGTTTAAAATAAAAATTGTATTCTGTTTCACATTCACAATTGAACTACGTTATCTAAGAACCGATTAAGCGCCACTTAACGACACTTGAGAAAATATGCTTCAAAAATTTTAAGGTTAAAATTGTCACTGTGCAAATTGCCGCTTAATTTGTTAATATGCTTAAGGCATATTCAGTCCGTTTTATTTATCAGTAAAATGCTATATGGCATTATTGTCACTTGATACTTTATTGCAATTTGTCTCGGGTGAAATAAATTGAACCATAAGGTTAAATACTTTTTTCTTTTATTCATTACCACTGTACTATATTATTTTTTCATTTTCATCTACTTCAAAATCAATGGATCCATCAAAACTTTCAACGTCACTTTGTAATGAGATCCAGTTAAATTATTGTAATATTTTTTTGCATCCGATGGAATGAGATGAAAGAGGAATTTTATATCATCTAGCTTTGGTTAAGAAATTTAAGTGCAAAAACTTTAAAACTAATTGAAGACAGAAGAAAAATTAATTAAAAAAAGGATAAGAAAGAAAATCAAAAAGAAATATCTAATCTTAGCAAACAGATTCGTGAGAATATGAGGATTGGCAGGAAAAATAGAATAATCAAAACCCTAGAGAATCACATTAGCAAAACAGGAGGCATAAAGAAAGCGCTTAAGAAACTTTGAGAACAGGGAAAAGAATGGATACCGAAGTTAAGAGACAAAACACTGAAAAATACTTCTCACAAAAAATTTAAAACATAGCAACAAACTATTATTGTTTACTGTACAAAGAACATAGTTCAATTCATCCAAAATACAATGGCCAGATAAAGAATATAATAATATACAAAACCATAGGATCAATGACATAGAAGTTATACCAGAATTATCAGTAAAGGAAGTAGAAAAATCTATAAAAAGTAAGAAGTTGGAAAATGCCCCTGGTACAGACAGAATCACAAACGAACATATGAGAGGGACAATTAAAGAACTAAGCCCAATACTAACAAAGGTCTTCAATGAGACTCTACAAACCGGCTGCATTCCAAGTCAATGGGCAGAATCACATATAATACTTCTACATAAAAAGGGTCCATGAGACGATATAGGAAACTATAGACCCATTTCTCTCATTTCAAATGTATATAAAGTTTTCACTAAAGTGATTCTAGACAGAATATCACTCACACTCGACGAAAATCAACCCATAGAACAGGCAGGGTTCAGGAAAGACTTTAGTACAATCGATCATATACATACAGTTAAACAGCTCATACAGAAATACAATGAATACAATAAAACCATTTACCTGGCCTTTACAGATTATGCAAAAGCTTTCGATAGCCTTAAACACGAGTCGGTATGGCAGAGTCTAAAAGAACAGGGGATCCAAACTGCCTATGTTAATATCATCAAAAATATTTACAGTGAAAGTAAAGCCAGAGTCAGGCTAGAATCAACAGGAGATGTTTTCCCAATCGATAGAGGCATCAGGCAAGGTGCCCACTCTCACCAAAGCTGTTCACAGCAGTGCTTGAGCAAATGTTTAGAAAATTGGAATGGGCTCATTTGGGACTAAACATAAACGGAACATGATTGAGTCATCTTAGATTTGCAGACAATCTGGTTGGAAGTCTAGTTGGAATGGAAGAGGACCCACTTAAACTAAAGTCCATGATACAAGCCCTAGTAGACAGAAGTTGAGAAGTAGGTCTAGAAATTAACATAAGCAAGACTAAAATGATGACCAACTCAATACCCATAGACATAACCATCAACGGACAGAAACTTGAATATGTAGAGGAATATGTGTACCCAGGCCAGATAATATCGCCAAATGACCAAATGTCCAAAGAAATAGACAAAAGAGTTGCAACTGGGTGGAAGAAGAATTGGGTCTTGAAAAAAATCATGAAAAGCAAGGAACTGGGTATGAAGATTAAGGAAAAGATTTTAGATACCTGCATCCTACCCTGCATTACATATGGCTGCGAAACCTGGGCTTTAACAAAACACCAAAGAGATAAACTAGTAAGATGTCAGAGAAACATGGAAAGAAGCATGTTAGGATTGAAACTAATGGACAAAGTGAGTAGTATAGACATTAGGCGCAAAACGAAATTAACAGATATACTGTCACATATTGATCAACTTAAATGGACTGGACATATGCTTCGCTGCAAAAAGGAAAAATGGAGCAAACAGGTGACAGTTTGGTACCCAAGGGACAGCACTAGGAGCCAAGGTCTTAAAGCAAGAAGATGGGAGGATGATTTAAAATTGGCCTTAGGACCCCTATGGATAAGAGTGGCAGCAGACAGAAAACAGTGGAAAGAGTTGGAGGAGGCCTTTGTCAAAAGACACACCGAAATAAGAGACATTTTGTAATATAAGTGTAGTTTTAGTTTATATAATGCTGTACTTTCTTTTTAAATTCTTTTTTTAGTTTAGCTAAACTTTAACTTAGTGTAATAATGGAAAATATTTCGGAAAATAAAGGCTTTATTATTATTATATTATTATTTGGTTAAGAAATATGTTTTCCTTGTGGACAAAGTTGCTCATAATCCCTTGATAATGTCAATGGGTTATTTATTGCCCCTCTTTTTGGTCTATTATTGAGATCTATCTACTTCATGGGTTTGACGGCCATGATAGGTTGAAAGAAATATCTGACGAGGTCTATTCTTAAAAGTGTTTATTTCTTTAGTTTTCAACCAGCTTATTTCATTTCCTTATATATCTTTTTTTCTATCTGCTATTGTCTTCAGCATTTTAGAAACCCTGATAAAAGCCATGTATGGGTTTTTAATGCTGATTCTATATCACTTAAACTCTCCATCATTTTCTAAGAAGCTATGCCCAGGAACTATAAATCATAGGGTGATTTTTTCTCGGTTGTCATTTTCTTCTAGTACTGCAAATAGTAGCAGAGTCAACTTAATATTTCGGTTCTCTGACTTTTGAGTCTAGATTTAAAGATATATGTTTGCATAAAGTGGTATTTAACAAGAAGTAGGTAGTACTTCTTGTTAAATACCGTTTTAGGTATTATAAGGCCCTAAGAGTAGTTTTTGAACACAAAAATAGCTGAATACATAGTTTATCATACCTATAGTCGATTTGCATTCAAAACTTTTTTCAATTTTGTCGCTTTATTCATTCTTACATAACGCAGTCCAATTAAGTGTACCTTACAGTTTGCATGATGAAGTAGCTCCGCAAGTCTATGAACAAAATAATAAAAGCAGATGGGCATATGGTTTGTGTACTCCAGTAATTAATTTATGTTAGCTGTGCCTGAAATTTTATATGTGCAAGTATGTACAATTTTTTACATGGTAGAGCCACGCTGTAGCTATATTATAGTTGTAGTAGGAATGAGTCGGCTCAGCCGGGGCAGGACCACAATCTCACAGAATATCAGTGTACTGCTGCTGTGTTTCGTAAGGCGAGTGTAGAGGACCAGATACCCTTTTTTTACTGGAATCGAGGCATTCCGTCTTAGTCCTCAGGGGTAACAGCTCATTTGAATTTTGATTCTTAATTATATAATAATAAAATGTGGATGTCTAGGGGCCACAGCATCCACTTACCATTAGGTGGACTGTGTGCTTGTTTGCCACAATATATATATATATATATATATATATATATATATATATATATATATATATATATGTGTGTGTGGCAAACAAGCACACAGAATAAGAACAATATCAATGTATTCAAAGTCAATTAAATTTCCATTATTAAAGATAACTCAAAAAAAAACTGGTCAGAGCTTGATCAAATTTATATGGGACCACATGAGAAGCACTAGCTTTCAAATAAAAAAAAAACAGTCTTTTTCCCAAAATTGATTACCTTTTTGAAGTCAGTTAAAATTACCAACTTCATCTTCTGTTTGAATTTTCATTAAGCATTTAATAAGGATTATAATTTACTATAATGTTCTCCAGAATGAATTACGGTCACAGCAGTCAGCAAGACAGTCAAGCCATTTGTGCAGGAAAAGATTATAGTACATAGGTGTGTGCGCAAACACAGGTGCACTCTTCCTTCCTTCACTTTCACTGTCGGATGGAAAGGAAATCCGACATGACAAGACCCATCAATCTCAGAACCAACAGCTTTGTGTTATTCAAGGAACTGGGGTGAAACCTTGCGAACTTCCTGTTTCTTAAACCAATAAGTTTAAAATTTAGCCTGACCTGGGATTGAAACCTGGCACCATCATGATACTGTCTGACACAGAAGGATAATGTAAAATATGTTACCCAAATTTTTAAATGTGCACTAATATATATTTATCCAATTAAATGGTTAGCACTACTAATAATAATAATGTCCTCCAGACCGGATTTCGGTCACGGCGACCAGCCTTATTGGAGACTAGCCATCGGCGCAGGACAGGATTATAGTGTCCCAGTGTATGCGCAAGCACAGGTACACTCTCTATTCCCTTACTCTCATAGTCCGATGCGATGGGACGATAAACCGACACAACCGGAGAGAGATCAGGCACAGGGCCAACGGCTTTTCGTGCTTTCCGAGGCACGGCTGGAAGACAACAGCAACTTCCCAACTCTGGGCAGCTACTGAGAATTTCTTGATGGAAAATCTCAATAACTAATACAACCACAAGACCATCAATGCAGGCACATATAATACAATATTTGATAGCAAGATTTACAGAAAATAAATAAGCTGAATTTCAATTTCATATCTTTAAAAACTTAATGGCTAGAATATTGAATAAAGAGTATACAAAATAATTCTATGAGAACAGCACTTCATTAAAAAATTTCATGTAAAAAACATGTCTATTATTAGTGATAATATTTATATCTAAATTACCTCTTTCTCTTTTTCTCAGATTTTATGGGGGAACAGTTTACACTACAGGAGTACACAGAGCATGAAGATCAAAGTACCATTTTATCTACAACTGGGGATTCAAATGTATATATAATTTTGATTTGCGTGTTAATTTTATATTGTTATTTTTAATAGTACAGGCTATACAAAGCACTATTTAATTTTTTAATTACAGCAAAATACTACTGTTACATCTCAAACGGACACTATTATAGAAATGGAAACTAAACCACAAAAAACAATAAAAGAAGATCATACATTACCTAAAATAGTTGCAGTAAAGGTAACAATCATATTCATAAATATTTTAGAAAAAAGTATAATGAAAGACTAATAAGTAATATTCATACAGTATGAGTGTCTTTAAATCAAGAGTGAATACTTTTAAGTCAGTGCGCTTCACCATCTAGACATGGGTAACTCAGCAACATTCCTTGTGTTAACTCAGGCGCAGTTTACTCCGCCGGCTCATTGCCGGCATAACTCAAAATTGCGCCATGGCGCAACAAATTGCAATGGTAGAGTCATGCTGCAGTTATATTAGTAGTATAGTTTTAGCATGAATGGGTCGGCTCGACCGGGGAAGGACCACGCTCTCACAGAATACCAGCGTCAAATAGTAACTTAATGCTGCTGTGTTTCGTATGGTGAGTGTAGAGAACCAGAGACCCTTTTTACTGGAAACGAGGCATTCCATCTTAGTCCTCACGGGTGACAACGCATCTGCATTTTGATTTGTAATCGAGGATAGATGTAGGCGTCTATGGGCCACAGCAACCACTTACCATCAGGTGGACTGTGTGCTCATTTGTCACCTTGTCCTATAAAAAAAAAATCATTATTATTATTATTTAGTTGCTAACTCCACTATGTCGTTTCAGTTTCACTTCAATGTTATTTCAAATACATATTTTTACGAAATTTTGCTTAAAATTCATAAATATTTTAAAAACTAGGCAATAACTAAACTAGGGAATATAAAAAAATTGCCCTGTTTAAGTATAACAATTCCTTGTAGTTGAAAAAAAAATCTGTTTAAACAATATGGCCCGGCACAGTGTTACCCCATGGCAACATGCATTTATATCATCATAAGACAATTTGAAGAAAATCGCATAAAAAAATTGAAGTGGAATAGTTTTCGGTACACATGCGCCGATTCCTTCTGGACTAAATTATATTAAGCGTGTGAGATTATATGCATGCTATTGTTATACTATTCAAGACCAGACAGAAAACAAAACAGTGGATTCCAAATATCTATTTATTTAAAACATAAAAGATTTTTAAAATTAAATGGTCACAACAAGATGTTGTTATGTTAGCTAATTACGTAATAACTTAAGACAGAAGGACCCTTAATTAGGGACTGAATAAATTAACCGACTTGGTATTACATGGATCTCACAACTTTTTACAGTAGAAGAACTGAGTTGCGAGACTTGGTTTTTTTACAAGTTACGTTTTTGATGGCATTACACTTTATTTGATTCACAATTAAAACTTGTACATGATTCAGCTTAACTTCATGTCTTACTGCGACGACGAGCGTTGAGCGAATGCCGCTCACAATGTAAATCTACCTTTTGTACTTGTTAGCAGAGTCATTTCCGCCCCACTCTATTACAGCAATCAAAACATTATCCTTCTGGGTATATAATATTACACATTATTGTTATATAATTATGAAGCTGACACTTTAAGACATAAATAACCATTTTTAAAATTTTGGTATCTGTCCCTCTTATCCAGACTAATTTCTAGAATGGCTTAATTGATTGTAATGGTACTGCCTGCCTGTTTTTTTTTAAATGATGTGAAGATTTTTTATAGAAAAGGGTGACAAACAAGTGCACAGTCCTGATGGTAAGTGGCTACTGTGGCCCATAGACCATCTACATTTATCCTCAGTTAAGAATCAAAATGCAGATGTGTTGTCACCCCTGAGGACTAAGAATGCAGTAAAAAGGGTCCTCCGGTTGTCCATACTTACTATACGAAACACAGCAGTATTAAGCTGCTATTTTACGGTGGTTTTCTGTGAGAGTGTGGTCCCCGGTCTAATGGACCCATATGTGCTGTAACTGTAATATAGCGGCAGCATTGCTCTACCACATACAAACAATAAAATAAAAAATAATAATAAAAATCTTCTTTACAGACTGCATTGTCCTCAAATCTTACTGCAGAAATTAAAAAAAGTGAACCTGAAGTATACACATCAGCACCACGTCAAGTCGCTATAGCTCCAAAACCTCCAGTTCTCGTCCAAACATCTAAAGCATATGTACCTGGCAAACAATTGGCTATTGCACCAAAACCTGTGGCATTGGTCACAAGTAAAAGCAAAAGTTTTCTTAAGAAAGTTACTCTGGCTAGTGTCATGCAGGGAAATACTAAAGGAAATACAGTTTTGAGTAAGTATTTCATGACCTTCATAAATATTTCTTATAAAATAAAATATGTTATAAGTATGAGGTAATAATATTAAATTATAGCGTATTAAGGGTATGTTCCAAAATAGAACCCAGTGTACTGTCCAATGCAAATGACGTCATGAATCGACGCTATACTGGTGATTCGTTCCAAAACATAGGACAGTATTATTAAGGGTATGTTCCAAAATAGAACCCAGTGTACTGTCCAATGCAAATGACGTCATGAATCGACGCTATACTGGTGATTCGTTCCAAAACATAGGACAGTATATGACGTCATATATTTGTGCCATATTGGAAAAGTGTTGGCGATTATTTTGTCATTTTGCCACCAGCAATTATTTCTATAATTTTTTGTATTTGAATAAATAAAAACAAATTCTGGCATGCTTCATTCAGCGCACACACAATTAAAAATTGTTATATTATGGCCTGATATTCGACACAATATGGCGGCGGCACGCCAGTACAATATGGTGTCAATTGATGATGTCATTTGTATTCGGCAGTATACTGGAAACGTTGCGGAACATGCCCTAAATCTGCTGCTTTGATTTTCCAAGTGTCAGTTGACATTTATACTGGGAGCTATCACTTCAAAACACATCTATCTAATTTCATTATTTCATCAGCCTGCAATCATGGCTTACTTATGGAGTTAGTCACAACAAAGCTACACAATTTGGAATTATTATTGTGTAATATTTTTCAACTCCGTATGTATAACTTCAAATAATTCAGTAATTTTCATCAGTCTTCGCTCACACACGGTCTTACGCTCGATACTGCAGCATTTCTGATAGTGTTTGGCGTCTAGTACAAAATGTATAGAGAGCGCGTATTCACACATTCTCATGTAGTGTTTAAAGGGGACGATCGGTCCAGCAAATTTCTGACAGTATGTGGGGTCTAGTACAAAATGTATGTGAAGAGTGCCTTTCAAGTCAGCTTCCCAGCAAAATTAATCTTTTATTTGCTAAATTATCTTTCTTGCAAGACTGTTATTAGTTATGTGATTTTTAATAATATAATAGTAAAAACCCTAGACCTGCATTTAAACTACAAAAGGGGGATGCCCATTTTCGGCCATGGAACGCCCAACAATGTGCATTTGTTAAAAAAATATATCTTTATTTATGGTTATTAATCGCGGTATTCATTTATCCTAAAAAGATGTGAATATTTTTGCACAAATTAAAAGTACCGAAAAGATAAAAATAAAATTAGGTAAATCATTAATTCATTAGTTTGTGAATAAAATAAAAAGTGTTGCCAATCACAAATCTCATTAAAAAATCGATTCCCCTTTTTGGTCGATTACTTATGGTGTCATTATTACAATGCTAATAAAATTTTTCGATAATTATTATGATGTTACGATATATATTTAAAAGGACTGTTGACAATGGATATTTTTCCAAAGCAGCCGATACTCAACCGTTATCTACCAGTTGTTTATCCGACTACAGACGAAAAAGGATGGTTATGTTTTTACTGTGTGTGCGGGTTAGGCTATGTTGAATCGTTTTTTGTTATGGTGCTTAAAAACGTAGGATGCATTTTATTATAGAGGGCGCTACTATCAAAGTAAAATACTTGACCAACTTTGAGAATTCTTTCACCACTAGATTGTTATGTATAATTTTAGATATCTAATATAGGATGAATTTTATTATAGAGGGCGCTACTTTCAATGAATACGTTTTTTGGCTAATCTCAAAAGTTACTAGACCGATTTTGAAAATTCTTTCATCATTACATTGCTAATGAGGGCATTAGTTGTGTGATAAAATTATATTATTACAATAATTGTGAGATTAATATTTTCTAAATAAATAAAACTAAATACCTACCTAAGATGTTCAAATCCAATTATTATTTTTACAATTTAATAATCGTATTTACACACTTTACTTACTCAGATTGATTATTATAGATAAAGAGGTAATAAATCTAAAGTAAAAGAGCTCCGCTTAAACGAAAAAACTATTTATTAAAATAAAACTAAAAGTTGAAAAAAATGTGGTTCAGTGCGAGTCGGACTCGCAGACCCGTGAAGAGTTCTGTAGTAACAAGCATATATTTTAAATCGAGTCAAAATACCATTATCATTATCGCCAGCAACAAATTATTTTGTTTTTCATAGTGTTGATCCGCAGTAAAACCACAACCCCCCCCCCCACCTCGGGACCCCATGTATGATGATGATGATGATGATGATGTGTTAATAACAAACGTGTTTTTGCGGTTCTTTAAAATGTGCTACTTGTATCTAAAAAAAAGGACTATTATACATTATACGGGTTTCTGTGCTTTATTCATTACCAAAAAGAAAAAACTTAGTGCACAAAATGGGTTTTTATCCATTTCAAGTCATCAAAAGCGGTAGTCAACCGTTAAAAACAAAAACAACCGTTGTTATAGGCTCGATTGAAATCGATGACAACCTTCACATTTATAGTTATGATAATTAAACAAGCGAAACTAGCTGATTTACCAAGAATTCTTTAGAGTATAACAAACGCTACTGCACAATTTAACTGTTATTCTTATCTGTTCTTAACATAACATTTAAAATGAAATTATGTTATGATAATTCAAGAAGTTAATTTCTAGCTGATTTACCATGAATTCTCTAAAGCATAACAAAACAATACAGCACAAGTTAACTGTTCTTAAAAAACGTTTTAAATAGAATTTCAGACATTAGACAGAATTTATGACAGTTAAGTGGCAACATCGAATCTGACAGGTAGGCCCCCGTCACTGTTATGTCACAAGAATTCAATTGCGTGTTATCGTGTTATTTTGTTTTGTTGGAAAATGCAATTGTTGATCTCTTAACAATTGGATATAATTTTGGAGGTAAGTGTTTAATATTATTCAATTTATTAAGTGTGATGCTCATATCTGATAATTATACATGTTTTTACACTGATTGTATATCAACTCAAGAACTTGTTTTATTTTTTTACATCTGCACAAGCTATATCTGACAAACATACTAGCTTATTTATGAGATTGACCATTTTTATCAACTACCAAGAAAGGAGACCGTTGATTTTTCATTGTTTTTGGACTGCTGGTAGTTTGTCAGGTCTTAATTATTAAATAATATAGGGCATTAAGTCCATCCTTGTGTAGTAACATTTAACTTGATAAATATTTTATTTATATTTGAGTTTAAAATAAACAAATCTAATTTTTTTTCACTTTGACTTCATTTTTTGTATTTTACATTATTTCAGTTGCCGTTGTCATGCCGTGTGTATCATAATTGCTGGCAATGAACTGATAGAACAGCATCACATTCAACTGCAGAACGGGAACCATCTGAATCATCTAGTCCATCCTCGTTGCAATCTGAAGTGAGTAATGTATTGCACCCAGAACAACAAAGCTTAGATGATACATCACACAGTGTACTGCTAACTAATTATTTAAAGCATTGCGAGTATGTCTCTTTTGTGATTACAATTACTATGTACGTGTGTTATATGTGGTAGAGAAATGCTGCAGTTATATTAGAAGTATAGTTGTAGCATGAATGGGTCGACTCGACCGGGGAAGGACCACTCTCTCACAGAATACCAGCGTGAAATAGTAGCTTAATGCTGATGTGTTTTGTATGGTGAGTTTAGAGAACCAGAGACCCTTTTTACTGGAAACGAGAAAATGATCTTAGTCCTTACTGGTGACAACGCATCTGCATTTTGATTTGTAATAGAGGATAGATGTGGATGTCTAAGGGCCGCAGCAATGTCTCCAGCAGATGGTGAATCTCGGTTAATGACAAGATATGCTAATAAATCCAGAGCCATCCATCCAAAATCCAAAATATGGAGACAAATAATGATTTGTCTGAGTATGCTAGGGAAAGCAATCTAAATAGAGCTAGGGCAGGCAGACTTTAGAAATATAAATGTAGACTTTAAAATGTTAGGGAATTTCCTGTTTTAACTTACAGCGACTTAATATTAATTGCTTGTGTCACATATCAATTAAAGCAAGCTCGCTACTATTATGGTGAGCATATAAGATGTAATGGTTGCTACCAGATAGAACTCTGTGATAACCAGAGGAGCAGCATTATGGAAGGAATAAACTTAAGCCCTAGCTGATCTTTTCTTAGGGCTAGAATTGCAAGTCATCACCATTAGTCGTAGAGTGTATTTTAAATATATTTTAATTAGTGGCAATGGTTCTGGTAGAAGTGCAATTAAAAAGTACTGTCGGCTGTCGAACTGTTGGATGCTGTGCCCATGTTATGACAGTAATATGGTATTTGGGTTGGGCACGGCATCTGACTAATATTTTGCTTCCTGCTCAGTTCCTGAATAATGTATTGATGTGTAAATTAGAGGCAAATAATTCCTTAGCTTTCCTAGATGCGTTAGTCATCCAAAATTCTAACAACACCATAGGTCACACTGTGTATAGAAAACAATGAATTTCGCCATTATCCTTCACAGTTAGTTACCGTGAGTGGTTGCGCGGAAAACCATTCGCGTTTTTTTTATTTTGACGGTAGGAACTTGTAGAATCATTATTTCCTTTCCAAACAATATCATTCGTACCCTCCTATCGACACATCGGGGTGGTGGGGTGGGAGGGGAAAGAAGACGATTCTAGAACATCGCGTAATCACCCGAGCCGAGGATATATAAGACACGCGCGACCGATGCGCGAGCCTCTTCTCCCGCCGCAGTCGTCGTTGAACCAACTCTTCTCTCCTGACGCACCACTGGGGCCCCAGAAGTGTCTGTCCAGAGGAGGTTCCGGAAGTCGCCGCTATAGTGATCGACAGGAAGAAGAAACCCCGGTGAGTCAATACTCCTTAATTATACCTGCTTGCTAATAATTTAACCCGCTCCAATCTGTGTTTTTTTTCCTAGTCAAGCAGGATTCCTTTCATCGATTCGACAAGTAATAGTTTAGTTTAGGGAAGAGCGAGTGCATTGTACCGCATGCTATAGTAGTCGCTTGACGTAAGCGTAGAAGCAATCGCATATACAGTCCACTTTAGTTAATATCTCGCGTAATAGGTTTGAGGTTTGACCGGGGAACTAGATTTTCGGCAGCCTTAAACACGTGGCTCCACCATTTTATGGTCCTTCGAGCCGGATCTGGATTGGTGTTTAGTGGTTATCCAACCATTTTCTGGTCGAATTATTAAATTAATTGTTTAGATAACGCACTCTAATTTATAGAATAGACTTAAATAGTGTTCGTTTAAATTAAAATTTTGATTTGTTACTCGCAAACAGAATTATTCATTTAATAGCGCTCGTATTTGGTTAAATTTAAAGCTTATTAAATAATTGAAACGGCGTGATAGCAACCGTTTGATACGCTTACCCCACAATTTTATAAAATTATTAGGTTTAGCAAACGACGCGTAGCCTTGACTGCATCGGGCGCTCGATCTGATTACGTAATACGGCACGCCGAGTATTCATCCTACGTCGTTTATGCGTGTGAGATTAATTGTGATTAATATAACTTTATTATAATAATTTAAAATGGCAGTTAGTGGAAGTGAAATCAAAATTAAAACGCTTTATGCCAAGAGGGACATACTCTTTTCGCGTATGCAGAATATAAGTGATTATATAAAGAACATTCATATAGAGGCAGTACGGGAGGCCTTTTTAAATGAAATCGAAACGATAGATAATTTGCGGACAGATTACGAAAGAATATTAGATCAAATTAATCATTCGGAACTACAAACCGACCCGAAATACATAGTGAACTACCAACCGCTGCTGGCATTCGAAGATATGTTGTGTCGCGTGAAGAGAACCGCAAAATTGCTACAATCTCAAGGTGAAGCGAAGCCTGAAATGCAGGTACGCCCTCGTGACTCAATTAGGTTACCGCCAATAGATATTCCGGTATTCAATGGTGATATTAAGACGTGGCCCTTCTTCTTCAGTAGTTTTCAAAACAATATACACAACAACCCATCGTTATCGGACGCTGAAAAATTATATTACTTAATTAGCAAACTTAGTGGCAGAGCACAGTCGATCTGCTCGGGTTTTACACCTACAGCAAACAATTACGTATTAATATTTGAAACGCTTAAAAATAAATATGAAGATAGGAGAATGTTAGCTTCCGAATATTTGAACCAGATATTCGATCTTAAACCTATATCATCCGCGAACATCAACGGCTTAGAGCAGTTTCTCGATAAATTTGTGGCATCGGTGGCTGCACTTAAGAATTTGAAGTTTAATGACCTCATGGACGTGGTGTTTCTCCATATAGCATTAAAGAAATTAGACTCCGACACCGTGCGTGCGTTTGAAATGGAGCATCGTAGCTCGGAGATGCCTTCCTTTCATTCATTAGCATCGTTCGTGCGAGATCAAATAAAGGTGATGCAGCGCTCACCGAACGTTAAACAGGAGATTAAAAGGTGCGTCGACCGTAGACAGACTCAACCATCTAAAATAGCAGGGTCGTTAACTTACGTAACCGCTACGCCGACATCGCTCCAGCATACTTGTATAGTATGTAAAGATAAACACGGTAATTTATATAACTGTGCGACTTTTCGTAAATATTCACCAAGCGAACGTTATAAGTTAGTAAAAACAAACAACCTATGTTTGAACTGCTTAAGCGATAAGCATTTAGTTGCAAAATGCAATTCGAGTTCCGTATGTAGCAAGTGCGCCAGGAAACATCACACGCTATTACATTTTGAAAATAGCAACATAGCGGCGTCAAGTAAGGCGAATAAGGAATTCACCCCTACTAAGGTCAACGATTCTAGCGGTCGACCTGGTGATGTCGCTCTGTGCTCATTGGCAAATATGGGAGCACAACCTCCTTCAACCGTGTTACTGGGTACGGCGCGTATTTTGGTTAGGGATTCGCGTGGAAACAAACAAAGCGTCCGTGCACTGCTGGACAGCGGAGCCCAAAATAGCTTTATAACACGACAATGTTGTCAGCGCTTAGGCTTAGTAATAAATAGGTCACTTTCATATCCTGTAGTTAAAGGCATCGGAGGTACTAGTAAAGCGACACAGGGATATATAAATTTAAAATTTTATTCTCGGATAGATCGTAACGTTAACTTTGATATAAATGCACTAGTAGTAGATAGGGTCACTGAACGGTTGCCAACCGTTTCGGTTGACACCTCGGCAATGATTGAATTTAAAAATTTGACTCTAGCAGACGACACTTACGCCGTTCCTGGAAACATAGACATGCTCATTGGGGCATCGCTTTTCCCTCATCTTTTGTTAAACAATAAGGTCAGGGGCAACTCCTCGCATACCGCGCCTTACGCACTGGAAACCGTATTGGGCTATGTGATCCTTGGCTCCGCCCCCATCCTAGATAGTATTTCGGCAGCCTCTTATTGTGGTATGGCTGTCGAACCGCTCGAGTCGTTAGTCCGCAAATTTTGGGAGATGGAGGAGGTGAACGTCCCACCCATAGCTAGTTCAGATGACAGGATATGCGAGGAAATTTACGTCCGCACGACCGTTCGTGATCGCGACGGTAGATATAGTGTAGCGCTACCCTTTAAGGGAGATGTTTTATCTCTCGGCGATTCGCGTCAAATGGCGGAAAAACGTTTCTACAGCTTGGAGCGTAGGATGCTCGCTTCGCCCCAGTTAAAGGAAGCTTACGACGGCGTCATTAACGAATATATAAGAGAAGGTTACATATCACTTGTGGCTTCGAAATTAGATAACTACGAAGACACACCGTCGTATTTTATACCACACCACGGAGTCATTAGAGAGGACAAACTTACATCTAAATTACGTGTAGTGCTCGACGCTAGTGCTAAAACTAGCACTCACCTGTCGCTTAACGATATCCTCTATAGTGGGCAAAATTTACAGGGCAGTTTATTTGATATAATAGTCAATTTTCGTTTGTTTAGTATAGCACTATCCGCCGATATTCGCCAAATGTTTCTTTGCATAGGGGTCCGTGAATGCGACCGTAGATTCCAGCGCATTTTATATCGTTTCCACCCAAAGGAACCTCTAATGGTGTTAGAATTTAACCGCGTTTGTTTTGGTTTAAAGTCGAGCCCATTTCATGCGTTACGCACGGTGAGACAGCTCGCTCACGATGAAGGTCCCTCTTATCCTAAAGCTAAGAGGGCAATTGAGAGCGGATTATATGGATGATTTTGTGTATTCGGTCGATAGCGTGGAGGAGGCCACCCTAACCACCGCCGAGGTTATAAGGCTCATGAAATCGGGTCAATTCGATCTTGTGAAGTGGACTAGTAATTCGCGTCCGGTTTTAGATACAATCCCACTATCACACCGTCTTTCGGCGATAAAGGAATTCGACGATTCCGATACACACAAGGTGCTCGGTCTGTGTTGGTCACCAGAGTCCGACGTGTTTAGCCTTAAGGTAAATCCGCCCGTAGAGAAATGCACAAAGCGCACAATACTGTCATGCGTTGCTAGATTATGGGACGTCATGGGTTTCGTAGCTCCGGTGGTATTATACGCTAAGCTTTTGATTAAACAACTTTGGTTATTTGAATGCGATTGGGATGACTCGCCGCCTGACAGCATTGTTCGATTGTGGCAGCGCTTTAGAGAGGAACTTCCTTTACTAAGAGAAATTAAAATACCGCGTCATATAAATGTCGATAGAAATAGCAGCATAACGGTTGTTGGATTTGCAGACGCCAGCGAGAAGGCTTACGGGGGCGTTGTATATTTCCATGTCCAGAATAATGGTAGAAATTCGATTAGCCTCATTAGTTCTAAGTCGAGAGTCTCCCCCCGTAAGGTTGTCTCTCTGGCGCGCTTAGAGCTTTGCGCAATATTAGTACTCACCAAGCTTATTACCACAGTTATCGGCGCATGTAGGGATAGAGTTCACATAGAAAGAATATTTGCCTTTTCCGACTCCACCGTCGCCTTATGTTGGGTTCATTCTTCACCCCACCGTTGGGATACGTTTGTCGCGAACCGAGTGGCCAAGATCCAAGACGAGTTAGAAACGCGGAACTTTTATCACGTGTCCGGTAAGGAAAACCCTGCCGATTGTCTATCCCGGGGACTCACCCCGATGCAAATAATGGACCACCCGCTTTGGTTCCATGGACCTTCTTGGGTTCACTTGGATCCCTCACAATGGCCAATAACCGATTTCGAACCTTCGTCAGTGTCACAACCGCCGGAAGAGAAGAGACACGCTCTAGTGGCGAACGTTTCGAGCGAGGTTTCTCCAATCATTGCTCTGGCGAACCGCTTGTCCTCTTGGTCGAAATTATTGCGTAGCGTAATTTACGTTTGTCGATTCGCGAAGCTTTTACCGCGACGTCCGTATGTCTTAGCATCCGATTACAACTATGCCGAGTCGCTAGTATTACGTGAACTTCAACGTGCGCACTTCTCTGAAGAAATTACAAGATTACAATCGAATAGAGCTTGTAGTCGCGCCTTTCAACGCCTTAAGCCATTTTTACAGGATGGGATTGTAAGGGTAGGTGGACGCTTGTCCAACTCGCAATTGAGTTTCGACCAACGGCACCCTATAGTTTTACCGCGTAAAGACCATATCATGAACTTATTAGTCGATTATCATCATAAATTGAACTCGCACGCTGGCCCCGATTTATTGATGTCGATCTTGCGTCAGAATTATTGGATTCTTTCTGCACGTAGTTTAATACGCAATCGGGTGCACAGATGTATAGCTTGCTTTCGGGCACGCCCCAAGCCGTCATTTCCGGAAATGGCGGAACTTAGATCTTGTAGAGTGATACAATCGGTAAAGCCCTTCACGCACACCGGGTCTGATTTTGCTGGTCCGTTTAAGGTCACGCTCACTCGCGGGCGTGGTATAAGATCCACAAAGGCTTACGTCTGCATTTTCGTATGTCTAACTACTCGAGCAGTGCATATAGAACTCGTTGGTGATCTAAGCACAGCAGGCTTTATGGGTGCATTTAAAAGATTTCTATCGCGCAGAGGCCCTGTAAGTAAATTATATTCGGATAACGGTACGAACTACGTCGGTGCAAAACGTATTCTATCGGAACTACACGAGCTCTTAGCTAGCAAGTATTATAATTCGGAGTTCGCTCACATTCTAGCCGAGAACCGCATTGAGTGGTCTCTGAACGTCCCAGCCGCGAGTCATTTTGGGGGCAATTGGGAGACTAATATTAAAAGTCTAAAGAGCCACTTATACCGAGTAATAGGAGATCAAATTTTGTCCTTCGAAGAGCTAAGTACGGTGCTCGCTCAAATTGAATGCGTAATGAATAGCCGCCCACTTTGTCGGACGTTATCTAGTGACCCCTCGGAACCGCTGGCTCTAACTCCAGCACATTTTTTGACTTTAACGCCTCTAAGGTATCTGCCCGCCGCGGATATGGATGAGAACAGACTTAGCATTTCCACACGCCACAAATTATTAGATCGGTTAGTGCAATCGTTTTGGAAACGATGGAGGATGGAATACTTGCATACTTTGCAGTCTCGGCAAAAATGGAACACAGCGACAGAGCCTTTAGCTGTAGGAACCGTAGTTGTGCTCACTAAGGAGAATACGCCGCCTCTCCACTGGCCGTTAGGAATCGTCGAGGAGGTCTTTCCCGGTTCCGACGGAGTAATTAGGATAGCTCGCGTTAAGACCACGGTTGGGTCTTACCTACGTCCTGTTATCCGTTTGTGCCCCTTGCCTCTTCCATAATTTAAATTAGCTTTCTAGACTGAAATTGTAGTTTAATTTAGGTAATCTTAGCGTTAGTTAGTTATTTGTTAGTCGATCTTAGCTCTAGTTGTTTAGTTATTTTTTTTTGAAGGAAATCCTTCAAGGGCGGGGGGAGATGGTTGCGCGGAAAACCATTCGCGTTTTTTTATTTTGACGGTAGGAACTTGTAGAATCATTATTTCCTTTCCAAACAATATCATTCGTACCCTCCTATCGACACATCGGGGTGGTGGGGTGGGAGGGGAAAGAAGACGATTCTAGAACATCGCGTAATCACCCGAGCCGAGGATATATAAGACACGCGCGACCGATGCGCGAGCCTCTTCTCCCGCCGCAGTCGTCGTTGAACCAACTCTTCTCTCCTGACGCACCACTGGGGCCCCAGAAGTGTCTGTCCAGAGGAGGTTCCGGAAGTCGCCGCTATAGTGATCGACAGGAAGAAGAAACCCCGGTGAGTCAATATTCCTTAATTATACCTGCTTTCTAATAATTTAACCCGCTCCAATCTGTGTTTTTTTTCCTAGTCAAGCAGGATTCCTTTCATCGATTCGACAAGTAATAGTTTAGTTTAGGGAAGAGCGAGTGCATTGTACCGCATGCTATAGTAGTCGCTTGACGTAAGCGTAGAAGCAATCGCATATACAGTCCACTTTAGTTAATATCTCGCGTAATAGGTGTGAGGTTTGACCGGGGAACTAGATTTTCGGCAGCCTTAAACACGTGGCTCCACCAGTGAGCAAATCTTTGTTACAGAGAGCACAAGGGATCTGTGGCAGCAAACATCTGGCCGTAGAGCTTCAGCACGTCAAGCAGGTTCTGCACGTCAACAAGCTTCAGGCCCGCGCTTACGTCACAGTGACCGAGTGAAGCCGGCCACAGTCAAGCATGTGTAACATTTGTCAGGGGTCTCACAGACAAGATTGGCTACATCTTGAAGTGAGCTGACATGAAGCATCAATGTTCAGGGAAGTTTGCAGTTTGTGATCATATCCTGGACGGCCCCAACCAGATAGACGTATAAAAAAGATTTGATAGACCACAAATCCTCTAAAAGATACACTCAATTCCTATCAAGAACCGATAACTGAGACTATTGAAATAAAAAAAAATTTCAATAGAGAAGGAGGCTTGGTACTACCACCTGCTTGGGACCCTGTAATTAATGAAATTAAAATTAAACCCAAGCATACCATTGCAAGAGTTCATTCTGTAGATCGGACCATAAATAAAAATTAAAAATCTGAAGGTACTCCGGGTTAACACTGACATTGGGACGTCAGTCACCTCAGTCCGCCGTAACCATGGGTGCTGCAAAGCACCCGAAACGTCTGGAATTAAAAATCAAAGAAATAAAACGCGATAAAATCGATAAAAATAGTTGTTAAAAAAACTGCATTTGTGAAAATAAAAACTTATATATCTTCAAAACCCCGACTTTTTTTAAAGCAATTCCTTAACCATTTCATTGTTTTAATTGCATATTATCGTATCTATATGCTTTTATATGTGGGCACCCATGGCCGAAGTGTCTATGAAGAGTGGGCAATCCCGTTTATCTACTTATCAAATTTTAACTAAAAATAAGGCCAATCACATGATAGCAATCTGTTAGACAGAGCATAGGTTTTTGTGTCACAAAAACATAGGTAACCCCCTATTAAAGTTTAATATTAATCACAATAAGAGAAACCAAAAACTAAAATTATCAAGCAGTCTTACCCCTCATAGTATAGTGCCAAGAACACTGGCTGCATTTCTTCGGTGAAATGCTGTACTTACTGTGTGCGAGAAAAGACCAGGAGTCACAAATACATTTTCTCTAGAAACTAATTATAATCATATAAAAATCAATTTCCAGCACAAATTGGTAAACAGCTTGTTATGATGCCTATGGCCAACGCTCAAAAATTGAAGCTAGTATCTACTGGTTCAGGTGTTTCTACTGGGTCGGGAGTGCCTACTGTGCAGTATATACGACCTAATGCAGAAGAAAAGGTACGTTAAATTTTTTATGTACATTCTAAATCCGCTACATAAAAATCAATTCCTGTCCATTAGTCTCATAAAAACTCGAAAATAGCTTGACCGATTTTGATGATTTTTTTTGTGTGCATCTGAGTGGGTTCTTGGATGGTTTAAAAACTCAGTTGGATCCGGAAGGTGGTGCTTGTCGAGATTGATTATGCAAAAGAAGTAAAGTTACAGCCTATATACGTCCCACTACTACTGGGTACGGGCCTCCCCTCATTTCTGATTTTAGGGCAAGGAAGTGTCCGCCGCGCTGCCCCAATGTGTGTTGGCGAACTTCACATGTCTTTGAAATATTTTTTTTCTTATTCCTCAGACATGCAGGTTTCCTCACGATGTTTTCCTTCACCGCCGAGTACGTGGTAAATCAGCACTTAAAATGGCAATTAACAATTTTATTGGTGCCGGCGGGGATCGAACCCGGGTTACTCGCGTTCTGTTATATTTGCAGCGAGCGTTAACCATCTGAGCTGCCACGGCTCTTGTGCAAAGCCGGGGCGGATACTTACTTACGGTACTTCACTACAAGTCGCGCCACGAAAGTCAAGTGGTGACCGTTATTGCGCATAATTGGCCGTATTACGCATTATTGCGTATGGCTGGCTGCGCGTAATGTTAGCCCGCGCTGATTGGCTCACACACTCAAGCAAATGTGAATTAGTAGTTATAAAAATATTGTTTATTCCATTGTTTCCTTTGTGGCCTCACACAACGGTTTGCTGTTATGAAGTACCACAGTGTGATAATTTAGGGAGTTAGTCCTCTCACTATAGTTTGGCTACTCCGATCTACTATGTGATAAATGATTTATATTTTAATGCTTCTTTGAAATCTAGTACACTAATGTTTTGTACTTCCAAAAAGACTATTCAATAATACAACAATGAGTGATAAAATACAAATATGTTTTAGTCAACATTAATCCATAACAAGTAGAAACAAAAACATGTAGTAAAAAAAGAAACTTGTATTATTTGGATGGTACAAGGGGCCGAAGTGCCGCCGAACGAAAATATTTTATTTTCTTTTTTACTTAAGTACCTCCTCAGTTACATAAAGAATATTAGTAACGTTACTAACATTAACTATTTCAAGTAGAGATTAACTATGATAACATAGCCCATCCCTCCAAATTACTGTTTTCTTTGTCTGAGTTTGGTTGAGTCTTGGTGGCGCTTTGTAAGTGCTTTTAAACATTTTGAATTTTGGAGGGGCGGGCCATGTTAACGTAGTTAATGACTAAGCTTAAAATGCTTGTTATAAGTGTTTCATGTCAATAGTTGAATGGCATATTCTAACTCACAACTTTTAAGTTTGCAGTCCGTATCCCTAACCATTAGGCTACTGTCGCTTATACTCAACCAAATTTAAGAAAAACCTTTTGACAGCTGTCAGACTTATTTCCAACCAAAAAATCGGTACGTACAATATTCGCTTCTTTAGAGTTAGTAATCATTTACATTTTGTTTCGATTTCTACCAGAATAAATTAGAAACAGATAATGATTTCTTAAATTTACGCGAACACTACACATTGAATAAAACTGAATTTACCGATTCTATCGCGTTTAATTAATTACTTTTACTTATTTTTAATTCCCGACGTTTCGGGTGCTTTCCAGCACATATGGTCCCCCCCGTGATCATGGGTGTTGTAAAAGCATCCGAAACGTCGGGAATTAAAAATAAGTAAAAGTAATTAATTAAACGCGATAGAATCCGTAAATTTTGTATTATTCAATAGAAACAGATAAATTAAAACACAAAATTTATCAATTCCTTCGTATTTATTTGTTACTGCTTATTTATAGAGGCAAAGATATACAATTTTATGATTGAAAATAGAGTAAACATAAATTTATTCAATCACTTTCACTAAAACTAGGTGAGCCGTTGTAGTTTAGATTAATTATTATTCGATTTTCAATAATGTACAAGACTTTGAAAAAGACATTCATTAGGCAAAATGAATGTCTTTTTCAGTCTTCCATAATAATTTTCTTCGTTTTCTCCACCAATTTTGCCCAATCAACCTTTGTGACATGGGCACATACTTCCTTCAGCAAAGCTTCTATCTTCTTCATAGTGAAAGTTGGCTTGTTTGCTGTTGTGTCGAGCTGCGTGATCTGTTGAATCATAAGATATTTTTATCTTGAGCGTGTTTAAGTAGAGTTAATATTTTGGCATATAGCACATTTTATATAAAAACTAGCCTTTGATTAGGACCCTAATCAATTACATAGCGTTGTATTGGTTAATTAATCATTGGCTAATTTATCAATACAATACGTGATTTATTTCGTTTTTAGTAAAATTGTATTAGCTTGGCTTTCAATAATTTCAGGTCCACTTCCACTCCTCTGTGTTGCAGCCATGCTACTAAATCTACTTTCTTATTTACTTGGGTTGGCGCTTTGTCGATTTGGCCAGAATGGTACGGGGTGTTGTCCATTATAATTACCTGGAATATTTTGTAAAAGTGTATGAACCAATCTTTGAATTTGCTGCACCCATTTCCTCATGGTATTCTCTTGTACTCTTTTATTGGGAGGCTAATAAACTATTTTCTACAATTCCTTCTCTGATAAATCCAGCATTTCAAATTATGAGGTGCTCACCTTTTACCGCAGGCACCTTCAAGCAAGATGCTGCAGTGTCATCTGTCCATATCAGCGGCACAGTGTGGTTGGCGTTTAACCACGTTATATAAATGAATCTACATAATTATTTTGCGTTTATCATTTTTTGTATCGGAAACCCATGCCTTTTAAAATGATTCCTTCTCAATGAATCTTTAATACCATTTACTAAACTTTTAAACTTTCTTGCAACTTTGCCGCAATGGGATATCGCCCCTTGTTAAATAGCCATAGACATGGTTTCTAACAGCATCTGCGTCGAATTAATCGATACCTGTTACTGGTTTGTTCTTATTCGTGTTTTCGGCGTGTGGTGAAGTGACCTATTCTCACTGTCTGAACGCCCGTACTTTTCAGTGATGATCTTGACAACGGTGCGCTTGCCAATTCCCAGTGCTTCACCGTTACGCTTCACACCCACACTTTTTTTTTTAAAGAATATTAACAATGCTATAAACATTACTAATATTCCCCTTAACCACTCGTGGTAAGCTTAAATTGCTTGTGTTACAAGTGGTTTACGCCAGTAGTTGAATGGCGGATTCGAACCCACGACCTTTGAGATTTCGCGGTCCGCACCCTGCCATTAGGCTACAGTCGCTTATCTTGTCGCTTCATCCCGCACTTGTGACAACTGGTAAAAGTGGCCCACCATTTCGTGACACGATCAAAATATTCGTGTAATTTCTAAAAAAAGCCTTACTGTTGTGTGTGAATAAAAAAGTGCGAATACCACAACTACGTCCCCTTTTCGACATTATGATCACTTGCTTAAACAGACTCCAGTATGTAATTCGCCAAGGTCAAGGTCAACGAATGTATTAGGATTAGTCCAAAAAGTATAGCTTTAACAGTTTACAGCCGAGTTACAAAATAAGAAGACAAACACAAGAACACAAATCTTGTCAATCAAGGTCTATAATATGAATTTTTACCTACACAAATGTACGTAACAAAGTAGGGAATTATAAAAAAATTAAACTTGTTTTTTTCCTGATTCATATAATTTAAGCAATTTATAAAATAAAAATTAAAATATACAAATAAAAAAATTAAAACATTTAAAGATTCGATTATTTAAACATTTTACCCATTATTCGCTTTGTCCAAATACTACGGTAAGGTACATAGTGATATATCATTGAAGCAACGTCAGGCAAAAAAAAATTGACTGGTAGTTTTTTAATATTTTGCTTTTTTTGAAAGAATCGAACTTAAATCATTGATAAAAAATTATATATGTTGTAATGAAATATAGATTACTTTATAATTATTAGGATTTACGTAAAAGTTTATTTTCAATCACGTGAGTACGCTTGTACAAAGTTATTGCGGAATGATTAATGTGAAACGTTAAAAGGTTTTTTTTATTCAAAGAAACTTACAACTCTTATATTACACTTGAATGTAAGGTGAATATTAACAATACATTAGCCAGAACAGTTTCCAACGATAAGAATTACATTGCGAAAACTTTAGACATAATTAAATGAAGTACATATTTGTGTTTGTCAAAGAGAAAACATACTTAATGCATGCCTAATAGCAATGTTAGTAAAGGTAATTTTATATTCAGAGAGAGAACAAGAGGTACACACTGCGCTTAAGCGTGATCAACTTGCTTAATAGATGAAATATAACCACTTAGTTTGCAGTTAAGTATATCAATATGGTTATATCGTTCATTATGTGTGTTGCAAGCACGGACCAGAAACCGATTTTTCGAATACTTAGTTCTGCAAAAAGGAGTAGAGAATACTGCGTTGGAGCGAGCACTTAACCTAGGGCATCTAAATGAAATACGACTTGGAAGGAAGGGGGAATCTATATAGTTATGTAAAAGTTTAAACAAGAACACCTGATCCCTATGTTCACGCCGTAATTCTAATGAATGATGTAGCGCAGAATGATCCTTAAATTTATAACTAAGTCTTTTCAGAATCTTATTTTGAATCCTTTCTACTTGTTCCACGTAAGTAGTATAAATAGGGTTCCACACCGTAGATGCATATTCAAGATGACTTCTTACTAAAGAATTATAGAGCATAATATACGTGTTTATGTTTTTGAAGTCCTTGCATTGTCGGAAGACAAAACCTAACATTCTATAAGCCTTGGAAGTAGCCTTGTTAATGTCAGACGCAAAGTCTAGTTTATCATCGAGATATACTCCCAGGTCCCTCACTTCGGTCACTCTTTTAATCAAAATATTATTTAATTTATAATTGTAAATAATGGGTTGTTTTTTTCGGGAATAAGTTATAGTATAACATTTATCAATATTTAATTTTAGATTATAAGCCAAACAATATTAATAAAAATTGTTTAAATCGTTTTGAAATAGGAAATTGTGTTCGAGATTCTTAACGAATGTAAACATTTTAGTATCATCAGCGTATAGTAAAGCTTTCGAATGTTGAATGCTACGCATGACATCGTTTATAAATATATTAAAAAGAAGAGGACCGAGATGAGAGCCCTGAGGCACACCAGAAGTGATCGGGACAAAGCTCGAGGTATAGCCCTTCACAGCGACTGCCTGAGACCTATCACGCAGATATGAGGTTAGCCATCTCAAGAGATCACCGTGTATACCGACGTTTACAAGTTTAGCAATCAGTAGATTGTGCGAAATTTTATCAAATGCTTTAGAAAAATCGGTATACACGGCGTCAACCTGATAGCCTTTTTCCACGGCCTCCAATGTTTCATCCAGAAACTCGCATAAGTTGACCGCTTTTTGCGGTTTGATTGCAGGAAATAGAGAGTCGTATATAATTTTTTCAAATAACTTAGGTATAACAGATAGTATGGAGATACCACGGTAGTTAGCTATATTGTGTTTGTCTCCACACTTAAATATGGGAACAACAAAGGATTGTTTCCAAAGCACGGGCATAACACCTTGCTTCAAAGATATATTAAAGAGTAATGAAAGAGGAGCCGCTAAGTGTTTACTGCATTGTCTGAGAAAGATAGGGTGAATACCATCAGGGCCAGTACCTTTATTAATATCGAGATTCTTCAAATATTTTTCGACTTTAACGTTATCAATGTAAACACAATTAATTATACAATTATTATTTTCCGTATCGCAGTACATGACATTATTGCCGGGTGGCTCAAATACAGAATGGAAGAATGAATTAAATAGATCAGCAATTGTCTGACCCTCCGATGCACGTGTATCATCACCAAAGTATAGAGTATCAGGTATATCACAGCTTTTTCGCTTTGATTTAATGAACGACCAAAAGTACTTGGGGTCAACTCGAATATTTATCTCAGTTTGATTAATAAATTGTTCATAGCATAAAGCTTCATATTATTTAACATCACGCCGTGCATTCGAAAAGTTGTCATCGCACTGCCTACCGTACATTTTCTTTTTTTTATGAAGTTAAGGTTTTCTATTTATGAGTTTAATTAGACGCTTATTAAACCAGTCTGGGTATTTATTATTATTTTTAACAACTTTATGAGGGACAAACCTATTTATCACATCACGCACAATTTTATAAAAGTTATCAACAGCAACATCAATATCGTTTAGATTCGAATGGTCTTCCCAATTAATATTTGACATTTCTCGACTAATTTCATCATAATCCGCCGCATGAAAACGTCGTGCTATCCGGGTGGCTGGACACAGACTTGAAGTATAATCAATACTTATGTCAATACATAAAGAGTGATGGTGACCATCCTCCGGCAATGACAACGGCGCGACTCTTTGTACAATACACTTCAAATCAGAAATCACCAAATCCAATTGTCTGTCGTTCATATTATTAACGTGATTATATTGTGACCAGTAATTAAAGCATAAAAATGCAAACAGTTGAACAGTTAAAAACTTATCGTTAGGATAGTCAATTTTAAGATCAGATAAATATTCATAAAACGATAATTCCGATGCCGCTTGATAATCATTTTGGGGAAAGTAGCAACAAAATAGCCTCAACATTTATGTCTTCGGTGACTGATTCAATAAAATATTAACACATGTTACGTCAGCATCATACATAAAAGGTAATTTGCGTAATCCCTGCATACTCACGTTTATTCCTCGGCGAAGCGCAGTCATGGTCCCACCACCTTTTTTAACAGTTAAATTATCATAGTCACGATCGTTACGGTACACATTATACCGAGAGTCAAATAACTCTGCATCATAGATTCCTGGTAACAACCAAGTTTCGCTTATGCATATAATATCATAATCCGAGTTTAGAATATTTCTATAAAATAGATTAACTTTCGTCCGCAGACCTCTAGCATTTTGATAGAATATGTTAAGTAACACTGTAAATGTTAAGTTTAACTAAATAATTTCTTACGTATAGAACGTTCAAATAAAGTAGAAACCACTTCAAGTGTAGGTCTATTGCCGGCTCCAAAGCAAGTTAATAGAATCTTACAGCATGAATATAAAATATTTGGGCTTGCAGCAATACTGCAGTGTTAGTTTTTGTTACGGATCGCCGTAACGCCGTTCGAAAAAAACGCGTTGTTCTTGCTTATATAGGAGGCAAGCGGCGGTGAGGAGGAACTTGTACTTTTTTCTTCTTGTAGTGCCTTTTCAGTGGCTGGAGAGCGACTGCCGACCTTACCGGCCGGCCCGTCTTTTATATGATTCGGCCGCTGCTGGCCAGCGGACCCTTGCCTCGCCCCCGCGCCTTTATTTCTTTAAAACTCTTATTTATTAACAAAAATAATCGAATATGTAATATTTTGACATCTATTTCTTATACTATTATGTACACAATAATTATCTTACATTCTAACATTGAGTTATAATGTACTACGTACTAGAGAAGCTATTCCAAACAAAAATTGTGCGCTACTTCTATGTCTTCGCGCATGCGCGGTAATAGTAGAGTCGCGCATGCGCAGTTGGTATAAACGCGCTTTGCGCTTGCGCGGTCAGTTTTTGTTATTATAGATTATACGTAAGTAGAATGGTCAGTATGTAATAATTGTTTATTTATATTGTATTGTTAATTATATCGAGTACTTACAATTTTTTAAAATGTTTTTTATTTTGTATATGTGCTAATTTAATATAATATTACATAATATTATGTCAGAATTACATTTTGATGATATTGTTATCTGAATATTTTAAAAGGTATCTATGTCAAATATAAAAAAACGTACTAAATGTATGTTTAACAAAACTTATTAACATGAAATTTAAATTACAAATATATTTATTTAAATTAGAATCATAAATGTTGTAAATAATCGTTCATAAATGCTGGGCACGCGAGAGTTAAAAATGGACGAATTTATTCCACTTTGACTTTGAAGTGGAAACCTAAAAATAAAATAAAAGAATAATAAGCAGATTTAAACATGAAAAATTTAGCTTAATTATAATAACTTATATGTTTCTACAAAAAAAAATGTGTAGTATAATAATATATTCGTCCTAAACTTAAGTACCCACAGAAATGTCGCATCTGAACATATTAATTTCATAATCTATATTCAATGATACGAGATGGCGTCTTAGGAATAATTTGCTTTATTATTAATTTATAATACTTTTTTTATTGAATAAGTATCTTATTAACCGATGAAAAGTAATTCCTTGGTTTTTACTGACATTTCTTGAATTATTTGTGCAATATCTAAGTACACAAGACGGCATATTTTTATCAAGAGATTTTTTTTTAAATCAACACAACACGTGACAACTCTACAAGCGCCTAGCGAGTGACTGATTAAAGTGCGGTGCATGCACCGCAGTTGAGTGGAACAGAGTAGCTGAATGCAGTGTCTCCTCTAGTACGTAGTACATAATAGCTCAATGCATTCTAAAAGGTTTTAAACCTTGTAATTTACAATTTTGAAGCTGAGAACCCTGCCCCGCACCTCAGCACTATAAGCCACAGCGCTTAACGAGTGGGCCACCTCTATATGTATTGCTCGTGACGTCATGCAGGTAAATAACGCGCCATAGCGTTTTTCACGATGTCGTCCCACTGTGACTTCTATTGGCCCGAAGTAGTCCAGTCCGGTGTATGTGAACGGACGTGCGTGATGAGCGAGACGCGCGGACGGCAGGTTTCCTGTTGACGGTGATGCAGGCTTGGCTTTTCTTAGACGGCACGGTAGGCAGCTTTTGATGACAGTTTTTACTACTGGACGTATTTTTCTTATGTACAGTCTCTGTCTTAATTCGTTCACGACTGTTTCCACTCCTCCGTGATGCAACCTCTCGTGTACGTGTGCTATGTACAGACGAGTGTATGCGTGCTTCCCGTCTAGTATGGGAGGGTCGTACGTGTCCTCTACTTCTGATGCTGCTTTTATTCGACCTCTGAGGCGTAGGGTCCCTTCTTCGTCGACGTATGTGCTCAGGTGGCCTAGTTTGTCGTCGCCTCCTGTAACACTTCTGTTGGCGATCCTCTTGAGCTCCTTCGCGAAGCTTTCCCGCTGACTGGCTTGCACCCACAGTTGTTCGGCTCTTATATGATAAGCGGCTGGTATTCCTACAAGCGATGAGACAGTAGGTGTTGCCCTTTTCTCCTTGGTGGGGGTGTTGCGTCGGTTTGTTCTTTGCCAGCCAGGGTCGCTATCTTGTCTTGCTTTGTTGCGTTTACGCCCAGCCTTCACCAGTGCTTGTTTGGTCTGCACATGTCGATGAATAGGAGGACTCTCGCTGTCGCCCTTATGAGGCGAATCCATTTTGAAAATCTTTCTATTTGTGGCAGATGTGTTGTTGGCGAGTCTTCATTCTTAACTGTGATGTTACATATTTCTCGTTCTTCCCCGGTGTCGTATTGTGTCGTTTTCTCCTCCTGCGGCCATTCGGCCGGTGGACGTTGTAGAAACGGGGGCCCTCGGAACCACCGGTGCGACTCGTCGAACCTTTCTGGCGTGGTTCGGGTCGCGTCGTCTGCCACGTTTTCTTTAGACAGTAGCCAACGCCATTCATTCTTTTTGGTCGTATCTTCTATTTCCGCCAGGCGATGAGCGACGAAAGCTTTGTACGCGCGGGGCTCCGACCTTATCCACACTAGTGCAGTACGAGAGTCGCACCAGTATTTCTTGCCCACTATATCGTCATCGTGCTCACTGATCACGGTCTGCGCAAGACGAGCTCCCAGTAGTGCCGCTTGTAACTCGAGCCATGGTATGGAGACTGGTTTTAGAGGTGTCACGCGGCTCTTGGCGGCGGCCAATGATATGTTAACGCTGCCGTCTGCTCGCTCCGTTCTCCAATACACGGCGGCTGCGTAGGCCTCCTCGCTTGCGTCGACGAATGTGTGTAGTTGCCGCGTCGACACTGGGTTGTAATCGTAGCATCGCGGTATTCTCAGTTGTTCTAGGGCGTGAAGTGAAGTAATCCAGTCTTCCCATTTTTCTTTTAACTCTATTGGCAGAGGGTCGTCCCATTCCGCCTTGTAACGCCATGTGTCTTGGAATATTCTCTTCGCTGGGGTAGTCACTGGTGATATTAACCCCAGCGGGTCAAATAATGCCATTATTATGCTCAGCGCTTCACGTTTAGTTGGCAAGCGTTGTTTCTCTTTTACGTCGATCGGCATCTTCATATTGTTTGTATTAAATCTAATATGATCGCTTTGTACATGCCAGAGCAGGCCGAGCGTCTTCTCAGTTTCTTTTCCGCCCAGGCGCACAGTCGCGTCGTGTTGTTTATGCTCTGTCGTTATTTCTTCTATTGTTTTCTCTTCGTTCGATGTCCACCCGCTGAGTACGAATCCCGCTTGTTTGTGGACGTGATCGACTGCTTTTACAGTTTGCTGAACTTCCGTGATAGAGTGGAAGCTCTGCAAGTAGTCGTCCATATAGTGATTTCTTTTTATGGCGACCGCAGCTTCGGGGTATGCCTCTGAAAGTTCTTCAGCATTTTTATTTTTGATGTATAATGCTGTGCATGGTGATGATGTCGCTCCAAAGATGATCGATGTCATCCTATATTCCTCCGGTTGGCCCTCCCGCCGCTTGCCTCTCCACAAGAAACGTAAAACGTCTCTATCTTCTTTGCGCACTTTGATCTGCATAAACATTTCTTTTATGTCGGCGCTCACTGATACTGTCGGAACCTCATGATTACTCCGGGCAATGATTGTAATAAGTCCGGCCCCGAGTGAAGCATATCGTTGAGACATATTCCTGCTGTCTTCGCGGCGGCGTCGTGTACCAATCTCGGCGGCATGTTAGGTTTCGCAGGGCTGATGACTGGGAAGTGTGGCAGATACCATGTCTTTCCTTGTGGCGGTGGCATGGGCGCGCGCTCTGCGTAACCCGAGTTGAAGAGGTTCTGTATGCGTTCTTCGTACTGTAGCTTGAGATTGCTGTCTCGGTCGAGCCTCTTCTCTAAAGTGTGCAGACGTCTTTCCGCGTCTTTGTAATTATTTGGTATTTGGAAATCCTTTTCTTTCCACAGCAACCCTGTCTCGAATCTGCCGTCCGCCGACCTCCTGCTGGTCTCCCTCAATATTTGCATAGCTCGCTGCTCGGGATCTCCTTTAGTTCTCCTTGGCTCGATGCACAGTGATTCTAATTTGAAATAATTCTTTATTTCTTCTTCTATTGGCTGTGCCTCTTCCCTTTGATGTAGTCTGCCGCAGAAGGTGACCGTCGACGTCAATGAGCTATGACAGCCATGCAGAACCCAGCCCAGGTTGGTGTATGAGGCGACTGGTTGATCTCGACGACCGACGCGCAGTTTTCTAGACACTATGAGGTGCCAGTTATCTTGCCCGATTAGTATTTTCGGTGAGGCGCGTTCGTAGGTGATATCCTCTTTGATATCCAGCAGATGTTGGCAATTCTCCAAGTGATTTTCATTCACGGATTCTGGCGCGAAGTCCAACCGCTCTACCGTACGCGCTGCTTCTATGTTGTGTTCCTCTTGCGCTTGCTTTCCTCTTATTTTAAGGCTGACGATCTTGCTCTTCTCATGCTTCACCTCCGAGCCAACCCCTTGTATCCACATTGCGTGGGCTGGACCGTCGGCGCCGATGACGTCAGCGATCGAGGCATCGACTAAGGTGACCGTGCTTCCTTCATCCAATAATGCGTATGTTTCGACGCAGCTTAGCGGCCCCTTTATTGTTACGGGCGCAATCTTTAGGTAAGCGCGGCGGTGTTTGTACGGTCGAGTCGTTGTGATGACCTCCTTTGCCGATGTTGCGGTTTCCATAGCGGGTTCTTTTTCAGTTTCTGCTTTTCTGTCGTGATGCAGCAATTTATGGTGTTTCATCATGCATCCGCCTTTTCCGCACGGTGGAGCTTTACACAGCAATCGGCGATGTTTGCCTCGCAGACAGCGATAGCAGATATTATACTTCTTCGCTACTTCCCATCTGTCATTTGTGGACAGAGCGGCGTATGACTTGCAATCGGGCAGTTTGTGTTCTTGTTTGCATTGAGGGCAGCGTTCTTCATATTGTTTCTTGCTTGTGGCGAAGGCACGTTCTATTTTTCTCGGCCTTCGCTCTCTCGGTTCGTTGTCCTCCGTGATGAATTCCGGCAAGGCATACGCGCTGCATTTATCCGCTTCTTCGTTTAAGAAGATTGATATTTTCTTAAGCTCTGGGATATCTTCTTTCTTCCTGGCTGCATAGTCGTACCATTTGCTTTTCAATATGGGAGTGAGTTTGTCTGTGATAACTCGCGTCATCTCCGGACTATGCAGATAGTGTGCTTTCTTGAGTGCTTCCACGGTGCCCACTACGTTTGCTATGCGATTGGCGAATATGCATAACTCCCTGGGATTGTCCGTAACTTTGTTCAGCAGCTTCAGCTTCTCTATTTCTAAGTGAATTAATGCTTCTGGTCGTCCGAATCTCCTTTCCAAAGCTTCTATTATTATTCTGGGGTCTGATTGGCTTATAAGTAGGCAGCTTGCGGCCTCTTTTGCTATCCCTTTTAAGCTTCGGCGTATTCTCGCTATGTTTTCGTTCATCGTGAAATACTTTGAAGATTCTTCGTACGTTGTTTTGAAGCTGAGCCATTCTTTGCTGCTACCATTGAATGTGGGCAGCTCTTGCAAATATTTCGGCGGCTCCCTTGTGCTTCGTACTGCTTGTGATAGAGCAGCGGCTAAGGTAGCGACGTCGATTTGTTGCTGCGCCTGTCCATAGTCTTCTTTCTGCGGCGCGGTATGTTGTGGAACGTATTGCGGTGCATACTGTTGAAGTACGGGTGGTGCGATCTGCGGTGCTGGTTGCGACGCGAAGTACGACGTGGGTTGCGGCGCGGGTTGTGTTGCAGACTGCGGAGCGGGTTGCGATGCGAAGTGCGACGTGGGTTGTGGTGCAGGTTGCGGCGCGGTTTGTGATGTAGGTTTTTCTTGCAACCATGTACTAATGCGCACTGATGCTAAGTCGTCTTCTATTTCTTCCTCTTCGTCCTCGGTTGATCCGGCTTCTGCTTGTAGTCGCTGCACGTGTATTTCTTGCAATTCCGTTCTTGCTTGCAATCGGGCCTGCTCGAGCTTGAGTTCGGCTAACCGCTCTTTCGCCTCTAACTCCGCGAGGAGTCTCTTGCGTGAGACTACGGAGCGGCGTGACCTAGTCTCGCCCGGCTTTAATGTGCGCTGCGATCTTTGATCACTCTCTTGCTAGGTTTCTTCCGTTGCAGTCGTTTTATCGGTCGCAGAGGTAGCGGTTGTATCGCTGCCCGTTGTGGTTTCGCTAGTGGTGTTTGATGAGCCACTAGCGGCTGAGTCGCCCCCGGAGGCCTCTTCCGTGGCCCCCTGGGTTATCTGTTCATCCTTACGACGCTTCGATGATTCTCCGCTGTTCCTACGCGTAATCACCATTTTTCTTCAAAATAATATTTTTTTTCGTTCTTGCGGTTTGCTTCTTAATTCGGCTCTTCGAAGGACCATTAATGTTACGGATCGCCGTAACGCCGTTCGAAAAATGAATAAAACGCGTTGTTCTTGCTTATATAGGAGGCAAGCGGCGGTGAGGAGGAACTTGTACTTTTTTCTTCTTGTAGTGCCTTTTCAGTGGCTGGAGAGCGACTGCCGACCTTACCGGCCGGCCCGTCTTTTATATGATTCGGCCGCTGCTGGCCAGCGGACCCTTGCCTCGCCCCCCGCGCTTCTTTATTTCTTTAAAACTCTTATTTATTAACAAAAATAATCGAATATGTAATATTTTGACATCTATTTCTTATACTATTATGTACACAATAATTATCTTACATTCTAAAAGGTTTTAAACCTTGTAATTTACAATTTTTAAGCTGAGAACCCTGCCCCGCACCTCAGCACTATAAATATAAAACGTCGTGGCGCCCTACCCGTAGCTTCATTTGCTCCGCAGCCGCGTCACGATAACATGCACTGTTAATGTTAATTATCTTTTTTACAAGAAAGGTAATTTATATGAATGGTAATATGTAAGAAAGGTAATATACAATAAAGGTGATATGCAACAAAGGTAAATTAACTATAAGAGTACAATTTACATTTTAAAATCTATGCTAACTATCGTTATTTATTTGATGCCTTTATTGGGAGAGTCATTGCATAGTTACAACATCATTCTTTTTTATTATCGAATATAAGTTATACATGTTTAACAAAAATAAATACAATAATCAAGACTACGGCTGTTTTTCTGTGTTGTTGTATGCACCCTCGGTAGTTGTCGAACCTCGCCGGTCGCGACCCTCGTGGCTCCGCCCACCGCCCCTGAGTTGCTCAACCAGCGCTGGTTACACTAAGCAGGTATCTCGTCGCTTGCGTCGTGCATAGTTTTATTAAAAGCAAGTTGACAACTGGTGTACACAATACTTATTTAAAAAAATAATTCAGTTACATTTATAGCCAAAAACTAAGCAGTAAGAAAAGTGTGAAACAACCATAGCACTTATACATTTGTTTAAAGAGTGTTCAGACGTGATGTATATAATTGGCGATTGATCACTGCGGCGCACCATGATCGTACAGTTACGGACCCAGCAGTAGACGTAGCCTTTCTCCTTCGCCAATCGCTTCAGTGGTTGGGGAGATACTTATTTCTTGCCGAAAGATGGTCGTTGAAAAATATCTTATAGCCACTCTATGCCCCAGTTATACCAATATCGCTTGCGTTACAGTTCTTCAATTTACATAACAATGATAGAAAATCATCCTTTTTATACCTCGAATGCATTTTCAAAATAATCGGCTTCGGCGTTTTGTTATCCACATCATTCTTAACCGCCACACGAGTTTCGAAATCAATCTATCTACATTAATCGTAAAATTAAATTTTTGCGCTAGGGACTTCAGTAGGCTTAAAAGGTTTTCACCCTTTTTCTCAGGGACCCCGTTTATTTGTATGTTTGAGCGGCGAACCCATTGTTCATTGCGATCATTGCAGTCAGAAATATCCGTCACTTTGAGCGGAGATGGTCGAGATCTAGCTTCAATTTATCGTTTTCCTCTTTAAGATCGGAAATCTGTTCATTTATCGAAGCAATTAATGATGCAAAACTATTCATTTTAGTCTCCCATGAATTAACAGTGGCTGATATTCCTGTTAACCTGTCGTTAACGTCGGATTTCAGGGAATTTATAGCAGATTGTAACGCACTAAATCTATTATCAAAATGTTCCATAATAGCATTTGCATCGATGCGATGAGCTGCATTCAGGACGAGGTGTGTTTGGACTGTTTTTATTATCCTTTTTTTTTCCGGATTTACATGGTGGACACTTCCATTTAATTTTGTTCATAGGTAACATTTACTTAAAATACAGTTCTTTTAATCCTATGCATGCGTAATGGTATGAGCCACGACATACAGAGCAATTAATTAAGTCCTCCTCCTTTACAACAACGAGACATGTTTTGCAATCCATAGTATAGTAGTATTTTGTATTTATTTAAACGAGAGGTAGATTATTTAAAACAGTAGGCATGCAAAACAATGTAAACTACGTTAACAGCTATCGTTAACTCAGCCAACAAAACATCCCGTCCAAAAGAGCTTAAGCGCCGTGCGAGGCTTGTTGCTTACGCGTTATAGTAACAGGCCAGTCACTAATATCTCACTGCACAAAAGATGTTTATAGTTATTTTCACTTTAAATCCTTATTTGACTGCAAAGTTTATTATTTCACAATGACAAACAGTTTTTGTCACCTATGCTATAGTCTTCGCATATCAAAAACACTTATATACTACCGTTTATTGGCTTAAAAATTACGCATAGATGTTCCACGGTCGAACGTAAAGATGGTAGGTATGATGGTAGGTAATGATGGTAGGTAACGTATTACTTAGATTTGGTTGAGTATAGCAATTATTAACTTTCATTATTGATAAAGAGCTTGAAAGTGTCTGTGATACTTCTGCGCGGATTGGATGCCTTCAAATATCCACGATTTTTTTAACTCGGATATAGTGAGGTGTTTTCCTTCACCACTGAGTGTGTGATCAACAAATTTAATTGTCTTTGTAATCAGTGGGTTTGGTATGGGTCGTTTTTTGCTTAGGGGTCCGAGGAGAGAGGACTATGCAGCAAGTCTCTTGCACTATTCCACTGCTAAATTACGAACTTTCCATTACCCCTAATTTTTTTAATTTCTCTGGTATGTACTTTTGCATAAGATGTTTTCTTTCACTAATGAGTAAATGGTAAATCGGTATTTTTTTTTAATTCTTTTTTTTTAAATTTAGGGACTTAGGTTATTTTAAACATGTCAGTCCCATTGTACCTTATAACTAAATAACAAACTACAATTTCTTAAATTATTTACACAAAATATTAACTAAGTTATGTACAATTTGAGCAGCATTAGATAATGGTTCAGACAGAATGCTTTGATATTCCCCTAGGTTACAAATTTTAATATAAGTTTTGGCAACTAATAGTTTCCTTTTATGATGATTTTTGGAACATTCCGCGAGCAAGTGTTGTTGTACATCTTCTATTGTTTTGCATGTATCGCAATTTGGAGATTGTTTCATTTTCATCATGAAAGCAAACTTGTTACACGGAATGTGTCCGGAACGAAGTCGCATTGCTAATACAATATATTTTCTATTCAACAGACATTGATTAAACCAAGGCACTTTCGGAGGCTGAATGTGGATGGTTTTGTACCAAATCCCTTTTTCTTGCGATCTTTTATCAAAATATTCTTTCCAAATTGTATAACATTTCTCTTTATATTTAATTAAAAGTTTTGAATAATCAGGATAAATATTACATTCTCTTCCTTGGGTGATTGCCCATTTCGCCAGCTTATCAGCTTCCTCATTGCCCTGTAAACCGATGTGAGACGGTACCCACTGCAATACTAACTCACGGTTTTTACATTGAAGTTTCAATATTTCATTTAATATCGAATATGCTATCGATACACCTCTGAGACCAGAGACGCATCGAGCAATATGTTCAAGAGCACTCATGCTATCAGTTAGAATGACTGTTTTTTAAAAATTTGTTGTACCAACATGTAATAGGGCATCATTTATAGCAATTAATTCAGCTGACATTATCGTAAAATTATTAGGAATTTTAATTTTACTTTTATTACCCAGCAATGAGTCAAAATAAGCGGCACCTACACCATATTTATCTTTTGATCCATCACAGAAAATTTTGTGCCATCCGAAATAATTAACATTTAATTCATTTATTACATTCGACTTTAAAGTATTTATCTCCTGACATCTTTTAGCACCCTTGATACAATTTAAGTCCTGTTTAATTACGTTTTTAACATTGATACTTGATATTTGATAAATCGGTATTTGAAATTACGATTGGTAATTTCAGTGGTAATCAGGATCAAACTTTGGTTGCTTGTTTACTATGAAATGTAAGATATTTTGTGTTACTTTCTTTAAATAGTTAATTTATAAAAGTATGTTTTACAACTTTATTTTTACTTTTTTCACAGGGTCAACTTGTCCAGACCAAAAGTATTACTAATCAACAGGCTAAACCAATAATGACAAAACTAATAGTTCAAGGTATCTGTCTATATGTCGTCTTATATTAATTTATAGTATTTCACTAGTCTTTATAGTGCATTTTTATATTTATCTGTATTGCATTTCAAATATCTTCTCTATATATAAAAACAATTGTCCATTAGTCTCGCTAAAACTCAAATACGGCTTGAACGATTTTGATGAAATGTTTTGTGTGTTTGAATGGATCCCTAGATGGTTAAGTTTCACATGTTGACCCGGTAGGTGGCGCTGTTGTCGAGATCTAAAAGTCCGTGCCCCGTGCGAAGCCGGGGTAGATCGCTAGCATTTTTTATAAAAAAATATAACACATTTAATAAAAAAAACATTTTTAATACTTATTTGTTTAATATGTCTATAACAGGACAATCAAATGTGGAAGTGAATGGTCAACAAACTGTCATAACAAAAGTCACGCCAGTATCTAGCACCAAATCTCCAACCCGTTATGTTACAATGCAACAGAAAACTATCCCTTTTACACTTGGCAATAAGGTATAACTTTCGGATCTCTAATAATTAAATATTAATTTACGATTTTTGCATAAGTTTTATATGCTTAGTTTTGTCTTTTTCTTTAGGTATTACTGGCTTCTCCAACAAAATCGGGAGTCAAATTAGCAAAGAAACAACAAATAATAGCTATCAAGTCACCAGAAAAAAATTCACAAGCCAACCAAGGTAAAGTTTTACATTAATTTGCTTTTGAACCGTATTCATAGAAACATAGTAAATCATTTTTTGGAGTCTATTGGCGTTTACTCTTTAAGAATCGTTTTATACGGTATGAAAAATAGATGGGTAGTCAAATCAAGCGTCAACAAAAAGCGACGTTTTATGGTTTTCCTCTACGAACAAACACGCGCATCTCACAGTACGATATGTATAATATAATATTACTATGTCATATATTGACGTGACACCGTGTAATAAATCGATGAACGCCGGCTGCATGCAAGAAAAAGTATGACTCATTGTCCCGTTACGCCCCAGCCGAGCCGAGCACGATCGGAGCGAGACCGCGGCACGAACGAGCGAAAGGCACGATCGGCTTGAGCGTTCGGCTTGCGCCGCATGAAGAATATATTTGTTATGACTTTGTCACGTTAAACTATCGTCCGTAAACCGACTTTACAGACAACCATTGTTTTTTTATAACATATTTTACCTGATGATAAGTGGCTACTGAAAACCATGGACACCAGCAGCCAACATCGTAAAAGGAAATGTCTCACAGCCTGTAATTATACTGACTCTCCACACCCTTCAGATCGAAACAGCAATGCAATAATTGCACCTTGGGCTCAGAAATAGGTAAAAGGAGTAAGGTACCTACTCAGGCATTAAAGAAGATATTATATAGGTATGATATACCTAGTAAAAAGTATCATTTTTATGTTTTCATGTGTAATGAACATTTACAATATTATATTTTAAAACAGTCGGCCATTTTAAGATGAATAGTATGAATAAAATTAATATTTGGATAACTATGTTTCTGCAGGAATAACCACAAAAAAAGTAGTAATAACATCAACTCCATCTCAAAATGTTATATTAAAAACTACTGCACCGCCTAAGACAGCGCAAGTAAGTAAATTTCTATTGTCTTTAATTTTAGATGGGAACAGTATTCCATGTGCGGCCGAACCTGCACCTTGTAAAGTTGCAGGCGGTGTGCCGGCATGAAATACTGTCCCGCTCTGCTGAGCACGCCAAGCAAAATTTGATATTTCTGTTAAATTGTTATAATAGTCTAATACTAATATAGTAGTGTTAATTTTTGATATCTGGAAATTTTCAATTTTCTTGAAATGTCATAATTTTAATTTCCTAAATAAGATATATTATTAATGCATTCAGTATTTTATTTTTAAATTTTAACATATTAATGTTGTGACTGGCAAGTTCGATCTAAAAAACTAAATAGTATATTTTTTTCAGATTATTAAAGATGGTAACATTATTGTTGAAGGGCAACGCACACAGTTACATCAAATAAATGTGCCTGGTAAAGGCGTAAGTATTATGAGAATGTTACTTAAATTAAATGATACTTAAATTCATTTTTGTATTATAGCATTAACCTCTCAACCACCTAGCTGTCTCATGAGACCGCTGCCATATTCCGTCAAATCCCAAGCGGTCTCATGAGGTCGCATCCACTCACAGCACTTTAACCCATAAAAACTTATGTGTAGAGACTGCTTTTCTATGAAGCATTATACATAATCAATATGAAATACTCTATCCTCTAGTGCAATAAAAAAACTTATCCTGTGAATATTTATTTATAATCTACGTTCATTTCGTACGCCATTTTCGCGTGAATGTTATTGTGTTGATTTTTTTGGATTTTTCTAGTGTTTTGGTATTGTGTTTTATTGTAAAATTGTAATAAAAGTTTTTGTGTGAATATAATGTATCTTTTTACGTAAATAATTTCGAGTAATAAATAATGAAATAATTGTGATTTTCACGCTGTCGACATTGGTATGTTTTGTTTTGTTATCAAAATACAATAAAATCTTTTTGTAATGAAGTGAAACCTGACTTTTGTTTAGACCACATGATAGAGAGTTTTGTATAGATTTTATAATGCTTCTTTATAGAAAAGTAGTCTCTAAATATAAGTTTTAATGGTTTTAAGTGTTGTGGGTGGGTATGGACCGGGTGCGGTCGCATGCGACTGCATGGGAATTTTATGGCGCTTGAAGGGTTAAAATGAAATAAAATTTTGGTCCTTGGATTACTTTGCCCGAAAGTTCATTTATTGTGTTCATTTATCATGATTGTGTGATTACTCTGACATTACATATTACTGCTATCATTATTTATTGTGATATACTTAATATTTGCAGTTTAGGATAAATCAAAGTACATAATAATAATAGCCCAAATCTACCAAGTTTAGTACAACGAATTTTGAATATACAGGAAGTAGTTTCAATATATTAAGAATTCTATGTAATATCACCATCCTAATTTTTATAGAGAATGTGGCAGGTTTACTTAAAATCTTCTTAAAAAACTGCTATAATTCAAAATAAAGTAAGCCTTGTGCATAGATGACGTCAGAATTTAAGGGTTAACAATGGCATAATAATAGAATAAAATAGAATACATTTTTATTCAATATAGATTACATACAATTCTTATTAAAGGCCATTTTTTACTCTTACTGGTTCCAAAAAAAACCCCTGTCCTGGGAAAAAACCCCGCGGGACTTGTTGTTATTTATAAATTAAATTAGTTATATATTATTTTGTACCATTAGTATGTAAACAATTAGGGTAGTGGATATAGTAATTGGCCCTTTAAGCGAAATGTGTAATATAACTCTTTATAAATAAAATGAAAACTTATCTTTTATTTTTAATTTTATATTTCTATCGTAAAAAAAACAACATTTCTTTCATTTAAAGTTTCATTTCGTTCTATATTTTAACCTTAAGAAAGTATCTGAGATCACATAAAATGTAATTATTGGCCCCCAAATCACAGTTATTAGCCTCCTCTTAAAGTACAGTTATTGGCCATCACACAAAAAGGACGTTAATTTAATAGTATAGGACGAAATCCTAGTTCCAACTGTCTTTCTTTGACCCTACATAAAAATTCATCATCAGAATGATTGTCACCAATGAAGTTTTCATTATTTTCATCACCATTTTCGCTATTTTCAGTGACAATGTTTATAACAGTGGTAACTGTGTGTGCTTGCTCTCTATGAGATTTTGGTACACACCGTCTATGAAAATTACGCTTACATTGAGAACACGTTAAGTTTCCTGTCTTCTCGGGTTTTTTGCAAATATTACAGGTCTGGTTAAACATAATTTTATATTTTTATTAATTTTGGTAGCCATGGTTTCTTTAGCCTTTCTTTTTCTATGTTTTATTTTTCCTTAGATTTTTCTTCTAGAATCTTTTGATATTCTGCTCCTGATATGTGATATGTGTATGGGTGGTATGTGTACAAAATCTTTAAGACTGGCTTTTAGGTCTTGACGTGAAAGAACTTCGTCTACAGTACTAAAGTCTTGCAAAGTGATAAGATCATCTGGTTTTAATGTTTTTGTGGAGATTTCGTTTTCTCTTTCTATTGCATCAAAGTTACTTCGGTCTATTTTATTTATCTCAATGCTCGTTTTAGTAATAGTTGTATTTTTTTCTGTTGAATAATTAGAAATCGCATGTATTTGTTTTTTTTTTTTATAGAATATGCTGACAAACGAGCACACAGTCCACCTGATGGTAAGTGGTTGCTGCGGCCCATAGACATCTACATCTATCTTCCATTACAAATCAAAATGCAGATGCGTTGTCACCCATGAGGACTGAGATGGAATGCCTCATTTTCAGTAAAAAGGGTCTCCGGTTCTCTACACTCACCATACGAAATACAGCAGCATTAAGCTACTATTTCACGCTGGTATTCTGTGAGAGCGTGGTCCTTCCCCGGTCGACCCATTCGTGCTACAACTATACTACTAATATAACTGCAGCATGGCTCTACCACGTAGAAAACGTTTTTTCTGTATTTAAAAGTATCTGCTGTCATCCGGATGGGCTTGTGGCATAGCGGAATTCTTTAGGCACACTCTGATTTATTCTGTCGGGTAATCTTTGGTAGGGATACACAATTGTAGGTAAGACATTTTCTCCGTCAGCTGAAACAGGACTGTCATGTTTTCTTTGGCTTTTCCTTTATCTACTATGTACACGTTTTTTTCTCCTCTCTCAGCAAAAACTCTTCTTGTTGTTGGACAAGTCCGAAAGCCACTTTTATCTGCGTTAAAAATCCTTCATGGATCCTCTAAGACACTGTTTAGACCTGATTGTTCTAGTAAATTTGTTACTTCAGCGAAACAGTTACGAATATCTTTCTCTGTAACACAAGCGCTTGCATAAGTAACTGCTTCTCCCGTCCTTTGTGTGATTCTTGGACGACGTTTTAAAAAACCTTTCAACCACCCTTTCCCAGGTCTATTATTTGCAAATGGGGTCTCTCGAGAATTTGCAATGTATCCCATATTTTTGCTGCAGTTCTTAAAGGGATTCCGTGGTTATTAACGCGTTATTAAACTGCTCCTTCGAATATTTTGGTATTTTTGGCATCTTGTCACAAATCTATGCAAAAGTTATAGGAAGAATTATTGAGTGAACTTTTTTTAGGTTGGGTGAGGAGAATCATATGTAACTTTATAATTTACGTAAGCCACCCTTTCTCCGTTAAAAACGTGCAGTAAAACATCACAAACAAACCAAAAAAGTAGTTTTACGTCAAAAAATGGAAAAAACCTCACCTTAATATTTTGACAACCATGCGGCCTCTCGCGACAGTTTTAAGAAAGAAAGTTTTTGTTGTTTGTGGTACCATCTGTTATTATTTTGTTGTATTACAATGAACTGAGTATTGTTTTATGAAGATATTTGTGTCACTTTCTCTCTCATAACTACTCAGATAAGACTATTTCAGTCAAAATAAATGAAGATGGCCAATTACTATCGCCTGGCCAATTACTATATCCACTACCCTAACTACAACGACTTAAGCTTTTGAGATTAGCTTAATTATCAAACAGTATAACAGCTGCAGTGCTACACCAACCATAGACACAGTGCTCCCAACTGAGGCTATCAACCTCTACCAACTTAATTCCGTAATTCCTCAGAGGTGACAACAGATCTATAGCCTCCCTTCTTTGAGGTTGGCTGCAGGTATCTATGGACTATCGCGATGCGCCACTCGCCCTATCCTCCGCGACTCTTGTGGGGCCACACCATTGATGCGGTGGTGGTGTGGCCTCGAGGGGGAGAGGAGTGTCAGTATTATAAAGCACCGATATCCTTACCCTCCACGGTAAAAAGATAATGTTTGCAGATGACACGGTTCTACTTTTTCAGGATTGTTTATGGAAGCAAGTGTTTGATAAATCAGAATCCGGACAAAGTAACGTCACCACATGGTTTGCTGATAGTTTACTATCGCTAAATACTGTTAAAATGAAGTATATATGCTTTTCTGAATCAGGCGTGACAAGCCGGAACAACGACTTCAAATTAAACATTTATAAATTTCCATGCAATAGGCTCTCATGATTGTTCATGTGATCATTTAACTCGTGTAACGGCAACGAAATACCTAGGTCCTAGGCGTTCTCATTGACCAAAGGCTAAATTGGAAGGATCATATAAGTGTACTGGTGAACAGTGTTGGAAAGTTAATTTATATATTTAAGGACTTATTTACAACATTTAAATTAATTATACAGACATACAAAGCTTTATGTGAGAGTATAATTACTTTTTTTTTTAACATGGGGAAATGCCTACGCATACCCGCCTCGCGGGGGCAAGGACGGGTTATGTCGGACTCGCACCGACTAAAACCCATGGTGTTCCACCTTCGTCGCATATTGGCAGGGCTACGGGAACGCTTTCGCACACTTCCGCGGCCCTACCATCGACTGCCGCCCCATGGCAGCACCTCCTCGGGAGAGGAATATTCCTCCCCGTTCTCCTTCCCAAGTAAGGCGCACCAGAACACATGGCACGCCTTCCTCCACGGCCTCCAATTGCATCTGCGCAACAGACGCCCCCGCGTCCGATGCGCGAAGGCCATGGGGCCAGGAAAAACGAGCACTTAGAAGTACTAGCCTTCCCGACCCCAGCGGCGGATCTGGTCTATGGCTCCGCCGCCAACCAAAATTCGGCTGCGGAGGATAGGGAGAGCGGCGCCTCGCAATACCGACAATCCTCCCCTCGCAGCCCCATCACCACCGCATCAACGGTGCGGCCCCGTTTGAGTCGCGGAGGATAGGGCGAGTGGCGCATCGTCATACCAACACTCCTCTTCCTCCGCGACTCCACCTCGGCTGCAGCGGTAGAGGGTGCGGAGTCCCCACTCGCTGCAGTCCACCAGCACACATCCGAAGTGGGCTCCCCAAGCCCACTCGGAGTGGCCACCTCAGGCCGGCCCTTCACCTCGGGCCAGCCACGTGGGTTCCTCTTTGTTCACCGTGGGAGACCAAGCCACGGCTACTAAGCCCCTCCGCCACGACAAGGCGGGAACCCGTTCGGGGGGGAGAGTATAATTACTTATTGCATATGTTAGTTTTGAGCAGCTAAGACATTCCTCCTGGACTTAGAACGTGCACAAAGAGCGGTTTTAAAGGTTGCGTTGTATTTACGTTTTAGATATCCGACTATATCAATTTACGACAAAACCAAAGTTCTGTCGTTAGAGAGCTATTTATTTATAAATATCTTAGAAAATATCACTGAAGAATAAACAGATTATATAACTATCATAGCAAGTAAAAGTGTTTTTGCTAAAAAGAAGTACAAATACTTAGCACCATATTTATATAACAAATTTAATAGTGCTTATAAAGCAAAAAAGATAACAACTATGATATCAAAAAAAATTGTGGATCATAGACTTATTATACTATATATTAGACCGGATCATTGGAAAAACAAAATGGCGCCGACTTCTTGGTGCAAAAATGCTTATGGAGCACCAACGCGAACATCAATGCGTGCCGTGCGTCCGTCCAGTGTTTCCACTTTTAGATATTTTGCACTATTTTAGGGTAAATTTACTAATATAGGTATATTAGTAAGTAGATTTACCCTAAAATACTATTATACTTATATACCCTACCCTAATATACTATTTTAGGTTAAATCTACTATATCGGCTTTAGACGTTTATTCAAGTTGACAGGGTTTTGGATAATTTAGGGTAAAATCGAACTTCAAGTAACCCTGCCTTTTATACCCACCCAATGTAATTTTTTTAAAAGATTTATCGAAGGGGATAGGGTCAAAAGAGCTAGAAATGAAATAGAATGAGCTAGAGATGAAATCGATGACTTCTATAACTATCTATTGTCAAGAAATACTACAACAACTACCTTATAGTCATGGCAGACTTCAACGCCCAACTTGGCACCAGAGAAGCAGGGGAAGAATTTATTTTGGGAAATTATGGCCATGGAAAGAGAAGTAGTAATGGGCATAAGTTAATAGAATTTCTGTTGCAAAATGACCCAATACTGCTCAAATCAGTCTTCAAGAAAAAACCTGATAATAAATGGACCTGGATATCTCTAGATGGAAGGTACAAAAAATTAATTGATTATATTATAATTAACAGATTAAAAAATTTCAATGAGACACACGTTATACAAAACTTAAACTTTAACACAAACTACCGTATGGTATGTCGCTTAAAACGGTATTCAACAAAAGAAAACCATAACAAACACTACAGTGTTGACATCTAAACATTATATAAAAGATATTGCTCATCTTCTATCTAGATCTAGAAAAGAAACTATCACAATTAATGAGAGTAAATAATTTTACAGACACAAATGAAAATTTACCGAAAAAACTATAAAACTGCTCAAAGAAAGAAAAATACTAATTGCAACCAAAAAAGTAACCAGTATATCAAACTTCAGCAAACAGATACGGGAATGTATAAGCAAAGACAGGAAAGTAAGAAAAACAAAATAAATTGGAAGGCATAATCCGAAGTACGATTAAAAGTACGAGTAAAAGTAAAGACGTTGATCAGGAAAAGTATACCAACGAAATGCCAACAAACAGATATGTACATGTACTATCAATTTTTAGAGAGGATGTAAAGAAAGCCATCAATTCACAAAAATTTGAAAGAACTCCAGGACCCCACAATTTACCAAAATATGTAAACAAACCAAAATCGCCGACGTACTTACTATGTTAGTATTGACAATCGGAAATGGAGTTGGACAGAACACATGCTACATTGAACAATAAATAAATGGAACAAGCAAGTGACTGTGGTACCCAAGGGACGGCACTAGAAGACAGGGACGTCCAAAAAGAAGTTGGGAAAACGAAATTCGTCTGACCTTAGGACCATATTGAACAAAGGTCGCATTGGACAGAGTCCAATGGAGACTGTTGGAGGAGGCCTATGACAAAGGGCACGGCGAATTGAGAGACATATTACAAGCTGTTTCATTGAATTTAAGCATACTACTACGTAAAAATTCGGAAATAGAAGGGCTTTATTATTATTATTATGAAATCAATTAGAAACAACGTGGTAGCGATCACCTCATTCCCAGGGGTTATTATTAATAATTTTTTTATAGTATAAGGATGGCAAATGACTACACAGTCCATCTGATGGTAAGTGGTTCCTGTGGCCCATAGACATCTATATGTACAGGAGGAGTTTTATATGTTCTATCACATCTACCACGAGGAGTGCTCTAAAAATTATTGGATTAATTCTAGCCGCCAAATTTCACAAACGCACATCGCGACAAAACTCCCAATACCATCCACAGCATCTGGATCGTTGGCAGTCCAACACTATGCATTTTACTAGGAGTCTTCTTCCACGTACATCTTTGTGGAATTGTTTACCGCCGGCGATTTTTCCGAACCAATGCAACTTAATCTTCAAGAAAAAAGCTTACTACTTTCTAAAAGGCTGGCAGCGCACCTGCAATCCCCATGGTGTTTCAGTTGTTCATGGGCGATGATGGTCACCATCAGGTGAGCCGCATGCTCGTTTGCCCCCTATACTATAAAACATTGAGGCTATCTATGGCGGAATCTAAGGATTAATAATATAAGAAAATAATATTAATAATAATAATAAAAGTAAGTGGATGCTGTGGCCCATAGACATATACATTTATCATCGACAACGAATCAAAATACACATGCGTTGTTACCCGTGAGGACTAAAATGGAATGCCTCGTTTCCAGTAAAAAGGGTCTCCGGTTTTCTACACTCACCAAACGAAACATAGCAGCGTTAACCTGTTTATTCCGTAATTTGACGCTGGTCTTATGTGAGAGCGCAGTCCTTCCTCGGTCGAGCCGACCCATTCGTGCTACAACTATACCAGTAATATAGCTGCAGCATCTGCGACTCTACCGCGTAAGAAAAATCTTTTTAATCGTATAATAGCCCTTACTAAACAATAACCAGAAAATAAAACACCTCAATCCATTTTAACCATGGAAATGACAAAGTACTTGAAATGTTGTGAATATAAATAAAATAAATGATAAATTGACTGACTGAAATTTACTGACCAATATTATTTCATTGGTATGTAACAACAACATGTGTTTGTTTACAGGTCCAGTACATCAGACTTATCACAAACTCGGCGTCACCATCGACAAAGCCCAAACTTCAGCCGCAAACAATCAATGTTCCATCCAAAACATTTGTGTTGACTGACAATAAGGGTGATATTTTTTATAAGTAATCCTTTAATTTGGTATATTTAAGACAAATTTATTGATCAACGCCTGTATTCACAAACATTACTATGAGGTCTCATATTGAGCTCAAATGCACAGGGTACAGAAAACTTTATCATAAACAACCCTTGAAGGATGAACAAGTATACATTTATAGATTAAAACTACTTTTACGGAATTTATCGCGTTGAATTTTAATTTTAATTATTTTTGTTTTTAATTCCCGACGTTTCGGGTGCTTTCCAGTCACGGGGGACTGAGGTGACTAACGTCCCGATATCATTGTTAAAGCCGGAGTACCTTCAGTTTTGATAATTATTGTTTAAGGTCCGATCTATGCAAAATATGACAGTCTGATCTTGCAGTGGTATGCTTGGGTTTAGTTTTAATTTTATTGATTATAGGGTCCCAAGCAGGTGGTAGTACCCAGCCTCCTTGTCTTTTGAAATTAGGATGTATTTTAATTTCAATAGCCTCACGTATCCTTGGTAAGAATCGGTGTTCTTTCGCGAGGATATATATATATATATATATATATATATATATATATATATATATATATATTATCTAAAAATTGCGGTTAGTTACAGTAGCGAAGAAGAATTATAATAGTTATATCCTTGAGAGAATAAACCTTAACCTGCCAAGAAAGATTAGTACAAGGATAGTGATATGTGGCTTTTAAATCCTTTCGATTATTACAGTGCTGTTAAATTTGAAAGTCACTATAGATTTTAAAACACATTGTTATGAACAAGGGCAGAGGAAGTTCAGTGAATGACAACTTTGGTTTTAACGAACGAGAGGCAACTGAAAAGTTTAGAGCCTAAGTACCTTCAAGTTTTATTATGGTCTCGCGCTGTATATTATTAATTTGCGAATACCCTTCTTAGTATACATACAGAGTTTCACATCATTAGCATCATTACGCTTTTCCGATAATCCCGATCTTAATCCGTAAACATCATCATGTCTCAGTCCGCGCATTATACGAAATTGGAGTACAGAGCTGTCGTAAAATGTCTCACAAAGAAGAACAAAACGCCTATGGAAATATTTGAAGAGAAGTCGACAGTTTACGAGGAGTCTACACCTTCATTTGCCACCGTAAAACGTTGGAGGCGAGAATCGAAGCATAGCAAGGAGTCGCTGGAAGATGATCCCATATCATGGCGGCCAAACACTGCCGTCAACGAAGAAAATACTGAAAAATAATGAAACTTGTTCTAAAAGATCGGCGAATCAAAGTGTGGCAGATAGCTGAAGCCATAGGCATTAGCAAGGAACAAATCGGCGATATTTTGCATACGCCTTTGCAAATGGAAAAGGTGTGCGCACGCTGGGTGCCAAAAATGCTTACTCCGCTGGACAAGCAGCGTAGAGTCACAACTTTGCAGGAGTTTTTGAACATCTATGGCGATAATCCTGACGATGTTTTTTCTTGCATTGTGACTGTTGATGAAATATGATGCCAGATTCATACGATCTACGATTGAAAAGTGAGAAAAGCCGCTACGAAATTCAAGGTGGAGCGATCCACATCCCAGCTCATGGCCACTGTTTTTTTTGGGACTATGAAGGAATTTTATTAATTGACTACCTTTTTAAGAATAGTACAATGAACGGGGTCTATGACGCTGCATTGTTGACAAAAGTGCGTCAAGTGGTTGACAAAAAAAGAAGAGGCACACTGGCGAAAGGACTCCTGTTGTTGCAGGACAATGCGCCGGTGCACACTGCGCGAGTTGCAAGGCGTACCCTGAACAAAATGGATTTGAAAAAATCAATCACCCACCATACATTACAGACCCAGCCCCCAGTGATTTTTGCTTATTTTCAAATTTGAAGAATTTCCTCCGCGGACGGATACTTTCGAGTGACGAAGAAATGAAGGCAGCGGTAACAAGCATTTCGAAGGCAAAGATGGCGAATATTTTTTCACTGGTTTAAAAGCCCTTTATCACAAATGTCACACAAGCCCCTAAGATACACTAGCCACCAAAAACATTCACAACAAAGTGCATTGAAGTAGAGGGAGATTACATAGAAAAATAAATTTTATATACTTTTCTATTAGCCTTTTTTAATACCCTAGGCTCAGAACTTCAGCTGCCCCTCGTAAAATTATTTATCAGTCTACTAATTACCAATTGCACTGAGAAACATCTTACTTATCATATCATTGCTCCTTTAATAAAGTAATTTTTGGGAATACGGGATATTTGGGTTTGTGATTGTATAAACGATGGGCTATACAATATCACAATTTTCCATATACCCAATTTTTTTTCTAATCGTGGTCCGAGTAGCTTGCTGCTCTTTAGGTTCTGCCTGCCCCTTCCGCGATAATAGGCGTGACGCTATCTATATATTTTCTACAGCTGCAAAAATATTTAAAGAAAATCCTGAGTATTCTTAACTCATCCTAATCTATTAATGCTCAATGTAGTGTTTAACAAGCTTATTAGTATTCAGTGTATGAACTATAGGGCCAGTTACTGTTTTGTGATTCCAGGGCTATACTCAGCTCTCAAGCGTTCGAATTCAACCGCGGTGCTATTCCGTCAAAATTTAAGCGGGACCGGGCACACCCACAGCATTTTAAACCATTAACATTTATATTTAGAGACTACTTTTCTATGAAGAAGTTTGACATTATAGAATTAATATGAAATTTTCTATCCTCTAGTGCAATAAAATGTCAAGTTATCTTATGGATAATTATTTATAATCTACGTTAATTTCGTACGCCATTTTCGCGTGAATGTTATTGTGTTGATTTTTGGATTTTTCTAGTGTTTTAGTATAGTATTTTTTTTATAAAATTGTAATGAAAGTTTTTGTGTGAATATAATTTATCTTTTTACGTAAATAATTTCGAGTACTATATATATTCAAATAATTGTGATTTTCACACTGCCGACATTCGCTTGGTATGTTTTGTTTTTGTTATCAAAATATTTGTAATGAAGTAATCCATGACTTTTATATAAAGAATTTTGTATAGATTTTCTAATGCCAAACTTCTTCATACAAAAGTAGTCTCTAACTATAACTTTTAATGGTTTTAAGTGCTGCGGGTGGGTGCGGTTGGTTGCATACGACTGCTCGGGATTTGCCTTGCGCATGCGACTGCATCAGATTTTTATGGGGATCGAAGGGTTAATTTGAACCCTGGACCAGCGTAGTGGGAAGGTACTATAACCACTAGGCCTCATAGAGCCACTATAGTCTGTTCGCGTTAAGAAAATAGTGAGTCATCAGTGCAACTACAGGGTAAAGGTGTATTCACAGTGGAGTAAAAATTCTTTTTTTTTTCCAAACGTTTAATTTAATGAAAACAAATTTTCTTAAAATTACTTAAATCACTAATCAGTATCGCTAGATTCTCCAGTTACATTAATTATGAAAGAAGTTTGTTCTGCAAGTTCCATGATGTCATCCAAATTCCATATGGTATTGAAACACAGTGTCATAATTTTGTACAATGTCGGGTAGTCGTTATTTAAATATATTTAGTGTACTTTTCTCCTTATTGCACATTTGTGTAGTTCATCTAATTTATCGACCGTCGATAGTCGAGCTCTTTTTTTTACGGGTGATTTTAATGTGTTAGTATGCTTTTGTTCTTTAATAATTTTATAAACAGTGTTTTCGGACACACCACATGCACTTGCTGTTTTTATTACTGTGCTCTCCACAGTATAAAGTACTTATAAATATTGTAAATTACGCGTCTCTCTCCGCTATGGATTATTGATACACTTTTATTCTTTCGAATAGGTGAGGTATTCATTTTCAAAATTTAATGTTGAACGAGTAACACTCAAAATACACAACCGTTTTGTTCGAAGGCCTGACTTCAACTGGTCACTGTGAACTCGACTTTCTAATTTCTTGCATTTTAATTGGCTGGGGGGCGTGGCCAGGCCGGCGGACAACGATGACACACTATTTTCTTAACGCGAACGGACTATAGCTGGGTTTTTAAAATATTACCATGGAAAATACCCCAATAGACATTAAGTCTGAATTTATCATTCTTTTTAAGATCCGACGAAAAAGAAGGATGTTATATGTTTAACATGTGTATCATCTGTGTGTGTCTGTATGTTGCATCGTAGCTTCTAAACCGTTGAACCGATTTAGTTTTTGTTTTGTTTGAAAGGGTACTTGATAATGAGTGTTCTTAGGTATTATTCAAGAAAATATTTTAGCTGCTTGAATATTATCAGGTTTTTGTTTTGGGGATTTTCAAAATTTTTCTATTAAGTTATTATTATAGTTGTTTTTTATACAATAAAGTGTAAATAAATAAATGTAATATGTAATCGCTCTAATACGCGTTCCAAGCAGGGTGTGTAATAGTCCAACATTGATTTATTGGTTTGAAAAATACATTGTCCTTAGTAATTATATTTTTCAAAGTAATAATTGAATAATTTGTATTAGATTAATTAGATATTTTTGTGTGGGGGAAAAATAGGTAATGATTATAATATAGTTTTATAATTCACTTAAATTGAAAGAAAATGTTTCGCCTAGCTCCACTATTTATGACTTTATACTAATACCTTTGACTAATTAGCTAGCCACGCCAATTAAACTTTAAATATCGCTTTGTCTTAAGCTCGTATTGAAAAATATCATAACTGACAATTCAAAATTGTAGGTAATTTGATCCAGATGTCAGCAGAAAAGGTCAGCACGGGTCAGCCACCACCTTTAGTAGTAACAGGAAACACAACATCTCTAAATAAATGTAAGTATTTTTAATGATAGCACTTTAATGATATGACTATGATGATAAAATAAAATTCTAAGTCTACTAACTCTATAAAGGGAATTTTTGTGGACATGGTAACTTTAAATACTGGAAATCTGAATTCAAATATTTCTTTTATATTTACTTTCTCGTCTCTTATCTACCTCACATCTGGCTCTCACAAAGCGCAATATACAGGGTTATTTTTTAAAGAGTAGCCAAATTTTAAACTTAAGTTCAAATGTATAAATAATTAATTATATTATTTTAATATAATGATAGTTATTCCAGTTTTTGAAAATAGGAGTAAATGAGGATTCTACTTTTATTTGAAATTTTTACCAAATTGGATGTGATTTATGGACAACGTTTTTGCCTACTAAACGACCCTTACGAATGTGTGCGTGCGCAATAAAATTAGTTAAATTAATGCATTACCATGCATTTTGCATATAAAAAATAAAAACGGGAGAATGTTTGAGATTATTTTTAATGAATTTATTATTTTTCACAATTTCTCTATGTAACATTCTGAAGCTTGTCTGGAAATTTGGTCAGTTATTGCAAAATTAACCTGTACCTAATCCTTCATTTATCCAGGCCCACACAAAGTTTGTCTGATCGCTATTGCCACTTCATGACCCATAGTAGTCGCTTCTATGACAGATGTGAGCGGCCCTTTGCCATTTTAATTTGTTTATGTAGAAGGCTAACTAGACTTCCTTAAAAAACTTTACAGGGGACCTCCGGTAATCCGGCCCCTGGCTAATCCGTCCCTCCTTGTAATCCGACATGGTTAACTTGTAGGTAGATTCGACTCGCGCTATGAATCCGCCACGGGGAGAGTTGTCCTTCGCGAATACGTGGACAAACAGGTTGCAATTAGTTCGCGCCACCACTAATCTAGCTTAACGCGTATTGTCTCAATCCAAATGTGACTATGGTAGCGGCCTAGCGGGCATTCATTATTTACTGTTTAGTTATTACTTGTGCATCACATGACATTTTTGGTTTTTATTTTATTTTATATTTGATATGTATAATCTGTCAGATTACAAGATACTCATTTTCAAAAAGTTCCTATAGTCTGATAAATTCGATAATCCGACACCGCCTTGCAATACGTTTGTAGGATTACCGAGGGTCAACTTACACATTAATAAAATTGCATAGTTATTTTGATTTCTTTCTTATTTAATATAATTTTAAAGCAAATTTTATTTACAGATATATATATTGCAAACACATGTGTTGTCTATTAACATTTCTATGTACGCAGTTTTTCGCTACTTTTAATTATTACCTTGATGCTATGTGACATTTTTAATTATTATTGAATATGACATTCAAAAGAATTTTTACATTTTAGAAAATGAAAAATAAAAACTATTTTAAACATTGACATTATTTTATTAAATATTCTTTTCTCTATTTGAAAATTATAATTGAAATTTAAATGTGTTATAAGTCAGTTAGCATTTAGAATGTCTGTCATTTTGTGTTCATCAATTGGGTATTCATATTTTTTAACTGTTTTCAGTGACCGTAAAGCCACAACAGAAGTTGGTGAAGATAGCACCTTTGGTTCCTAAATCAGCACAGTCTATAGTGGTATGTTAATGTGTTTATTATTGTATATTTAATTGAGATTAGACCATAATGCAATGAAATGTTTAAAAAGAAATTGCACATGGTGATTTTACTTTTAGCTCAGTTCATTATATTGAAATCAATTGTCAGTTTTAAATTTAAACTATTAGTATGATTAAAAAGTATTCAAGTTTATTTCTTTAAAGTTTTACGAGAGCTGGAAAAAGATAATTAAAATAGTTTTAGAGGAATATCTGAGGAGCCGTGGTAGTTCAGGGGCATAGCGCTCGCAAAGAGATTTCACATTCATAGTTCACAGTATGCGAGCACAAGATATGTATTCGATTTATTTTGTGACGCGATCCGTTCTTGTTCCCCGTAGGCACCAATGAAATAGTTAATTACGATATTTAGTGCTGATTTGCTACGTGCTCGTAATTGAAAACATTGTGTGTAAAATCGCATGTTTCAGAAATTAAAAATAATTGAAGAATGTGAAACACGTGAAGTCCTGCTAAGAGCCATATATATCAGCGCGGCGAACACTTCCTTGCCTTAAAAACCTCTTAAAAATAAAGGAGGGTGTGTAATGTAAAAAGGTTTTAACTTTACTTTACTTTTTACTTGCTTAAACAGACAAGCAGATCGTCGCAGAGTCTTCTAGCGCCACTATCGCCTATGTCTGAAGTACCGCAAAGCGCCACTTCGGACGTAGTGTCTAAGGAAACCGAAGAGATGGATTCAAAAGCGGCGTTACAGGCTCTCGTGGCCGAAGTGATGCGAGACGAAGGGCACAGCGACGCTCAGACAGACACGCAGCCTGATAGCGGACACACGGACACGCGAGACATGATTGTCTCTGTTGATGAAGTTGAAGTGGAATTCAAACGGGATTGCGTACGTAATTTGTAATTAACCAATATTTTTATAGTTCATCAATCATCATTATAATAATCCGCGTACAGTTCACCAGGTCTGGTAGTTCAAGTACCTGACTTACACACTGAAGGTTCTGGGTTCGAATCCCAAAGGGGCCAGATAAACAGTTGTAAAAAAATTATAAATTGGTTATTATTTCGAAATTTATTTCGAATTCAATTTGGCTATTAATTTAAACTTATGTTTTTTTGAACTTGTGATTTCGGGTGCCATCTAGCAGCGGACAGCTGAAAGACTTTCGTTCTAATAATTCCAATTCAAACCACTGTTCGCTTATGTGCTAGCTTATATATTAAGTATATTATTAGATTAGATTGTTTCCTATTGTTTTGAGAGTGCTTAAATTAACATGAATTCATATGTCCACCTGATGGTATTTGCGTAACATTGGACATTGGTACGCTGGGCGAGAGACTTTGTGTCGGCGCATACACTTATGGTTACTATAATTATATCTCTCGCACTATCATAAGCTCTTATCTGTTCATCGTAATAATATGCATATAGTATTTTGTTCACATAATCCTGCCATTATAATGGATGATATATACAACACTTCAAATGCAAGTAATAGTGTATAAATCCAGAAAATATTTTATTTGATAGTAATGTTATTTGGGGTCTAAAAATAATGTTATATGTTCAATAATAAGTTCTATATTATTTTTATTAATTTTCATAACAGTCGTAGTCATTGATGATGACAATGAATTATTTTTTATATATTAATATTCATAATTTTCCAGTACTCAGATGGTGATGAAAACAATGAAAGCAGGGACCAGCATGATTCGAGTGGTAGATCAGAGGAACATCCACTGATTGTCATTCCCTCAAACTATTTAAAAGAAACTAATAGTATGAATTTAAGTGACAACCAATCTGCACATGTAAGTTTATAGTTTAATCTTACGTACATATTTATATCTAGGACCGTATGCAATAGTCTGAAATATTAGACAAGCATGGAAACTATTTTAGTATTTATTTTTTAAAATCATGTTGTATCAGTTAATTTGTGGCCTTATGCAAAAAAAAAATCTAAAAAAAAATTTTATATTTTGTTTTTGTTTATGTTCAGATTATTTTTCTGAATCATCAAAAACTATTCTATTTTGAGACATTTAAAAATTTAAATAAATTAAATTAAGATATAAATTAAATAAAAATTTAAAATACGAATATCTCGCTACGGTACTGAAAAACTAATTTATGTGATGATGTTCTATTGTTCTAATAATTAAAATTTGCAACAGGCAATTTTTTATTTAAAAAACATCAAATTTGTAGATTTTATGGTTTTATTTTGTCAGTCTGGATGTTCCCAGCCGTTAAAAAAAGCCTTTCTGAGGCGACTGTACATAGTTTCAGTGAAAAATATTTTTGGGATAGTTTTTTCAGCCTTGAAAAATGGACATCTTGCCAAATAAAAGGTCAATGGATCAGAAGCAAGATATAAGTCTTCGTATTTTTGGGGTTGCTTGAGATAATGTCGTTGATTGTTTGCTTAGCCCTTTTGTAGCTTATTCAAAATTGGCCAGAATATCAATAATTTGGCTCATAAGTGCCTATTTTGCCTTACTCTGATTTCATGACGATAATTTTGGTAGAGATGGTAAAACATCTTGAATCGCTATGCGTTATTCGTGTAATCTCTTCAACATCTAATATGTTAAGAGGTGAGAGTAAGTCAGCTCAAATTCTAATTTCGCCCCCCACTTCCCCCGCGCGTCGTATGCTATGTACCGACATGTTTGTAATCACTAATACTCTAAGTAGATAGGTCGTTAGATACTTATTTCATTATGTTTATCATATATATGCCTGTTTCTTAACGCCAACCCAGTCGCTTCTTATTTTTATAACGGTTATTTCCCATTTTAATTTTACGTCTTCCTGTTGCGTAATGTGTTTTCTGATCGTAAGCGACACAACTTCTCCCTTCAAAAGCCGGAGCAATACTAACGGAGCGACAGGAACCAAGCTTACGCGCCGATAGTTTAGGTAATTTCTTTTTACAGTGAAAATAATGGTATTTTAAAAAAAAGTAAATAACATAAGCACTGCTTTATAGTTAGTTCAGTTAGTATGCAAAGTTTCATGATCTTTAAAGTATTTATAATAACAGCGGTTTGTTGTTTATTTTGGAGGTAACTTTGGATTTTTTTTCTATCGAGAAAATTTTACGAAATCGTGTTTTCGTCTAACATAATCACTAACTATAATCCTCAACTTTACCATATATTTATTTCAAAATTAATGCTGCAATATTTTCGGCATAACGAAGGATCTTGCTAAGCCATTTGACATTATATTTCCCCTTAAGTCCCATCTAGTTTCAACACCTTGAAACAAAACATGTTTCGGTATATTGTTAGCTTATTGAGAATCTTTCAGTTGTTTGAGCTTTAAAATGAGTAATACCTCCCCTGCCTTTGTGTGGCCTCGTTGCGACTGAGGGCCTATGCAAACGTATTTTTTACGCGACGACGACGCGCGATTTCTAAGTCCGCCAGTAATTAGAGTTGTGTACAAAAATATTAGTTTTTGAATATTCGTGATTAGTACTCGCCGAATACGAATATTCGGTAATTGCCTGGCCTATTCGGCGAATACGAATACGACTATTTGTAATTACTTATATTTTGGTCAAATATATGCTGTAATGTTGAACGGTTGGTAAATGAAAGGAAGACGTGTTTCTCTACTCAAGACTTTAATTATACTGTCACTTAAACCTAAGAGTAAGTACATTTATTAACATATGCTAGTAGGATGGAGACACATACACTACACCTCCCCCGATACTTAAAAAAGGAAAGTTCTCTATTTACTTTTTTTTACATTTTAGTTTTCATGACTCTTATAACATAATAATAATTTTAATATTGAATAATTTTTAATATTTATTTTTAATCTTTTAATATTGAAGATTAAAATAAAATACAATGTTACATAGGCTTTAAATGTATATAATTTCTAATTGGAATAAAATAACGTAGTTAAACAAAATATAAAACTAACTTCATTTAAAAAAAATTATAATCTCATGATCATGATCAGATTATACCATGGTTATACATAATCATATTATTAAGTCAATCCGTGATACGCATGCGGTTTTATTTCGTTAACATTTTTATTTCGTACGACATTAAGCCTGTCGTATTTTTGATATTAATCAATGTCACAACTGCACGTTAACATGAACATACCACCTATCATACCATATACTTATTAATATTTTTTTTACATTTATTTTCACTCGAGATTTATTACACTAACTATATGTTCAACTCGTAGTTAGAAGTTATGATTTAAAAGTTCAAACAATATAAAACTGCAAATAAACTATTACATTTCATATTAAGCAATACCTGCTCTACCTTTATATATATTTATTCACATTTGTATTCATAATTGTATATACTTTATATTTAATTTATTTATACCTTTATATTTGTTTAACTATTGCTTTCATGATCCATACAAATAGGTTAGACATTAAAATTCTACTATATTTTCAGAAATTAATGACTTATGAAAGTTAAAGCATGTGATTTGAAGGTTTAATGAATATAACACCGATAATATTACATTTCATTTAAATATGAAAAGAGCAAAAAACATAATGTAATGCAACGCCAATATCATCGCTATCAGCAATAACGGGAATCAAAATACAACTTGCAATCCCAGTCGCGTAAGCGGTTTGCGACACCTTTTAACAGTGGTAGAGCCACGCGGCAGCTTTGCTGTCGCACGTATGGGCCGGCTCAAACCGGGGTGGTACCACGACCTCACAGAATACCGGCGTGAAGTGGAAGCTCTGCTTCCGCGTTTCGTCTGGTGAGTGCAGGTGGCCGGAGGCCCAAATCCCCCCCCCCCCCCCCCCATCAACATGGTAGCGGAATTCAATGATAGACTACCCCAGGAGGGTACCAGCACCCCTGGAGAATCCCTCGCTGAGCATCCACGACCATGTTTTTCCACTTCTGAGCGTGGGTGCTCAGGCTGCCCCGCGTATTCTGGGGGGGGCAAAATTCCGCTCAAGACTAAAACTGCTCGGGGCAAACGGAGCAACAAGACCAAGGCGACCCCTGCCACGCTGTCCGTGAATTTCTGCAATATCAGGGGACTTCACTCCAACCTAAACGCCGTCCACTACCATCTCGAGACGGCGAGGCCGGCTCTGCTCTTTCTGACCGAGACGCAGGTGTCCTCTCCGGCTGATGTCTCGTATCTCTCCTACCCGGGGTACAAACTGGAACACTCCTTTGTGCCTCGGGCTGGAGTTTGCGTTTACGTCAGAGAGGACATCTGTTCTCGACGCCTCGGCAGACTTGAAGGTTCGGACCTGTCCATCCTTTGGCTACGCGTAGACAGCGACGACCATCCGCGCATCTACGGGTGCCTCTATAGGTCCCACAGCGGTAATGCCGAAACAGACCGACTCTTCGACCACGTCCAAATGGCTGCAGATTCGTTGCTACAGCAGATCCCCTCCGCAGAGATCGTGATCCTCGGCGACTTTAACGCCCATCACGCCGAATGGCTCGGTTCACGTTTAACCGATCATGCGGGGAGATCTGTTCATGATTTTGCCTTGTCATATGGTCTGACACAACTGGTTACTTCGCCTACGCGGATTCCAGATGTGGAGGATCATGCACCTTCCCTGTTGGACCTTCTGCTGACCTCTCACCCGGACGGATATCAGATTTCCGTCGACGCCCCTTTAGGCTCCTCGGACCATTGTCTTGTCCGGAGTGTGGTGCCACTCACGCTGAAATCGCGGTTGCATTCTGCAGGCTGCCGCCGTGTTTGGCACTACAGGTCAGCCGATTGGGATGGGATGCGGTCTTTCTTTGCATCCTACCCTTGGGGGCGGGTTTGCTTCTCGCCGGACGATCCCAACGTTGTTGCGGATTCTGTCGCTGATGTGGTACTTCAGGGTATGGAACTTTTTATTCCTTCCTCTGTGGTGCCCATTGGAGGCAAATCTCAGCCATGGTTTGGTCGCTCCTGTAAAATAGCATCATGCTATAAGCAGGAGTGCTACCAGGCCTGGGCTGACGCATCAGCGTCCAGGGATGTAAACACCAGCGCTCTAAAAAAGAAGTATAATTCCGCCTCCAGGTCCTTCAGAAGAGTCATTGCCAAGGCAAAGTCAGAGCACATAGGCAGAATTGGCGAGAAACTAGTTCGTCTTCCTTCTGGAACCCGTACATTCTGGTCTCTCGCCAAGGCTGTCCAGGGGAATTTCTGTCAGCCATCTCTTCCATCTCTGCACAGGGAGGACGACTCACTGGCCCACACCGCAAAGGAGAAAGCCGATCTTCTAGGCTCTTTCTTTGCGTCTAACTCGACTCTCGATGACGGGGGGAGTACGCCGCCGACCATCCCGCGGTGTGAGTGCTCCATGCCGGAAGTGCAGTTCACTCAGCGCTCGGTTCGCAAAGCACTCCTCTCCCTGGACATCCACAAGTCGAGTGGGCCTGACGGAATCCCCCCAATTGTGCTGAGGACGTGTGCTCCAGAGTTGGCACCGGTTTTAACGCGTTTTTTCCGGTACTCCTACTCCCTAGGCGTAGTCCCAAAATCATGGAAGACGGCTTTCGTCCACCCGATCCCTAAAAAAGGCGACCGCTCAGACCCGTCCAACTACCGGCCTATCGCCATCACCTCCTTGTTCTCCAAAACAATGGAGTCCATTGTAAACTGCCAGCTCATGAGGTACCTTGAGGATCACCAGCTGATTAGTGACCGCCAATACGGTTTTCGCCGTGGTAGGTCAGCTGGTGATCTTCTGGTCTACCTAACTCACAGATGGGCGGAGGCAGTAGAGTCCAAGGGGGAGGCATTGGCTGTTAGTTTGGACATTGCGAAGGCCTTCGATCGGGTTTGGCACAAAGCGCTTCTTTCGAAGCTCCCTTCCTATGGGCTTCCCGAGAAATTGTGCGATTGGATCACCAGTTTTCTTGCAGATCGGAGCATCAAGGTCGTTGTAGACGGTGCAAGCTCCGATTGCAAGCCTATTAATGCTGGTGTTCCACAGGGCTGCGTGCTATCGCCAACGCTGTTTCTTCTGCATATCAATGATATGTTGCAGACCCGTAACATTCATTCCTATGCAGATGACAGCACTGGTGATGCTCTTTACACCGGCCGAGCCAATATTTCTCGGGAAAACGTCTCCGAGTGCCGGGACAAACTTGTGTCTGAAGTCGAGTCTCTGCTGGACAGAGTCTCGGATTGGGGGGCGACTAAATCTAGTCCAGTTTAACCCCCAGAAGACACAAGTTTGCGCGTTAACCGCTAAAAAGAACCCCTTTGTCGTATCCCCTCAGTTTCAAGGCACTCCCCTTGTTGCCTCAGCCAGTATCGGAATCCTCGGCGTCGACATATCGAGTGACGTGCAGTTTCGTGGTCACTTGGAAGGGAAGGCCAAATTGGCCTCTAAAAAGCTTGGCGTGCTCAGCAGAGCGGGACAGTATTTCATGCCGGCACACCGCCTGCAACTTTACAAGGCGCAGGTTCGGCCGCACATGGAATACTGTTCCCATCTCTGGGCTGGGGCTCCCCAGTACCAGCTCCTTCCACTTGACCACATCCAGCGCAGAGCGGCTCGAATCGTCGACGACCGAGTGCTTTCCGATCGGCTCGATTCTCTGGCACTGCGAAGAGATGTTGCATCCCTTTGCATTTTCTTTCGCATATACCATGGAGAGTGCTCTGAGGAATTGTTCGGATTAATCCCAGCCACCAAATTTCGTGAACGCACTACGCGGCAAACGTCCCGATACCATCCACACCATCTGGATGCTTGGCGGTCCACCACTGTACGTTTCATGAGGAGTTTTTTTCCGCGTACAACCTCTCTGTGGAATAATTTACCACCAGCGATTTTTCCGGACCGATACGACCTGGGGACCTTCAAGAAAAGAGCTTACTCCTTTCTAAAGGGCCGGCAACGCGTCTGCAATTCCCCTGGTGTTGCAGTTGATCATGGGCGGCGGTAGTCACTTAACATCAGGTGAGCCACATGCTCGTTTGCCCCCTCTTCTATAAAAAAAAAAAAAAAAAAAAAAACCTACGTTTTAAATTTCTAAGTAGGTAGGTACGTATAAGGCTACGTTTGCAATTACATCGGACTATGATCACAAGGTGTGGTGATTCATACCTAACATTAAGTAACTTCAATAATATGTTATAATATGAATGCAAGTAAAATATACCTTAAAACTTGGAACAGATATTTAAAAATAGTTGCATTGTTAATAATAAAATATTACTTTTACTTCTGAGAAATACATTTATCTTAATTGGGACAGAAATTTATATAAAAAGAGAATACACTGTTAGGTACACAGCTAAAGTTTTTTTTTTTGTTTTTTTTTTTTTACAAAATATTTATTTACATTGGAAAAGCCAATTTTATTTCAAGCAGGTGACACAATTTTAGGTTTTCGTTGCCTTTTTTATAGAAAAAAAAAACGATTACATTATACACTTTACAATAATAGTGTATCGATAACCTTTATATAAATGTAGTTCAAAATTGTACACATTTTACATAAGAAAACATGAGACAGAAAAAAAAATTATTTAAAGTAGAATCATTGTAAATACGAATCAATGTGCCTAAATATGAAAAAAATCTCGTAAATTTATATAAATTTACGCGAAAGTGTACTTATCATATTGGGTTGATATATTTTTATTTGTTTACGTGTAGTTGTGCGAATCGAACCCTATAGCTGTTATATGTGCAACTTGCTAGTAGCATTTTGGGTAGCGTTAATAGTCCTAATATAGAAATGCAAAATAACCATCTATCCAATCCCATGGATTTGGTCGGGGCTCCCCCTTATTACCTTGTACTTTTGTAGATTGTTAGGCCTTTTTATTATCATTTCTTTTCATAAATCTTGTACGTACTTTCTCTTTTTTTTATATTTTGACTTTTAGCTAGCTTTATTTCTCTCTATTCACGCATATATGTATTTATTTATTAAATATCGGGAACCGGAGTTTCAATTCACTTCAATTATATTTCATTTCATGATATTTATCATGCGGGTACTTTATACACATACATATGGGCCCCCCATTTATTTGGGTATTTTATTACATTTACAACGTAACGTTACGTAACATTCATTTCATTTTGTTGGTACATAACTTTTTATCGTAATTATATCAAGGTAAAAGTGTACCTTGGGTTGTGCGCACAACCTTGAGATCTACGTTTAAGTCATTTTCAAAGGACTCCAACAATTGTCACTGAGGAAAACTACGTTCGCACCTTGATCCAACGAAGGATGTGACCTCAATGTACCATTATTAAGGGTAACAAATTTAAGACTTCTCTGGTCCCTAACAGTACTAATATGAGTAAACTCAGTTACATCACTTGTGCTGAAGGCATTGTTCCCTAGTACCCGTTACTCCGATTTCATCGTCCAATCACGGAAACGTACCCTGCTCGAGGACTATACGCTATACCAGTGTTGAACGTTCCCATATCTCTCCATTACTTATTGGTTAATGTCATATTTTTATTAATTTTTATTATTGCCATAAATATTTATTCCTTCTTTATTTCTTCATTACCTTGTTCTTTATTTATATACTTTCGTGCCCCACTTCTATATACTAACTTGCATCATTCTCACACATTTCAAGTCGCACAGTTTAAGTATCATCAATATTTGGGTGATCAGTCCGATATTGACAAAACTTAGTAACTAAATCATTCGTATTTACACGTTCGAACATTCTTCCGTTCCTCATACCAATTACATGCTTACTAATTTTTGTACAAATGTGATAACATTCTTATCAATAAATTTTCTTTGTCGGTGTTTAACTTTTTTTTTGAACCATTATTATTAAAACCTCTCTTAACTACTTTATTCCTGTTTACACTGTTATTTATTTATTATTTTCATCTCTGTAACAATACTATTAACATTTACTCATTTATTTTCCTATACTTATTATTTTTATCGCTATTACAATGTTGTTATGATTTATCCTACACCTGTTAATGTGTTGCATGTTGCTGTGTTCAGTTTAAATTTATCATCTATGTTACCATGTTTTTTTATAGGATACGCTCATTGCATAACATTTTATAATATCATATTTTTAGAAACATCAGTATCATTCGTAAGAAATTGTTAGCAGACCTTTTATATTCACTGTGTAAAGATTGACTCTTGTTATATTTACCTACCTAACTAGTTTCTTGTCTTTCAAAAGAAATAAAAGTGTTATTTTAGCCAGAAAATATGAAAAATATAATTGATAATAAACGTTAAAATAATCGCATCGTATGATCGTGCCTAATGTCAACGTGTACAATTTGTTACTACATAAGTAGTAGTACTCATATCAATGAGTGCGAGTAAAAAAAATGTACCTTAAACTAATATTTTTAATTTCTTATTTAATCAGAAGTCGACATGGTTACATCGTTAAAAGCTATATCGCTTTTATACAGATCGAAAAATATTACTGAAAGTATGTTATTTATTATGTCGTGTATACAGAATAATTGAAAATCACATTATAAGAGTTATCACCTTTACACAATGATGCAATAATTTATTCAAACATTTAAAAGGAAGTTTTTTATATTTTACATAAGTTATTATATAAATTTAAGATTAAATGCCTTTAAACAAATTAAAACTTATAATGATAGTGAAATGTTTCTAACCCTTTAAAATTTGGATTCGAGAAAAAAAAATCAACGAAATGTATCACAGTGTTATTTTAAATCAAGTGCGTAAAATTGGAATCTATTATTTTATTATTTCATTAATTGTTTGGCAGGACACAGTAAAAAAATAATACAAAACTATAACTTCATAAATGAGAATATAAAGTCTGGTCTGGCGCCTTAATACTCGTAGAAGTGCCACTTAAGTGCTTAAAATTCAACTTAATTTTTAATACTGATAATTGTTTTTGTTTTTTTTTTTGTAGGTAATAAATTATTTGATAATAAAGTATATTGTGAATAATCTGATAACTAATTTCAACTTAATTATATGTAAAATACAGAATATTTAATATCTAAGTTTAAAAACATAATAGCAAAAAAACAATCTTAAATTGTTAAATAAAGTTTGAAATAGAATTAAAATCACATAGGTGCGAAGTTACCTCATAATTTGTTCTTTTCGGCTCAATTTTTCTATCTTCTTATCGGTTAAGGCTTGCAGGAAGTTTCTTCTATTTTTCTTAAATTTGTGGTCTCATCATTTAATTCGTTTAATCTTCATGTAATATTTGAAGCTGTCATAATATTTGTTTCTGAAGTTGATCGTTCCCGTTTTTTTTCCGTAACATTTTTCTTCTTTTTCTAATAGGTTTTATTAGCATATCTCCTTAAAGAAATAATAACCTTGTCGCCTCTTCTTATGTCTCCGTTTCGGCTTACTTGTCACATCCGGTAGTGTCATTTCAATAGTTGAAAATTGTTCATTTAGTTTTATATTTATTTTTCCATGTTTCTTTAACTATTTGTGCAGGCCGCGGCGGTGCGCGTGCCTTGTCGCCGCGCACCGCCTGGCAGGGTCGCCATGTAATGTTGAACGGTTGGTAAATGAAAGGAAGACGTGTTTCTCTACTCAAGACTTTAATTATACTGTCACTTAAACCTAAGAGTAAGTACATTTATTGACATATGCTAGTAGGATGGAGGCACATACACTACAATGCATATTTTTTGGACATCAATATGCTCACATCATAAGCACTGACGTAGACAGAAAACATACAAGATAAAGGAAACATAAATAAAAAATAAATATCATTAAAACAATTCCTTTCTGAAAGTGACATGACTCCAAAATGGATTCCGACTCAAAGTACTCCTACGTAAGTACTGCAGCAGCCCTGATTTTTCACCGGAGCCCTTATAAATATTGGTATTAGTAATAGCGTCTGTGTTTTTATCGTCAGTGCTGTACTTTCCATTTAAAAATTAACTAAATATACAAGGTCGGGGAAAATAGTTTCTTCGTATTTACACACAAGTTCAAGATATTTTTTTTCAAAGTTGAATTACATTTCATTATAATATATATGTGCCATTTTGTTCGATAACTTGTTGCCATCTTATAGGTAGTTTTTTTTACATAATCCTGTTGCTGTAGAAATCTTTTTTTTTTTATAGAATAGGGGTGACAAACGAGCACACAGTCCACCTGGTGGTAAGTGGATGTTGTGGCCCATAGACATCTACATTTATCCTCAATTAAGAATCATAACGCAGATGCGTGGTCACCCCTGAGGACTAAGATAGAATGCCTCGTTTCCAGTAAAAAAGGATCTCCGGGTCTTCACTCACCATACGAAACAGCAGTATTGAGCTGCTATTTTACGTTGGTATTCTGTGAGAGCGTGGTCCTCCCCCGGTCGAGCCGACCCATTCGTTTTACAAACTATTATATAGCTGCAGCGTGGCTCTACCAAGTATATAAAAAAAAAATCTTGGGATTTTTGATCAAAAGCATGTGACAAGTAGTCCTCTCTTGATGTTAACCTAACACTGCCCAAAGAATTCTGATGAGACCGAAACAGGTGAAAATCTGAGGGTGCAAGGTCACGACTATATGTTGGAATGCATTAACACTTCCCAACCAAGCTATCTCAATGTTTGCTGAGTGGTCCAAGGTGTGTGTGGTCTGGCGTTATCGTGATGAAAAGACTATTCACGTTTTTTCTCAGTTTCTTGCTTGAGCCTTATTAGTTGTTGGTAGTAGAGATCCGAATCGATGGTTTTTCCCGGCGGCAGAAGCTCATAATAAACGATGCCCTTCCAATCCCGCCATAACAGCATCACCTTATTGCGTGATAATCCGGGTTTCGCTACAGTTTGCTTGACTACCCTTTGACCGTGATCTTTTTCGAACGTTCTTGTCGTAGATCATCTACTTTTCATCACCAGTGATCAATCTTTTCAAAAATGGTTTGGTTTCATTACATTTCAATAGAGAATCGCAAATGAGTACATGATTCGTTAGGTTTCTTTCAGTGAGCTCCCAAATATCGAGTTTTTTGTAAAGCCAGGCTTTTTCAAATGAGTCAAAACTGTTTTGTATCAATTCCTGAGCTATATCGTTACTACTAATATGCCGATCTTGCTTAATTTTTTCAAAAATGGTATCGACTTTATCAGTATGAGGGCGAACAGAGCGAGCTGCATCTTTGACATCACAATTCACGGACCGGAAACGCTTGAACCACTATTACTGCTACTTATTTAATTATTTTTAATTATTGCTACTTGTACTGACACTGCATTATGTCCCATGAACGTTACATTTTTTTTTGTAATAAAAATTCAGAATGTATTGAATTTCTTCGTTCGATTCACTTTGGCGTCACACATTTTGGCGGACAGAAAAACAATTGAAAATGAGGGGAAAGTTTTTCTTACATTTTAACTTCGCGCTATGAAAATCAATGATTTTCAAAAAATCGGCAAGTTATTGGTTTCATTAGATCTCGACGTTTAGAGGTCCTAGGAAGCTATGCTCACTATTTCTACGAGGATGTCACTCTGTCTATGTATGTATATGTGGGTGTAACCCTCTTATAACTTTTGAATGGCTTGACCGATTTGAACGAACTTGGCGGCATTCGAAAATTCTTCACCAAACTTCGATTTTTTATACCATTTGAACCAATTCGAACTAGTAGAAATCTCAAAATCAAAATTTAAAAAAAATGTGTTTTTTTAAATAACTTTTAAATAGATGCAACAATCAATTCAAAATCTAATCAGCGAAATATTTCGAATTTTTTTTTTCAAATAACTTCGAAATCTCTTCTCGGATTGTTTTTGATGTAATAAATTCCAACTATGGAATGCTTAAAAAACTGTGTCGAACGCCGTTATTAAGTTCGTCAAAGTGGTTTGATTTGTTCGTTTTGAAAAAAAAAAAACAATAAAAAACGTGGTTTTTTAAAATTTTTACGTTTTTGAGCATTAACGTCATAAGAGGTGGATTTTGGAGCGCTTTGCATTTGAAATTAGCGGGAAGTTCCAGGGTTGTAGGGCTATAGGGTCAACCGTATTTTTAGTTTTGAATTTTTATTGATGGGCTGTAAATAAATGAATATTTATATCAGTGTTGTTACTAATACTGTGTAATGAGGGTACGAGAATATCCACTACCCCATATCATCCCGTGGGTGTCGTAAGAGGCGACATAGGGAAACATATCAGGTGATGGGCGGCAGCGTCTTCCTAATAACAGCTAAAAATAAAATAAAAACTGGGTTGCCAATCCGCTTGCCAAGCGTGGCAACGGTGGCAAATATCCCCACTATGGGTCAATTGATGGGAAGACAGATGATTAGCAGTGGACTTTAATATAATGTAACAGTAATGTTAACGGTTGTTCCCAATGTTTTGTGTGAAGCAGTGATGCTAAGATAGCTTCTATTTATTATGTTACAAACAAACCTATAACTTTCACAGGAGGACTCTCAAAAAATGAATAGCTTATTAAGTGTTGATGCAGATTTACTTAATGCATATCAGTCACCAAGAACACCGCAAGCTCTCTCTGAAACAGGTAAGTTCATTGGAAGAGGTAATTATTAGATGATACCTTTATGTCGCGTGGTTGTGAACAGAAGAAATATACAACCTAAATACTTTCCATGAGTATTCTAAAGTAAATGCCAGAAGGTTTTCATGGCTTCTGAATTATGATATAGTATAACCATCTCGTCTACAGCATGAAAGGTGCAAGACGTCTGTTACTGCGGTAGCTAATTCATCTTCTAGTCTTCTGTAGCAAGGAAAACTTACCGGTATTATTGGGAGACTAATGAGTGAGGCTCATGTTCTATGATGATGATGATCATGATGAGTTATGCCAGGCTGATGATAAAAAATAGGTAATTCTGAGTAAACACCTGTATTGTGTATTTTACAGCGAGATGCGAAAAGTTTTTAATATTTTGAATCTTGTTCAATCATTTTTGTTATATATAAAAATCAATTGATGATAATAACCCCTGGGAAGGGTGATCGCTACCAAGCTATTTCTAATTTGTCTTGTTAATTGTAAACATGATTGTAAGCTATTATTTGAAAAAAAAATAGTCCCGCTGGGTTTCTTGTAAAGTTCAAAACGACTATAAATCAATAGCACGCTACAATCTATAAACTAGAAATTTCTAGCGCGCTATTAAATACGCTATGTTATAGCACGCTATTTATAAAAAAGTGTGTAGGAGGCCGGCAAGCGCAAGCTACATTACATGTCTTTCATTGGATAGACCGCGTGCTATATAAGAACATTGTTTAGTAATAAGTCGCATTTTAGATTAAAATAAAATAAAGTGGTAAAGAAAAATTAAAGGACGCTCTTTCATACTTTTGAGGCATACGACTTTTTATATTCCTAAAAATATTTTTAAGGACTGTACTTTTTAAAACAAAATAAAATTAATAATTTTTTATTATAATTGATGCAAACGTTATTTTATCCTTAATAAAAATTATAAATCAAAGGTGTATTTAAAAGTTTATTGATTGTATATACAAAAATAAACTATTTACAAACAATTTTGTATCTATATTTTATTTACATTTAAAAACATTAGTTAGGCTTCTTTTGTAGCAGACAACTATGTCATTCGATCACTTATAAAATATACAGTATACACTAACTAAATAACGTCTAACACTAAATTGGTTCGCGCGCGATTAATAGCGTGCTGCTAGAAAATAAAAATAGTTTCTGTTTCTGTTTCTGTTGCTGTCTATTAGTCTCAATAAGACTCGTAACTAGAACGATTTTGACGAATTTTTCTGTGTGTATTTGAGTGGCTCTCTGGCTCTCTGGATGTTTTAAAAACTCATCAGTCAATAACCCGTGCGAAGCCGGGGCGGATCGTTAGTAAATGATAATTAAAATGCCAAATATCAATGTCTAAAATTTGCAATTTTGTCTGGCATTTGTTATGATTTGAAGGGGATATATTGGGATGACTTTTTTACCGTCTAGAAAAAAGTAGAGTGTAACTGATGAACAGAGTAGAAGCCTATGGCACTGATATTTTACATTTTTTCTTCATTAACATATGAAATTGATCTATCAATAAATACTACTAATTTGAAGTAAACTTTCCATACTAAAAAAATAAAAACAAAAAATATATATTAATTAAAAACTTAAACTATCGAAATTCATACGCACCCTACTTTACGAGCGGCGATAAAACAATTGATTTGTAACGCCCGCGCCGCACCTGCCGCGCCGTAGTTTGGGACCTTTGTCCTTGTCCTTTCGTAGGGTCGCAGGCGCGAGGCCGGCCGCCGCCCACGCTCACATTTCAGTCACCTGTGATTACCTTAGGCGTGACGTCGTATTGTTTATGTATCTGCGTGTGTATCGGCCGTTCGCTGATAGTTATCGTAAATATGTATCAATACTCTAATTTCGAGTACCTAGCAATGACGAGATTTTATGTCTTTGTCTGGTGAAAAATTAGGCCCGCCACATATATACGGAACTTCGTTTCGGAATTGCGATTCGGGATTCCGAACACAGCAAGTCCATATAAAATCAATGACCCGTCACACACCTGCGGTAGTTTTCCGTACGGAATTTTGCGGGCAAAACGCGATTCCTTATATGTGTGGTCGACCCGATCGTCCCGTTTCGGGATTCCGTTCGTTCTGTTTCGAGATTCTGAAACGGAATTCCGTATTTAGTGTTTGGCGGGCCTTCATTTTATTCGAGTCCACTTGCACACGAGTTACTGAGTCCGCTCGGTGTACCGAATAGATTTGGTGAGCATTGAGCACTGAGCGCTAGATAGATGTGACTTCAATAGTCCGCTTGTAGTATAAGGCCTGCCACATATACATATGGAATTCCGTTTCGGGATCCCGATTAGGGATTCCGTACATACATCACACACATACGTTTTTTCCCCCGTTTGGAATAACAAGGCTCAGTCGAGAGATGCTAGCCATTGCGTACAGAGATTCAGCCATCGAATATGGACGACGATATTGCGATTGCATTGTTGGTGTATCTAGCTGCGAAGAAAACATATCACCGACGTTACTGAGTGCATCCCCTTAACACACTGAGATTACAAGATAGCCAGTATTTTGTAAAAAGAGCCAAATTACGAGTCTATCCAGAAGAAATTTTTTTCTCTACTATACTTTTAATATAAGTGCAGGAGTATGGTAGATCCTTAACAAAAATAATATGCATATGATACACAAAGTACTTTTGGAGCTCCTCTGAACTGAGCTGCTTCTATCTTGCACAATTAATATTTTTCATCCACTTGAGTTGTATGTCAGTCTTAGGAAAACTATATAATGTCAATTTAATACGCTTGCTTTCGCTTTCCGAAATACAAGTATTCTTTATGATAAAAAATATAATCCTCTATATACTTGATCACCCATTCGCTTCGGTCGGTCGTGCGACTCACAATGGGCGAGTTCCTTACGGAATATACGAATGTTTGCGACTCATACAAAATCTATGAATACTTGCGCTCGGAGCGACTTTTTTCCGTGCGGGATTCCGAACACACACGCGGTCGTACGGAATCTCGAATCGGAGAAAATTCCGTACGGAAAATTACCGTACCATGTCGTTGAATTTATATGGACTTTGCTGCGTTCGGACTCCCGAATCGGAATTCCGAAACGGAATTCCGAATGTATGTGACCGACCTTAGACGGTGCGACGAGTCGATATTTACCTGCGTTTGAATTTACAACGTGCACAATGAGCAGTTATTTTCCAGACGGTAAAAAAGTCAGCTAGTATAATTAAAGATATAGATAGCCAATAGTATTCAGAGGTGACAACGCATCTTAACGCCTTTGTTAGAAGTTGTTTGCAGGTATCAGTCCCACGTACCACCAGATAGACTTTAACTTCGTTTGTCGCTTCAGTTTTCTAAAAAAATATATGTTAACCGTGTTAACCGACTTCAAAAAGGAGGAGGTACTCAATTCGACTGTTTTTTTTTTGGTGTGTTACCTCAGAACTGTTTTCCTAGGTGAACCGATTTTAATGATTCTTTTTTTAATTTGAAAGCGGGTGCTTCTCGTGTGGTCCCATACAAATTTGATCAAGATTTGATCAGTACTTTTTGAGTTAGCCTTAATAATGCGTATTTAGTTAACTTCGAATACATTGATGATGTTCTCATTTTATTTATATTACCTCAGAACTATTTTCCTAGGTGAACCGATTTTGATGATTCTTTTTTAATTTGAAAGCGGGTGCTTCTCGTGTGGTCCCATACAAATTTGATCAAGATTTGATCAGTACTTTTTGAGTTAGCCTTAATAATGCGTATTTAGTTAACTTCGAATACATTGATGATTGAAATAATACTAATTTTTACGGAATTTATCGCGTATATTTAACTTTTTTACCCGACGTTTCGAGAGCTTTACAGCACCCATGGTCACGGGAAGGACTGAGACGTTCAACGTTCAGCTGTCATAGTTAACCGCGGTTACCATAGATTAAAATTTAACTTTTGTTCCGATCTACACAGTATGAACTTATGGTATCATGGAGTCTGCACTGCAGATTTCCCGGTCAGTCTGTGAACATGTACAGGATCGCCCCCGTCACTACATCAGATTTGATAGACCACAAATCCTCGCTAAAGAACACCGATTCCTTCCAAGGATGATTCGCGAGGCTATTGAAATCAAAAAACATCCTAATTTCAATAGAGAAGATGGCTGGGTGCTACCATCTGCTTGGGATCCTATAATAAATATTATAGGATCCCAATAAAATTAAATCCCAACCCAAGCATACAACTGCAAGACTACATGATACCATAAGTTCATACTGTGTAGATCGGAACAAAAGTTAAATTTTAATCTATGGTAACCGCGGTTAACTATGACAGCTGGACGTTGAACATCTCAGTCCTTCCCGTGACCATGGGTGCTGTAAAGCTCTCGAAACGTCGGGTAAAAAAGTTAAATATACGCGATAAATTCCGTAAAAATTAGTATTATTTCAATGTGTAGTGTTCGCGTAAATATAAGAAATCATTATACATTGATGATGTTCTCATTTTATTTATATTGAAGTCGGTTGTACAAAATTTTTACTTTATCACTTATTAGTAATAATTTTCGTGTGAAGCTAACACTCTCATATCTGAGAGGATTTTGGAGCATGGATGACTTCGCCGTGCTGCCTAGTGCATATTTGCAGACGCAAGTTTTTATTCGAATTTTTTTTATTTCTTAAAAATCATGACTTTTCCAGAAATGGTGTCCACAGAACTTGGCTTAAGGCCGAGAAAGGCATGCAACTGTACAAAATCACAGTGCCTTAAATTGTATTGTGACTGCTTTGCAAATGGGGAATTTTGCAATCGATGTAACTGCAACAACTGTCATAATAACTTGGAAAATGAAGAGCTAAGACAAAAAGCTATCAGAGGATGTCTTGATAGAAATCCTAACGCCTTTAGGTAATATCCTTTATTTATTTGTTTATACTCTGTATTACGCTCATCTTTTCTTTTCTTATTAACTACGTCCGATTATGTAAACAGATTTTTTTAAACACTTTCCAGACCCAAAATTGGCAAAGCCAAAATTGGGGGTCCAGAAATAGTTCGGAGACACAACAAGGGCTGTAATTGTAAACGCAGTGGCTGTCTCAAAAACTACTGTGAATGTTATGAGGTAAGTACTTATATATCCATAACGTCTGTTTATGAGACTGGTTAGTACAAGTAAACTTATTGTTTATAATATACAGGATCTCAGTTAATAGTAGTCCAAACAAAATGAGGCGAGAGTTGAGATCATGCCCTATGAGAACTGTCAAAAAGTTTTAATAAAACTGTAACAGTTTGCAAGAAGTACTTTTTTAACACCTTATTATCTTAAACTTGAATGAAAACCTTATCTTATAGAAATTTGCAACTTTAGTTTTTTTTTCCAAATAAACCGTTCATGTTGTTGGTAAACTGCATTAAACGTCATGACACATCTAGTTAGAAATAAATATTCAATAAGAAAACGTTTTCGCTATTCCAATAGAATAGCATTATACATATTAAGGTAATACATTTTCAATAAAATCATGAAAATCAAAAATTTTGAATACTTAACAGTTTCATTAAAAAATTTTTGAGTGTTTTCATAGGGCACGATCTCATCTCTCGCCACATTTCATTTAGACTACTAATTAACAGGGCAACCTGTATGTCCCACTGCTGGGTACTTCCGGATACTTTATTTCACTTCCGAGAGGGTAATGGAACAATTAGTCCGACTTGCTGCTCCAGTGTATGTTGGAGACTCATTTTATTTACTTAATATAACTATATACTAATAGCCACTGAGATTTAATGCAGATAATCATCATATTATGCCACATGTAAAATAATAAAAATTCTGTCTAATGACAGTTAGCAGATAAAAAGGTCTGAGATGTCTTGATGCTATTGTCAGTCCTGTCTGTCTATATATGGCGATAACGGCAAATTTCCAATACCTTAGGGTGTTAATGTCCAGCAATGGCCTATTAATGGGTTGATACTAAAACAATAGCATATATTAAAACTTGATTACAGGCGAAAATAGCGTGCACGTCGATATGCAAATGTGTCGGCTGCCGCAACGTGGAGGAGACACTGGAGAGATCGCGGCGCCGCGATCCTCCGCCCCCCACTGTAGCCAACCCGCTGTACCGGCCGCCGCCGCCGCAGCAACTCAAGTAAGTGCTCGCCTTTACACTGCCTACTGCCGTGCCCATATGGAGCTGGTGACGTACTTTTTGTCACCATCCCGACTTCTCGCCATCACTGAAAGGCGCTGAGTCTGTTCCCACAGCGTGTCGCTAACACGTTATAGCGGCTGTTGCTACAGAACATAGTAAAAGGTGAGAAGGTGGTAGTTGCTTAAATTTTTAGGGAAGTCCTACCACTTAGTAATTCTAAGATGTAAACCGTATTTACTGTATTCCCAGGCAGCCGTGCAGTTTCATGACGACGGAGGTGATCGAGGCGGTGTGCCAGTGCCTACTGGCGGCGGGTGGGGAGGGTCGTGAGGAGTCGGGAGGGGAGGGGCACGCTGAAGTGGGGGTCGACCCCACGCGTGACGTCATAGAGGAGTTCGCGCGTTGTCTGCAGGACATCATCAGCGCTGCGCAACATTCCTCGCCCTTAACGCTGCTTGATGAGGTATTTTAGAGATTTACACGGGGTGTACTGGTGTACTGGAATATAGTAACTACAGTAGGGCCTCGATAATCCGAACACACAAAATCATCAGATATCGCTCGACCAGGATGCGAGTCGGTGCTTGGAAAGTTTGGCGATAAAAGGGTTAATGCTGCTGGCAAGCTTATACTGGCTGTATGCAAGGAAAAGGGTCTTCTTGTGACAAACACTATGTTTAATCACAGGAAAATCCATATGTACACTAGAGAAAGAAAGAATGAGAGAAGTATGATTAATTTGTTCCTGGTGGCTGACCGACCGCGAAAACAGGTGATGGATACACGAGTGTTCAGGGGTGCTGACCTGGGAACGGATCATTATCTAGTAATTACTAGATTTAGTGGTTTGTTCGCGGGTTGGCGCTACCGGACGGCAGTAACAGAACCACAGTCGGTCTGTCGCATCCGAAGCTGGAAGCTTCAAAAAGCGGATACTAGGGACAAATATCACACGACGGTAGCCGAAAAGCTTGACACCATCGATGGCAGGAAAGAATGTGTGGAGAGAACATGGCAGAACCTTAGGGATGGAATGGTAAGTGCAGCGGAAGAAGTATGTGGAACGACAAAAAGAGGTAGTAGTAAAAGAAGAGATGCATGGTGGAATGATGAAGTGAGAGAAGCTGTAAAAAAAGAAGAAAAAAGCATGGTTAGACTACTTGGCCTCTAGTAACGATAAGCATATGAGAGAGAAGATGAAAGAAAGATATAAGCTGCAGAAAGTTCATGCGAAAACATTGATTGAGGAAGTACGTGAAAGGTGTAGAATAGAAGCGGACGAGAGGTTGTCGCACAACTTTAAGGAAAACTCCAAACTCTTCTGGAAAGAGGTTGGAAGGTCCCGGAATGGTGCGACAGCCTTAAGAATGAACAAAGTGTTTTCGAGAACCAATGACGTCCTCTCAGAAAAATCGGACGTCATGCAGCGATGGAGTGAATTTTATAGAGAAATGTATGCGTGTCATGATCTTAGTGAAGGATTCGGGGGTGACGCCGTGACTGGCACGCCAGACACGGACCTCGATGACACTGAGGTCATCAGCATGAAAGAGATTGAACGTGCGATTCGAAGTTTGAAATGTGGTAAGTACGGTGGGCCTCGCGTCTGGGACAGCTTTCATCTGCTGTGCAATTTGTGCTGGCGGACGGGAGATGTCCCGGATGATTGATGATCCGCGGTCATTGTGCCTTTATATAAAGGTAAAGGTTCACATTTTGACTGCGGGTGCTATCGGGCGATCAGCTTGACCAGTTTAGCAAGTAAAGTTTACTCGAAGGTTTTGACACGTAGGATGCAAGAGAAATCGGAAAGATTCTTATGGGAGGCACAATGCGCATTTAGACCTGGAAGAGGATGCACGGATCAAATGTTTTCTCTCCGCATGATCACGAAAAAGCTTCTGAGTGTTAACCAGAGGATTTTCTGTGCTTTTGTGGATCTGGAGAAAGCATTTGATAAGGTTATAAGGAAGAAAATGTGGGAACTGTTGCTGGGATATGGTGTGGATGGTCGATTGTTAAGGGCTGTGCAGTCACTTTACAATGACTGTAAAGCCTGTGTGAGGGTAGGACATGACCTGTGACCCATGTTTAGCGTCCAAGCGAGCGTAAAACAGGGTTGTGTCATGTCTTCCTGGCTGTTAATACTGTATCTCGACAGCTGTTTACAGAAGCTGAAAAATAGCTCTTTGGATGTGAAATTGGGTGATATTAAAGTTAATTGTCTGCTGTATGCTGATGATGCAGTGCTTATTGCACCATCAGAAGCAGAACTGCAGGCATTAGTCACGTGTATGAAAGAGGAATGTGAAATTAAAGGTCTCCGTTTGAATGCTAATAAAACTAAGGTTCTGGTATTTGAAAAGGACGAAGAGAGAACGAAATGTGAAATATGGGTAAATCAGGAATGTCTAGAACAGGTAAATGAAATTGTATACTTGGGGAGTGCTTTCAGCCAGGATGGAAGATGTGATTTAGATGTGGATAGGCGTGGGGCAATGGTTTGGGCACGTTGAACGAATGAGTGAAGACCGAATGGTGAATAAAATATATAGAGCGAAAGTAAATATTAAAAGATGTCGAGATAGACCGAGACTAACTTTCAAAGACCATGTAAGCAAATTGCTCGAAGAGGGGAGGGTCAAGAGTACTCGGATACCTAGACGTGCATGTATGAAGAAGTTAATGAACCTGAAAGAAGCGAAAGAGGTATGTAAGGATCGTGACACTTGGCGATCTGTTCTCTCTGGCTACCCCTTTAGGGAATGTGCGTGCGTCAAAATTTACACCCTGTTGGGATTAATGAGGCGTTCAGATTGTAGTATGTAAGCTAGATATTTTTATGACCGAGCCCATGAAATACAAGTATAATATCCTAGTTTAGGGGCTGTTGATCACTGTAAATTTTTGTATATATAACATATTTATCATAAACACTATTATTATTTAATTATTAATTAATTATTATTTTAGGTGTTTTTTTTAAATTAAGCAGATTTTATAATTGAAAGTGAACACAAATTTGGTAATTTTATACTATCGCGGTCACCTCGTTTTTTAGCTCTACAAAATCCAGAAATCATCCGATTTTGTTGAATTTTTTTTAAATCTTCGCTTTTACGGCGAATTTATGGAAAAAAATATGGAAAATATCTCACCTCAAGATTTCATGTAGTGAAATAATACTAGTTTTTACGGAATTTATCGCGTATATTTATTTTTTTAAATACCCGACGTTTCGAGAACTTTACAGCACATATGGTCACGGTCACACTGAGATGTTCAACGTCCATATGTCATAGTTAACCGTGGTTACCATAGATTAAAATTTAACTTTTGTTCCGATCTATACAGTATGAACTTATGGTATCTTGAAGTCTTGCAGTTGTATGCTTGGGTTGGGATTTAATTTTATTTATTATCGGATCCCAAGCAGATGGTAGCACCCAGCCATCTTCTCTATTGAAATTAGGATGTTTTTTGATTTCAATAGCCTCGCGAATCATCCTTGGAAGGAATCGGTGTTCTTTAGCGAGGATTTGCGGTCTATCAAATCTGATGTAGTGATGGGGACGATCCTGTACGTGTTCACAGACTGCAGACTTCCCGGAGCGTCGATTCTTCACGCGTATATGTTGTTTAACGCGGGTTTTTATTGATCTTTTAGTTTGTCCTATGTAGGAGAGACCACATTCACAATCAAGCTTGTACACTCCTGCATCTTGCAGAGGGACATTACACTTGACTGATGGTAAAAACTGACCAATCTTCTTCAGCGGCTTGAAGTATGTTTTGATGGAAGCACGCTTCAAGATGTAGCCAATCTTGTCAGTGACTCCTCTAACATATGGCAGTACAGCAGGTACACGCTCGACTGTGGCCGGCTTCACTCGTTCACTGTGACGTAGGCGCGGGACTCGAAGCTTGTTGTCATGCAAAACTTGCTTGACATGGTGGAGCTCGGCAGCCAGGTGTTTACTGTCACAGATCCGTCGTGCTCTCTGAAACAAAGATTTACCCACGGTAGCTAACTGTGAAGGATGGTGGTGAGAATCACCGTTTAAATATCTATCTGCATGGGTCTTTTTTCTATACACAGTATGGCTCAAGGTGTTATCAGGATTCCGAATTACTAACACATCTAGAAAAGCTAAGGAATTGTTTGCCTCTAACTCCATTTTGAACTGAATTTTAGAATTTATAGAGTTAAGATGGTCTAAAAATGCAGTTACTTTATCTAAAGGTAGAATTGTGAAAGTGTCGTCTACGTACCGCTTGTAGAATCTTGGATTTATGGGAGAACTAAGCAGGGCTTTCTCCTCAAAGTATTCCATGAATATGTCGGCGACAATGGGAGATACAGGTGAGCCCATCGCCACACCATCTACTTGCTTGTAGAACTCCTCCTTCCACAATAGGTAGCCAGATGTAAGGCAGTGTCTGAGTAATACTGCATATTCTACGGGCATGTTGTTTTCTTCCAGCCTTCTAGTTACAATTGAGATGCAGTCTTCAACAGGTAAGCATGTAAACAATGACTGCACATCAAAACTGACCATAGTTTCATTGTCTGCCAGATGTAGGTCTTTAATCTCGCTGAAAAAATGGTAGGAATCCTTTATGTGTTCTCTTGTATGTCCCCTGAGCGGTAAGAGTATTTTCGCTAAGTGTTTAGCCAATCTGTAAGTTGGTGAATCGATTTGGCTCACTATGGGACGTAATGGAGCATTGGGCTTGTGTATTTTTGGTAACCCATACAATTTTGGTGATTTGGCGCACGTAGGTATTATCCATTTTACGTCCAGATTTAATTTTTCGGAGTGTTTATGAGGTCTATAGTTGCTTTTAGGGTGCTATTTGTTGGGTCGTTTTTAACCTTTTTATAAGTACTTACATCCGACAAAAGTTCTTGTATTTTAGAATTATAATCTGACGTATCCATGACTACCGTGGCGTTTCCCTTATCTGCGCGGAGAATCGTAAGTTCTGGTTTATTGCGTAGGTTCTTTAACGCTATAAATTCGTCTTTGGGAAGATTCGGTTTAGGCACTGAACATCGACGTAACATAGACGAAATGTCTTGACGTATCGCCTCCAAATCTTCTTTCCGCATATTGTTTTTAAATAAACAGTCCTCGACACTACAGATAATTTCTTCGTACGGTAATTTGCGGGGTGTAATAGCAAAGTTGAGGCCTTTGGATAAAACCCTAATTGTTGCATCATCCAGTGTTTGTTTTGACAGATTATAGAGCGCGATTAATCTATGATCTGTGTTTGTCAACGGTTGCTTTTGGTTCTGGCATTGATTCAGATGTTTGACATTTGACTTGTTCGTTAATTTTTGATATTTTTCTATATGTTTGTTTTTGCATTCGTTATATTTACTAATTTAGCGTTTAATGTTTCTTTAATTCAAATTAAAAAATTCCGTAAAAACTAGTATTATTTCAATGTGTAGTGTTCGCGTAAATATAAGAAATCATTATTTCATATAGTTTTATGACTTTAAATGTGATCATAAACACACTTCGAATATAATCGTTCATAACTTTTTTGCAAAGTGTTAAACGAAGTTTGTATATTTTTATTGTTAATCTATATGTGGTGGGCCGAATATTTCTTTTATATTCGATATTCGGCTGGTTTACCGAATATTCGTAGTCGGCCGAATATTCGGCTAAATCACCGAATATTCGTTAAAGTGGTACTCAAAGTATCTACTGTATGGAAATGTTACGAATTGAGTAATGCCATGTCTTTTCATAATTTTACTGTTGAAAGTATATTTATTTATAGCTTAAATCTACTTGTATAACGTGTGTTGTACAAGTAGATTTAACCTATAAATAAATATGTATATGAGGCACTGTAGATTTATTTCCAATTATAGCAAATAGAAAGCTTGATAAAATTTTGTTTGGAATTAAACAAATAAACATTATTACATTACAGTCGTCAGTTTCTCTTAAATTGGTCCAAATAGTAGATTTCCTGCCACTCATTTTCATCACATACAATTTTCACTAAGAATACTTTTTTCTCACAAAAATAGTCAAAACATAAGCATGTGCCGGCAATTTGCTCAGTACTAGATGATGCAATAACATGTCAGGTGTGGCAGGGGAGCGAGGGGAAGGCTCTGGCGCTAATCTCGCGCGCTTTATGGTAACAAGTTTCGACATAACTTGGTTAGGTACCGAGGTAATCCTGCAGAATAATGTTCGGCCGAATATTCGGTTCGGTGAAAATATTACCGAACGTTCGGCCGAATATTCGTATTCGGTGAAATCCATATTCGGCCCATCCCTATAATATATACAATAAAACGTACATAATTTTTTTATCTTAAATTTTTGACTTTAAATGTTATCATAAACGCTCTAGAAAATCGAAAAATCATCCGATTTCGATAAGTTTTTTTTTAAATCTTCGTTTTTACGCAAAAGACCAAAATGAAAAGAATTAACTATATATTATATATTCAATAATAAATCAATAACTTATATAATCTTCGAAAAAATCTTTTAAGAAAATAAAAAATATGCAATCTTTGACAGTGATTGCTATAATTTAATGTGAATAATGCACATAAAAATATTTTTTTTGAAAAAAATCACATAATAATGCTTATTTATTAATTTTTAGTGAAGTGAGTTCGGGACTTAGGGCATCCCGACTCGGACAGGTTAAGTTAGAAGGAAATGGCGAAGTCGAGTGAGCAAGCGAAGTGAGCGAATAGATCCCGCCATCTCGTTCGTGGTTATTTTGTTATAAACTACCCAGAAGTAGATAGTAGCTCCTACTTCTGAGTGGTTTATAACTTAGTCCAGAAGAATTTAAATTTCTCACATCTAAGCAATTCCTTCAATTCATTGAAAAGTAGGCATATGCTTGGCTTTCCACAAAGAATATTTTTGTAACGACGTATTTACAGTTTAGACCAAATTACATTCACAACCAATTTTTAAACATCTTAATTTTTGTGGAAACTTATTTATATAATATGCGTTCCCAGATGTTTTATCATTTATGTATTTCTTGATAATATAATAAACACTATCTAAAAATTTCTTACTGTTTTTTATACTGTTAAAATTTGTGTTTGTTTCAGAGCCCTGCGTGATATTTGCTAGACTCTAAATGGCAGTTACATCCTATATAATAATGTAAATCAAATGTGATAATATATATAATCAATTTTAATATTAGCAAAATCTAAAATAGTGCAATCGTTTTTTGTATTCAACACTAAGAGTTAGATGTCCTTATATCTGAATTTAAGATAAATGACAATATTCTATTTTAAAATAAATATTCGGTATAATATAAGAAGACTGTTGATAGCTGACATTGATGAAATCATAAATATGTATTTAAGAAGTAATCCAATAGCAATATGTGGAATTGAATGTGCATGATTGTGAGTGTATGTAAACACATTAAGCAAATAATAATTTTATAAATGAGTTTACGTTATTTTAAGCGGTTGTAGTCTGTTGTAAATTAGTAACTTGTAAATAAAATATGTAAATTAAATATTTTACTAGTCATAAGAATACCTTTTACGAAAGGTAGAAGAGTGTACAGTATAATATAATAAATGAAATGGCTATTTCTATCTTTTTGTTTTATTGATTTCCTTTGGAATTTTCTTGTTGATTTGTTGAAAAAAATGAAAATCAGACTAAATGATTTCTTGTGTACTATTCAATGTCGATATCAATTATTTCCTATTCTTATTATGTGCTATTCAATGTCGATTCTGTCACGTCGTACCCTCAAAAGTAGCAACGTATTATTTAATGCGAGAACATCCATCATAGCATCGCCCATGCATATCCACTTAAAGCACGTTTTTTTGTAACCACCACCTTACCTTTCTGCAGAGAGTAATAGCACAGTTTTAAGACCTTAGAGTTATGAAACGCCTTTGATGCCAGCGATGCCGCAGCCCGCGTAGGTATTTACGCGGCATCATGTATGCTAGGGGATGTCACGAAAATGGAAATAAAATTATTTTGGATATTATAATACTTACTATCAATTATGAGCATTATGAGCATGCTTATTTTTTTTATCACCACAGGAAAAAACATTTACAAGTGTTGCAACAACTTTACAAGTGTTGAACACTTGCAAAGAACATTGGACCTCATACCGCACCAAGACATTGACAAAAAAATCGTCGATGTGTAATTATTGTAAGAGGTGGCGACACTGGTTATTAATAACTAGCTGTGCCCGCGACTTGTTCGCGTGGAATCAGTACTTTTGTTATTCTAAGTGGTGATGATTTATTTGTAAATTAAACTGTCGTGAAGACTTAGAAAGACACTAATCTGAATAAAAATATTCAGTTAGTCGGTCAATCAGACAAACAAAAGAACGAACAAATAAACGGACCCACAAACGAACCAAGAAACGAATAGGGCAAACTGCACGTTTGTGTTTTATTTTGTAAATAAACAACAGAATGACCGCAAAACGTAATCCCTAATTTGCTCCCGAATTTCTCCAGCCGATACTTGGTTTCCATACAACAAATAAGATATTGCCCTAAATAAGTAAGCACCATCACTAATTATTGATATTGAATAAAAAAAAATTGAAATGAAAAGTACAATCCAGTGCCTACCTAGAACTAAGTACCTACACTACAAAATAAATGAAATTGCGGAAGTATCTATACTTTGCCTCATCTGTAAACAAATGAAAAATAAAACTAAACTCAACCTAGGGCCTTTGACCTTTAAGTAATAGGTGTCATCGTGCTTAAAATCAGTTGGGTTTTTCTATCTTCTCAAGAAGTTCTCAGTAGGAGCTCTGAGTCAAGAGTTTAGCAGTGTTTCATCCCTATGGCTCAGAAAGCACGTAAAGCCGTTTTATCTGTATCTGATCTCACTATATTTTTGTCGGATTACTAACTCCGACACAATGGTAGACAATTTTTAGGGGCAGATTTTTGTTAAGTTCTATAATAAGTATTATTCATAATTATCATAATTTCGTTTTACGGAGTTCCCCACCACCATGCAATTAAAATTCATAGATCCTAAAGGTGAGATATTAGGAAAATAAAAAAAATAAAAACTAAATTCATTATTTTAATCCTAAACTATTCGTACTAATTTTATAGTTACAATAATTATAATTTCACGCATCTACATCCAGCGGTTTGTGCTGTAGATTTAATACAATATTTTCATACATAATTGGAACCCTTGTTTTAAAACCCTAAGAAGCAAATTTTATTATTAAATTACTTTAAAGCATTAATACTATTTCTCCCTTCAAATTGAACATTATCTACCCCTTGCTCTCTACCCCGGTAAGAGGTTGTTTTAATAAATACCAAAATATTTTATTTCCATACAAAATTGCAAACTCTGCCCCCGCCCCTCTGCCGTAACAGGTTATTTTGAAATCGCAAAATACGTATTTATTTATGTTTTAAATAGAGTAGTCTTAGTAAGTATCGAGTCAATCACCCCGTAAAATATTTTTAATAAAATAATAAATTGTAATTCCCTTATTTCACCCTCTTAGGGATCGCATTTTGCAAAATGATTTCATAGCAGATTTCTACGTCATAAAAGTTTCTACTTCAAAAAAGATTTCTACTTCAAGCTGTTTAGGTTGAGCTTGTACACTGGTATCTATTACTCAGTATATAAAGAGTATATTATTGTAGACACAGTGAACAGTGACGTTTTTCAGTAAATGACAAAACTAACTTTACGGCAAATAAAATTTTATTCTCTTGAGGCAATCAATGGGGAGGCCTATGTTCAGCAGAGGACTTTAAATGCTGTAACGTTTATTTGATAAAAGGAAGAAACTTAGATTTGATGGTCCAATACAAACATTGCGTTGAAAGCTGCAAGCAAACTAATTACTTACATAGGGTGCGTTTTGCAGAAAAAAGCGCTAGCAAGCGCTTATAAGCGCTGAAATAGTTTTCGGCCAGGACACGATTGCTACTTCAGTAGCGCTGACACAATCCGCCATTTTGCTTATTTAATTTGTTTGTTTTGAAGTAGAGTTTATAAGTTGTTTTGTGCAATATTAGTTTTAAGTAATATAATGACATGAATAAACATAAGTATACATGTTATTAAAAATTCATGATTGGTAAGTTTTTAATATCAATACTTTACGAACATATATTTAAATTAGGTTAGGTTCCCCGGTTAAAACTAACATCGTATCCTGGAGGAAAATAGCTACTTACGATTTGACAGCGCTTACCGCTTCCGATCGCCATTTTGCTTACAAGCGCTTGCTAGCGCTTTTTTCTGCCAAACGCACCCATAGTATTGTGTATATAGTACCTGGATGACCGAGCTTTGCTCGTTTTTTTTTTGAAATCGTGTGTTTTGGAAATTATATTTAGATACAAATTACATACTGATGAAATATGAATAATATTTTGATCTTACCGACATAATAGAAAAAACTGAACTGGTTATTTGAATAAAAAATCATGAGTACAATTAGTTTAATTTAAATTTTCGTGTTTTTAAAAAAATATCAAATAAGGGCTCGAAATAATAGATTTTCTCAAAAAAGAAGGAAACGAAAAAAAAAAGGAAAAACGTCTCTCAATTAATTTTGTTAAAAAAATATAAAATGTACAGACATCTGAAATTAACATTCTTATTATACTTGTAGATTAGATTTTATAAGATTATTTCAACTTTAATTAACATTAATAGTTTTAAAATAAGAAAGTTTTTTTATCATTTTTTTTTTTAATTAAAGACCTTAAAATAACCTATCAATCCTCCATTTGGGTACTATATCAAAAATTGTAGATTTTTAGTTATTTGATGAAATATAAAATATTCCTAGATTCAGTTGATGTGTTTATATTCCTGGCTTCTTCAATCTTTATTGGTAGCGGATGACTGTTGCGGGATAATAAACACAAATCCTAACGTTTCCAATAACATCATTTGTGCTACTAATGCTTAAATATGGTTTTACGTGGTAGAGCCATGCTGCAAATATATTAGTAGTATAGTTGTAGCACGAATGGGTCGGCTCGACCGGGGAAGGACCACGCTCTCACAGAATACCAGCGTGAAATAGTAGCTTAATGCTGCTGTATTTCGTATGGTGAGTGTAGAGAACCGGAGACCCTTTTTTACTGGAAATGAGGCATTCCATATCAGTCCTCACGGGTGACAACGCATCTGCATTTTGATTTGTAATGGAAGATAGATGTCGATGTCTATGGGCCGCAGTAACCACTTACCATCAGGTGGACTGTGTGCTCGTTTGTCACCCTATCCTATAAAAAAAAAACTCAGTTTTAATTTCCCAGTTATAGTGCCTTATCGCAGGAATGTCTAGTGATATGTCTATCCTTTTTTTGAACTTTAAGTACGTTCTCTCTTTCAAGTAAACTATATATATTTACCTAGATTTTAGAATTTAATATTTCAATACTTAATATGTTGGAATTCAGTCAATCTTAGTGATAACAATTATTTTATAGTTATTTAACAATACATTTTTATAAACATCAATTTATTACATATAATCTTATTAGAGAACAGATCTCATAGCCCTAACATTTTGTTAATATAAGTCGATGTTGTTGATATAAACCTGGACAAGTGCGAATAGGACTAGCGCCCGGAGGTTAAAATAACTATAAAAAGCTGTAGGTCCGTTTTTCTTATAAAATCTGAAGTCTTATTGTTAAGTACTAGGCAAACCACTTAATATTTTTCATTTTAACTTTGCTATACTGTGTAAAAAAATTTACTTAAGGAAAATTGTTTATTACCGTCATATAAACGATAACGCCCCTTAAGCTTTTGCTGAAATATTTAACAACATTTCGGCGGTGGACAGTAAGAAAACACCGTAAAACGTTGCAAGTACTAAATTTAACTCTTGGTCCGCTTTGCTAAAAATAACCAGTTGTCTTCTGTTTAGCGCGCACGTGTGTTACATGCAATTCTGTTGTTATTTTTTTTAAGTGTGCATTAATAGTTCGAAAAAATGAGTGAAAAATACGAGGTTCAGGTTTCTGAAAAACTCGGCAGGTTTGTGTTGCTTTTTCTTTAAATTATGTTATGGTGTCTTATCTTCAGATGGCTTAAATATTTCAGTTATATGTTTTTCATGGAAGCTATTGTTAGGGAAACAAATGTTTTTATGTATTTTCATACAATTTTTTGTGTTTTGAAGAATCTCTTTGGGGTATTTTTTATCTGGCGTTTTCTATTATCGCAATAAATAATTTTAAAATCGACTTAACATTTTTATATCTATATCATTTACTTCTAATTGAAATCATTACTACTTTAATCTATTTACTTGATGTGCTACTTTTTATTTTTAATGTTTTTAAAGACATTCTTATGAAGATATTCAGTGAATTAATTGCATGTCGTGAATTTTTAGTATTTTATTTTTGTATAATTACAGACTTAGGCATTGCGCTATCTCGTTTCTCAAGCAAGGAATCTACTACTCACTAACGAGAGTTCTCTATAATGATAACATCCTGTGGCCTTTTTTGAACTTGGGTGCATTTGTCTGTTGTCTGTGAAAACATACAATTTCATAGATTGCAGTATACACTTTACTATCAGGAGGAAAAAATGTTACCGTTAAAACAAGGGCGGAGCAAAGCTTCTAGTATAGTTGTATACTATTATAAAGTTCCATATTTCTCTCATGTTCAATAAAAATGTGCTTATGATGGAAGCAGAAATATAAACGCTGTTTTTTTCTGTTTGTATACGTCACTGTTTTATACGGACCCTATTCCTATTGATGACTATTGTTAGGATAAGAAGCTGATAATGTCGGGTGAGACTTTCTCTTGGATCGTCCCTCACATTTGCGTGTTGTTCCAATAATGATGTGTGTTCGTAGAGCCTCTCAATCTTACCCAAAATCTCAGGTGTCCCTGAAATGACGCTGTCACAATCGGTCTTCAACTTCAGCAGTTGGCTCTTTGACAAAGACTTAGTAGCTTTGGTTTTGCTCAATTGAAAAATGTAGACTGTCGCCTACGAACAATTGCAGCACCAAGGGAATTAGGAAGTAAGAATTAAACAGTGGTGGACCGACACCAGATGCTGTCGATGGTATCGTGAATTTATTCGCGTTGTTCGTTGGTGGGATTTGGCGGCTGGAATTAATCCGAACAATTCCTCTGAGCACTCCCCATGGTAAAGGGATAGCAAATGAAAAGCGATGTAGGTAACATCTTTTCGCAGCGCCAAATGAATGAATCGAACCGATCAGTAAGAACTCGGTCGTCGACGATTCGAATCGCTCTTCGCTGGATACAGTCAAGTGAAAGGAGCTGACACTGGGGTGCCTAGCGAGGCCAAATCTGCGAATGAAAATTTTTGGTCGCAACTGGACCGGGTCGTCTTTGTCTGGGCTGCTGCTGGAAGAAAGAGTTCATCATAAACAGTCCCTCATAAAATAGAGCAGCTGTTGACCCTTTGGGTTCCGTTTCCCTATTCAAAAATTTCCCTACCTTCAGCTCATCGTCCTGTCTTGTGCCTATTTTCCGATGAAGTTTCCTTTTAAGGCCGTATAGTAGGTTTTGGGAAGTATAGTTCTAGAAATATCCTCATACATCTCCTCCACCTCTTACATCTTCTTATCGGGATGTGCTGAATATAAGGTATGCAATGATTGTCGACACATTCCCAATCTTCATAGCACTGTTGACACGAGACTTGTGGACAATAAATCCAACACCTTCTTGGGACAGATGGTCGCCAGCCCGGTGACAGAACAATTTGCCAGATTCGGAACTGTTCTTTTTAGTGAAATCGGCTACAACTAAGCTAAAAGAAAGATCCCACTCCTTTTAAAAGACCGCGCCTGATAATGCCTGAAGCTCCACTGCAACACCAGTTGTTCATGCGCGGTGGTTATCAATTCACCATCAGGTAAGCCATATGCCGTTTGCCTTTTGTAAAAAAATCGAGGATAACCATGTCCTCTCCCTCTCTTCGGACGTCAGATAACCCAATAATATCACAGTTCGATTTCGCAATTTCTTCCAGTTCCAGGATTTACTGGTCAGTCCTCAGGGTGAGGGTGTTAAATGTTGCTAGTTCGAGTCGTCTGTGATGGTAACTGTACCTACACCGGATTTTAGCACTCCCTTCTTACTTACTTGTACCATTATCGCCACGGTAGCCAGATTTAGCAGGGTTGTTGTTAATGTTTTCAATCTATTGGATAAATCTGTTTTGACTGACTATTTTTTCAATTTTTTTTTTATTTATTTAAGTGCAGATAAACGAGCATGCGGCTCACCTGATGGAAAGTGTCAACTAACGCCCATAAATAACTTCAACATTGCGTTGCCGACCTTTTAAATAGGAGTAAGCTCGTTTCTTGAAGATTATTGCATCCCATTGTAATTAGTCGCCGTAATTGAATTCGCCTAGGAGAATAATAATATTTATTTATTTTATTAACCTTCATATACACATTGCGTTCGGCAAAAACAGAGTTCGCGGCCACCCTTTTTTTGTTTTTTTTAAGTTTGTAAAAACATATACATGTTATTAAAAATTATGATTGGTAAGTTTTAATATAAATACAAACAAAAAGGTCCCCCCAAAATAAAAGCCGGAATAAAAATTTTTGTACCAGCGCTCCCCCCCATCCCCTTTTAAAACCCCTTCCCTTTCAACATTAATGTATGTAGATAGACTTAATGCCCGCATTATCTACCAGTGTACCTTAGAGTAGTGTAAACGAGGTAGGTACCTACGCACACCCTCAGACACCCCAATTAGTATATTATGTTATAATCATAAAACATACACTGAATTTTTAGTTAAACATTTTTATGCACTGATTATTTATCAAATTAGTTATACTAATTCCGGAAGAATGTTGTGGTCACAGTACAAATCCACGAACGCAAAGACTTTAACTTGCTTGAAATAAAATTCATCTTTCTTTCTTTTTATGGAATAACAGAATTAGTAATAACACAAATAAAACTGCACTCTTAAAAGTGTTATTGCCTTAAGTAACGGTCCATTTCAGTTTGTTTTGACTACAGATTTAGTGTAATTTACGTAGTTTTAATTAGTTTTGGGATAAACTATTACCTATATTAAAAATGAGAGGAATCGATTCAATAAACGATTCTGAACAAACTACTTTCTCAAAGTGCGTTAATGTTACATGTTGTATATATAAATTACGTGTCACGTTGTTTGTCCGCGTTAGACTCCCAAACTACTTAATCGATTTTAATCTAATTTGCACTACGTGTGCACTGTGGTCCACTTGAGAGATAGGATAGTTTTATTAGAGCGACCCACAATTTTTTTTGAGAATTCAGGGATTTTAATAGGACATGACAAAGGGTCGTCGAAAAGGACAGAACAACGTCTGCTTGGCAAGCTAGTATATATATATATATATATATATATATATATATATATATATGTATAAACTCATACATATACCTATAGGTATATGTAAGCGTATTTACATTTACACGCAATTTGGACTTGAACAAAATTCGGTTTTCGGCCCTCCTTATTTCGGATGGAATTGCGTTCCAAAGAAGAACAGATTCAACAAAAAACGATGATTGGACAAAGTTAGTACTAAAAGGAGGGCATAGAAGCAAAAGGTTATTACTAGAACGAAGAAACTGGTTTCTCTATCATGGTTGGAACTAAGATAATGAAAATGAGGAGTTAAATAAGATGGAGGATGAGGAGACATCAAGATAGAGTAAAGAGTAGTGAGTGCATGTAGACTGTGGCGTTGACGAATAGGTAGCCAGTTAAGTTGAGAGTGATAAGTAGACACATGATCATACTTTCAAGGATTTAAAATAAATCGAATGCAGTTATTTATTGAGAAGGCGGTTAATTTTTTCAAGAGTTCTGTATTCAGGTCAAAATAACACACATCACCATAGTCAAAAATGGGGAAAATTAAGGTCTGCACAATAATTGTCTTAGTCCTAGACGTGAGAAAGTTCTTCAGGCGGTAGAGAGAACGCAAAATATATGTGACTTTCTGACAAACATTTGCCACTTGAGTTTGCCAGCTCAAGCTGGAGTTAATGTGTAAGCCAAGGTCTTTCACGGTATTACTCAGTTCTAAAATAAAACCTGTTAAAAATGATCGGTGGTAAAGCTGTGGGATTCAGTTTCTTTATCATCCGTTGGCTACCTATTATTATAGCCTGACACATGGATGGGTTAACTTTATCGCCATAGTATTATCATCATAGTACATGATCATCGAATATGACACCTTTTGTAAGAGAGTTATGAAATAATTTATGAATTACGATTTCAAGGTACCTAGTCGCTGCTACAGATATAAAAGCTGGCGAGACTATTCTCAGCGACAAACCGTTTGTATTAGGCCCCAACAGTGATACATCGCTGGTATGCTTTAACTGTTACCTACCGTTAATCAGCAAATTCTTCGTGTGCAAATACTGTGCCGTCGCGCCCATATGCCCGGGAGACGGGTGTCCTGAACAACTTTCTAGTAAGTATTATCATTTATTTAAAAAGGTTATAAGTACAATCATTTACCTTTTTATTGCCATTATTGTAAAATTAATCAAAATACATAAAAATAAATTCTTATTTTTTATCAGTCCGTTAATAGTCCAATGCTGCTCCTGAATTTATCTTATAGTAAAAATTTGCTGTCAACGCTAACTTAGGAACGCAGGATAGAAATTGGCAGTCACTGTGACTTTCTAATTCCTGATGTTGTTCTCTATTAGTTTTTTTAGTAGCATTAGTTATACCATCACATATCTAGTAAAATGAGGTCTGGCATTTAATTTTATCGATGAGTTGATGAATGCATAGTATATAAAATTTAAGCTGTATTAAAAACCAGATCATTTAAATTTTTGCCAGAAAATAGTCAGGTTAAGTTTTTGCTATCAACTGACGTCTATTGTTAGGTTAGTATAAGTTAGGTCGACTTATTTTTTTATAGATATATTTTACATTGGGAAATGTTGGTATTGCACCTAGACTTCTTCAACAGTCCGCAAGAGTTCACAAATGGGAATAGCCACGCTTGTACCAAACGATTTGTATCTTTTACGCTGCTCCTCGTCGCAGATCTGAGAGTTTTATAATATTTTGCATTACATTGAATGGTTACACCGCCATCTATCGGCGGTTATATTGATTCGTTACCGCTGCCACCGTAGGATTAGTACAAATCTAGCAACATCTAGCGTGATCCACAGAATTTTAACTGATAATCCACCACATAATAACAATATTTTCAGAATGGCACAGTCAATCGGAATGCGACTTCTTTAGAACTCTCAAACTTACAAAAGGCCTCAACCCAATGACCATGGTACAGAATGTGGGTTCTCTGCTTGTACTTCGAGTGGTTTTGAAGAAAGACTTTGACAAGGCAGCCTTTGAAGAGTTTATGCAACTCGAAACGCATTTGGATATGAGAAGGAATACCTGTGTTTGGAAGTTTTGTGAAAATACTGCAAAGGTATTGTATTCTTTTTTTAAGGAATGCAATATAGATAGAATAAATAAATATTTTTTATATTTTAAAATAAAATTATTTTAAAGACTGTGGGTGACGCAGCATTATGTAAAGTTTTATGTTTGTATATTCAATTATAATTTTTATTAATTGATTTAGTATCTATGTCTACAACAAACTGTATTTGATTTGTTTATGACAATGTATGTATGCGTAATGGACCCGCGACCGGTACCGGTATAAAATTCAAAAAAGTGCTCTTCAAACTAAGTAAGACACATCATTTTATTTTATTGAGCGGATATGTGCCATGTAATTCTTACCAGTCTTCTCATTGGTTTAATAAGAGCCCTGTCCTAACTTCTTTAGGAAAAAAGGCTAATATTCCTCACAAGCGTTCTGAAAGTATATTGTGTTCATTAATTATTTAAAGTATAATAAAATATTAAAGCGTAGGGAATTGTCGACCCCATCACCCGCTGACGGAACAGTTAAGTGACAAAACTGCCACGTCAGCGCAGTCAGTCAACGCCTTGCCAAGAGTGTGAGCACCGTGCCTCGGCAGTATTTATGGTGCTAAGGCCCGTTTGTGCTTATGGCCGCACATGATACGGTGCCGGGCCTGAGCGTGTCCCGTTAATTGACGCCCAAAAGTATGAATGATGGACAAAAAGGTGGTGCGCAAAGGGCCGCTGCCTGGAGGTCGCCAGGGCGTGTCTGGAGCTGGCGCCGGACGCGACAGCATGCGGGCCGCCAGCCGAGTACAGGGCGTTGCAAGACCACCTAGCAGCCCATCGCATCCATCATCCCCATCAGAAGGCTTGGTGTCTGCTGGGTTTTCGCGGACTCAGCAAGCGGCAACTGCCGCTGGTGGAGCACGTCGCATGCGTTGGTTACAAACAATGAACGCAAACGCATTGCGGGCGTAGTTTAGGGCAAAAGGGAAGAAACTGTACGGTTAGCTTATCGGGCTCGGATGCATCGCTTTTTTGCAGAGCTAGAACCATCTCTAACCGTCACTGAGCAAAACCTGGCAGACCGAGTTCGGTACATCCTGGGCTCCAACATGTGACGACGAACTCGAACGACTACGTGGGGCTATTCCCTCATCGAATGAAAAAACTACGGCTGGTAATGCGATGCCACTAATTGGACAGCAACCTGCAAACGTGGATTCCGTCGTGGATATTCCAGTTGTGGTTGATTCAGACGATGATGGAATAGTCTCCCATAAACTAGAGAAAATGGAGAGCATAAGAGGCTTGCCAGTAAGCCTCGAAAATCAACCGCGACTTCGCCACATACCCCTAAGCAAGCAAAATCGGGATGTTATGCGGGCTCTTAACCCAATGCTGGTGACCTATTTAGAAGATAGTCGGGACCTTTGCGGGACGGACTTAGTTCTTTTTGGCGCTGCACTGGCAGTTTGCCGTATTATTGGCGCCAAACTTCCCGCGGCTGGACGCGCTACTAAGCAAAGTAGCGTCATTCCAGCCTGGAGAAAAAGAATTGAGGACCGTATCGCAAAGGCAGGGGCCCTCATCGGTAGACTGACAAGCTTCAGGTCAGTTAATAATAGGCCGAGAGTTGTGCGCACCGTGAGAATTGCGTTTGCTGGGACAAATATCGGTTTGTCCCAGCCGGATATCACACAGAAACTAACGGAGCGCATAGATGACCTGAAGAAGAGAATCGCTGCTTGGGGGAAGCGACTTCGGCGATATACCGAGAGGTTGAGGCGGTACAACCAGAATCTTCTCTTCCAGAGTGATCAGAAGAGCCTCTATAAATCATTGGAGCGATCAAAGGTGCAGCTTCGGAAGGGAGGGACAAAAGTGACCCACTTTTTCTATAAGGATGATCTCAAGTTGTTCGCCTCCGGTCGCTCCCATCTTATGGAGTTGCTGGACATCACTTGTGAATTCAGCAAGTCCATCAGCGTGGAGTTGGGGATGGATAACTGTACGGTCATCCATGTTGAAAGGGGAAGGGTTACTAACTCTGAGGACATCTAGACTTATCTATACCCATTAACTTAAAGACCCTTTCCGAGGTTGAAACATACCGATACTTGGGTATGTCACAGAACATCGGTATTGATGAGCCGGGTATGAAAAAGTCAGTTTGCGACGTGTTTTATGCACGCTTGACCAAAGTGCTTAACAGCCTTTTGTCCGGTGTGGATAAGACACGTGCATATAACGGTTGGGTCATGCCTGTCCTCATGTATACCTTTCGCATACTCACGTGGACTGAGCTTGACACCCTGGATAGAAAAGTTCGCACTACCATGACGTCCCATAGAATGCATCATCCGAGATCATTGGTAATAAGGCTATACTTGCCGCAAAATAATGGTGGACGTGGCTTTTTAAGCGCGCTCACCATGCATAATTGCGAAGTGTGTAGCTTCCGTAATTACATCCTGGCGAGATCGGATGATCCATTCTATAGTGACGTCATTTCTTGTGATAAAGGGCTTGACCCCTCTATCGTTAGATAAAGACCACTGGCAGGACCCGGCAGTATATAGCATTTCCGACCGGTAGACCGTATGGAATAAGAAGGAGCTCCACGAGAGGTACTACAGGGCTTTACATGAGCCTTTCGTAGATACAGTCGCCTCCCTCAACTGGCTACGTTTCGGTGACCTCTTTGGGGAAACCGAGGGTTTTATCTGTGCAATATAGGATCAGGTTATTACCCACAACATTAAGATATTAAGACCAACAACTATCGGAGATACATCCTAAAGGATGGCACCGTCGACGTCTGTCGAGCTTATTGTCATCCCGATGAGTCACTTAGGCATGTCATCTCCGGTTGTTCGGCGCTTTCTAACTCTGAGTACTTGCACAGGCACAACCTAGCCAGGATTCTACACCAGGAGCTCGCTGTGAAATACGGTCTCGTGGATCGGAAACTGCCTTATTATAAGTACTCGCCGGAAATCGTGTTCGAAAATGACCGCGCCAGGCTGTACTGGAACCGGGCCGTCATCACAGACAGGACTATTCTTGCGAGTAAGCCTGATATTGTCCTGATGGACTGGGCCCAGTCAAGGATATTTTTGGTTGATATTACCATTCCATATGACGAGAACCTAGTGAAAGCTGAATCAGAAAAGAAAACTAAATATCTGGACCTGGCTCACGAGGTGACTGACATGTTGGGTGGGGTGCCGACCGAAATTATTTCTGTAGTCGTCTCTGCGAATGGGCTAATCCCGGTTAGTCTCCCGGGTCGTCTGAGGCGACTGGGACTCCGTGACGGACCGCTTCAGGCTCAAATGAAGAAGACGGTGCTCCTCAATACCACCCGCATCGTCCGCCGGCTTCTTTTCCTTTCCCCCCTAACCCTCGGCCGTTCGGTCTCCCCTGACGAGGGCTTCCATCTGGTTGGAACCTTTTCCAAAGACAAGCTCTATTGCTAATTGCATAGATACAAGAGATTTTACATTGACTCTTACAATGAGTTTTAGTAGGAGTTCCTGCTAAATTTTCGACAAAATAATATATTATTATTCAATCACTACTAACACATACTCTTACGATGTTTTAACTAGAATACTTTTATTACAGTTTATTCGATCTTTGGGTGTGCTTGAGGATATAGACGATGCTGATTTCATTCAAAAAATCTGTGCAGCAATCGATGTAAACAGTTTCGAAGTAAGAGGACCACCTGTACCGGCCATAGGTTGCTCTGAGCTCCTGCGTGGGGTGTATTTAAAGGCAGCCTTGATGGCCCATGACTGTCTGAGCAATACTCACGTGGCTATAAACGACAAGAACATTTTAGTATGTCACGCGAGTACTGAGATTAGGAAAGGGGAGACAATATACTACAATTATACAGATCCGTTAAAGGTAGGTATAAATTTTATCCGTGTTATCGATCAGCATACATATTGGTATAAAATAATAAAATCATTGGAAGAATACCGGGTATCCCAAGATGCTGACTATGCCAAAATAAATTTGGAAAATTTAAAAACATTACAGAGGTGATTATCGAAAGAAACCAGCTTCACATGGTTCTAAAGATAGTGAAAAAAATATTAGGTCGTTTTGTTAAGTAGTTCTGGAGTATCCACACACACATCTGTCATCATCTGTCTGTGGTTCTGGAGAATCACAGACTAAACGACATCCACAATATAGTTTTTTTTTTATTTTCTTTTAATAATAATACGTGTTGTTAATTTAAAAAAAAACCATCAGGCTAGTTCATTAGCGTTTCCTCTTTCTAATCATTTGCTTTCCATAACCTATTAGTGCTATATAAAATAATAAACACGACTTAATGTTAGTAATAAGTAATTTAAAAAATTCGCCAGCAGAGTGCAATCTCTCCGTTTTGCGTTCGTGGTGTGCAATAATGCACGTTGAAATGCGTAAAGTGGCGTTGGGAATAAGTTACGAATATGTCGCAATTTTTTTTGTGCAATCTTTAAGTTGGTTTTGTTTATGCTTGTAGTTGCCAAGCTTGGCAACTATTAGATATATATTTAATGATTTAACTACGCATAAGACAAAATACTTCGATGATTTTTTGGATACGTAGACACAGAATAAATATGTAATACTACCTCAAAATACAAAAATAAATTACGTATTAACGTAACTTAATGCTCTTTGAAGTTAGTCATCTTAAATTTATCCTCGTTTTATTTAGCAAACTAACTAGTTAACTTTAGTAGCAAGGGAGCATCAACAATAATTTGTTAATCTACTCCTTTAAAATAAACACTATAAAACCTGAGATGCAGTGCAAGCGCATATTTAAGTAAGCGTGAGGCCCGTAGCAGATTGTATCGAGGGGCCCTAGATCTGCTATAGGTTTAGTATAAAGTGGTAAACTCAATTCAATACTCAATAAGCTTATTTTCGATCTATAGGTTACAATTTTGTTGGTGTTTAATAGTACAGTGGTTTATTATAGGCCCTATTAGACTCTGGCAAGTACAAAAGACGTGAGATTCTCCTAGTAATTTAAAATGATTTGGATAAGAAATTGACGATTTAAAACTGACGATACTAACAAATAATTGTAAATGTTATTTAGTACAAATTCCAAGAGCTGTGGTAGCTCAAATGGTTAACGCTTGCTGTAAATATAACAGAACGCGAGTAACCCGGGTTCGATCCCCGCCGGCACCAATGAAATTTTTAATTGCAATTTTAAATGCTGATTTACCACGTGCTTAGCGGTGAAGGAAAACATCGTGAGGAAACCTGCATGTCTGAGGAATAAGAAAAAAAATATTTCGAAGACATGTGAAGTTCGCCAACACGCATTGGGGCAGCGCGGCGGACACTTCCTTGCCCTAAAACCCTCTCAGAAATGAGGGGAGGCCTGTGCCCAGCAGTGGGACGTATATAGGCTGTAACTTTAACTTTAACTTGCTAACAAATTCCAAAGTTTTTATTTATAGCAAAGTATATAATATTTTCATTAATAGCTAATGCTATATTTTATTAATGGAGTACTTAAGTTATGGATATATGTTATATTTATTTATCTGTTTCTTTTATTACTTTTTAAACGTCTACGAAGTAAATTTTCTAGATTTCATGTGGTCAAATTTAGAAATAATAATATCCATCAACTTCTCTAAGAAATAATAATCAGGGAAATAATTCAGGCGTTCTTGACTATGGTGTTCCTAAAATTAATTTTTATACAGTTCAGTGTCGAAAATGAACGTTATTCACTACAGTTATTGATCAAGAGACATGAGATGCTGCATGCGCTAAGCAGTTTCAAAATAGAGGATGTTTGTAGTTCGATTTGTCAATCCGTTTTGAGCAACTACACTAATTCGAGGTCTTTGTTGTATTCCAAACCATTTGCAGCACTGACCATAAATAGAGATTTTTTTTCAAAATCTCTTCGGCTGTAATATATTTACACGATAATGTGGTTCAAAAATTTTTTCGTTTGTGTTCCTGTTGTGCAGTGCAAGGCACGTCTCAACGCGTACTACGCGCTGGCGATTATTGAGTTCGCGGGGCACCCATTTGTCAAGCTTTTTTACCTTGCCAATTTAACACAAATGGACCAACATTGTTTTGATCGACCGTTGATTGAGTATCTATCACATTTTGTTAAAATGTTCCAAAAACACCAGTTAGATTTTGGTATGCTTTCCTGCGTTTATCTAAAGTAGATAGCAAGTTATCAATAATGACAACAAACACTTCAGTTTTTTTTATATACAAGAGGGGGCAAACGAGCATACGGTTCACCTGATGTTAAGTGACTACCGCCGCCCATGAACATCCGCAACACCAGGGGAATTGCAGGTGCGTTGCCAGTCCTTTAGAAAGGAGTAAGCTCTTTTCTTACAAGGTCCCCAAGTCGTATCGGTCCGGAAAAATCGCCGGTGGTAAATTATTCCACAGAGATGTCGTGCGCGGAAGAAAACTTCTAGTGAAACGTACAGTGGTGGACCGCCAATCATCCAGATGGTGTGGATGGTATCGGGAGTTTGCTGCGTAGATCGTTCATGAAATTTGACTTTGGCTGGGATTAATCCGAACAATTCCTAAGAGCACTCCCCGTGATAGATGCGATAAAATACGCAAAGAGATGCAACATCTCTTCGCAGCGCCAGTGAATCGAACCGGTCAGAAAGCACTCGGTTGTCGACGATTCGTGCCGCTCTGCGCTGGATGCCATTATTTACCAGGTGTTGAAACAGAATTTCAATAAATCTGTCAAGTGTACTAGAACTGCTAAAATGGTCGTACTTTATGTTTCATTTGCATCGTCTTGAACTTTGTTGCTGATATTCATGACAGCCTGTCAGATCTCTGGCTATTGCTTCAATAACTGAAAATGTTTATCGCATTGTTTGGAAATATCCATATAATGATTCTTAAAGGGTGTACCCGTAGTAAGGTCTATATTAGACGATTGCAGTGACGCACTACTCGTTTACACACGGTCTAGGGTTTGGGGAAAAAGGAGGTGATAACGATAGGCCTATAGTTAGACGGATCCGGGTGCGTCGCCTTTTTCCGGATTTCGGATTCTGGATGACAGGTCAGCAGAAGGTCGAACGGGGAAGGTGTGATTTTCGATCAGTAGTATGAGAACCGAGCCATTCGGCGTATTAGGCGATGAAACTTGTGCGTTTAACAGTATGAAAAAAAAACTGTATGAATTTCTGTGTTTCGTTTTCCCCAACGAAATAATCGGTTACCGATTGTCATTTGCAACGTTTCACGTTTATGTGATATCAACTAAATTGAATATACTTTCTTAATAAGTTTTACCTAAAAAAGTACGCTTAGGCTATGATGGGATGTGCTATTGCGCGGGGCCCGTAGCAATTGCTACTCTTGCTACGTGGTTAATCCGCCACTGCTGAAATGGATTATAATAATAATTGTATACAAAATGCAAACAAAATACAGTTTGACTTTATGAGAATTTATTATAATATACTGGATTTTTTTTCATAGTATGGAAAAAAATTGGGTAACAAGTGATCGGAGTAGAAGTCCATGGCACTGATATGTTACAATTTTTTTTTCATTAACATATGAAATTAATCTGCCAATAAATACTAATTATTTGAAATAAACTTTCCGTACTAAAAATAAAAACAAATATTTTGAATTAAATAAATAAATCAATTAAAATCTATCGAACTCCAAATCATACACACCCTACTTTACGAGCCGCAATAAAACAATAAATTTATTAGGCCTCTTTGTCCATGCCTTTGGCAAGGTCACCCTTACAAGCTTAAGAGCAAAGCCTTCCAGCGACCTGTGATTAGCTGCGGCGTGACGTCACGTTGCCGTCATATTGTTTGATTCCGCATGTGTATCGTAAACACGTACTAATATAATGTCGAGTATCTAACAATGGCGAGATTTTATGTCTTGTCTGTTGAAAACTTAGGCGGTGCAACGAATCGATATTTATCCGTGTTGGAATTTACAACATGCACAATGAGCACTGGTGGAGTTTCCAAAACGCACACATAATCAAAGAACAAGTTCATCAAGTTTGTTTCAGTGTTAACGTTTGGGCGCAATCATTAACAACCACATCATTGGTCCAATATGGATTACAGGTCGATTGACGGGAGTAACACATCTGCAAATGATACGTTCTGTCATCGACACAATGTTGGAAAACGTTTCTCTAAGCCAACGATCTGTGCGCGCATATCTGGATACCCAATTCAGTGGATAGGTCACGGTTGACTTGTGGACTGGCCGGCGAGGCCCCTGACTAGGCTTTTATTTGTGGGCCGCACAAAATGATTAGTGTACACGGAAGAAGCACAAAATGTTAGAACAAAAAAAAAAGAGAAAAAAAAAAAAAAATGCAATAATTAAAGATACCTTTTTAGTTTACTGGGTACCTAAATATTTAGATATACCTATAAATAATAATATTACCCTTAGGAGCAGTAAAGAATGAAGATTCGATATTCCTATTGTTATTTAAGGACCCTTATGCTATGCAGTACCTTTTGGCTTTTTGAGATGCCATATTTTAAAAAAAACTCAAAAATAAATAATGTAATAACGTCCTCCAGACCGAATTTCGGTCACGGCGGCTAAACTTAACGGAAACTAGCCATCGGCGTAGGACAGGATTATAGCGCCCAAGTGTATGCGCAGGCACGGGTGCACTCTATTCCCTCACTCTCATAGTCCGATAGGACGGTAAACTGACACCACCGGAGAGAGATCAGGCGCAGGACCAACGGTTGTACGTGCTTTCCGAGGCACGGAAGTGAGACACCACCAACTTCCTGACTCCGGGCAGTTACTGAGAATTTCTTGACGGAAAAACTCAATAAATTGATCTTTTTTGTCCCGGCCCGGGATTCGAACCCACGTCATGATCGGCTGTCACACTAACGACCACTAGACCAACGATGCCTAAATACTTGCCTAAAACCGCATGAAAACACAATGTAACTTACAATAATCTGTGCAAATTTAGGGATTAATATGTGCAAGTAATACATATTATATTAAATTAGATTACTTAGTGCGATGGCCAAGTCAATCTATATATCTAAAACATAAAAGATTTTTAACATTGATATGGTCACTATAAAATGTTGTTAGGTTAACTAATTACGTAATAACTTAACAGAAGGATCGTTAATTGGGAACTAAATAAATTAACCGACTTGGTATTACATGGATCTCACAACTTTTTAAGGTATAAGAACTGAGTTGCGAGACATGGTTTTTTTTATAGTTATAGTTATGGCACTCGTTTGCTTTTTTAGATAAGATAACCAAAATTAGTTTTCCTTTCCGGTACCTTCTACTATACCTACCTACACCTATTTATATATATATATACAAGTATTTTTTTTTATTCATTCCTGCAAAGTCTGTAACTCTTTTGAAATAGTATATATTTATATAGGATTACAAACGTTACTTTATCGTTGGCATTTTCTAGAAAACTGGACCGAAATTAAAAAATATTTTCGTTTTTCCTTGATTTATACACTAAACACTAATTGTATTCTAAATTCGAATCTTCTATATCTGCTAGAAGTGTCTTAGAGTTTTGATGATCGGTCAGTCAGTGAGTGACAAAATTAAGAAACTTTGACTAGCTATAATTCTTAAACTACTGGCTCAAATTGAGTGAAATTTGAAATATACCATGTTTATATAATTCGTACTTGGTTACTGAAAAATATGGCTTCTAGTTATATTCCCTACGAAGTTATAGGGGGTCGAAAATGGCCTAAATTGCTTCGAGAAAAGTATGGTACCTACGGCCGTGCCGCTTTTTTGCTCTACTTGGCGGGGGCACTGCCGTACCCCCAGATAAGAGAAAAATATTTTTTTTAACGTAAGGAGCGCGTCAACTAATTCTAAAAATGTTGGCTGCAACGATGTGTCGGCTGCTTCTACTCCGCCGTCTGGCGCCTACATAACGAAAGAAACGTGCATGCGTCTCGTTCGCTTTTACAACTTTCATTGTATGCGATCGTAGTCAACGCCGCGCCGCGCCGTTTAAAAGAATGTGATCTGTTTTTAGTTTAACGCAAACGCCGTAGGATAAATTGTTTTTATGTATTTTTTTTTGGATATTCGGAAATTTTGCCTACCTAGTTATATTTTGTTGTATTTTGCAAACACTTTCGATGATAGCTTCTATTCCACTTATACACAACACCATATTATTTTCCAGATGGTAAAAATGGTCACCCAGTTGAAAATTATTAATACCTAATAATTTTCAGGGCACAAAGCTACGGCAACAACATCTAGAAGTCGGTAAATATTTTAGATGCGCATGCAAAAGATGCCAAGATGTATCAGAAATTGGCACATACATGAGTTCAGCTCTTTGTCCTGGATGCAAAACAGGATACATCTCCCCGAGTTGCGAGATGTGGACATGTCACAGCTGTAATTCTAAATATGAACGGTCCGAGATTGAACATAAGATTCAATGTTGTTCGGAAAAACTAGCAATTATAAGTAAGGTTATATTTTTCATGTCAAGCTTATTTCAAGTTTCCACAGAGGCAAGTTGTAGCACGAATGGGTCGGCTCGACCGGGGAAGAACCACGCTCTCACAGAATACCAGCGTGAAATAGTAGCTTAACGTTGTTGTTTCGTATGGTGAGTGAAAAGAACCGATGACCCTTTTTACTGGAAACGAGGCATTTCATCTTAGTCTTAGTCCTCATGGGTGACAACGCATCTGCATTTTGTTTCGTAATCGAGGATACATGTAGATGTCTATGGCCACAGCAACCACTTACCATCAGGTGGACTATGTGATTGTATGTCACCCTTATTCTATAAAAAATAATTAAGAATCTTGAAAATATGATATCCTCTTGGTCGTTAGAGACAACCACGACATATTTCGAATATTCAAATAAATCTGCGCTAAGCGCTAAATACTAACGTTAGGGGCACAACCTTGTCCTTTTTCCTTCTCATAGAGCATCATTCATCATCATCACAGCCTATCTAAGTCACATGCTGAACATAGACCTCCCTATAGATTACCTCAGGGGATATTTGGCCTATTTGCCGCGCTTGGCAGATGGTTTTAACCACAGCCTTTATCATTTTGAGTTGTTGTCCAGCCCTAAAAGGAAAGATGAAACAGGGGGGTTCATCTTACTCTCTATCGCCTCTTACAACATCAGCCATCAGCGCATACGAGATCTCAGGGCAGCATTTACTACCCCCAGCACTTTTGCAGTGCTGTCAAATTTCGAGACCACTTATGAGGTGTTGTTCTCCGTCCGGGGGCTAGTATCAGGTTCTTGGCTAATACCACTGCCTAATATAATTTTTTTTTATAATTTAAAATATCAGAACAAAGCTGTGTTACAGTGTCTCTGATGCAGGGATAATTACAGCACAATCAGATCAAAAAGCCATCAATTAGATTTATTTCTGCAACGCCGAATTCCGCGGGATTCAAACCTAGAATCGTCCGTCATGTAACAGCTAGATCACTTTTTATTTAAATGAGAGCGCCATCTCCTAAGCTGTCATGGCCTCACGGCCTTAGAGAACACTTTACATTCTGCGAAGTAATAATATAGAATTGTTCTTAATGCGATAATTAACAGATAAAAAAGATGAAAAGGAACTAGAAGAGTACGTTAAAAATGTATCGCTTGTACTGGCTCCAAACCATTACTTGCTGCTAGAGGCTAAACAACGCCTGGCGGGTGTATTAAGAGATGCCATCAACCGAGAACCTCGTCCAACCAAGAAGATGATGCGTCGTAAAATAGAATTGTGCAAAGAGTTGCTGCCAGTACTTGAGAAAATAAGTCCAGGAATATGCAGGATTAAAGGTAAGAAAAATTACCCACTGTACTAGGAAGAGCAACAGCTTACACGGCCGAAGTGAGTTAGCAGATTTATTGCTTGCTCACGTTTTAGTCGCGGACGGTAAAGAAATCGGCGCAACGTAACACCCCTCTGTTTTCCAACGACTCACTTTTGATTTGGAGTAAAGGATCAAGCCCTCCCACAAACTGATAAATTCTAAAAACTCAAATTTGAAGTAGGCTTGTTAAGCCTGCTCAAACTAGCCAACACGAGTTGACCTTTTAGGTGACCAAGCCATGACTATTAAGCCATCTTGGACTGATTTGTGCCGGTTTTAGTGCATAAAAATTCTACAAATAGAACAAACTATTATAATTTTTGGATCTTGAAGAAGTAATTCATGCTCAGTCAGCTGCAATCACTATGCAAGAGCTCGCTTCGAAAGAACCAGAAAATATGTTATAAAATCATTAAAGATCATTTTTATATTTTATTTTTATTTGAAAGCGAGAAAAGTGGCCTATAGACTTAATTTTTTCCCATTTTGTTACTCAAATTGTATTCGTAACTTTTTTGGATCTATCAGAATGTTCTTCTTGAAACAATAAACTCAAATTTTACAAATTGTCAGCCGGGAGGAACCTAACGAAAGCTAAGTCAGCTCCAAGAGTAATAATAATAATGTCCTCCAGACCAAATTTCGGCCACGGCGGCCTGCCTCAACGGAGGCTAGCCATCGGCGCAGGACAGGATTATAGTGTCCAAGTGTATGCGCAAGCACAGGTGCACTCTGTATTACCTCACTCTCAAAATCCGATGGGACGGTAAACCGACACAACCGGAGAAAGATCAGGCGCAGGACCAACGGCTTTACGTGCTTTCCGAGGCACGGGGGTGAGACACCGCCAACTTCCTGACTCTGGGCAACTACCGAGAATTTCTTGACGGAAAAACCCAATAATTAATTTTTTGTTCCGACCCGGGATTCAAACCCAGGACCTCATGATCAGTAGTCGCACTACTGCAATCACTAGACCAACGAGGCAGCCAAAACATCCAAGAGTAATAATTACCTGTTGGCGCATTCTGGAAAATGCTTAGTATTTGAAAAGAAAATTGGAAAAAGAAAAACACGCAACACGTTTTTTCAACATATTGTGACGGCCCAATATTATTATTATTAATTAAATTCAATATAAAGGGGCGTCAAAAATAGTCTTAAAAGATACATATTAAACAATAAAATTACATTAATAACCATAAAGTTAATATAAATACATTTCAGACATTAGACCAATAACATAGTAAATTAAAGGCAAAATATTGTCTTCCATAATAAATAAATTTATTAAAAACTTGAAAAAGTATTTAAAATAAAATAAATAATAGAAATACAAGTCGAAAATATTATAAAAATAAAGATAAATAACATTTATAAGATAATTAGAAAATATGTTAAAAATTGTCTGTCTTGAAAGGAGTAAATGTATAAAAGAAAATTTTCCTAAGTTATGGAAGGTGTTCATGTACAGATATCTTGTATGGAGGAGCTGTCGGAGATACATACCTGCAGTTGTACATATATATGGGGTGGTCGGGAGCCCAACTGCCTGAAGTACTGTATCACAATGACTAATCCTATATTAGGGACTTATGATTATAAACTCAATGATACAAAAGCAATACTACAGAAGGTCTCTATGATGAATATGCATTACAATAGTAGGGTCGTGGGTTCGAACCCTATATATTAATGACTTATGAAAGTAAGGTATATGATACAAAAGCAATACTATAGAAGGTCTCTATGATGAATATGCATTACAATAGTAGGGTCGTGGGTTCGAACCCTATATACTAATGTCTTATGAAAGTAAGGTCTATGATACAAAAGCAATACTATAGAAGGTATCTATGATAAATATGCATTACAATAGTAGGGTTGTGGGTTCGAACCCTATATATGAATGACTTATGAAAGTAAGGTCTATGATACAAAAGCATTACTATTGAAGGTCTCCTTGATGCATAAGCAATGTATGAGGTGGTCGGGTGACCGACTGCTCCTAGTACTGTAGCAAAATGACTAGTCCTTATTAGGGACTTCAAAAGGAATATTATGGTGGCGTGTGTGCTGCTTCACGAGCAATTGGTCCGAGGTAAACTTGGACTCGCTAACCGATGTGTCCTATACATATCATCTTAGTGCTGGTGGTAAGCGGGTTTGTTGTAGCAATACGGCTTTCCCGTGGACATCGCACACCCATACCGTTTGTGGGCGACGTCGTAGCGCATAGCGATGCGTCGTCTATCTTTCGGATTGGGATGATGAGTGTGTTTGGTAGCACTTTTAACTGTAACAGGCATACTCAACTTCATGTCTTAGTGCATTAGCGCTATGATACGTGGAGTTTTGTTCATTGGCGTCTTAGTAGCGTGCTACTATGATACGTTGGTGATATTTTTTATATAACGACAATAAAAACTTTGTTACCAATATCGATAGGGGTCATGTGGGTGTGTTGTGAGGGGGGCGCCATCCGTATGATAGTTGCATTGATGCTTACTGCTACTTGCGATATTGCGTCTTGTGATGGATCTGCGGGTGAGCTGCGCCTGATTCGACGCATTCTTGTGGTTCTGGTCGATAGAGGTAAACAAATAACATCTTAGTGCCGGTGGTAAGCGGGTTTGTTGTAGCAATACGGCTTTCCCGTGGACATCGCACACCCATAACGTTTGTGGGCGACGTCGTAGCGCATAGCGATGCGTCGTCTATATTTCGGATTGGGATGATGAGTGTGTTTGGTAGCACTTTTAAGTGTAGCAGGCATACTCAACTTCATGTCTTAGTGCATTAGCGCTATGATACGTGGAGTTTTGTTCATTGGCGTCTTAGTAGCGTGCTACTATGATACGTTGGTGATATTTTTTATATAACGACAATAAAAACTTTGTTACCAATATCGATAGGGGTCATGTGGGTGTGTTGTGAGGGGGCGCCATCCGTATGATAGTTGCATTGATGCTTACTGCTACTTGCGGTATTGCGTCTTGTGATGGATCTGCGGGTGAGCTGCGCCTGATTCGACGCATTCTTGTGGTTCTGGTCGATAGAGGTAAACAAATAACATCTTAGTGCCGGTGGTAAGCGGGTTTGTTGTAGCAATACGGCTTTCCCGTGGACATCGCACACCCATACCGTTTGTGGGCGACGTCGTAGCGCATAGAGATGCGTCGTCTATCTTTCGGATTGGGATGATGAGTGTGTTTGGTAGCACTTTTCAAGGGTCCTAAATAAGACCATCACGCCAAAATATTACAAACGGCCTATTATTAAACCTTTAGAAAGATCATTTAGAAAGATCAAAACGTATTTTATTAATCCTGGTCACATATTTATAATTTTTATCGAAAAGGGGTAAATTAATTATATCTAATATAATTATTACTAGGTGAGAGGGGGGAAGCGTTACAATATCTTAATGTTGTATATTATTATTATATATATTAGCGGCTAAACTAGATTTCAGGCAAAACTAGTTTTTCCTATGCCAATCCGGTTTATCCAACGCGTGTCAGGACACACTAGTGTAGCTCAGGGAAATCTTGTTTGACCTAAATACTTTGCTTTAACTAGTTTGGCCTTGGCAAAATTGAGTGGATCATTTCATAATATAATCTAACCTAACGTAACCTAATATTGACCTAAATTTATTTCTGCAACAGCTTCGGCGCTGCAGAAAGTGCAGCCTCTTCGCCTTTGCGTATTAAATGGCAGGCACTCAGGCTCACCTCCGCAGCTTTCGCTTATTGGTCGCCTTCGGTGTCCAGCCTCAGCCGCGACAGCTCGCACAGGTGCCTGTGATTTGCTACGGCAGGCAGGGGCTACACTTCTTCCGCGCCTACGGCTTTACAAAAAGCATTCTAGGGGTAGGGCAGACAAGACTACGTAGAGTCGGGGCATGTTCATTCGGTTTTAGCGTAGATTCGACCGATCTTATCAAAAAACAGTGAAAAGGTCAACCCTGACAAGCCCCCTAAACTAAAAACTAAATTAAAACCAAGTACTGGACGTCTATAGCCAACCCAAAATTGTAAGATCCCTTAAACAATTTAAGAATCAGTAAAAATTTAAGACAAACTAAAACAATTAAGACCAATTACTAAAATACACCACACGTTGAGAATACGAAGGTTTAACAATAATTATTTTCATTTACTCAGTTCTTCCTAGGCCAAAATAATTATGCCTAAAGTATTTAGGCCAAACTGGATTGTCTTGGGCTAAACTAGTATGTCTGACACGCGTTAAATAAACCGATTTGGCCTAGGACAAACTAGTTTGGCCTGAAATCGGGATTGGCCGGTAACATAAATATAATTGTTCATATATTATCAAACCAATGGTTTTAAAAATAAGAAATATTTTCTAAATTATTTGCTTTGTTTATTTAATTAATAAATTTACATTATTTTTTTCTTCTGTTTTTAGCTATAACACTATACGAGCTTCATTGTACGATGGTACAATTGGCTAAAAAGCTCTTTGATGGTCGTGAAATAAACGGATCTGCTTATTTGGTATGTATGTTGAATCAACTATCGTTTTTTTTTTACAAATTAAAAAGAAACTAATATTCCAGCTTTATTAATTTATTCAATAGTATTTGGTATATTCCAATTATTCTAATGGAATTCCCCGTAAATTAAAACTCTTATTCACATAACTGATAAGTCAATTCATAATGTCTAGCGTCGCGCACCTCAGTACATCAGTGCTACGCTGATACACTTGTTAATCGTCACAGATACTATAATACTAAAATACGTTTTATTATCCGGTATATCCGGTATCTTAAAGCCTACCACTTGATGGAGAGAACACTTCATGATGATTACTTCAAAAATTATAATTTTGCTTCTTGTTGGTTTTTTCGGGACAAGATTTTTCATTCCCATAGTCGAATCCTACATTACCTATACGGTACGATTGGAGTCAAAGGACTGTCACAACTACACTGTGAGCACCTACGGCGATGATTTTCTTAACGTTCAGTATTGATGTTGCAGGATGAATTACAAAATGCGGAGAAACATTTAAAGAAATCAATCGAAATGTTATTGATTGAACCTGGGAACTCACCTGAAGGAGAATTATGTTCAAAAGCGCTTGAAGAATATCGAGCGTTGAAAGCTGCTATTACTGGGGTTTTGCTAGGAATGCAATCTGAAGAAAAAACTTACGCTAGCCAAACAGACAAGATTTCTCCAACTTCTAATGTAAATTGAAAATAGTGTTTGATCACATAAATAATAAAACGAATTATAACTGATTTGACGAATACGAATTTCGAATATACTGTAATTTTTTTTGGGTGTATATATATTTTTACGCTTTATCAATTAGTTTGTTTTGTAATTCTCTGTTTAAAAATAATTATTGCTGTCTGATAGTCTCGCTAAACCTCGTTTTGATGTAATTTTTTGTGTTTTTAAATAGGTTCCTAGATGGCTGAGATCTAGGTTTGCGCTGTTGTGTCCAGAAATTACACATCATGCTACGAGTATTATAGTACATTAATAATAACAATAGCCATATAATTTATAGATAGTGGTTATATAGCCACGATAGCTAAGGTAGCCAAGATAGCCACGCGGCAGCTTTTGCTGTTGTATGCATGAGCCGACCTCACAGAATACCTGCGTGAAGTGGAATCTCTGCCTCCGCGTTCTAATAAATGCAATTTTCTCATAATCTGTTAAAAGTACTAATTATATTTTTGTGTATTTTATCATTGCATCCCAACTTAAACCGGGAACTGTGTAATAATGGACAGGGTCTAAACCATAAGTATTAATACATAGCTTTCTAAAGTTATAAAAGTTACAAATACGTCGTATAAAAGTAAAACGTCTGTTTTTAAATACAAGTTTTAATAATCTAGCATATTACAACACCCAAAGAGCTTTAGCATAATTGTAATCATCATTTGAAATATGGGAATCTGTGAGCGACCTATAATTTTTTTTTGTTCAGGGAGCAACGGTAGGTTTAAACTATCATAATTATAGTTCGGCCGTTCAGAGAATGCGTTCCTAACACGTCGCGATTGAACTGACGACGTAACTTTGTAATGGCGTTGCAGTTACGGTAAAAATATTTTTGCTGGTTGTTTACCGTTTCAACAATTGATGAGCATTAAAACAAAATTATTATATAAATAATCAATGAATGTTATAATTTTGTGCCAAACTGAGAGTCGAATAACTTGGTAAACAATATTTTTCTAAATCTATACTGCGCTATTACAAGGTTATGTCAGCGCTTTATATTTGTAGTGCTGTGCTAACAATAACAGGCAATAACAGTATCGTAATCTGTTCTTATACAGTTATACTTTACAAAATAATACGTTTTGTTGACATTAAACCTATTGTTAATACAGTCCACTCATTTTATTTCTAAAGTCCCGATAAGGCCTAAACAAATATAAAAATAAAACTACGACCAAACCGAACGCGCGAAAGAAAGTAGCATTTTTATATGTATTTAGGTTGAAAATGGTAACCCCAAATGGCGTTATGGGCCGCCATTTTGTGACGCTAAAACAGTCGTCTGTTGTCGTTTCGTGCGCATAGACCTCGTTCTTCAAGTGTTTTCGATCTGTTTTTATTTGATTACCCAGCTTTCGTTTAATGGACTGTTTCTGCTTTTTCAACTGACATCGGCGCTAAATTGGACTTCGATTGTGTTTTGTGTTGCGTTCTTTTTACTTTTGTTGCATAATGATGCCTAAACGTGGACAAACATTGAAAAGTGGAGCCCGTGAGTTAATCATCAAGCTACAAGATTACTTCTAGCAGGAGCGGCAAAATGGCGGACCCCTGTTACCTGTCGAACAAGTACAAGAACGCGTCTCTCAGGCGCTTGGAGTTAGCAAACGTACGATAACAAATATTAATGAAGAAAAGTTCGGCTCTACTGGCACGGAAGATAATATTTTACGTACTCCGAAGAAGAAACTTAGAACTATACCCGTGACAGATATTGACGCCTTTGACGCCGATGCGATCAGAAATCATACATATGGTTACTATTCCAGAAATGGCATTGATTTTGGACATGGATTTTGGCATCGTTAAGAGAAGCTGGACTGTTTAGCGGGGGTAAAACTGCTTCAACCAAAATCTTAAAAGATATTGGTTTTTCGTATAAAAAAACAGACAAAAGAAAAATTTTATTAGAACGATACGTCATAATTTTAAAACGGATAAGTTTTTTGAGAGAAGCAAAAAATATTGATAACTGGGATAATGTCGTGTTCATTAACGAGACATGGCTAAACGCCAATCACACGGTTTCCCGTTCTTGGACGGATGATACACAAGCGTCGACGTCGAAAGTACCAATGGGTAAGGGGGCCCGTCTGATAATATGCCACGCAGGTTCTGCAAAATACGGCTTTGTGGAGAACGCGTTACTGGCATTTCAATCAAAAACCACAAATGACTACCACGAGGAAATGAATGCCACTACATTTAAAGAGTGGTTCCAGAACGTGCTTTTCCCCAGCCTACCAGAGCCTTCTGTAATATTCATGGATAATGCCTCCTATCACTAGGTTCAAATACAGAAACCGCCTACCCAAGCTAATAAAAAAGAAGAAATGGTGGCTTGGTTACAAGCAAAAGGTATTGACGCAAATATGCAGATGCTAAAACCAGAGCTAATTAAACTAGTTAAAGAAAATAAATCGGCAAATGTGCGATACGAAATCGATGAACTGGCTCTGGAGTACGGTCATCGCGTTCTAAGAATTCCACCGTATCATTGCCAATATAATGCGATTGAGCTAATCTGGGCTCAAATAAAAGGTTACGCCGCCCGCCACAATACTTCCCCGCCATTCAGCACGAAAAAGATGATGAACCTATTAAAAGAAGCCTGCGGGGAAGTCACAAGAGATGACTGGGCAAAGGTTGTTGAGAAGACTAAAAACCTGATTGTGGAACATTTTGACCGAGATATCAGGATTGATTCTGTTATTGATAATAATATAATTATACATTGTAGGCGAAGATGATGATGAAGACACCACCTCCTCAAGCGAATCGGAGTCTGATTAATATTCTGTACGCACATTCAATTTAATGTAATTTATTGCATAAAAATACCGATTGTAACATTGTAACAAAGAATAAATAAAACAATTTTATTATATTAATATTACCTTTTTTTGGTTTCCACTTAAATTACTAAAATATAAATTTTAAATGATTCCGCTAATTTAAAACGAAAATAATCTTAAAAATAACGCGGCGGTTCATTTTGGAGGAACGGTAACGAACTCAGTGTTATGTTGTGCCCATTACTAGTCGTGACTAACTGATATGTGTCAGGAACGCATTCTCTGAACGGCCGAACTATAGTCATAAATTCATATGGATAAACTCCTTTCCGTTTTAAACGAATGAAACATTCATCATTAGGGTAATTTCTACGTAATTCTTGAAATTGATCATTACTGAGATTTTTGGCTAATTCTTCTAATTTACATGATAAAAACTTTAATGAATCTACGAATCTCAACATAACTTAATGGTTATTCATTTATAATTTCTTTGAAAATGATATATATTTTTCTTTATTTTGAGGGATAACTCCGACTTCACCATCACAAAAGTTTAATGCATGAGCATCATAGTGACTAAGGTTGTGTAAAAATATTGGTATATGACGTGGTGTTCTCAACTTCGAGCTACATGATTCATGAGCAACACCTATAAAACTACCAGTGTACCAACCAAAATCATAAAAAAAGACGTGTGGAACTCGGGGACTGCCGCGGTAAAGCTATTGCATAGCATTTTGTATCAACTTATGCAATTATAATTATTTATTTATTTTATTTATGCAGTATTTCTTTTTCTTTGATATTAATTCAAGTTACACTTTTTGAGCGTGGTGACCGATAAGAAAACAATTTTTTTTTCTTTTATTAAATAAATAAAAATAAATGCACTTTGTTCATTCATATTCAAAACACTTTATACACAAATTTTACAAGTACAGCTATTCACTGTTGTACATAAATACCTATACACCTATATACTTTCTCATAAACAGCTGCTTATGTATTCGTCCGATTTCGGAGCAGCTCGTCTCGATTCGTGCGAGCTTCGTAGAGTCGTACAATACGTCTAGTTGCACGCACACAAACACCGTGTCGAAGACTGTCGAAAAGAAACGACGTTAGACAATGCACGGCCTTCAAGCCACACCTCCGTGCCCGTCGGAGTGGGGAGCGTGAGGTTTTTTCGTTACGGAATTTCTGGATTCGGTCCCCGCGCTCAAGGCCCGCGATAGAAGCTATGCAATAGCTTAAAAATTAATATAAAAACAAAACATATAAAAACTCCACGGACATTCTCCTTCTTTCTAACCTCCATGGTTGCTACTTAAGTGAGATATGCGAAAATATGCCGTTTTCTGGATTATCTTGATATATATAAATTACGTGTCACGTTGTTTGTCCGCGATAGGCTCCTAAACCGTACTTAACCGATTTTAATGAAATTTGCACACCGTGTGCAGTTTGGTCCAACTTGAGAGATAGGATAGTTTTTTTTGCCCATGAGTAACCTACAATTTATTTTTTTGCGAATTTAAGGATTCTTAATAGGACATGACAGGGTCGTAGAAAGGGCAGAACAACGTCTGCCTGGCAAGCTAGTCTTATATATTACCTCGATATAGTAATCTTTATTTCAAAACTATCAATACTGTTCTTTTTAAGATATTCAAAAGTAAATACTTTCCTATGACAGCCAAGAAAAAAGTGTTTAAATCGTGTATCTTGCCACGTCTCATGAAAGAAAGAAGTATGTTGGGCGTTACGCTTAAGGACCGAAAAAAAGAGCAGAAGATATCATATCTACAGTAAGGTAGTTCAAATGGCAATGGACTCATAAAAAGGGAAAACAATATAAAATGGACTCAAATCATAAGGGAATGGCACCCTAAAAGGCGAACAGATAATATCAAGATTATTGGAGGGACAATCTGGTTAAAAAAGCTAACAATAGACAAGATTTGAAAGAGCTAGAAGAGGCCTGTGTGTCACAGGACACGCTGACCACTAAAATGTGCTAGATTATAAGTTGAAAAATTAGCTACTATGTTAAAAAATATAACGCTTAGTATCAGCAATGAAGGCTTAATAATATTCACACAATGGCAAGGGAAAATAATATGTTATTACGACCTCTCAGCCTTCAATAAATAGTAGTATGTCAGCTTTACTATCCACGCTATCTTTATTTACGCGAGATGTTCAATATTCAGATCAGCGATTAGAAACAGCGCCAAATTAGCGAGACATCCGGCACTGCGATCGTCAATCGGTCGACCAAGCGTGATGATCAGGACAGATCTTTTTACAACGGGAGAGACCCTGTCCATACTGGGCTTTTAGAAGCATATTACATTGTATAGTAATGAGCACGCTTATTTACAGTTATAAAAATTTATAGAAAATAATCATTCAACATTTTTCAAGGATGAAAACCTATATCTAGCCATTTACCGGTGACTTTGAATTGACTGTTAACTATTTTGTCACTAAGTTTTAGTAGTAGTAGCTCGCCTCGCTTCAAACGCAAAAATTGAAACCTAAATACAATTACTGCTATTTTGTATAACCGCTTACATTGTAGAATTCTTTTCAAAAGAAACATCTTTGAATCAGAATAATTGTTCCTTAATGTTTAATGCATCTGCATGTTCTGTTAAATAAACAACAGTTATAAAAACTTCAAATACAGAAGAATTTACTTATTTCCCACTTAGGACACTCAGATAAGCGCAGAGTAAATTAATACATATATCGGTTGTAGCCCTGAAAGAGGCAGTAACGCTTTGTTTCGGCAACTTTGGCATTTCAGGCCACTGAAGGAATCCGTAAAGAAAGATGAACCTACCTTCTACAATGGTTTCGATATAAAAAAAAATATGTCAATTGTGTTCGGGCGTAATTAAAAAAGTACAACAATGTGATAAATATTCTAAGTGATTGAATTCATCTAAACAGATTTCGGAACATTCATGACGAAAGATAACGTTATAATAATTTCAGATTTGTCAAATGTGTAAGACGGTGAACTGCAATTATATCCCTGCAAGTCCGTCTGACAAGCAAAGCAATTTAAAAAAAAATCGATTATAAAGATTAGGTCCGTTTTCAACTGAAAACCAATTAATTAATGAGGCTGAAGAATAATAATATATTTCTCATACTACATAAACGTATTTTTCCTTGTTAGCATCCAAAAAATCTAAAGATTGTTTTAATCCAATATATATAATATTTTGTATACGAAAATATGTATATCTCATATTCACTGAATATTAAACTCATCCCAATGTGTTTAGTTATAAGTTATGCAAATATCATGCCTCCTCCTTCAATAAATAACTCTGACGGGATACATGACTTTGTTGTCCTTTTAAAATAAATGCAGAATGTTCACATAAATGGACGTAAAAAATTAAGCTAATGTAGCACTAATTAGGTTGGATTCGCGACGGCATTTTCAATTGGGGTAAAAAATTGGTAGTTTTATTGTAACATATTATCATCTCAATAAAGCTGACATAAACAGATGAAATGAAAGTAAGGCAATATTTGTTGGAAAATAAATGAACGGGAAAAAATAAAACCGAACGACCGAGAGATATAATGCTAACATGCGCCGTCTAACGCATAAAGACCCTGTTTTAATTATAAACATAGGTACGCGACATGTGCCATAAATGGAGTAACTCTTATAACGGAAAAAAATTGTTTGTCACATAATGAAATAAAATTAAATATATCTTGTAATCTTCTAAATTAAGAATGTTTGCTGATTTCTATTTAACTTATGTTGAGCCACGTGGTGGCGGTGTAATAGAACCATGAGCCATCACCCCTTTGGATCCCATGGGTGTCGTAAAAGACGATAACAGTCAACGACAGAAAACTTTTATGGCTTCCGATAGATGGCATAAAGCCAATGCCCATCTTGTTTACACCTATTTAGTTTACATAAGAATTAAAATACTCGGACCGGCGAGGAGCAGCAGAACAACAGAACATGATATGCTTAAGAAGAGAAACGAAACTGTTTGGTATTAGAAATTAGACATTTCCATCTTAGTCCTCGGAGGTGACTACGCGTCTACATTTTGATTTTTAATCGATAACTGATGTAGATATCTATGGGCGACAGCATCCACTTACAAGTTAATGGACTGTATGCTTATTTGTCACCCTTACTCTATAAAAATATATAAAAACCTACTCCACTATTAACAAAATTAAATTTTTGCAGTAATATTTTACGATTTTATTTCGTAGTGCTGAGCTCTCGCAACGCGGCGTACATCCACCTAGCAACACGATGCGCCCCGCACTGAATTCGTGGACGAATGCGGGGGGTGATATAGACGCAGTATTTAATCGGGACGCATTTTTAATTTATTATCATAAAAATAATACATATTTCTAAAAAGTAACCAAACCAAATTATTTTATTTTGTATTGCAAAGCAGTAGATATTTTTTTTATATTCCTTTGATAAACAATGAAGGAGTAAAGTGGTTTCATCTCAACGATTTGGAGGTGATTTGGGTATTTTTTTATTTATTATGTGACACCGATAGAAAAATTATGGCTAAACCAAATTACGTATCAGATCATGTAGATTACTAGCTATTTTTTTCATATGTAATTTCTCTGTAAGTGTCGACGAAAAGTTGGGTCATCTGCATGCTTTTTTCAAGCTTTTTGCGAGAGAGCAGCCTTAATAATAAATGCATTTTGTTCATTCATATTCAAAATTTCAAAACACTTTATACATAAACACCGTGTCGAAGACTGAGGAAAAGAAACGACGTTAGACCATCGTTAGACAATGCACGGCCTTCAAGCCACACCTCCGTGCCCGTCGGAGAGCGTGAGGTTTTTTTCGTTACGAAATTTCTGTATTTTCCCGCACTCAAGGCCCGCGATAGAAGCTATGCAATAGCTTAAAAAGTTCTGTTAACTCTGTTTCACAAATATGACAAATGGTTGTATTTGAAATTTGATTTTTGTCTTCATTTGTTAGCAGAACTGGATATTTTTGAAGTCTATTTATTTCTTTTAAATTGTTAGATAAACTTTCCGTAAACACTTGTACACAGTTGGGTCCGCAATATGTTACGTTTTGATAATTTAAATTTTAACTGGTGATATACACGACGTGACCGTCATGTATATCACCAGTTTTCTTGTTGATTGGAGCATCGCAAGCACAAGCTCATTAACGCTGGTGTGCGTAGCACGCAGCCTTGTGGAACACCAACGCTGTTTCTTCTGCATATCAACATGTTGCAAACTGGTAACATTCATTGCTATGCAGACGACAGCACTTGTCATGCTTTATACACCGGCCGTGTCAATATTTCTCGGGAAAACGTCGCAGAGTACCGGGACAAACTTGTGTCTGAAGTCGAAACTTTGTTGAACAAAGTCTCCGACTGAGGGCGACTAAATCTAGACCAGTTTAATCCCCAGAAAACACAAGTTTGCGCGTTTACTGCTAAAAAATCCCCTTCGTCGCATCTCCCCAGTTTTAAGGCAATCCCCTTGTTGCCTCAGTCAGTATTGGAATCCTTGGTGTCGACATATCGATTGATGTGCAGTTTCGTGGTCACTTGGAAGAGAAGGCCTCTGCAGTTCTTACTCTGGTGCTCTGCAGAGCGGGAGAGTATTTCATGCCGGCTCACCGTCTGCTTTTATCTTTACAAGGCGGAGGTTCGGCCGCACATGAATACTGTTCCCATCTCTGAGCCGTTGCTACCCAGTGCCAGCTCCTTTCATTTGATCGCATCCAATGCATAGCTGTTCGAATCGTCGGCGACCGAGCTCTTTCCGATCGGCTTGACTCACTGGCACTGCGAAGAGATGTTGCATCTCTTTGCGTATTTTATCGCATCTACCACGGGGAGTGCTCTGAGGAATTGTTCGGACCAATTTCACCCGCACAATTCCACCGTCGCACATCGCGATACCATCCATACAGATGGCCTATGGCCACCAGATGGTATCGCGATTTGCGACGGTGGAATTGTGCGGGTGAAATTGGTCCGAACAATTCCTCAGAGCACTCCCCGTGGTAGATGCGATAAAATACGCGAATGCGAATAAGAAAACTTCTTTTAAATCGCACGGTGGTCGACCGCCAGTCGTCCAGATGCACCGTGCGATTAAGAAGTTTTCTTATTCGCACAACTTCTTTGTGGAATCGACTACCACCATCCGCTAGAGATTTTTCCGGACCGATACGACTTAGGGACCTACAAGAAAAGAGCCTACTCCTTTTTAAAAGGCCGGCAACACATCTGCAATTTCCCTGATATTGCAGTTGCTAATGGGCGGCGGTAATCACTTACCACCAGGTGAGCCGTATGCCTGTTTGCCCCCTGTCCTATAAAAAAATCTAATCTAAAGCATTTCCGCAGTGAAACTGATATTAACTTTATGAGTCAACTAGCTTATCTCGCATTCTTTCGCATTGCGACTTACGCCACACCGATGACTCCTACAAATCATCACAAAAGAATGCGATTTAATATCTACAAATCTACTATAATTTATCATTCCTATGTTAACCATTGAATAGATTGGTAATGTAAATAAATAATAGCAGTAATATCATGGATGCACTAGATGTACAACATCTGAAAAAGATTCATCTCAGTCTAGAAAATAATGTTTATGCCGCTAATAGTCTGCTCATATATACCCATGTACCAACGTATTTAATTTGCAAGTTGGATACAAATGATAAATTCACAGGCTCACATTAGATAGCTTTATATTTTATATATCGATACGAATGGCATCGGTCAATATTTTGATTCATATGGACGATCACGTACACGATATCAACTAGAGGTTTTAAAAAGGAATTTTAAAAGATGGGACTGGAATGTTGATAGGATTCAGAATGAACGGACTTCAGTTTGTGGCGAATATTGCTTAATGTATTTGCTATTTAAGTTTCAGGGATATCAATTAGATATGTGTTTACGCACAATTACAAGGCGCTAGTTCCAAGTGGGGAATGGTTAGCGCTGCGTTGGAAGGGGGCGCTTGCTAAGCGCGTACGGCGCTGCCAGCGAGGGCAGTCGGCAGGAATCTTCGTGCGCTACGGCCGTGCCGGTTAGACGTCGGGCGTTACATAATAGTTGTTGCGTCGCATATCGACGGCCTCCATGTTGTTGTATTTTGTCGTTAATATACGTGACAACGAGGCTTTTTTGCGTTTTGATTGACTATTTTAACTTCGATTGCTATTGCATCGACGACGACGAATTTGCGTCGACGAGTGGCTTGTGTAGTTATTTAAAGTTTAAACAAATTAGTTAAAGTGTACGAAGGAATTTTGCTTTCGTGTGGAACGTTATTCTTTGTGATCCGGAGATCGCGTTATCTTCGATTATAGTTTGTGCTAAGTGACGCTAGACTTGAGTTCCGATAGCGGCTAACGCCCTCTGGAGTGATTGCACAAGAGGAGCTGGGCAGCGCATTTGGTTTTGCTATCTGATTATATCGGTGACGTCAGGTTACGTTACACACCTTCCTACACTACACACACACTACCATTTACTTGCCCCTGACGCCACCTTGTGGTAGACCCTACTTCTGGAATTCGGTAAGTTTTGTGTTTGCGTATCTAGCCGTTATAAATTAATTATCCATAGGCCATTTGTTGCCCGACCCTCGGTTACTCGTCGAGTTGGACTACTATGGGCCCTAGCTCAATCGACCTTTGTCGGCCTGGAGTTTGCGTATATGTCAGAGAGGATATCTGTTCTCGACATCTCGACAGAATTGAGGTTCAGACCTATCTATCCTTTGGCTATGCGTAGACAGCAACGACCATCCGCGCGTCTACGGGTTCCTCTATAAATCATAAAGCGGTAATGCTGAAACAGACCGAGTCATCGACCACGTCCAAATGACTACAGATTCCTTGCTACAGCAGATCCCCTCCGTAGAGATCGTGACCCTCGGCGATTTTAACGCCCACCACGCCGAATGGCATGGTTCACGTTTGACCGATCATGCGGGGCAATCTGTTTATGATTTTTCTTGGCATTTAGTCTGATATAACTGGTTACTTCGCCTACGCGGACTCCAGATATGGAGGATCATGCACCTTCCCTGTTGGACCTTCTGCTGATCTCTCACCCGGACAGATATCAGGTCACCGTCGGCGCCCCTGTTGGCTCCTTGAAACATTACCTAGTCCGAAATGTAGTGCCACGCACGCTGAAATCGCGGTTGCATTCTGCATGCTGCTGCTGTGTTTGGCACTACAGGTCTGCCGATTGGAATAGGATGCGGTTTTTCTTTGCATCCTATTCTTGGATAGGAAGCGGGTTTGTTTCTCGCCAGACGATCCCAACGTTGTTTCTGCCGCTGATGTGGTACTTCAGAGTATGGAATTTTTTATTCCTTCCTCTGTGGTGGCCATCGGATGCAGATCTCAGCCATGGTTTAGTCAGTCCTGTAAAATAGCATCATGTTATAAGCAGGAGTGCTACCGGGCCTGGGCTGACGCATCAACGTCCCAACACCAGCCCCCTAAAAGAAATAGTAATAAGTATGATTCCGCTTCCAGGTCCTTCAACAGAGTCATTGCCAAAGCAAAGTCAGAGCATATAGGTAGAATTTAGAGAAACTAGTTTGCCTTCCTTCTATAAAACCCGTGCATTCTGGCCTCTCGCCAAGGCTGTCCAAGGAAATTTCTGTCAGCCATCTCTTCCATCTCTGCACAAGGAGAATGACTCACTGGTCCATACCACAAAGGAGAAAGCCGATCTACTAGGCTTTTTCTTTGCGTCCAACTCGACTCTCGCTGACGGGGGAGCACACCGGCGATCATTCCGCGGTGTGAGTGCTCTATACCGGATGTACGGTCACAGCGCTCGGTTCGCAAAGCACTCCTCTCCCTGGACATCTACAAGTCGAGTGGGCCTTACAGAATCCACCAATTGAGCTGAGGACGTGTGCTCCTGAGTTGGCACCGGTTCTAACGCATCTTTTGCAGTATTCCTACTCCCTAAGTGTAGTACCAAAATCATGGAAGATGGCTTTTGTCCACCCGATCCCTAAAAAAGTCGACGGCTCGGATCCGTTTAACTACAGGCCTATCGCCATCACTTCCTTCTCTATAATAATGGAATCCGTTATAAACTGCCAGCTCACTCTCACTTTGAGGATCAAGATGATCAAGCTGATTAGTGATCACCAATACGGTTTTCATCGGGGTCGATCAGCTGGTGATCTTCTGTTCTACCTGACTCATAAATAGGTAGAGGCAGTAGAGTTCAAAGGGGAGGCATTGGCCGTTAGTTTTGACATTGCGAAGGCCTTCGATCGGGTTTGGCACAAAGCGCTTCTTTCGAAGCTCCCTTCCTATGTGCTTCTTGAGAAATTATGCAATCCGATCACCAGCTTTCTTGCAGATCAGAGCATCAAGGGCGTTGTAGATGTTGCATGCTCCGACTACAAGCCTATTAATGCTGGTGTTCCACAAGGCTGCGTGCTATCACCAACGCTGTTTTTCTACATATCAATAATATGTTGCAAACCGGTAACATTCATTGCTATGCGGATGACAGCATTGGTGATGCTCTATACACCGTCCGTGCCAATATTGCTCGGGAAAACGTTGCCGAGTACCGGGAAAAACTTGTGTTTGAAGTCGAGTTTTCGCTGAACAAAGTCTCGGATTGGGGGCGACTAATTCTAGTCCAATTTAATCATCAAAAGACTCGCTAAAAAACCCCCCTTCGTCTTATCTCCACAGTTTAAAGGCACTCCCCTTGTTACCTCATCCAGTGACGGAATCGGCGTCTACATATTGAATGACGTGCAGTTTCGTGGTCACTTGGAAGAGAATGCTAAATTGGCCTCTAAAAAGCTTGGCGTGCTCAGCAGAATGGGACAGTATTTCAAGGCACACCGCCTGTAACTTTACAAGGCGCAGGTTCAGCCTCACATGGAATACTTTTCCCATCTCTGGGCTTGGGCTCCCCCGTGCCAGCTCCTTCCACTTGACTTCCAGTGCAGAGCGGCTCGAATCGTCTATATACTAATAGACTTAATACAATAAATGGTCTTTTTTATATCCTCATCAGCAACGGGAGAAAAATAAATGTGCAGTTATGAGTTTGTAGCATGGAATGCAAATAAGAAATAGTACTTGATTTAACATTTGTAGAAATGACTGCAGGGTCTATGTTATTTGTAGGTTTACCGACCCCGATCGTCCGGAGAAATTTCTATGTTGCAGCCATAGAAGCGTACATGGTATTATGGTGAATATATAGGTAGTGGCGTTTAGCGGCTCTTACCATATGATTACATCGATTTCACGCAGCTTTACATTTTATAGAATTGAGTTCACAACGGTTCTGCTTGATTTTCCTATATATCTAATCGCGCTGAGACATGGCTTTACGGATATTTTCAGTAATCCGTGGCGCAGACGAGCATTTTAAACTAAACTCAAGAATAGGTGCGAGTTTGTTAAACAGCTTATGAATATTAGAGTTAAATGTGGTTATCTTGTCAGCAATACTCTCTGCGTTAAAATTATCGCTCCAGACTAAAAGCGAAGCATCATGTTGAACCGTTTCTTACACTTAGCCTAGTAAAATTACGCAGAGGCACTATTACTAGCTTTACTTTGACTGCCTCTTTGATCTAGTGGTTGTAGTAGAGCGACTACTGATCATGAGGTCCTGGGTTCGAATCCCGGGTCGGGCCAAAAAAATCAGTTATTGAGTTTTTCTGTCCAGAAATTCTCAGTAGCTGCCCGGAGTCAGGAAGTTGGCGGTGTCTCACCCCCGTGCCTCGGAAAGCACGTTAAGCCGTTGGTCCTGCGCCTGACCTCTCTCCGGTCGTGTCGGTTTACCGTCCCATCGGATTATGAGAGTGAGGGAATAGAGACTGCACCTGTGCTTGTGCATACACTTTGGCACTATAATCCTGTCCTGCGTCCATGGCTAGCCTCCGTTGAGGCAGGCCGCCGTGACCGAAATTCGGTCTGGAGGACATTATTACTAGTTTTACTTTTGGAGGTTTAATTTTATAGGAAATGAACAGTCATGTCTCGAGAAACCAGGAACAGGAATCTATCCGTGGTAGGCAAAACGTTCATCTAAGGAGACTAATGTCAAATCTAACAATGTATCATCAGTAGTAAGATTTTGATGGGTGGTATCAAGTGGAAGTATTGAAAAATTTGCCGATTCAATAATCTGGGTGTATCACTGAGAAGATTCGTATTAAGTTACTCATTAAAATGTGATGTTGATTTAGAGCAAACTGAAAAAGTGCCTCTTCAAATTCACATAAATAACTGGAATTGGGTGGAAAATAAATTAAACAAAGCATAATCTTATTTTCACTAACAACAATCTCTAAAAAATATATTCAAATGATCCAGTACATTGTGAAGGTGGGGTGATAAAATTTTGTAAAGAATACCACTTCGCAGGTGTACTGCCCCACCACCTCCTCTTTTATCAATGCGATCGTCACGAAGTTAAATAAAACCTGGTATTTCGTAAGAAATAGAAGGCAACGTTGGGTTTAACCAGAGATAAGTAAGTATCACGTGGATGCTTTAATTATTAAAAGTTTCTAAAAGGTCATTGTAATGCTGCGGAATACAGCGAATACTATACTGCATTAATGTGACAAACGTTGAAAATTTTATTATAATTAATCTAATTTTGAGTTAGGAGAGAAGGAAGTGTACTTAGTTCTAAGTTAGAGCACAGAATAAATAATAGTACTACGTACAGAAGTTACAGTCCTTTGATACTGACTGCTTGCCGACGTTTAGTAGCCTACATAATTATTATTAATTATATAAATAGCGCTCGCAAGATAAATAAAACTTTATCGTTGCGCGAGAGTGTCCGTATTACTTTGCATCTTTTCCCCTTCCTGCGTTACGGTGGACTTTCCGTTGTCACCTACGGTACTAGTTCAGCATACCGAGGAATTATCTAGTTGTTTTTGGTAATGGAAAGTCTTTGATCGCTGCCACTTTCGTCTCCATTGGACGAGTTCCCTGCGCTGAAATGTGGTAACCTAAAAGTCTACTTCTTTGACACCTACTATACTTTTAGAAATATTTATGAGTACTCCGTACTTTTTGAGTCGGCGGAAAAATGTCTTGAGGTGTTCCATATGCTCTTCTTCGGTATGAGAGAATATTAATATGTCGTCAAGATATCCAAATGTGAAATCTAGTTCTTGGAGTACCTAATCTATGACTCTTTGAAACGTCTGATTTGCATCCCGGAGACCAAACATCATGAATGGGAACTCGAACAACCCAAACGGAGTTGTGATCGTTGTCTTTTCGGTATCACTCTCTACTACATGAATCTGATATATTATATTACAACCAGCTAACTGATGAGCAAAATCTTGAATGTTTCTGAGCGGGTAGCGATCCGGGATGGTTCGTGCGTTTAAAGATCGGTAATCACCACAAGGCCTCCAGCCATCGTCTTTTTTGCGTACTACGTGTAGTGCACTGGACCAAAAGCTTTCCGAGCGTCGTGCTGCGGTGTGCCGCTTTTTAACATTTTCTCAAATTCATTTCTAGCTATGAGTAGCCTATCAGGAGCTAAACGACCAGGTCGTGCTGCTACTGGAGGTCCTGGGGTAACGCGTATGTGTGGCTTGGTGTTATGTTTGAGTTCTGACGTCGTACCAGCCGGTTTCGTTATGGTAGGGTATTGGCGAAGTAATTCGTGATACTTTGAACTACTATTAACAGTTATTGAGAGACTTGTGAGGCCGTCGATTAGTCTACGATGACGGCAGTCGACTAATAAATCGTAATGACTTAGAAAGTCAACTCCTACGATGGGCTTGGAAACATCTGCCACGATAAATTTCCAAGCAAAGTCCCTACGAAGTCTAAAGTCCAGATGAAGTTGAACATATCCGTAAGTGGAAATAACGCTACCACTGCTGCCATTTGCCATTTGCTGCAAAAAGTTCGTGTTTGCAATTTTTTATTGGACCCTTCATCATTGTCTGTGGAAAAACACGTAAGTCGGAACCTGTGTCAATGAGGTAATTAATTTTACTTTTACTCATCGGTGATGAGAAGACGGCTTTACAAGTCTGGCAGTCATTCGCCGTCACTAATGGCTGCACTGGTCTTTTCCCGACTTGAAATTACAGGGTATTGTGCATTTTGTTGAATTAACGCCGAACTTTCTGTGGTACCAACATATGCTGCTGTCAGAACGCGAGCGAGATCGTAAACGGAACCTAAATCGCCTGTTGCGTGACGAGGATTTGGTTTGCCTATTTATCTGTGTTGTTAATGCAGAAACTTGTTTCGTCAGCTCCGCGATCTGAATGGCCATTGCTTCCATAGCAGCATACGGTGTACGAATTTGTTGCAGTGTACAGGAAGATGTCGATGGAGAAACCTCGTTTAAGTGTCCTCAAAGCAAGATGTCATTTATTTTGTCAGCTAATTCAGACAATTTATCTAATGGCATCTCTGCATTTGATGCGACAATAGCCTGCATATTTCGAGGTACTCTACTCGACTGAATTGTGCGTATAAAATTTTCGGGGACACTAGGACCTGCTAGATGTATAAGATAACGCAAACATTGTGACGGTTTGCGACTTCCGAGCTCTTAATGCAATAAAAACTGTTTTACCTTATTTTTCGGGAAGCGGAAAGTCGACTAATCAATTCAGATTTAAGAGTTTCATATTTATTTACTCTAGATGGGTTGATAATGACATCTTCGACTTCAGCTGCGTATTCGTGATCAAGCTGGGATACAATATAAAAAATTATGTGGTGTCACTTTCAGTATTCGTTAAAATAAATTGTCCCTCTATTTGAGTGAACCGTAGAGCTGGTCGGTCAGGCCAAAATGGAGGTGGTCGAACGCCTTCTCTAAATGTATTTGATTTAATTTCTCCACTAGTGGCGTCATCGGAATTTTCACGTTCGACGTTCTGCATCAGAGGCTTATTTTTGACAATAAAAATTAAATAAACTCACGTTTCATAACTTCCTACTAAAATCCTTCGGTAACTTTTAAGCTTTTCTTATCTTCCTATCTTATCATTCTTTAGAATGATAAGATAAGAAGATAAGATAAGAAAAGAAAAATATCTAAAACATTTTGTTGGTCATTTAGCGTCTATCCACGCAACAATTATAGTAGGATTTGTTATTATTTATGTGCGTTCTTTGTCAACGTGATTTGAATATTATATTTATTATGCTTTGCGTTTGTCACTTTTAACAAAATCAGAGTGTTAGGTTGTTGAAAATTACTTTCGCGGCTTAACTAAATGAGTTACGCAGAATTAGGTAACCGTAATTTACCGTAAGGCCGCAAAGTCCGCCTAGTAGTATACATAAAAGCGCCCATGTTGACGCGCTGTCAGCTTATAAGACTATTGTATGTCAAAAACAGCTAGGAGTGAAATATTCTTAAGTGTTTAGTTTTCGACTGAGCAATAAAAATAATAATGTTGTTAATCTTCAATATATATATATATATATATATATATATATATATATATATATATATATATATATATATATATGTATATATAGTCATTTGTTACATCGCGTAACTTCTAAACGATTTAACACTACGATTAAAATATTAAAATTGTAGTGGTAATAGCTATACGAGAATGCGATAGGTGACGCTGTAGTCGAGTTTTTAACAATTGCTATATTTATAGTTCAAAATGTTGACTTGAGTCTGAAATCTCTTCATTATTCACAGTTAAAGTTGCGTCCTTCTCGACAAGTTCATCAGTCTGTTCCACGATCTTTTTTTTCTGTTAAAGCAGCCCAGCGTTCTTATTAAACAGGTTCATCCTCTATCTTTTATACACATATCCTATACCCTTAAACCAGCAATACTTATATATATATATATATAATCGGAATCAGTGGCGAAGCTTCTATACAAGCCCAAAAGCCCGGCTTTCCTCATTAAGATGAATCAATCAATTATATCAAGTAATAAAATAACTGTTGCCAACCCGCTCGCCAAGCGTGGCAACTATGGCAAATACCCCCCAATGAACAAATACACAAACAGACGGCCCCCAGTCCCCGGCGGCCCCGCTATTCCTGGCTACGGTGGCGACCATGGTAACGGCGGGGCAGGGGGTGCTAAGAATCTCCGGTGGAGGTTCGGTTGCCACCTACGACGACTCGACCTGGCAACATATAACGCACGCACCCTGAGGACTGACGAGAAGATACTGGAGCTGGAAGAAGAGGTAGACAAGTTGCGCTGGCATATTATTGGATTATCCGAGGTCCGAAGAGAGGGGGAGGACACGGCAATCCTCGAGTCCGGCAACTTGTTCTATCACCGGGAGGGCGACCATCTGTCCCAAGGAGGTGTCGGATTTATCGTCCACAAATCTCTCGTCAACAACGTTGTAAAGATTGGGAGTGTGTCGACGAGGGTCGCGTACCTGATACTCAGAATCACCAAACGGTATTCGCTGAAGGTCATTCAGGTTTACGCACCAACCTCGGCACATCCCGATGAGGAGGTGGAGGAAATGTATGAGGATATTTCCAGAGCCATACATTCCTCCAAAACCCACTACACGGTGTTGATGGGAGACTTCAACGCAAAACTAGGCACAAGAGAAAGCGGTGAGCTGAAGGTAGGGAAATTTGGAGTAGGGCAACGGAACCGAAGGGGCCAGCAGCTGGCCGACTTTATGGAGAAAGAGGGACTCTTTATGATGAACTCTTTCTTCCAGAAGCGGCCCCACAGGAAGTGGACCTGGTCGAGCCCCGACGGTTCGACAAAAAATGAGATTGACTTCATTATGACGACCAGACGCCAACTGTTCAGTGATGTCTCAGTGATCGCAAGGGTGAAAACTGGCAGCGATCACCGAATGGTTAGAGGCACACTGAACCTAAACGTTAAGTTGGAGAGGTCTCGTCTAATGAAGTCAACGCTCCGTCCCCCTCGTGCTCTAATCCAGAATCCCGAAACCTTTCAGCTCGAGTTACGTAACCGCTTCCAGTGCCTAGAAGATTGCAATGCAGTGGACGATATGAACGACAAGCTCGTGGAAACTGTCCATGCGGTCGGAGCTAAGTTCTGTAAGACCCGCCGCAGAAGAACACAAAAACTCTCCGATCACACTCTTAATCTCATGGCTGTTAGACGGGAGATGAGGCTGCAATCGTCAACAGATTTGACAGCATACAGGCAACTGAACAGACAGATCTCCAAATGCATACGGCGAGACTTACGCAACTTTAATACTTCTCGTATTAAAGAAGCGATCGAGCGGAACCAGGGCTCCAAAGTCTTTGCCAGAGATCTGTCTGCCAGAAAGAGCCAACTGTCAAGGCTGAAGACTGAGTGTGGCAACATCGTTTCCGGGACACCTGAGATTTTGAGTGAGATTGAGAGGTTCTATGGGCAGCTGTACACATCATCGTTGGAGCCACACGCAAGTGTGAGTAACGATCCAAGAGCAAGTCTTATCCGACACTATTCCGATGATATCCCGGACGTCAGTCTAAGCGATATTAGAATGGCTCTCCAGCACCTTAAAAACGGCAGGGCCCCAGGCGAGGATGGAATTACAGCGGAGCTTCTGAAAGCGGGTGGAACACCGGTACTTGAAGTCCTTCAGAAGCTCTTCAATTCCGTCCTCCATGGTGGCACTACTCCAGAGGCGTGGAGCAGAAGTGCGGTGGTCTTGTTCTTTAAGAAAGGCGACAACGCTCTCTTAAAGAACTACAGACCGATTTCCCTTCTGAGCCGCGTCTACGTGCTGTTTTCGAGAGTCATTACGAATCGTCTCGCACGCAGACTTGACGACTTCCAGCCTCCCGAACAAGCCGGTTTCAGAAAAGGCTTCAGTACCATAGACCACATACATACCCTGCGGCAGATTGTACAGAAGACTGAAGAGTACAATCTGCCACTTTGCCTGGCGTATGTGGACTATGAGAAAGCCTTTGATTCCGTCGAAATTTGGGCGGTGCTACAGTCCCTTCAGCGGTGCCAAGTTGACTGTCGGTATATCGAAGTGCTGAAGTGTTTGTACAGTAGGGCTACGATGGCTATCCGAGTACAGAACCAGAGCTCGAAACCTATCCAACTGCAGAGAGGTGTAAGACAGGGTGACGTTATATCCCCGAAACTCTTCACCGCTGCATTGGAAGACGTTTTCAAGCTACTGGACTGGAAAGGATACGGTATTGACATCAATGGCGAGTACATCACTCACCTTCGATTTGCCGACGATATAGTCCTTATGGCAGAATCGCTGGAGGACTTAAGCACTATGCTCAATGACCTCAATAGTGCCTCCCAACGGATAGGTCTTAAGATGAACATGGACAAAACAAAGATCATGTTCAATGTCCATGTCACACCTATGCCGGTAGTTGTTGGGAGCACTATGCTCGAAGTTGTTGACGAATACGTTTACCTGGGACAAATAGTCCGACTAGGTAAGTCCAACTTCGACCGAGAGGTCAATCGACGGATTCAACTCGGCTGGGCAGCGTTCGGGAAATTACGGCATATCTTTTCGTCAGGTATACCTCAATCTCTAAAAACTAGATTGTACAACCAGTGCGTGTTGCCAGTGATGACTTACGGATCTGAGACGTGGTCCTTCACTGCTGGCCGTATGAGGACGCTTAAGGTCGCTCAGCGAGCTATGGAGAGGGCTATGCTCGGAGTTTCTCTGCGTGATAGACTCAGAAATGAGGATATCCGCAGTAAAACCAGAGTGACCGACATAGCCCAACGGATTAGTAAGCTGAAGTGGCAATGGGCCGGCCATATAGCTCGAAGAACCGATAACCGATGGGGAAGAAAGGTTCTCGAGTGGCAGCCTCGTACCGGTAGGCGTAGTGTAGGGCGACCCCCCACTAGATGGAGTGACGACCTGGTAAGACATGCAGGAAGTCGATGGATGCAGGTGGCTCAGGACCGTGCTTTGTGGCATTACTTGGGGGAGGCCTATGTTCAGCAGTGGACTTGTGAAGGGCTGTAATGATGATGATGATGATGATGAATAAAATAACTCGTAAACTGTTTCAAACCATTTCCCCGTGCACTCTGTTCGACCTCGTAGCCTTACGAATACTGCTGCTGTCATACATAAAAGGAGAGTTGAATTTAGCGATTGGTTTTCTCCCTCGCACGCGTGGGCTTTTTACCGGGCTTCCGAGAAGGCGATCGCTCCCTTTCTAACCTGTGGCAAAATGTTCTATAATGAAATATAACTACGATTGTATAAATAGCAATTAGTATGGAGATAAAAAGCCCGGCTTTTTAGTGACCATTAATTTTTTCCTCAGAGCGGGACGCCTTTAAAATTATTATAGTTCTAACACTTTTGACTGCCTTCTTGGTCTAATGGCAGTAAACGTAATTGCTGATCATGTGTTCCCAAGTTCGAAACCCGAGTCAAGTATGAAGTTAGTCGAGAGAGGAGGCGCGCGGCCGACGCCGACGAGCCGACGATATGTTAGCAAGTTCACGTCACATTTCAATGTTTAGTGTTTACATTGTGTCAAAAAGTACTTTGTGCATTGTGTGTTGAGCTTTAGCGAATGTATTGCGAGTTTAAAATTTATGCTTTTTTTAAAAAAATTAATGAAAATGAAGGGAAAGAGTGTTCCTTGTGATGAATTGAAGTGTGTTAAAGTGCTAATCGGCGAGGAAAAGGTAAATCTTTAAACTTTTTTGAAATAATATACAAGGTCAAGAGTGTATTTCAGACTTATCAATTAAAAACAGTTATTGGTACAATTAAAATGTTCACCAACATTTTACGTGGACGTAATTAAATCTTTCCTTAAGAAAGCGAGACGATTCCACTTATCTTATCTCTTATCCATTAGAATGTAAATAATTTGTTTTTTTTTATTTTGTACATAGTTTGTTTGTACTTTGTTCATGTTTTACTTTTGTTCATGTATTGTATTGAATGTAAATATTTTTTTTCTTTCACTTAAAAAAATTCAAAAGGCCTTCTTTAAAGCCACCGAAGCTATGCAATTGCTGATATGTAATAAAATCTATCTAGCAGTAGTATGCCTTCTGTGTGCTTTATTAAATACGTCCTTGACAGCACTGAATATGAAACTGAAGCGTGGAGACAAATCAAGATTGGTGTATTTTTATAAAACTGCTAAAAACAACAATCTATATTTTTATCAATTTATATCTTGGGCTTGCCCTAGTTTGGAGCTGTAGCTTTGCCACTGTCGGAATCTCGGAAACGGCCCCAACGATTTTCATAAAATTTAGTGTCCAGGGAGTTTCGGGGGCAATAAATCGATCTAGCTAGGATTTATTTTTAGAAAATGTCCTTTTGTCCGTGTTGTCAGGCAATAAAAAAACTGCTACAATATAAGAAGGTAAATTTTGACACGTCAGTAACGATCGTAATAGCTCAGGTGGGATGTCGGTCGGGCGTGATATCGGAGTTCCTTGGTTCGCATCCTGTCTCTGGTCCGGCTTTTTTCTTTTTTTTTCAAGTTCCCTTCTTTTGTCAGAAAATCTATTATTTCAAGCCCTTTTTTTAGTATTTTTTTAAAAATATGAAAACGTTAATAAAAGTAATTGCAATCATGATTTTTATTCAAATAACCAGTTCAGTTTTTTCTATTCTGTCAATAAGATCAAAAAATATTATTTATGTTTGATCAGTATGTAATTTATAAATGTAATTTCAAAAAAAAAACCGAGCAAAGCCGGGTACTTTGGTACTGACACATGCATGACTAACACACGCGAAAGAGCCCCGAAGGTTTTCGACAGATTCAACTCGGCTGGACAGCGTTCGGGAAATTACGACATATCTTCTCGTCAAGTATACCTAAAAACCTGAACACTAGATTGTACAACCAGTGGGTGTTGCAAGTGATGAATTACGGATCTGAGACGTGGCCTTTCGCTGCTGGCCGTATGTGGACGCTCAAGGTCGCTCAACGAGCTATGGAGAGGGCTATGCTCGGGGTTTCTCTGCGTGATAAACTTAGAAATGAGCATATCCGCAGTAGAACTAGAGTGACCGATATAGGCCAACGGATTAGTAAGCTGAAGTGGCAATGGGCCGGCCATATAGCTCGAAGAACTGACAAGCAATGGGGAAAAAGGTTCTCGAGTGGCAGACTCGTACCGGTAGGCGTAGTGTAGAGCGACCCCCCACTAGATGGAGGTGTGATCTGGTAAGACATGCAGGAAGTTGATGGATGCAAGTGGCTCAGGACCGTGCTTTGTGGCATACCTTGGAGAAGGTCTATGTTCAGCAGTGGACTTGTGAAGAGCTCTTATGATGATGATGATTACCTCCCACAAGTTCAAGGTTGGTACAGCAGTACCGGTTAACCTTCTTTTATTGATAGCTTTGGGTATTATCAAAATGATCGGAGCAAATGGTGCTAGTCCGTTTAGGTATCCAAGATTCATGATTTCTAAAGGCTGCAATCCAAGTCTGTTGCTTACTATAAATTCGGCAGACAAACCCGAAAGGTTAAATAACTTGTCAATAGCTAGTGTGGTTTTACAGTGACGCTTTCGCCAGCGCGGTTGATAAGCGTCGTGGGCCACGAGCGTTGCGTCTCTTGGATCGTTACATAGTGTAACCAACACGCGCGGATGGCCCGCGCTGGCGGCATTCAGCCGCGCGTTTCAACAGTAAACGAAACTGCGCGACTCTAAGCTCGTTTTATAGTATACGGGCCGCTCTTACCACCCGCGCTGGCGAAAGCGTCACTGTAAAACCACACTAAAGTTGTGGCGTACATTACCACATTGTAGTACTTTCGGTTGCAGGGTATACCAATTTATTTTATAAAAATTGCATACCTTTGCTGCGAAGTGGAAAGTGTTGATTTTACTCATTTAACCTTTATTTTGTATAATATTTTGGTAAATACTAGTTATCGATTATATTAAATTAGAATATATTCAGAATCGTATTGAAATTGAGCTTAATATTTAAATCGTTCGACAAAGTCCACTACACATCTTAATGTAATGATTATTATTCATCACAAACTTAGTTAATAGGAAATAAATTTTCATTAATATATTTATTTTGAGTAGTAAATTATATTTATTTTAATATCGCTTTTTTTACTTCATGAACTATGCTGGCAGCACTTGTTATTTTACGAAAATATTCAGAAAATACGAGTTTCAGTTACACAGATGAAAAGTCACGTTGTCCTTTTGTAGATTTGACGGTTTTGCTCGTTTTTTTCATGAAAATACACTGCAATTCGGCATTTCTATCGAAGCTCGATTGCCTGGCACGATCACTTGCGGAATGGCGCACAACGAGGCGTAACTAGTTTTATATAACGGGTACGAGTCGGACTCTCGTACCTTTTATAGAGGGGTATGCCTTGCGATGCCGTCTTCTTTGGTTTAATACTCAAAGGTTTTTAAGATTTATTCTAGACTTTTTCATCCAAAAATTGCCACTTGAGAATTTTTTTATCATTTTGTTTTTGATTATTATTGTGTATAGAAAAAAAGACCCATACCAACCGATATCTAAATGGTGAATCTCACCATCATCCTTCACAGTTAGCTACCGTGGGTAAATCTTTGTTTCAGAGAGCACGAGGGATCTGTGACAGAAAACATCTGGCCGCCGAGCTTCGGCATGTCAAGCAGGTATTGCAAGACAACAAGCTTCGGGTCCCGCGCGTACGTCACAGTGAACGAGTGAAGCCGGCCACAGTCGAGCGCGCGCCTGCTGTTCTACCGTATGTTAGAGGAGTCACAGACAAGATTGGCTACATCTTGAAGCGAGCGTCCATTAAAACATACTACAAGCCGCCGAAGAAGATTAGTCAATTTTTACCATCCATCAAATGAAATATTCCTCTACAAGATGCAGGTATGTACAAGCTAGATTGTGAATGTGGTCTCTCTTACATAGGTCAAACAAAAAAATCTATTAAAACCCGCGTGAAGGAACATATAGCTGACGTGAAGCACCGACGCTCCGGGAAGTCTGCAGTCTGGGAACATGTTCAAGATCGTCCCCACCATTACATTAGATTTGATAAACCACAAATTCTCGCAAAAGAACACCGATTCCTACCAAGGATGATACGCGAGGCTATTGAAATTAAAAAACATCCAAATTTCAATAGAGAAGATGGATGGGTGCTGCCAGCTACTTGGGATCCTATAATTTACAAAATTAAATCCAAATACCCAAGCATACCACTGTAAGACTTCATGATACTATAAGCTCATTTTGCGTAAATCGGACCAAAAATTAATATTCAGAAACTGAAGGTAGCCGGACTAACTATGACATTGGGATGTCAAACATCTTAGTCCCCCCGTGGCCACGGGTGCTGTAAAGCACCCGAAACGTCGGGATAATAAAAATAAATTAAAGTTGAATTAAACGCGATAAAATCCGTAAATAATAGTTTTATTCAGTGAAATTTAGTATGTTTTACAGCGAATCCACTCAAAGTTCGTAAAAATCATACCAAACTAAGTACTTATTCGATTTTTGTAGAAAATATAATATATTCCTACGCATACTTTAAAAATACAAACATTTTCTCAAATGGGTAACCGAGAATTTATCCGCAACCGCCGTATTTCTTAAGATTTTTTTGATTACTTTCAAATTTGTTCGTATTGTTTTTGTTTTATTAAGTTAATAATTTCATAAGCAAGTAATCTGTACTATGTAGAAGTACATAAATTCTTTCTTATTTGAAATATTATATGACATTGGGACGTCAAACATCTCAGTCCCCCCGTGACCACGGGTGCTGTAAAGCACCCGAAACGTCGGGATAGTAAAAATAAATTAAAGTTGAATTAAACGCGATAAAATCCGTAAATAATAGTTTTATTCAATGTGTAGTGTTCGCGTAAATTTAAGAAATCATTATACTAAATTTCAGCTTATAAAACTTTGTAACGGCCACTTGCAACAATGGTACAGAGCAACTGTGAATAAAAGTTTTTATTTTATAAATAAGTCTGTTTTTATAGAATATTATCCATATTTATATAAATTTCTACAAAACTACCAAGGCATAGACCACAGTAAAGTATTTTAGTGTAAAAAAAATCGGGGGGAAAACAGACATAATATGATAGGTCATAATATGACAGGGCATCAAACGTCCGCTTGCAACATGCAGTTATAATGTGACAGCTCATCAAGAGAAGGGTTATTCAACTAACTTCATCTATAGTATGTTTCTAGGGCAGGCGGAAAAAAGTACATTGACCTCAAGTATTATGTTAGCATCGAAACAAAACGACAGTTCAATAACTGTAAAATGTATGGAAGCAATCTTCCATACATTTCTTTATAGATTATATCTACGCTAAGCGTGTCTTATGTACGGGGTAGGGTGAAGTAAGCGGTCATTCAGAGATAATAAACCTGTTTCGACGCGGTTTGCGATAGATCTCACGCTGTGCGTATTTGAGAAAGCGGATTGAGCAGAACTCATTCCTCATTCCGCTTTGGGATGCGCTTGGGTGTAGATAGTTTGAGATTTAAAATTTTCGGTTATAGTAGTTGTTTTAATTTATATTAAGTTTGTTTTGTTAGTTATATTATTACGTTTTGTATCAAAGTTTTTGTTATTGTTTTGTGACGTTTTGTATATTATCACTAAATCTCATAAAGACTTTACGTCGCCACGAAAGAAGCGGAAAGTGTCGCATATTTCGGAAACTGAAAAAATAATGATGATAAACATCTATAAATACGTAAATGAAACGTAGTCTAGTGACGTAATCCATCCAAAACGGATATGAAAAACAAGACTGCCAATATTTTAGGTCGTCAATGTGACGGACTCTTCTACGTCTTCATTATCATAAAATGATTCTGAAATAGATACAGATAAATAGTCTGTCAAGTGTCTCTGACAATCTATTATGAGAAGTTTTATGCATGCTTCAAGGTTGGCTGCTTAAGACGCTACCCTGACCAAAACCTGGCAAAAGTGCGTTTTTCAGACTCTATTATCTCATTAGTTATGAAAAATAAACTACTTCTAAAAGTACATTATTAATGTTCGATATCTTATCATCGCATTCCACGTTCTAATTTATTTTTATGTGCTATAAATACATTTAAAATCAACTTTTAAAAAATGACTAAAATTCTTGATTACATGCATCTGTTGCTAAACGCAACGCTCTAATCATTTGAGGATAACACTAATGGATAGATAATGAAAAAATCTATATTCTCCACGTTTTATTTAAATTTTTAAGTTCGTTTTTTCTCTTTTAATTGAAATAATTCCGAAAATTGTGTAACTTCTATGATAAAGGGGCGTGCGCAGAGTGCGGGCGGCATTACGCTGTATGCGTTTGTACGAGGTGGCCGCGTCGCTGGTCGCTGCGTCCGCATTTCGCCGCAAACATAATATTATTTGAGTACCTACCAACCGATGCGCTTACGTCACGGTATATTATCCGTATCTTAGAAATAAATATTACAGCCGTGCGGTAAGTAAACATGCGATAGGGCTGCTGCCTCCAGTATTTTTACATTTGCCCATTGATTTATGTGTTTTATAACTCAATGCATTTTCCTACTTTGTGTTTCCATTTAGTTTTATGATTGTACTTAAATATACTTTTTTATATAAACAAATATAATAGGTACTTTGTGAATTGAATAGGAAGTGTTCAATAAAAATGCGTGTCGTTTTATGATTGGTAGATTTAATTAAAAAACCATGTTTATGTTTGAATAACAAATCGGTCTTATAAATTTGCGGCCGAAAAATATTTGCGCCTCGGCTGAGACGTACGAAATGCTTTATTATTAAAATTTTAAATATAAAAAATCCGCATTATAATATAAAGCTTAATTAAAAATTGTTTTGGGAAACATGGACAAGTTGGAGTAAAGGAATATCTTTTACTTGGTTATTAATACTGCAGCTATTTTACAATTTATAGTGTTTTAAATGAAGTTTGGATTTATTATTTTTTTATTTCTATTCTATTTTCTGAAAGGGTCCTAGGAAAGGAATTATCCACCGCGCTGCCCCACTGCGTGTTGGCGAACTTTGCATGTCTTCGAAATATTATTTTTCTTATTTCTCAGACATGCAGGTTTCCTCACAATGTTTTCCTTCACCACTGAGCACGTGGTAAATCAACACTTAAAATTGCAATTACAATATTATTGGTGCCGGCGGGGATCGAACCCGGTTTGCTCGCACACTGTGAAAATTTTAGCAAGCGCTAACCATCTGAGCTACCACGGCTCCTCTCCTCTCGAGCTAGAGACTTTATTTTATTTATCGTCAGGCCTGTTGGTCTAGTGGTTAGTGACCCTGACTGCTATGCCGTAGGTCGTGGGTTCGATTCCCACCCAGGACAAATATTTGTGTGATGATTTATCTATAATATTTATGTATTTAGAAATATATAAGTATGTTTATCAGTTGTCTAGTACCCATAACACAAGCTCTGCTTAGCTTGGGACTAGATGGCGTTGTGTGATATTTGTGGAATATTATTATTATTATATTATTATTGTTGGGGTATCTGTATAGTTTTCTCATCTGGTTGGTTTTTATAAATATAAATTAAAATGAAAAGATAAATATACATAAATATCAATAAAATAAAATAAATACAAAAAATATACAAATAAATAAAGATCCAACCATATTAAATAAAAAATAGTCTCCTATCTTTCTCTCTATGTTTTGATCTCCTAAAACGAGTTTGAGTTGGTAAAATCAAGGCAAACTTAGGGTAGGGTTGACAATTATTATTTTGATAATAAAACTAGTGAAATTCCGCGGTCTTATATGCGCAAGCGTGAACGTAGTTAGAACATAATATAACCTTTATATTTTACATAAATATCCTAAAAAACTTATTATTTTAATATTTTACTAAGTACCTATAAAATTAACAAGTTTATTGCATTTTTATTTGAGCAATTTTTTATGCAATTTCTTTATCTACGTCTATTTTTAGGAACCTTTATTTAGTCTGAATCATACATAACACTATATTACTGATTTACTTACTTATACGTAGTTTTTTTTTTGCAGTTACAAATATCTTGTGAGGTTGAAAAAGGTAGTAATGAAAATAATAATTGACGTCAACAACCACTTTTCATATCATGGTCCATTAGGTTGCAGCTTCACCGAACCACAACTTATAATAATAATAATAACAATAATAATATAATATTATTTTGTATTTATTTTATTTTATTGATATTAATGTATCTTTATCTTTACATTTTAATTTATAATTTTTATATATTTAAATATTTATATAACCGAACCAGATGAGAAAATTATACGGCTCCAACGATTTTAGCGACGAACGCTTGGATTTATTTTTAGAAAATGTCCTTTTGTCCATGTTTTCAGGCAATAAAAAAGCTGCTACAATATAAGAAGGTAAATTTCGACTAATCATTAACGGTCGTTATAGCTCAGGTGGTATGTCGGTCGGGCGTGATATAGGAGTTCCGTGGTTCGCGTCTTGGCTTTGGTCCCGCTTTTTTTTCCTTTTTTTTTCAAGTTCCCTTCTTTTGTGAGAAAATTTATTATTTCAAACCCTTTTTTTTAGTAATTTTTAAAAATACGAAAATTTTAATTTCAAAAATTTAAAAAAAAATATCTATTTAGTTACTAATGCTATATTTATTATTTTAATAATTACCTACCCAGTAGGTAAATATTAAAATAATAAATGTAGCATTATAAACAGTAAATCTCCCTCAAACTCAATTTACTAATATTGCTCCTAAATAAGGAATAGCAGATAAAAGATTAGTAGGTAATAACTATATTTTTATTTTATCTCATCAATGCTCCAAAAAACCTCAAAATTATATTTGACCTCAAGGTAAAACATATCCTAAAATTCAGTAGCTAAATAAAATAATAATAACTACTATTCAAGTATATTTTCAATATGTAAGTAAATGAAAATAACAAAAATGAAGCACCATTAGCATGTAAAGTTCGAATCCATAATTAATATTTCGACAAATATTATAATTTACACTATAAAAAGCTAATTCAATATTAGCAGTATAGTATATAGTTAAAAATAATCAAAATAGTCATTTTTATTAATTAGATAATATATTAGAATACATAATTCTAATATAATGCAACTAATATACCGAATAAAGAAAATTAAAATACATTTATCATTGTACGCCGTGTCTATTTCCATAGAAGAGTTCATTGACATTGAAAAAATAATACTACGTTCGTAGCAGTAGGTGGCGTCTTTTGGCGATTTCTTACGCGATATATTGTAGCGAGCGTCGACAGACCAAACGCTCAAGGTCGTTCGCTGGAGGTAGCGCCTTAAGAATGCTTAGCATTAAAAATTCGTCTTTTTACCTGACCGCCAAGAAGTGGTTATGTTTTATACAAATACCTACCTACCTACTTATTAAAGTACTTACCTACTATTAACGTAATAATGAAAATTTTAATAACTCATGATTTATAAATAACTTAAATTAATATTAATTTGCTTTTTAATTCATTTAGGTGCAGAATAATCCTCTTTCTTTATTATATAATAATAGACTAATATATAGACGAAAATATAGAGTAAAGACTTTCACTTGGCACCCTTATCTTTCACTCTGATGATGTATGTAATGATAAAAGGATAAAAAAATGAACCTAAACAAAAAAAGATTGCCTACCCCGATGATATCGTCAAATGTCAATGTACTTTTTTCCGCCTGTCCTAGAAACGTACTATACTTGTTACTCATAAACAGCTAACTTCGCAGTCACTACTCACTGACGTCAGCGCCGCTATATATTCTACAATTTTCAAGGACAGGCGGGCTATGAGTAGTACGTAGTGATAGTTCTCCTGTTCTCTAACCTTATGGTCACAGATAGACAAACTGTCACTGTAGCCTAACAGTGGAAGGAAGGGCTAGAACCCAGAGCCGTAAAGCCAGTTAATAAAAAAAGACAGACTGTCACTGTCATTTATTTTATATTTACCGTAGCTTGCTACATATTTATTTATCTATGATTTACCGAGCCTCTTTTTTCTATGCTCAAAGCTTTCATGGTTTCATGCTTCTTTTCATAAACTAACTTGCTACCATATTATATATTTATTATTCCACCTATCATATGTATTGTACATACAAGAAAGATATCATTAAAAATTTACTTTAAATCTCAGTTTAATAATGTATTTCAATTTTTGTATGGTTTATGAACATTAGAAAGATTTTCTTCAAACGTTCATTTTGCTGTAATTTAATATTGCATTTTAATTGATCATCATACCGCTAATACTGAGCCTTACTTTGGATTTCTGGAGGTAAATAAATTCGTCAATTTTTTAACTATTTAATTATATTATAACACGTTTAATAGTTTAGTTGTTTTCTAGTCCAGCTATGGCGGATCAGTCATCGGTTTTAGCACTGGTTATATTAGCAGTTGGAGTAACGGTACATTTTTCGTTGCATAAGGTAGAGGAGGGTCATGTAGGAGTTTATTATAGGGTAAGTAAAGTTATCACATTGAGCATCATTTTTAAAATTCCTGCTGGACACAGACTTTTATAAATAGTAGAGCCATGCTGCAGCCATATTATGGTTGTAGCATGAGCAGCTACTCATGCTGAGCTGTGTTTCCCATGGTGATTGTAGAGAACTTATTTTATTACTTTATATGTCATAGAGCCACACTGCAGCTGTATTATGGTTGTAGCATGAAAGGGTCAGCTTGACCGGGGAAGAAACACACACTCACAGAATACCAGCGTAAAGCGTGAGTGTAGAGAACCGGAGGTCTGTTTTACTGGAATCGAGGCATTCCTCCTTAGTCCTAAGGAGTGACAACGCATCTGAATTTTGATTCTTAATCGAGGTTAAATGTAGATGACTGGGCCACAGCATCCGCTTACCATTAAACGGACTGTACTTCCTTGTCCTTTGTCACCCTAATTCTATAAAATAAAAAAACTGGAGACCTTTGTCATACTTATTCTATAAAAAGAAACATTGAAGAATATACTGTCTGTTCTATGAGCATGTTATTTGTTATTAATCTGTAATTCTAAAAAATTGCATTTCCATATTATAAATAAAAAATGGTAAAGAATATACATAATCAAAAGTATTTCAATGGGAAATCATAAATTTATAAATAATATTTGTATAGTGACTTAGCAATAACTCAGAAATCAATATGGAGTGCAGCTACATATATTACAAGTTAAAATTTTCTGGATTAGAGTAGAACATAAATAATTTGTGACACAACCACTCAGATTAGGATGATGAAATTGTTAGTTAAATTTACTGCAAGTGCAGTCAGTTGGGTGCGTAAAGTGGTGACCGGTGGCAACAATGTGATTGATTATGGCAGTGGCGCTAGTGGACATGTCACTGATGATACTCGACTTGCCATTGAGCACATTTTTGTAGTTTAAAATCATTATTATTATGAGTGTCATGAGGTTTTTGAATACTGCTTAATTTACTTATAATTGTTTTTAAATTTGTTAATATAAAATTACAAGTATTTTTTTATCTTAATGATTTGATTGTCCTTGTATCTATGGTCTGTATGCTTACTGGTTTAAGACACCTGTATGCCCGTTTTGAATTGGACTGAGTGGACAGTTTTATTACCTAAAGTATGTTTATTATGGGAAGCGAAAAAAGTTCACTGACTTACCTTCACTACGAAACTGATGGATGATTTCATAACCATGTGAAATCTTATATCTATCTCTTTCTTGCATAGAGGTGCTATTTTTACATGAGTGGATTTCAAAATAAAAGTTGTGGATGTCAAAATGGCAACCTTCCTTTGCAGTAAACATATGAACCACTTTTTGATTTAACATTTGCACAGTTGACAATACTTATCCAAATTTGTAAAAAAAAAAAAAGAAATAAATATTACATATTTATTGACTTTTACTTTTAAGGTTGCCCAAAGATATGTTATAACTTTTATGTGATACTTAGTATAGTCTTCATTGTTAGAATCACAGAGTTGAGTTAAAAAAAAAACTGTGCAATAAGGCCTGGGCATAAAAAATAAACATTCATAAGTAATTTTGCATGCTCTTAAATATACACATCAAACCTGGGGGTATAGCCACAGTTGAAAGATCTATCTTTAAACTGTGGCATAGCCAATTAGTAAATCAATAATAAAAGTGAATGTCATTCCCTTAAAATGTTTTCATTGAAATTACTATAATTCAGATAAAACTAGTGGCTAGTGGGTAGACAAGCCGCAATTTTTTTTTATTTATTTTGACAATAAGTAACATTATAAAGAACACAGGTAGCTGCGGGTCCTAAACTAAGCGCAGCTTGTATCTTAGGACCCTGGCATGCGATACAAAATGGTTTGTCACTGGACCTCATTTACATCGAGATAGTGTTAATATTGCGTGCTTGTCATCGGCCTTTAAAATTAATGCTTCTAATACAAAAACTAAGGAAGTATTGTTTTACTACATAAATAAATTTAAAATAAATAATAGCGCCTGCAAGAGATGATTCCGCAATAGTTGGAATAGGAATGATTACGTCTGGGTCTGGTTTTGTGTGGTGTGTGTGTGTGTGTGTGTGTGTGTGAGAGAGAGAGAGTGTGTGTGTGTGTGTGTGTGTATCTTATGTGCTATTTAATTAGCTCTTCAGTATCATTATATGTAAGAGTGTACAGCATGTTCTTTAATAGGGTTTTACATGAGGAAAGTAGCTGGTCTTTAAGGTCAATTATTTTTAATATTTTGTTGTAGATGAGAGGATACTTAAAATTAATGCAATACTTAAAATATTTTTCATACTTTTACAGGGTGGAGCATTACTCCCAGTGACCAGCCTACCTGGTTTTCATGTGATGGTACCTCTTTTGACCTCATATAAAGCTATTCAGGTAAGAAGATCCTTAAAGTATTATGTTCTCAACTTTGTAAATGTGTTTTGCTATAGATATTGTTATAATGTCATGCTGATATGTTGCTATAGTCAGTTTGGTCAGTGTAAAAAAAAAGGAAATAATGCATACATCCAACATGCTTAGAGATGTAAGCAACATTAAAGAAACCTGAAAGATTGATGTTTTTTTAAATATTTTGTGGATGTGAGTCTGCCAACTCCAATACTCTCATGGAAGCAGAGGACTAAGACTTACATATTTACATACAGTGAACACAAATATTATTTACAATTTACATCACTTTTACATAATTCTCACTAAATAAATATAATATATATTTGTTGTAGACCATGCTTCAGACTGATGAAGTAAAGAATGTACCATGTGGCACTAGTGGAGGTGTTATGATTTATTTTGAAAGAATTGAAGTTGTTAATAAACTAGAACCAAATATGGGTATGTATTTATTGTGTAATGCGAGCACAAGCTAGTTTTATCTGAATTATAGTAATTTCAATGAAAGCATTTTTTGATCACATTAATAAATTTGAGCCCATAGCTCAGGTTAGCTGTTGCCTTAAATTTCATAGTATGTAAGCAATCCGGGTTCGATCCCTGCCGGCACCAATGAAATTGTTAATTGCAATTTTTAATACTGACCATGAGTCATGAGTTTTGCACGTCTAAGGAGTTGAATATTTCTAGGACATGTGAAGTTTGGTAACATGCATCCTGCAGTTTGGTGTATTAATTTCTCCATAACTCTCTCAGAAAGAAGCCTGTGTCCAGCAGTGGGATGTATTTAAACTGTTAGACACTGGCTCTTCCAAGAATGTTCTAGTTTTGCATCACTTGGAAGCTTTATACAGCATACATCGCATGCTGGAGCTTAAGTACAGAGCCAATACCCTTGCACTGCTCACAATCTTAACAGTTTTCCTGTCCACGAAACAGACACAATAGTCAAACAATTGAAATGTTCATAATATATGATTTGTGGGACTTGGAAAGGGTTAAATTTTAATAAAATTTTGATAATTATATATATAATATGTTAAAGATATAAAAATTAAATAATTTGTATAAATTCCAGTATTAGATGTGGTTAGAAACTTTACTGCAGACTATGACAAGACACTTATATTCAACAAAGTGCATCATGAGTTAAATCGGTTCTGCAGTGCTCACTCTCTTCATGAAGTTTACATTGATCTCTTTGATCAAATAGATGAAAATTTGCGGACAGTGGGTATTACTTTATTTATTCTTTATTTTGAACACAATACCTTAATATTATACCTATTAATAACAGGAATAATAATGTTCCAATTATTTGTATGTAGTAAACATATTAATTTGTAAAAGTGACATATTTTGTAATTGATAGTATGGTTTTTTGTAGTTGCCTGATGTCATTGAAAGATGACTCATTAGTTTACAAACTTAAATATATCTTTTTTCTTTGTAAAACGTCATGAAAAACCAATAACAGTACATTTTTAAAAGTACCTGCTAGCAAATGCCCAACAAAATCTTAACCTTTAAACCTAATGTTTTTAGGCTTTACAAAAGGACCTCCATGAAATGGCACCAGGCTTGAGAGTGCAGGCAGTGCGGGTCACTAAACCAAAGATACCTGAAGCCATAAGGAAGAATTATGAACTTATGGAGTCAGAAAAATCTAAACTTCTTATTGCAGCTCAGCATCAGAAGGTGAACTGATTTTGATATAGATGAGTGTTTTAAATTTACTTGGTAATTTTGAATAATCTTTTTTTTTAATTATTTATCTTAATATTTACCTACTAAATTATAAATAAAGTAGTGAATTATTTTTTCACATTTTTGATATTCAAGTGAAATTGAAAGTGATAACAAATTATAGTAAAATATTGAAATTTATTTCTGTCTTGTCTTATAGACCCAAAAATCTTTGTTAACAGGTTGTAGAGAAAGAAGCTGAAACTGCTCGACGTAAGGCAGTCATTGAAGCAGAAAAAGAGGCTCAGGTTGCAAAAATTCAGTATGAGCAGAAAATTATGGAAAAAGAATCTTTACAGAAAATTGAATTAATAGAGGATAATATTCACAGAGCAAAGCAGCAGACCAAAGCTGAAGCGGACTTTTATCACTTGAAAAAACAAGCAGAGGCAAACAAGCTGCTTTTGACAAAAGAATATTTGGAATTGAAGAAGTATGAGGCTCTAGCACTAAATAATAAAATTTACTTTGGGAGCGATATTCCTAACATGTTCTTGCAAGCCAATGTTGGTGAGAATATTCCAAAGAGTGTTCAAGTTCAATGAGTAGTAATTATACTGTCAAAAAATTTACTAGTCATCAAGTAGTGTCTTCAAATGGTCTGAGATGCTTGGCACATCAATATTGTGTGAGTAGTATAGTGATGATTTTATGTGATATTAATTATTGTGGCAGACACTATAAAAAAACTGATACTATTTATTTGTGCGTTCTTAATTGTTTATTTAATTAGGATTGGTTAATACTCCATTAGATATAAGAAAAGGTTTTTATGTGTGTAAATAAAATTGATATACACAAATTTGTAATTTTATTGAAAAGATAACTTAATATTATAGTGGCAACATTTAAATCTTGTTGAATGCAGCAATATCAACAGACTGGACAAAGTCTTCGAATTCCTGGATTTTCTCAGTCAAAAGATCCACAGATACCTTGTCATCTTCAATAACACACATAATTTGCAGTTTGTTAATACCATACCCTACAGGAACAAGTTTGGCAGCACCCCACAAAAGACCATCCATTTCAATGGTGCGAACTTGTTTTTCCATTTCCTTCATATCTGTCTCATCATCCCATGGTTTTACCTCAAGGATAATAGAAGATTTTGCTATGAGGGCTGGTTTTTTCGACTTCTTGTCTGCATAAGCCTTTAAACGTTCTTCACGAATTATAGCTGCTTCAGCATCCTAAAATAGAATACATTGGTAAGTGAACTTAGCAATGTAAATTGGCTAAGTTATATAAAAGCAGAACCATTATTCTTTGGGATAAATTATATTTGAAAAATTATCTATAATCATTGAGTGATCATGTGACTTCTGATGACTAGATTGATTCAGATCATATTCATATAATATGAAATAATGGTTCATATCTAAGCTAAGATGTGATAGGTTGCACTGTAATAAAGTTATTAACAAAGTTACTCATATTCACAATGTATGTAAGTTAAGTGTAAAGAAAAAAAATCACAATGTGGACCTGATAAGTGGCATGGTGGTAGTTAACCGCTCAATCCCCTAGCGGTCTTATGAGACCATGGTCATATTCCATCAAATCCCTAGCGGTCTCATGAGACCGCACCTACCCACAGCACTATAACCCATAAAAACTTGTTTTTAAATACTACTTTTCTATGAAGAAGTTTGGCATTAAAGAATCAATATTAAATTTTCTTTATAGAAAAGTACTCTATAAATATAAGTTTAAATGGTTTAAAGTGCTGTGGGTGGGTGCAGTCTCATGCGACTGCTCGGGATTTGACGGACACATGCAACTGCATGGGAATTTTAAGAGGATTGGGGGGTTAATAACAAATTTTGTAAATGCAATGTTAAGATTCAGAGTGAACCTCATCACACCACCAATGAGAAAATGGCCTGTCAGGCTTGCACCAGATAAATATTTACATTAGATTACTAGGTATAGCGCTAAGAGAAAATCACAAAATTTGGATCAAATGTGAATGCTTACATTTACTCTGTAAAAATTACAGAATGAACATATTATTATCAAGTCTGTGAAATGAATGTTTGTGACACACGAGCAGATGTTGATCCTGAACTTTTGCTAAGGAAAACTAACGATGTTGGTAAACTAATGTGAGGGAAATAAGCTAGTTGTGTACAATAATCCATTATACTATGATATTATGGACTTTCACTTACACACCTCACTTCAACTGCCAATTATTATGACTCATTTTAATGCTCTAACTTTAAGGGATCCTACAGAATAACCCTTCACTTGATGAGCTGTCACATTATGACTGCATGTTGCAAGCGGATGTTTGATGACCTGTCATATTATGACCTATCATATTATGTCTGTTTTTTACGCTAGAATACTTTATTGTGGTCTATGCCAGTATGGCAGTTTTGTAGAAATTAAAATGAATATGGATAATGTTCTATAAAAACAGACTTCTTTACAAAATAAAAACTTTTAGTCATAGTTGCTATGTACCATTGTTGCAAGTGGCCGTTACAAAGTTTTATAAGCTGAAATTTAGTATTTTTTACAGTGAATCCACTCAAAGTTCGAAAAAATCATGCCAAACTAAGTACTTAGTCGATTTTTGTAAAAATATTAATATTCCTATGCATACTTTTAAAATACAAACATTTTCTCAAATGGGTAACCGAGAATTAATCCGCACACCGCCATATTTCTTCAGATTTTGTTGATTACTTTCAAATTTGTTCGTATTTTTTTTTTGTTTTATTAAGTTAATAATTTCATAAGCAAGTAATCTGTATTATGTAGAAGTACATAAATTCATTCATATTTGAAATATTTAGGCTAAACGAAATGCGTGTTCCGGCCGGTCATGATATGACCGGCTATCAAGCAGAGTTATATTAATATAGATACACCTTTTACTTGCATAATTTTGCTTTTGCTTTTTCTGTGTTAATATCATCATTACTTATTTTTAGAAAAATAATGCATACTTTTAAATTTTTTCAAATCATATCTTGCTTGATAACTGGTCATAATATGACAGGACACTATATTTTCAATATTTTTGAATCGCTTAACATTTTTATGTTCAAGGATTATTTGGAGTGATTTTTTTTTTGTAATAGAAAGCTTATTTTGTGTACTTTAAAAATATAAGTTCATTGTTCAATTCTTTAACTTAGTTTTTATGAAAATGGCATATTTTGAAGGTCATCTTTCCGGCCACCAAAACTAAGGGTTTAATTTTACCTTCTATTGAAAAATAAAAGAAGGTTTGAGCCCAATCTACAATCATTAATCAAGCTTTTAAATATATATTTTGCTAGATTTGAATAAACAGAGTGAACAAAATAATGTGCAAAGTTGAGCTACTTTAGATATGTTTTTTCATGTACAAAAAAATCTCTTTTTGGAAATCATAATTCTTCTCAACATTTTACTACGAAAGATGCAAATATTTTTATATGCACTTATTGCTAGATAGTAAGAGGTGAAATAAAGTACAGAAATAACCCTTTTTCTTTTTTCACTTACATATAGTTCGGTCATATTATAATCGTTTTGACTAAAGGTACTTTCAAATTATAGGAAATTTATCTAGGAATCCAATGATATGCAATGTGTGTGGAATATGTGTACAATGAGACCGTAAAACCTATGAGGCCCATCAAATTACATCATAGCGCTTGCCCGCTCATCAGGTGAGGGGTTAAGCTTTATTTAGGGGTAGTTAACATCGCACATTGAGAAGAAGAACGTCACTAAACAAAACTAAGGTAATTTTACATTAAAACGCCATCTTTTTATTCAAAAAACAATCTCTGTATTGCAAAGACTCGTTTTGTCGTAGTTCCTCTAATTGTGGCTAGATAGCGTAGTGACGTTATGGTTTTCTGGCGGGGCGGCACGCTTTAGGACAAGAAAGAGCGGCATTTTTTTAGTAGTGACAGAGACACGACGCGTATCACTACAGGGCCTACGAAGAATAACGTTGTTGTTTGGATAGTGTCGTTGTGTAGTAAAACTTTTTGGTAAGTTTTTAAGATTGCTTGAAGTAATAACGTCTTTATATGAATAGTGTCGATATTCTATCAATTTAGTACACCACAAAGTGTCGAAATACAAAGTTACATAGTGTCATTTTGAGTATAAATACATTATTGTTTTAATATTGATATGTTTTTTTAAAATCTTTATGACATTTTGCATTAAATGTCAGTATTCATATAATACCAAACTAGAAATTAAGTTTTTGATTGAAAGTAAAGGAGTCATATTTCGTTTAGTGCCTACAATTAAGTAGCAAATAGTATAAAATTAGTTGTTGTACTTTTTTGAAGATTGTCGTTTTAAATTGAAGTTTATTTTATTTAAGTTAGTTTTTTTGTAAAAAAAAAACAGTATCATATCGACATATTGCTGGAAGCAACAGTTATTCACGTCATCATTTGAAGATAATACAAAAAACTTTAAGACATAAAGCCACATTTTGTTTAACTACACAATATTGATATGGTTTTAATATTTTTTCTCCTCTATTTCAGTCAAAATGTCACTACCAAATTCCAGAAGTCTAGCATTAAAAGAAATTATTAAAGATCTCCAAAAAAATAGTTCGACAAATATCGAAGTAGAAAAAGAAAATTTATTACTAATATGCCCAACCGACCAGAAAAAACCGATAGAAAATCAAGTTGTACCTTCTACTTCAAAAAGAAACATACCTTTAAATGAACGTGCTTATAATGTACACCAAAGTTTACGTGATAAAGGATCGTCCTACTCTTCCGATCAAAAGTCTGATCAAGATTTTTCGCCTGCTTCCGATGATGATAGGGAGTATATACCCCCATCTATAGCTGACAGTTCGTCTTCAGACGATGATTTCAAGCGACAAAATAAACAAAAACAACATAAAACTTACCTCTCTCAGCCAATCAAATCTTTGGAAGAAACAAAGTGTCCAATTAAATCCGTCTCGTCAAGATCAACTTCTGTGTCGTCGTCTTCTAATACTTCGAAATCCAACTCTAACACCAGCTCCGATTCCAGCTCCGATTCCAGCTCAGATTCTAGTTCAGATTCTTCTAGCTCAGATTCCGAGTCTGATTCCTCAAAATGTAAAAAAAATAGTAATTTTGTTCCTTCACCAGCTAAATTAAAACGCTATAGTTCTCCGGTTGTAAATACTTACCCCCTCAACCAAAAACTTCATCAAACTCAATGCAATTAGCCGAAAAATCTGTATCATCAGATTCAGAAGATTACACATCTCATTTTAAGGAAGTTTCTTCCATAAAATCAAATATTAATACAAATAACATTTCTGGACACATCCCTCTTTCTGAAAATTTACTTAACATCAGTCCAAGTGCTTTAAATTTATCTACAGAAATTTCAACGGATGTCCGAAAATTCCATAACTCGAATGAACCGTTACCACTAAAAGTTCTTGCACAGAAAATTGTCACCTCATTAATTACACATCAACAATCTTATTTGTCTGCTTCTCGTTCAGCGGAGTGCCAAAATTCTAACTCTTCTCCTAAAAAGACACGCAAAAGAAAACGAGGAATAAACAAAAAAGCCTTGGCAAAAACATTGCGCAATTTAGGGCAATCATATACATCTACCTCAAATGTTGTTAAATCTTGTAGAAAAATAGGAAATCCTTGCGGTGATGGTTGCCGACAAAAATGTAAGGAGAGGATTTCGGAGGAACAGCGTCAAATTATTTTTAAACGATACTGGAGCATGGGATCTCTAGTTAAACAAAGAGAATTTATATCCAGACATATTAGGGAAATCAAGCCTAAATACCAATACAAAAAAATTGATAGCAATAGAAAACCTAAACATTCTTTTTATTTCACTATAGATGGGGAAAAAATTAAAGTTTGCAAAGTCTTTTTCAAAAATACATTGGGATTAAATGACAGACCTATTCGCACCGTGATTGAAAAATTGAATTCGTCAGGAATCGTTGAACCAGAACTTCGAGGTAAACATAACAAACATCGTCAAGTACCAGTGGAATTGTTAGATGGAGTCCGACAGCACATAAATAGCATACCTAGAATCGAAAGTCATTTATTAAGGAAACAAACAAGCAGAGAATATATTGATGGAGGAAAAACACTAACCGATTTACACACAGACTATAAAAATGATTGCGAAAAGAACGGACTGCCATATGTTAAAATCCACACGTACCGAAAATTTTTTAAAGAAGAATTTAATATTAGTTTTTATATTCCGAAGAAAGACCAATGTGGAGACTGCATTAAATATCAAAATTCACAACCTTCAGAAAAGGAAAAGCTCGAAGAAGAACACAGAATTCATTTACAAGAAAAAGAAAAAAGCCGAGTAGAAAAATTGAAAGATAAGGAAGCCGTAAGCGAAAAAAACATAGTAGCCTGTTACGATTTACAAGCTGTTCTACAAGTACCTAAAGGTAATGCGAGTCAGTTTTATTATAGATCCCGATTGAATTGTTTAAATTTTACAATTTGTGAATTGGCAAAGGATCATACTGAATGTTTCTTTTGGACTGAGGTTGAAGGAGACAGAGGTGCCAATGAAATAGGCTCTTGTGTTTTAAAGTATTTACAAGATAAAACAGCAGCTGCATCTGAGGCATTAGATTTCATTTTTTACAGTGACAATTGTGGTGGGCAGCAGAAAAACCAGTTTGTATTTTCTATGTACATTTATGCAGTTAAGAATCTCGATAAAATTCGGTCAATAACGCATAAATTCTTGATAAAAGGGCATACTCAGAATGAAGGAGATGCTGCACATTCCACGATTGAAAAACAAATTAAAAAGAATCTACGGTCAGGACCAATTTATGTTCCAGACCAGTATGTAAGTGCTATAAGAGATGCAAAAAAAAGGGGAAATAAATATATAGTAAAGGAAATGAGTCATTACGAATTTTATGACATAAAGAGCCTACAAGAATATAAACTTGTGAAAAATAAAGAAGGAGAAAAGGTTAAGACTAGTGATATTAAAGTTTTAAAAGTTAAAATGTCGGAAAATGTGTCTGATGGCATAAGAGTTTTTTATAAAACTTCTTATTTACAAGATGCATTTAAAGAAATAAATTTGCAAAAGTTAAGCCGGGCCAGACCTCAATTAAAACAATTATATTCATCAAGAATATCTTTATCTGCTGCTAAAAAAGCTGACCTGAAGAAACTTATTAGCGAGCGTGCTATTCCACTTTACTATGCTTCTTCTTTCTACAATTTTATTCTTAATTGATCTCAATTTTTAACTGATCTCATGTTATTTGATTTGCTATGTAAATTGATATACTTTATTTACTACACATTTATGCCTTAAGTTTGACTATTATATTTTATAGATTTTATTGAAAAATGTTTTGGTACTAAATTATTATTTTTAGTTTTTAGATTGGTAGTTTAGTACTTGATCTATAATGTTCCTAATACTTAAGTAAAATAATATTAATATTCTAATAAATAACGACAGATTAATGATTATTTACTACGGAGACTGATTTGGTAAGCTTACAATTAGAATAATTATTCATAAAATTAGTCACCATTACTATTGATAGTAATAGTTAACACTCCCAAAGATAACTGTCAGACAATAAAAAATACATAACTATGTATTCCTTTGTTTTATTTTTCGATATTTCGCAACTAATTTGAAATTAGTAATGTAATTTTAAAAAAATTACATCGCTTTTGTGACTCTTATGACTACAACTTGTCACTGGTTCTGCAGTAATAATAAAAAGAAGAATGACACTAAACAAATTTTTATAAAAAAATCAACATTACAAGTCAAAGAAATTAATAATAAAAAGTAAATTATAATATTAAAATAGTTTTCTATTATTTTTAGTGAAAACAGCATCAAAAAATAGTTTCGAAGTCAAAAACTGCAATGGTGTCATTTTTTCATACTTTAAATGCTTATTCCTCAAAACTACATTTTTTGTTTAGTGACGTTCTTCTTCTCAATGTGCGACATAATGTTACCCTAGAGCCTTATACTACTATCTATTAGATGGAGACATTGCATCTGTGATTATTTATAATAATCAACCATTCATTCTATGATGTAGACTAACTAGTAACAACCTAATGTTATAAGAAGCTTAGTACATTTTGAGTTTTAGATTTAGTATAACTAACCTCTTCTTCGTCACCAGAACCGAATAGATCGACATCATCGTCATCATCCTCTTCCTTTTTAGCAGGCGGAGCTGTTGTAGTGGTCTTAGCGCCAGCGTTAAGTGGAGTTACTCCTTCAGGGAGAGTTTTACGCTCGGCTACTGAATATGAGGCGATATGCTTATACCAACGCAGTGCATGAGGAAGGCTAGCGGCCGGTGCCTTCCCTACTTGCTCGAATACCTTGACATCGGCTTGAGTTGGTGTGTATCTAAATAAAAGATGAGTTTACTTTAAAAGTTGTCTCAAATGTAGAGGTTACAATGTGAAGGTTACGTGTTAAATTTATAACCTAAGTATAATTTTATGTGTTTACCCTGATATATAACTCTTGTCAGACAAAAATGTGTTCAGTTCCTTGATGCCTTGATCAGTTTTTACGTCTCCGAAAGCCATTTTTTTAAAATATATATAAAATTTAAGCGAGCAAGTGCCACACACACGCCCGGTTTGAAGAAGTGAGAGGGTAAGAGGAATTGAAAAGAGATAGAGTAGAGGATGCAATCAGTGTTACCATCTTTAAAATACAGATCCCGCCTTACTTTACAGTTAAAAACCTGCCAAAGTCTGTAGCGAAAAACGCCTAAATACTGCCAACTTTATTTACCATTGTAATAAACTAATAAAAGTAAAAATTCACATTCGAATGCTATATTTTATTAAATCAAATTTAAACATTGCAGTTAGCATCATATTTTTCATTTTTTTCATTATTATACATGGATTTATTCATTCGATTTAACATAATATCTTTCGTTGGTTTGAACGCAATGCAATCGCCATACGCACCAATCACCAACGCATTGTGCAACGTGTCAGATAGACGCTACATGTTTGTTTATAAATCTGTTTCTTGTTTTTGTCTTAATTAATTTTATTTAAGAGAATATCCTTTCCCATGCAGCGTTGGACATTGGAAATACGCAAACATAGTCCCTTTGCGAAATTGGTAATACATACATATTTTAAGTGTCTCTTCTATGACTGATTGAAATATTAACCATAAACTCGTGTTTATGAATAAGCACTTCTTTTAAAATTATCAAAACATACAAACTTTTAAAGTTGTTTATTTTGAAAGAAAGAAAGAAACATTTATTTGCACAGAATACCAGAATACTGGTGGTGGTGGTGGTAGATATATAATTTGTGGTATAAAAAGTGAAAAGTAAATTGCCAAAAGTACTTCAAAATCCGGAAGCTCCATTTTGGCGGTTGGGTCATAAATGTGTTATTTTCCAAATTCTCATCTATTTTTAGTGTAAAATGTAAGTAAAAATAGTTTTCTTACATATTTCAAATAACTTGACGTTGTATTTATTTCAAATTCACACAAAAATATGTCTGAAATATTGTTCGAAATGTCATACAGATAAAATATTATTATTATTTTTTTTAATTTTTTAATATTTTAATATTTTGGTATGAGTAACGAATGGAAACACGTAAAACATAAAAATATACATATTTCCAAACATTTTCATATAAATTTCTCTAAAAACAAAAGTGTAGAATTCAAATTAGTAGTAATTTAGTCACTTAAAATTGAAGTATATACCACTACTATGCTATACAGGGTAATTTACGTATTTTATTACAATTTCTAGCAACCAAAAATAATTTTATTCGATAGTTTACACATTCAACAAGAATTCCTGTAAGTTTTATCCATAAATATTGTCTCAAAGTGAAAATATAGCAAAATTTACAATATGGCAAAAAATTTGCTAATTTGCAAATTTTCCCGCCATTACGGTCCCGAGCGAACGGGAGTATAACATGTCGCGCGCTGTCAGAGCTTACAGGTGTTGACGGGCATAGATAAGTCTATACCCTCAGAGTTAGCAACCCGTTCCCCTTTCAACATGGAGGACCGCACACTTGTCCGTCCCCAGCTCCATTCCAATAGAATTGCTAAATTCACAAGTGATGTTTAGCAATTCCACAAGATGGGAGCGACTGAAGGCGAATAACTTGAGGTCATCCATATAAAAAGGTGGGTCGACACTTTTGTACCTCCTTTCCGAAGCTGAAAACCCCTCCCGGAGCCCTCCAGTAAAGTACTGAGAGGGTACAAAGAAAGGCAGAACCAGATTGGGCTCAGACAATCGCCCTGGAAGATACCCCTTCTTATCCTTATGTGGTTTTCCGCAGCCATCATCCGCTCGCCCAGATGACAAAGGATCGTACTCCACTGCCTCATACACCGCTCGAGGAAGTCTCTAACTGTACAGTCAATCTTGTACAGCTCGAGGTCCTTAGCCATGTATGGGGCACCGAGTCAACCTTTCTGTAGTCTATCCAGGCAGCGGAGAAGTTCCGACGGTTGCGTTTCACCACTTTGCCAATGACCGCGTCAATGAGGAGTGGTTCCTTGGTTCCACGACCGCTGGCCAGACATCCATGTTGAGCGCGCGACATCACCTGATTTGAGTCCAGGTGACGAGTGATTCTCGCACTCAAAATAGACGTTAGTGTCTTGTATATGGTCGGTAGACACGTGATGGGGCGGTATTTGCTCGGGTCTGTGGTACCCTGGTCTTTAAGAACCAAATGAGTGATCTCAGTAGTGAAGAGGCTTGGGAGCGAGTTCTGGTTGAGAGCCTCTTAAAACTGAGTCCGTCTCGCAAAGGTCCCGGCTGGCTTCCAAATAGGTCACCAGCATTGGGTTCAGAGCCCTCATGACAGCCCGATTCCGCTTGCTTAGGGCTATGCGGGGAAGTCGCGGTCGATTTTCGAGAGGCGTACTACGCGTTTCCACAATCGCCTCTTCCAATGTACTCCACATTTGCTCTAGTTCCAGCTCCTGGGCGATTGTTCCATCATCGTTTGAATCAACTACAACTGGGGTATTCACGGCGGCATCCACGTTTTCCGTTTGCTCTGCAAGTTGTGGCGCCGCACCCTCAGCCGTAGCATTTTCACCGATGAAGGAACAGCCTCACGTCGTAGCCGTTCGAGTTCTGCGACATCAAATATATTTGAGCGCAAGATATACCGAACTCGGTCTGCCAGGTTTCGCTCTGTGCCGGTTATAGAAGGCTCCAGCTCAGCAAAAAGACGATGCATCCTAGCCCGGTATGCCAAACCTCCAACTTCTCCCCCCTTTCCCCCTTTCCCCATTTTGATTTTCCATCGCATGCGGCGTACTCCACCAGTGGCGGGTGTCGATTGCTGGGTCCACGAAGATCCTGCCGACACCAAGCCAGCTGGTGCGGATGATGGATGCGATGGGCTGATGGGTGGTCCTGCAGCACCTCTCACTCGGCTGGCGGTTCGCATGCTTTCGCGTCCAGCACCAGCTCCAGACGCGCCCTGGCAATCCGCATTCGCATTCTGTCAAGAGTCCTGACTGGACACTATTTTCTTAAAAACTACATGGCATCCTGGGACTAAGCAATTCAAGGATGTGTCGGTTCTGTTCCATAACGGAAGAAACGCCTCTGCACAACCTAACTGATTGCGGACCCTTAATGCGCAAACGTAACACTCATCTGGGAAACTATGTATTCCGCCCAGAAGAAGTGAAATTGCTCACAGCTAAGCAACTACTGCTAACTAAATCCTCAATTCATTGAAGACTTGGGGCCTAGGAGTGAACTATGGCCTTAGCGATCACAATAGATCTTTTAGGTCGCAGTAATACTGGTTTCTTTCCCTAGACCTGCATAGCTGCTCGCACATAATAAAAAATACCCCTTCGCTTATACCTTATTATATAATAAAAGTCTATACCTTTGGTCTAACAGTCAAAAAACTGAAACTCTTCTTTGGTATTCAGATGGTTAGGAGTGCTATTAACCAAAAATAGCATTATTCTGGTCTCAGAAATACGTAGTTTTTGACACTGAGGTATGAGATGAAGAAAAAGAGATTGATGAAATTTGCACACTCTAGCCGTCTATATCATAGATATATAAATATGTAGGAGTATATATTCCAAGTCTATACCTATACGTTACTGACTGATGCTGATAACTGAACTTTTTCTCGCTTTGAAGTTTCGTGTTAGTCTTTTAGCGAAGTTTTGTTTGTTTCGTGATAAATTCAAATGGAGGTGCCACCGAGGAAGAACGCTTATAGCCAGAAAAATAGATCTGAGTGGGAGCAAATAGTATGGAATTCAATTAGTCAAATAAGAAGGTGATGGTGATGATGTAGTGAAATTTTGGGCACTAGTCTCCAGATACACAAATGTGGCTAGGATGAATGCCTTTCGGGAATTAGTGGACTTAGCTATCAACGTGCTGTCGCTTCCATATTCAAACGCCGAAGTATAGCGGATTTTCAACGTTATGACTATTGTCAAAGTTAGCTACGTAACCAGATGTCAACTGAAATAGTGAAGTCAAATATTGTGATACGCCATCAATAAAAAAAATCATAAGAAAAGCTGCAACACTTATGACTTACCTGAAAATGTTCTCGACAAAATTACCAAAACTGTGAAAAGGAACAGTGGCAGGTTTGGGCTTTTCATTGGCATCTGGAGGTGACAATGTCTATGAAGTCGTAGTGGATCTGTTTAATTTATAGTATGTGCCAAATTGATTGAGAAAAACGGACAATGACCTTTCGGTCGTTTAACCAGGGGTTACAAACCTTCAATACATAGGCACATTTTATATGTAGTACTTTCTTTATTATTATTTTTTTATAATGATTGATAAAATATATATTTATTAAAAAGTAATGTAAAAGATCGCTGTAGAAGAAATATCATCTATTGTTATAAAGTACTTTATTCATTTAACAATAAAAAGCATTAATTTATAACACAAAAGATTCAAGTGATAACGACACCGAATAAGTACGTACTTATTCAAAAGTTAAAACTTTATTTTCAATATTATTTAAGAACTTTATTTATATTCGGTGCAATCATCACTCGTATCTTCACTTGATGTGTATTCAGATAAACTGTCTGTAACATTAATTATAAAGCGATCTACAATTTGGTCAATTCTATCATCCATGGGACTCATTTTTTGTTCAACCTTAAGGACATGCTGAACACAGTTTTTCCTTTTGTCTGGCGTGATTTGAGTTAAACCATCTTTAAGTAAATTTTTAACATCTGTTAACTTGAAAGTTGTATTGGCCCAAAAAAGTTGACGCATCTCCGGCTGCCATTGTCACGTTTCTTTTAGAACGAAGTGACGTAACGCGCGTTTTGTTTATTTAAATGGATGAATTTGCAAAAGCTAAATATGGCGATTACATTGCTTCAAATATATTTTTTAATATGAAACTGTTATTAAATGAACTGCTGCGTTACTTATCATAAATTGAAATATAAAATATAACACATTTTTCGCGATGTACCGTAAGATTTTACTATGCTTATAGGAACCACAGACAATATTAAGACACAAAAAACAAAACATATGTGCTGTCGTCGTGTAATCGATTTGATTTGAGGTTGATTTGGTAATTTATTTATTTTTTTAATTTATTTAAGGCAACAAACAGTCATGTAAGTAGATGGTAACATGGATAAATAATAATATAACTAAAGACCTATATATATATATATATATATATATATATATATATATATATATATATATATATATATATATATAGGCCTTTAACTAAATTTTTACAATATTTTAAACTTATTTAGCCACTTTTAGGACTAAAGGATATTATAAATTCATTTATTTATTAATACACTAAGTTCTAAGATGAGGTAACTAGTTAACATTTCGTGTGCAATTAAGAAAAAGAGAGAAAGAAACCTATGTTAAAAATATGATTATTATTACACTGACAAATTTAATTCAGATTCAATTAGCGAATTGAGTGCTGCAACATTTTCAGTGATGGGTAACTAGATTATTCACAAGCCAAACTTTGAAAGAGAGCAGATTTAAGCTTTGATATTGATGTATTAAATAAATCAATATCTGTGAATTTTTTATTGTAAGTGTTAGTGGAACGATACACAAATGAGTTACGTGTATAATTTTTATGATATCGGGGAGTTACGCAAAGTGGTTTTGGACGTGAGGGGCGCACAGGCAGACGGACTCGGGAAACAAATGACAATCTGCTAAGTAACAACGAGGAGTCGACTAGGTTAATAATAATTATGTATAGAAATACTATGTCAAACATTTTACGCCTATTGCAAAGAGAAAGTAAATTGTATTTTTTTAGTGAATCGGTGTATGACTGTTTTAAAATATTTTAACGATAATTTAGGGATTTAATAAACAATTTTTGAACTCTTTCTATTCTCCTTATATGAACTTCATAACAAGAGCTCCAAACAGTGCTGCAAAAATCAGGGAAAGATCTGAAAAGAGAAGTCTAAAATTTTTAGAGTTTCTGGACGTTTAAAGGGTTTACTTATTCGTAGTATAAAACCTAGATTTTTAAAAGCCGAAGCTAATATGTGCTGAATATGTGGAATAAATGATATGGTCGAATCCATGATTATGCCTAAGTCCCTGATTGTGGTTACTCTATTCAAGGCCTTCTGATTTATGTGGTAGTCGTAAGTAACGGGATTTTTTTTTGCGAGAATACGATATTATGTAGCATTTATCGCTGTTTCGGAACAGATGGTTAAACTTACAGTATGCATGTAATCGGTGTAAGTCTTCTTGGAGTTTGTGGCAGTCAGTAATTGATCTGATGATTCGATACAACTTAGTATCATCAGCATACAAGAGATGGTGACTATTTTTCAGGACATTGCCAATGTCATTTATATAGACTGAAAACAGTAAAGGCCCAATATGAGACCCTTGAGGTACACCCGAAGGTACTGGAAGAAATCGTGACGAATAACCCTTTACAAAGACTGCTTGACTGCTTATGTAGGATTGGATCCATCTAAGGAGGCTGCCATGCACACCGACCTTTGCAAGCTTCTTTTTTAGCAGATCGTGATTTATTTTATCGAAAGTTTTGGAAAAGTCGGTGTACACGGCATCCACTTGTAGGTTATCATCCATGGCATGCAACAGAAAGACATTAAAGTTAACATATTCGTGTGAACGCTACGGCACTTAAAGAAACCGTGTTGTTCCTGGGAAATGTGATTACAAAACAAGTACGACATTTAAGCGGTTACTATCTTTTCTAGGATTTTGCCAAAGATACAAAGTTTCGATATAGGTCTGTATTCGTCTATACATTCACGTCTCTTATTTTTTGGAATGGGGGTTACTAAAGACTCTTTCCATACACTGGAAAATGTCCCAGTTTGGACAGAGAAACGAAATATGATTGTAATTGGTGTTGCAAGTTCTTCTGCACATTCGGATATCAGAATAGGATGAATCCCGTCGAGTCCTGCACCTTTATGAATATTTACTTGTTTCAGTTCTTCGATAACATTATCGTGGTAGATGTTAATACGAGTAGAATGTATATCTACGGCTGAACTGCCTGAGTAAGAAATTGTATGATCAGAACTTTGACGGGTAGAAGGGATGAAAACTGAATGAAAATAATCATTAAAAGCCTCGCATATTTCACGGCCAGTGGAAATAATTTTAGCTTTATATATTATCGCACAGCACGTCCTCGGTTACTAACGGAAATTCAGGTCGCGTAACATTACATGTTGTATTACTAAACATTGAATCTAATAATCTATTATTAATATTAAATTACGTATTAATAATGTTTGTATGTATTTCCATGCAATCACTAGTAGAATTAAAATACCAGTCAGCATAAGTGACATTAAAGTCGCCCAGTATTATATAAGTATCGTCGGGATTTGAGATTATAAAATCGCTTACTCTGGTATACCAGAGTAAAAGAGTTCTATAGAACGATGTCAATTGTGATTCGTGGTTGCAACCGTGGGGTATATAAGTTGCTATAATATGTAAACGGCGCTGAGCCGGCGATCGAGCATTAGACTCGTGCGGTGACGTCACGCAGCCCGCACGCGGCAATGTTTCAATTAATGGGATAGATAACCGAACCTCTTCTGCCTGCGTCGGCGAGTACTCGTGATTGTGTTGCGACGGGCATAGGCTGCGCCGCACTGCGATCAGTACGCCGCCACCCATCCCGCGACTGCTAACCGTAACGATGCGATCACATGGGTAAACCTCGTATTGACTGTCGAAGTATTCACTGTCATAAAAATTACTATTAAGCCATGATTCAGTGACACATGCCACATCATAATTGTTACACAGAATATTTTTCAGAAAATCGTGCGTTTTTGTGCGTAAGCCCCTCACGGTTTGGTAGTAGATGGACAAATTATTGTTATATACCACCATTGTATATACAATATACGGCAAAGTAATATCACAGAATGAAATATTATAGGTTCCACTAACATTCACAAATAATAGAAGACAGCAACAACAGGATTTAAAGTTTCGTGAGAAATATATTTTACAACACTTTTTAATAGGTAATGTTGTCTTAATATGTAAGTATTTATAACAAAAAAAAATCCAATCCTTCAAGACATTAAAATAGATAACGACATACAGTCATTTGATTTTACTAAGATCCGCATAACATGATATAAGTTGAAATTTAGAAGTATCATTTTTACGCAATAAAGTCTTACAGTCAGACAACCACACGTATTTGTATTCTTTCTGTTTGGCAAGAAGGCGGGTTTGTTTGTATAATTGTTTGTTGTGCGGCGCGAGGTGGTAATTGACGTAGATGGGACTGGTGGGCCCGCTTAGACCCACATCAGCAGTTGTTAATCCACGTCGCGCGCGCACTGCAGTCAGCAATTCGTTCTTGCGATATCTTTGTGAGAATCTGATGATGATCTTCGGTATGGAAGATGAGTCTAGAGAGGTACTGCTATCGTGCTTGGTAGAGATTTCGTTCCTCATCGAGTTGAAACGTCGGACACGGTGTATGTAATCAATATCTGTTGGCAATAACGTAAAACCAGCCTTTGTAGCGATATTATGTATAATATTATTTAAATTTTCGCGTTTTAAGAGAGGTATTCCAGAAATTTCCACGTTATTAATCCTCCCAAGCTGCTCCTTCGCTTTCAGCTGGTCAGTAAGATTAGTTGTTATGGATCGCAGCTCGGAAATCTCGCTTGAAACTAGATCAACACGCTGGGTAATTAAACCTGTTGTGGAACTCAACTCGCAAACATCTTTTATCACAATAGCTTGTTCGTCAGCCAATTTTTTTATTGAAGAGTTTACATCACTAATCTCTTTCTTAAATGAATTGATGTCCTCACGAATGCCATTCAAAACACCCTTTATGGTATTGTTTTGAGAATTCAGCTTTGCTGTGAGCGTGGTCATCATTCTATTACAAAAATCACCCATAAGTTGCTGTTGGTTGCAGTGACAGTCGGGCGTTTTCCTCTTTCTCGCAGTTATATTCAGGAAGTCACCATCACTTATCCTCGATAAATCCGGCTGTGAGTTGGTTTTGGTTGGACTCCTTTGTACGCTCATATTATCAGGTGTTGCGCGAAAGGAGATAGGTAGCAAATCCAAGCGAGGAGTGTGGAGCAAACACTAAAGGTGTGAATGAAAAGTATGCACACTCGTCGCTTCTACTTCGCGCGATGTCTGTGTCAGAGACAGGGACGGAGGACCGGTCCTCTCAAACGTCACACGCGATAAGGTCTCAAGCGAGTTTCAACCACAATGCTCAATTACAGAGAATGCAAAATTATTTAGTAAATTTACTCTAATCGGACAATATTGCGGCACACGTCCAGCCTAGAAGGTGCTCATAATAAGACTGATGACTGCGCATAATAATTATATAACTAATATTAGTTAAATAAATGAAAATGCCTTTAAATAATCCCATTTTTTCTTACTTCCTTGTACATTTACACCGTACAACTTAACGGAATTTAGTAGGTTTTAGAAAGTGGATTTTCGTAAAATATAGCGCAACTTTCAGAAAGGTTTACTTACGTTAGTACTCTTATTAGTTTGTGGGTTTAGTGCACTGACTGAGAAGTATATGGACTGGGCATACCTACAAAATTAGCGTGACTACCTACAAAAACCTGGCGCATAAAATGGCCGCCTTTTATAAGGTTGTAACTCTGCAATATGCGCAGCTGATATCTACATTTTAACTAATATGAATTTTTTTCTCATTTTATATAATTAGATTTGTTGCTTAATTTACTTTATTCCGTAGGTATTTACATAGATACAGGGCTGAATTTTCAATCGTCAAATAACTAATCTGGCGAATAAATGTGCCTGACTGATTTATGGCCTTTGTGTAGATAGAAATTAAATCCTTCTTTTGTGTTGAAAGTATTACTTGGATGGTGATCCCAGATCCCATATTATAAATGTAAAATAATAATGATTAGTTGAGTAAAAATGAAATAAACTGTTTTAAAAATCAATACTTATTTATTATTAATTTTTCTGCACATAATTCATCACAAATAGTTATACAAGCAAGTTCATTATATCATATTTTATTTATTCATTCGGATTTTAAAGGAAAAAATTATCAAATTCGAAAAATCGAAGCATGATCACAAAAAGTGAATAGGATAACATCCTGGATATCATATTTCATCCACCGTTTCATGATCATGATAGATTTTTATATAAACTATTATTATTATTATTTGTCCATTTCTGAACAAAATTATTTTTTAATATAATTTCTATAAGACAGTTTGTCACTGCTTCTTCTTGCATGGTATCTGAACCTTTTTCTGCCACAAATCCCGCAATATAATTCTAATACAGCAATTGATAAGGTTTTTTAATAATTTAAATAACGAATCTAATAGAGGCATACTGAAGACCACTCCTGAAAGTTTTTGTTTATTCTCCCCCAACTAGTAGCGATAAACATACATATACTGTGATTTTTAATAATTACAAAACTTCTTAGCAGTTTTTTTATTGGCTGAATAAATTACAAAATTATGCATCTTATGTACATAAAGTAATAATTAAAAAAATACATACCTACCATAACACTTGAAATAAATTGTAAGACACTGATTTGACATAATAAAATATAAATAGAAGAAAAACACCAACTATAAGATAAGATGAAGGCACTGCACTACATAACAAAAAAAACTTTTAGCATTCAACAGTTTGACAGCAGATCTACCACAAAACTCAGCGCGGCGACGCAGTCACGCATGGATGAACTAATGACGTCAAACGAAAGTGTTGTCAAAAAAAGCAATTGACAAACTGTTGTTGTCTCCCTTTTCTAATGAAGCTACTGCTTTGTTAAAACGAAACAAAAGTATTTTTGACAAGTGTGTGTCGATATTATAGATATTTGTATAACTATTATTTCTATAGTAGAATACGCCGCCTCCAATGGTTTAGTGCATCTTTTCTTCATATGGTAGCACTGCTGAAGTGACACTGACATTTTTTACACAGCTGTCAACTGTCATTCTTTGAATTTTGCTTTGATTCGTACATAATTATTTAGGTACAGTTTTTACCATAATTTATTGTACAAATTAATTAAGAAAGAAATAGCAAACGCGCAGATAAATTTTTGATCTTTGCTTAAATTATCTGATTAACGTATTCCTTGTTATATAGTTTAGGTTAGGTATTCAACTTATGTAACATAACAGATAATTTTTGAATAAACTATTGATTTTACGCTTTCTTTATATAGTACACGTATAAATAAGTTAGGTTTGTTAATTAAAAAATCATAGAGTGGCATTTGTTTAGTATATTGGATGTTAATGTTTTGTGTTGTATATTTTTGAATTGGGGTTACTGCAGACGATGCTGCGCCAGCCGCTGACACGGGCGCTTGCGCTTAGTTCTCCAGCACGAGCGGCACCGCTGGCTGTTCGACGTTACGCTGAGATTGCTCCTCAACCTGACAAAGTAGAAGTATTCATTGATGACAAACCTGTTTATGTTCCACCAGGCACTACTGTCTTGCAGGTAATTTTAACCCATAGGTTTAATAAAAATAATAGGTTTTATTAAAATTGAAGAAACTTGCAATTATAAAATTAGAACTTTTGAATATCAAGCTTTTTTCTTATTAATCTATTATATTAATATGGATGGTTTAGAAAAACAGTGATTCAAACATAAGAAAGCTATGTACACAGAACAGTAATTATTTGAATTTTCTTCTATCTTTACTAGGCAGCTGCACAGGTTGGTGTTGAAATACCAAGGTTCTGTTATCATGAACGGCTGGCAGTTGCTGGCAACTGCAGAATGTGCCTAGTTGAGGTGGAGAAATCTCCAAAGCCAGTGGCAGCTTGTGCAATGCCAGTCATGAAAGGCATGAGAGTGAAGACCAATTCAGACCTGACTAGAAAAGCTCGCGAGGGTGTGATGGAGTTTCTTCTTGTGAATCACCCATTGGATTGTCCAATTTGTGATCAGGGTGGGGAGTGTGACTTACAAGATCAATCCATGGCATTTGGCTCGGACAAGAGTAGATTCACTGATATTCATTTCTCTGGAAAAAGGTAACCTCTATTAACTGCAAATGTAGGTTTAAAGTTTCTAAATGAAGTTAATTATTTTAAAAGTTTTTTGTGTGTTTATAAAATATTTTTATCATAGGGTGTTATGCTGAAATTTAGAAATTAATTAAAATGTTTTAAATTTCTATATAAAGATATTTTTAGCTTATCAAATATTATATGTACTTGCATATCTATACTTAACACAACAATAACTTCTAAATCATGTGAGTATATGAAGCATATATGAGTAATACTGTTTTTATAATATATCTAGTAACTGAATTAGAAGTTTTAATCTCTAAAGTAATAGTTTAAATTGCTTTCTAAAAGCAAACTTCAACTAACTTGCCATAAATAATTATTATATTATAACAAAGGGAGGTGAATGAAACTTAAATCATTTAAAAGGTTCTGTGTTATAGATGTGTAAAAAATATAATGTGTCTAGGTAGTTGTTAAGACATAAAATAAAGTAAACACACAATTTTTCTATATTAAATATTTTTAACATTTAAATGAAAGTATTTCAATCATGTACATGGCTGAATGAGCATCCCTGTGCTTATTAAAATACCTTTTTTTACAAATACAATTGGTTTAAATTAATGTGATAAATGGGTTTTGTTTGTAAATTAATGAAATAAACAATTGCTTTATTATTATTGCTTAGATATATTACTTTATGGATTGTGAAGGGAACTGCTACTGCATTTGTAGTAATAATTCAAAAACTCGACAATATTGTCATCTTCTATTGTATCTCAATACCAGACATGTAGATAGATAGTTCTACCGCCATCTATTTGAAGTTACAAGATTCCTCTTAAACACGGGAGAAAATTGAGTAATGGATGGATCCTTTGCCATCACTACTTTTTTTTTTCAAATATTAACTGTTCTGATCTGAAGTAGAAACAATAATTGAAATTAGCTGAGAGAACATTGTGAATGTTTTCTTAAGGCCTTAAGTTAACAGGGCTGTGGAAGACAAGGATGTCGGACCTCTCATCAAAACTATAATGACGCGCTGTATTCACTGCACCCGATGTATTCGCTTTGCTTCTGAAGTGGCCGGCGTTGATGATCTTGGTACCACAGGCAGAGGTTCTGACATGCAGGTAAGCAATTCATAATTGATTTAAGTTATTTAGTAACAATGTGTTATTTCAGGTGAGTGTGGTAAGCCTTGATAGTCAAAAAGAAGCTATTAAATAGGAGTTATTTCCTATTAACTGAAACAGTAATTTTCTTCATTCATTAATCACAGCCTAAAAAGCCCATTGCTGAACGTAGGCCTCCCCAATAAATTGCTACATAGGTGTGTGGAGGGGGAATAGTCGCTATTGTTGCCAATATTGCTCTACCAGCTTACAACCACTTTATTGTTATAAGGAATATGCCGCTGTCCATCTCTTGTTTCAGTTGCCTTCTGAAGTGGCCAGTCTAAGAAAACATTATACGTTACATTATACATTATACGGCAATAGTTTTTTTTATTTATTTTTTTTAATTATATGTGAGCAGCTATGCAGGTCTAGGGAAAGAGACCAGTATCACTGCGACCTATAGGATCATTGTGACGTCACGGCTAAGCCCTATGTCTTCAATGAATAGGAGTTGCTTAGCCGTGAGCAATTTCACTTCTTCTGGACAGAGTACATAGTTTCCCAGATGAGTGTTACATTTGCGCATTAAGGGTCCGCAATCAGTTAGGATGTGTAGAGGCGTTTCTTCTGTTATGGAACAGAACCGACACATCCTTGAGTTGCTTAGTCCCGGGATGGACATGTGCTTTTTAAGACAACACGGCAATAGTTATTTTTTCATATTATTTTTATGCAGTTAAATGTCAATATGGAGTGAGAAACCACTACCGTTACAGCCTATTAACGTCACTGTTAAACAGGCCTCCCCCTTAGATTGCCACATAGGGGAATATTTGCCATAGTAGCCACGCTTGGTAAGTGAATTGGCAAAGGTAGTTTTTTATTTTAAGTCTTTATTAGAAAGTTACTTCTGTTCATCTGATTTGATTCCATCTGTCATCTCTAATGACACCCATGGGATGATATGGGGTAGTGAATATTCTTACATCTCCACTACACAGTTCTTGTTAAGTGAAACTGGAGTAGTTTTATAGTGCGTAGAGCCATGAGCTGCAGTTATATTGGTAGTATAGTTGTAGCACGAATGGGTCGGCTCGACCGGGGAAGGACCACGCTCTCACAGAATACCAGCGTGAAATAGTAGCTTAATGCTGCTGTATTTCGTATGGTGAGTGTAGAGAACCGGAGACCCTTTTTACTGGAAACGAGGCATTCCATCTTAGTCCTCACGGGTGACAACGCATCTGCATTTTGATTCGTAATCGAGGATAGATGTAGATGTCTATGGGCCACAGCAACCACTTACCATCAGGTGGACTGTGTGCTCGTTTGTCACCCTATGCTATAAAAAAAAAAAAAAGTGAAACTGGAGTTCCATTCTAGGTGTGCCTAACAAGTCCATGAGCTTGCATTGTGGCAGATAGTAGACTTTTTCCTATTGATAACTCAAAATTGAGAAGAGGTTTATGCTGAGTGGTAGGATAGCTGTTTCTTACCGTAAAACAGATTTGGCAAATGTATGATTTTATCTCTGATTTTGAAATATTGGCTTTTTGAAACTTTCTTAATAAATATTTAATAAATAATGTTTTTTTTCTTCTGATTTGCTGTATTTCTGATATTTAAGCTAGAATATATAATAAAGTATGCATATAATTTGTATTTATAATTACATGTTATATGATTAAAAAAGAAAGTTGGAAGTTTGTGATCTTTTCCTGATAATTACTGGTTCTTAACTTCTTTTAAGTATGAGATAGCCATCCATAATCACAGCCAGATATAAGCTGGCAATCTCAAATACATCTGTGTACAATCTCATGACTTTAGTGAGTCTCAGTTAGTCAAATTATCTAACTCGCAATCGGACATATTAGATACTTATCAAATATTACTGCTAAATGTCAAGGTACTGAGGAAGTCCTTGTGAAGTAATTATTGTAACTACCAAACTAACAACACAAAGTAGGAATTTGAATATATTGGAAAATTAAATAAATATTATGTTTATTACTAGTTTCTTGTATGTGGTGGAGCCAAACTGCAGCCATATTATGGTTGTAGTATGAATGGGTTGGTTCGACCGGGGAAGTATTACGCTCTCACAGAATACCAACGTAAAGTAGCAGCTAAATGCTGCTGTGCTTCGTATGTTAAGTGTAGAGAATGGGATACTCTTTTTACTGGAAATGAGGCATTCCATCTTAGTCCTCAGGGCGACAATGCATCTGCATTTTGAGTCTTAATCGCGGATAAATGTAGATGTTTATGGGTCACAGCACCCACTTACTATCATGTGGACTGTGTGCTCGTTTGTCACCCTTATACCATAAAAAAGTTACTTTTTAATTAAATCTTATGATCCACCTGAATATTTCTTGGTCCCATGGTTGATTAGGATTATTTTAAAGGCTTCCGTTATATTTGCCTTATTGCAGCTGTGAACAACTAATGAAATCGGCACTTTAGTTTTTTTGTGACAACGTTATTTGCTTAAACTCTTAGCTATATGCTTAAACTATATGCTTAAAATATGAAATATATTCCATAAAGAGGTTATTAATTTATAAATTGATTATAGGTTGGAACATACGTCGAAAAAATGTTCCTGTCGGAGTTATCAGGCAATATCATCGATTTGTGTCCCGTCGGTGCTTTAACGTCGAAGCCGTACAGTTTCGTCGCTCGGCCTTGGGAAACTAGAAGAGTTAGTACTTAAATAAAGTGCAGAATATAAAATTATTGGAAAATTTCAATGCATATGAACTATTTTTTTTTTAATTTTCTAGATCGATTCTGTGGATGTTTTAGATCCCTTGGGTAGTAACATTGTCGTCGCGACACGAACAAATGAAGTCTTGCGTATTCTCCCGAGAACTAACGAGGTAAGGATACGACAAACGAATTTACTTTTTAAGGTAAGTGGCTAATGTAGTTCATGTATGCAGCCAATTTCAAACAGAAGGTTACTGACGCTTTGCCACTTTGAGATTTAAGATAGAATGCGTCACAGCCTGTCATTATTATTAGGCTCTTTATATCCTTCAGACCGGAACATAGTAGTAAAAGCAATGCTTTTTAGCGGCAGAAGTAGGTAAGAGCATAGTTCCTACCCAGATGTACTCCTCCAACTGGAACCTGGAACCTTTAACGAAAAAGTAGTCCCGCTTACTAGAAAATACTCTCATTAAACAAATATTTATTCTACAAATAATTGTTCCAGGGAGGCTTTTTGTTTTTGAGTAGTTCTGAACATATATGCATATTATAGTGATCTAGATCAGATCAAGATGTGTCATCATTAATTTTAAATAAGAATAGATTTTATTATGTAAACTAGTGCTATATTTGGTTTCATGTAGATAGTGTGAAATAGTTTATTTATGTGAAATGTATCTACGAAGCGAAGAACTTAAGTGAGGTGTGTGTGAGCAGGAGATCAACGAGGAGTGGCTGTCGGATAAATCGCGTTTTGCGTGCGACGGATTGAAGCGGCAGCGGCTGGTGACGCCGCTGATGGCGGACAGCCGCGGAAACCTCACGCCCGTGGACTGGGAGGATGCCGTCGTAGCGGCTTCGCGCGCGCTACGGGACTGCCCGGCAGACAAGGTTTGTTGTTACGATTATTCATTCAATAAGTTAGGCAAAAGTCTTATAGCATACAGCCTAGTCTGATTTGTATTTTGGTCGTCAATTTTTTTTTACAATATTCAGAGGCACCACATCGCGAAATTCTTGACAGACACTTTTTGTCGACAGCTTGACCTAGCGAACAATTGATGGCGATACTTAGTAAAGACTACTTAGTAAAGTTATCGCCATCAATTGTAAAAAAAGGGTCTCCGGTTCTCTACACTTACCACACGAAACAAAGCAGCATTAAGCTACTATTTTACGCTGGTATTCAAAATCGCGCCACTTTTATGTATCAATGTACTTTAAACGAATATTTAAACGATATAAAGGCGCAGCAATTCGCCGGCAGTCGAGTTTCCGCTTCCCACCGTACAAAGCGACCTTCCTTTTCTTAAAAAAAAAACAGCCTGATTTAGTTAGTTCGAATGACCAGTGCGTACGTTTCACTCTGATTGTATGCCCTAGTCGTCCGTCCTATCGTTCAGTTCGTAGCTGATAGCAAACTTAGCGTTGCACTAAATGTATCCATGGTACGACGCCAGACCGATTAATTTGCCGATGTAGCTGTATGCGAGTAACAGTTTGCCGACGGTGCACTGTAGTTCTTCTTTCTATTTTCACTGTCATAACTACGGCTGACCGATGTCAATGCTCAGCGTCGGTCGAGTAATAAGCTTTTTTAAGTTTTGTTGTTAATCGAGGATAAATTTAGATGACTATGGGCCACAACATCCAAATACCATCAGGTGGTCTGTGTGCTCGTCTGTCACCCTTATTTTATATTAAAAAAATGGCGGCAAAAAATAGTTAAGAGGTTGGTACAGGTAGACGGACGATCCAGACGGACTCTCAGGCACAAAAAGAGTCGACAAGATATAATATGTTTCGATTTTGAAAATCTTGACGTCACAAGTCAGCCGTTTGGTGGTCGCGTTACAGAAACCATCACCCATTTCGTCCTGTGGGTGTCGTAAGAGGCGATTAAAGAAAATGCCAGAAAGCTCTTATAGTTTCATCGAATATATATATATATATATATATATATATATATATATATATATATATATATATATATATATATATATATATATATATATATATATATATATATATATATATATATATATATATATATATACATGAACGTTCGCTGTAAATATAACAGAACGCGAGTAACCCGGTTTCGATCCCCGCCGGCACCAATGAAATTGTTATTTGCAATTTTAAGTGCTGATTTACCACGTGCTCGGCGGTGAAGGAAAACATCGTGAGGAAACCTGCATGTCTGAGGAATAAGAAAAAAAATATTTCGAAAACATGTGAAGTTCGCCAACACGCATTGGGGCAGCGCGGCGGACACTTCCTTGCCCTAAAACACTCTCAGAAATGAGGGGAGCCCTGTGCACAGCTGTGGGACGTATATAGGCTGTAACTTTACTTTACACAGTTATATTATCTTATCTCATTCATTCATTCATTTATTGAATAATAAAATACCCAGTATAGCGACGAGGAGCAGCGTCAAAGGTGGAGACGTTTGATTCTGCGATCGTCAATTCGTTTGCCAAGCGTGACACTTAAGGCAAGTCCTGTTATCCAGCACTGAACTTTTATGAGTAATGAAGTAGCATGACAAACAAACCTAGCCTAAGCCTAGTCCTTAGGGGTGATACGGCATCTGCATTTTGAATACTAACTGAAGATAGATGAAGATGTCTATAAGCCACAGCACCACTTACCGTCTAGTAGACTGTGTTTGTCAACCTTATTCTATAAAAAAATCCTTGATTAAGGAACAAAATTCAGATGCGTTTTCACCCCTCGTTCTCACTTAATGATTGGCCCATTAACAACCTACTGCTATTCATCTCTTATAGTTGGTATGATTTGGAATTGTCATGCTTGGCAAGAAAAATAGCGTTTGATGTAATGTGATCAATGTCAAGCACCTATGAATTTTGAGGCTACTCGATAATTTTGTTACTTTTTAGTCGCCTCTTACTACATTCACGGGATAGGTTTTTTAAAATAAGTACATAATTTAAGAAAATTAGTTCACATGAAATGTAATTTTTATGATTATAGCTGTTGGCAGTTGCCGGTGATATGGCTGACGCCGAATCACTGGTGGCGTTAAAAGACTTGCTCAATAGGCTTGGCTCTGAGAACGCTTGCACGGAGCAATACTTCCCGCTAGAGGGGGCTGGTATCGATTTGCGATCCACCTATTTGTTGAATACCGGTATTGCCAGTAAGTATATTATTATATTTACTAATTATATTGATTGTACTATATGAGCTTCCAAACTTTTTATAACAGACCTGCTCTGCTGATGAGGTTGCGGATGTGATATGGCATGGAATGGAATAATTTATTCCGTTCTCTGAAATCCCGCTCGATCACAAGCCTTGGTCCCCGTATAATGCGGACTGTGCTCGTACTGAGGCCTGAAAGGAGTCTGCCTACCAGGTCTGGGTTCTAGCTCGCGATCGTAAAGCTAAGGCTCGAAGGGTTCCTGTGAAGAAGAGAACTTTTAATTCTGTTACCAAGTCCTGTCAGCGGGCTCTCCGCAGGGCACGATTTAACCATGTCAGACATATAGGGGCCAGACTTGCTTCCTACCCTCCTGGTAGTAAGCAATTTTGGTCCCTTTGGAAGGCTGTCTAATCCAACTTTTACTGTGCCCCATTGCCACTACTTTCTTACTACAATTCTTGGCTAGATGCTGGCTCTAAACAACCTCCAACCCGTCCTCAGTGTGATTCTTCGATGCCGAAAGTCACTATCCATATGAAAGAGGTATGTAGAGCTTTGCAAAACCTAGACGTGAACAAGGCCAATGGACATGATGGTATTCCTGCAAGGGTACTTAAGAAAAAAGTCACGTTCACACCCAAACCAGGTAAGAATGACCAGATCCTAAATCTTAAGCTCCATTAGCCTCACATCCTTTCTCCTAAAGACGATGGAGAGGATGTGTGAACGGGAGTTGAGAGGGTCGGCGCTAATTAACTAACCGCTACACGAAAATCAACACGCCTATAGGTTAGGTAAATCGACAGAATCGGCACTTCACCATTTAATGTCAAAATTGAAGAGGCCATCCAAAACAAAGTAATATGTCTAGGCTCCTTCATAGACATAGAAGGTGTTTTTGACAGAACAAATTTCTCCAGCATAAAAGGTGCCCTAAGTAGACATAATGTTGAACCGGCACTGATTGACTGGACAGTAAACATGCTCAGTACATGAACAATAAAGATTGCTGGTGAATCTCAGACAATTCAGATCGTGAAAGGATTCCCGCAGGGTGGGGTTCTTTCACCTCTCCTGTGGAATATGGTCACTAAAATCATCAGCAAATTAAACGCTAACCATTTCTACACAGTTGGTTATGCAGATGATCTGACAATACTTTGGAAAGACAGCAAGCATTGTGTGCGATTTGACCCAAGCGGCTCTCCGTATTGTGGAAAGATGGTGCAGGGAATACGACCTAACCGTTAATCCAAACAAAACAGTTTTAGTAATGTTCACACAAAAATGAATGCTGAATAACTCCGAGGTAAAATACATAGGTCTTACCTTGGACAGTAAACTTAACTGGAATAAACACATAGAAAACAAAATCAGCAAAGCAAGTATAACTTTCTGGCAATACAGAAACATGCTTGGCAAACGATGGCGTTTGACGCCAAAAATTATACGAGGGTGGATTGAAAAGTACTCGGCCTAACCAAGAAAATAAACACATACTAAATCAATTATATTTTTAATTTTCTACATAATCACCATCAAGTTCAATACACTTTTGCCACCTCCCCTTCCAAGCATTTAGACCGTTCAAAAAAATGATTCTTCCTTAGAGTCAAAATATGCGTTTACAGCTGCTTTGACCTCGTCGTTTGTCGAAAATCTTTGACCTCCCAAGTGCTTTTTTAGGTTAGGGAACAGAAAGAAGTCTGATGGTGCCAGATCAGGTGAATACGGCGGATGCGGTAACAGTTCAAAGCCTCAGTTGTGAATTTCAGCCATTGACCGTACTGACGTGTGAACACGGGCGTTATCTTGATGAAACAGGACTTTTCTTCTGAGCATTCCTCGACGTTTTTCTTTTATTTCCTCTCGTAAACGACGTAGTAAGGTGCAGTAGTAATCAGAGTTTATAGTCTGACCCCTTTCAAGATAATCAATCATAATCACACCTTTCGAGTCCCAGAATACTGAAGCCATCACCTTATTTGCCGACAAAATCGACTTAGCCTTTTTTAGGGGGTGGTGAACCAGGTCTTCTCCACTGTTTTGATTGTTGTTTTGTTTCCGGTGTACAGTAATGAACCCATGTTTCGTCCATAGTAACAAAACGATTCAAAAAATCATCTGCATCGGCTTCAAATAACTCTCAAACAGTCGCGTGAAATAGTCAATCGCGTCCTTTTTTGTTCAACTGAAAGCAGTCGCGGAACCCACCTCGCAGACACCTTGTGGAAACCCAACTCGTTGACAATGATGTTTTGAGTTCGTTCATAAGAGATGCCTATAATCTCGGCTATCTCTCTAATTTTTAATTTGCGGTCTCCCATTATTAAATCAAGTACTTTTTTAATATTTTCGTCAGTAGTTGACGTCGAAGGCCTTCCAGAGCGGGGTTCATCTTTCACACTCTCTCTACCACGCTTAAATTCTGCTATCCATTTTTTGACGGATGAATATGACAGAGCACAATCGCCTAATGTACTGACCATGTCATCATGGATGGCTTTTGATGATAGCCCCTTCTTATGGAGGTACTTAATGACGGCATGCTGCTCGATTTGCTCCATTCGCGGAAATTATGTCCGATTACTTTGTTAATAAATTTATAAAATCACAACTAATTATCGCACACGTTTCGAACTTCACACAATGAACTAGTCTGAACTGAACTAAATAATGTGGGTAGATTTGGTTTTTAGAATTGAATGGATCTGTGTTAGGCCGAGTACTTTTCAATCCACCCTCGTACTGTAGCTGTACAAAACTGTAATTCGGCCCATGATCACATATGGCTCTCATAAAAATTCAAAATATTTTATTATTGAATTACTTTTTTATGTATTTATTGAACAAAAAAATTCAATATAATATAGAGTATGAACAAAAGACATCGTAGTTTCTTTTAGTCAAATAAAATAATATTTGTGTGTTTATGAATAATAAGATCCTAATTTAACATAACAAAAACATCATGTTTTAAGATACTAGTAAGAGTAGCTTAATGAAATAAATAGTTTATTACAGATAGTGTGAACTGTCTAATTGTATAAAGTTATGGGATAAATTAATCTTTTACAGACGTCGAGGACGCAGACTTTGTGCTCCTTATCGGTACGAACGTGCGTTTCGAGGCGCCTCTCCTAAACACCCGTATTAGGAAGGCTTTCATCCAAAAGGATACCGACGTCGCGCTAGTTGGACCTAAAGTTGACCTCACCTACGATTATGTGGTTAGTTAATGACATAAAAATCGAGTTGTGGCTAACGCACCTCCAAAAACAGTCAGTTGTTAGGGGATATCTGTAATATAGTGTCAAAAGTAATGTCATATGCGTAGTTTTAACCTACTTAAATTTGATGTGATGTAAATACTTTGATGTAGTGTCAAGTAAAACAAGGAAAATCCATAATTATTCGCTCTTACTGGGGTATGTTACTAGTACTCTGAGCTCAGCTACTTCTTGTTATATTGGAGAAGACACTTTGACCTACTACTAAATGGATTTCGGATCCCTCAAGTGTCCGAGCCAAAAGAGTAAAAAAATGCAAAAAGAGTTCCAATCTTGCGCCAGTCTTCGTTTTGTCGATCGACTTAATACACGTCAAAAATGCCGTACTGTATTGTAAAAATATTCAAAAACTACTTGTAAAGTCAGAAAAGAGGATAAGTATCGTATTTTCGGTAAGGACTATTAACAATTAATTTAAAAGTAATACTTTGCTTAGATGCATAGTACTTAATTTAAATTCATATTAATTGTAAAAACAAATAACCATAACGATAATTTTCGCTAGAAGCTTCATAAGTTGAAAATAGTTCGGCATCTATTCGAAATTAATAGGCAAGTGAAATTGAGCAGTTTTATAATGACAATATGGTTTGAATTAGGATGTTATAGTTATTTTTTTATATTTCTATACATGTACCTATGCTTATATAGATCGACTCGGGACACATTTTTGTGAATTTTGTTCTAGACCCTCTGTGTATTTAGTAGTAAGTCAAAGAGAATACATATTTTGTTGTAAGTTAAACCTTTGAAGCTCTTAGGTTATCCTTGAAGCACTTGTTCCAGAGTATTTGAATTATGTGGTTATTAGTATTGACTATTTTATTTTAAGTTATATTTCTTTGGGTGGAATTTTGAAATAAAATTTGGATGTAGTTCGCCATAGTTTTAAATGTCTTCTGTAAGATAAACCATTAATAGAGAGAAAGAGACAGAAAGAGGATATACAGAGATAGAGGAAAGTAGAAAGAGGGATAGAGAGAGATAGAAAGAGAAATAGGAATAGATAGAGAGGGAGAAAGAGAGAGAGAGAGAGCGATAGAGAGGGAGAAAGAGATAGAGATAGAGAGGGAGAAAGAGAGAGTGAAAGAAATAGATAAAGGTGTGTTGTATGCCTTGTTACTCCGTATTTTTTATAAACAGAAGTTAATAATTAATTTCAGGTTTAAACTAGACTCTTCTTAAAGCCCGAGACTCAAAACATGTTTTGTACCGATAAGTTTAAAAAAAAAGTTTTATCGGTGCAAAACGTGGTGTATTTGAAAGTTTAAAAAAAAGTTTATTAGTTAAATACCCCAGATTAGTGGTAAAGTGGGACTAGGCCCAATGTGCATGTGCATGCGCTTCAATTTGTGATCAAATTCAAGTTACACAGAAGAAATATAAGTATACTTTCTTCAAGTATAAAATTTTATTAGCATGTAGGAGAGTCAGCGTCGATCGTGAAGGATCTAGCATCGGGAACTTCCTCTCACGAAGTACTGCGCAAGCTGGAGCAAGCGAAGCGGCCCGTTGTTATCCTTGGGGCAGACCAGCTTAAGACACAGGAGGGAGCTGCTTTGCTGGCCTACACACAAGAGTTAGCCTTGCGTTTGCAGGACAAACTCGAAGATAAGAACTGGAAGGTACAAATATATACTAAAGTTTTATATTGTTTCTTCATAGTGTTACGTTCTCTTTGTCGATTTAGACTACAGCATTACATTATATATTATTGTTACTATGTGGTAGAGCCACACTGAAGCTACATACATAGCTGCAGCACGAATTTGTCGGCTCGACCGGGGTAGACCACGCTCTATTACTGGTAACGCGGCATTTGCGTATTATACTTTTACTTCCATAGTACTTTTTCCTGCCAGCACCACTGAAATCTTATGTGGAATTTTAAGTGTCGACATTTACAAGGTGGTTGGTTGTGAGAGCCAGGATAAGAGTTTGGTAAGAATAATAAATATTATATTAACTATTTATGTTGTTTTTATTTAAGTTGAAACTACAAAGTTCCTGGGCCTCGAAATAGATAAACATCTTAACTGGAAAGCACACATTAATACTTTATGTAAAAAAATTAGTAAAACCGCATATGCTTTACATATTTTGTCTTCAATAGTATACACTCCTCACTGCTTACTACTTCTTAGCAGAATCCCACCTCCGATATGGAATAATATTTTGGGGTAACTCAACCGAAAAAGATTCAGCGTTTAAGACTCAAAAAAGATGCATAAGGGCGAAGTTTAAGCTTAAAACTACACATAGTTGCATGCCATATTTTAAACAGTATAAAATACTGACATTCCCTTGTTTATACATACTAAAAGTAGCAGTGTTTGTTAAATTGCATCCAAAACGTTTTAAACGCCTTGACCAAGTAGTGCGACGTAATAGACGCGACAATACCCTTTTGTGTCATCAATCCGCTAAGACAGCACTAATGCGCAAAAGTATCTACTGCATTGCTCCAGTCATATATGATAAAATACCTAAAAGTTGGAAAGAATTGCCGCTATCGATATTTAAAAAAAGGCTTCGTAGCTTCTTGACAGTCAAAGCATACTACAGCGTAACAGAATTCTTGACTGAATTTTTTTTTATTTTGAGATTAAGACTGTATAATGTTAAAATTTGAATTGTGTTTGTTTTTGTGTTGTTATTTTATTTTGTTATAGCTGTTTAGGTGATTAGTTTATATTTCTGTATATTTTGCATGCCTACTGGTAAAATATGGCTGAACTCACTACCTATATTACCATATACTGTACCCATATTTGCAAAATAAAATATCTTTATCTTTATCTATGTATTTTTTGACTCCGTGGCGCAGTGGCTTAGCAATGAGTGGCTGCGCTGGGAATCGCGGGTTCGAATCCCGCACGGTACAAGTATTTGTATGGCCTATTAATATAATTGTTCCGGGTCTGGATGTTTGTCCTTGTGCAATTTATGTTTGTAAACTGCCCACACGATACAGGAGCAAATCCTAGTGTAGGGGTAACGTTAAAAAAGATTTTTTTTAAGGATGTGACGTCAAATTTAGAGCAGCGATGCAGACTATTCTTCTCCATAATCCTCTTAGTATTGGTAGCAGGCCTATGTAGACAGTTTTTTTTATAGAAGAGGGGGCAAACGAGCATGCGGCTCACCTGATGTTAAGTGACTACCGCCGCCCATGATCAACAGCAACACCAGAAGAATTGCAGGTGCGTTACCGGCCCTTTAGAAAGGAGTAAGCTCTTTTCTTGAAGGTCCCCAGGTCGTATCGGTCCGGAAAAATCGCCGGTGGTAAACTATTCCACAGAGAGGTTGTACGCGGAAGAAAACTCCTTTTGAAACGTACAGTGGTGGACCGCCAAGCATCCAGATGGTGTGGATGGTATCGGGACGTTTGCCGCGTAGTGCGTTCACGAAATTTGGCGGCTGGGATTAATCCGAACAATTCCTCAGAGCACTCTCCATGGTATATGCGAAAGAAAATGCAAAGAGATGCAACATCTCTCCGCAGAGCCAGTGAATCGAGCCGATGGGAAAGCACTCGGTCGTCGACGATTCGAGCCGCTCTGCGCTGGATGCGGTCAAGTGGAAGGAGCTGGTACTGGGGAGCCCCAGCCCAGAGATGGGAACAGTATTCCATGTGCGGCCGAACCTGCGCCTTGTAAAGTTGCAGGCGGTGTGCTGGCATGAAATACTGTCCCGCTCTGCTGAGCACGCCAAGCTTTTTAGAGGCCAATTTGGCCTTCTCTTCCAAGTGACCACGAAACTGCACGTCACTCGATATTCGACGCCGAGGATTCCGATACTGGCTGAGGCAACAACGGGAGTGCCTTGAAACTGAGGAGATACGACAAAGAGGTTCTTTTTAGCGGTTAACGCGCTTTTGTCTTCTGGGGGTTAAACTGGACTAGATTTAGTCGCCCCCAATCCGAGACTGTTCAGCAAAGGCTCGACTTCAGACACAAGTTTGTCCCGGCACTCGGAGACGTTTTCCCGAGAAATATTGGTTCGGCCGGTATAAAGAGCATCACAGTGCTGTCATCTGCATAGCAATGAATGTTACGGGCATGTAACATATCATTGATATGCAGAAGAAACAGCGTTGGCGATAGCACGCAGCCTTGTGGAACACCAGCATTAATAGGCTTGCAATCGGAGCTTGCACTGTCTACAACGACCTTGATGCTCCGATCTGCTAGAAAGCTGGTGATCCAATCGCACAATTTCTCGGGAAGCCCATAGGAAGGGAGCTTCGAAAGAAGCGCTTTGTGCCAAACCCGATCAAAGGCCTTCGCAATGTCCAAACTAACGACCAATGCCTCCCCTTTGGACTCTACTGCCTCCGCCCATCTGTGAGTTAGGTAGAACAGAAGATCACCAGCTAACCGACCACGGCGAAAACTGTATTGGCGGTCACTAATCAGCTTGTGGTCCTCAAGGTACCTCATGAGCTGGCAGTTTACAATGGACTCCATTGTTTTGGAGAACAAGGAGGTGATGGCGATAGGCCGGTAGTTGGACGGGTCTGAGCGGTCGCCTTTTTTAGGGATCGGGTGGACGAAAGCCGTCTTCCATGATTTTGGGACTACGCCTAGGGAGTAGGAGTACCGGAAAAGACGCGTTAAAACCGGTGCCAACTCTGGAGCACACGTCCTCTGCACAATTGGGGGGATTCCGTCAGACCCACTCGACTTGTGGATGTCCAGCGAGAGGAGTGCTTTGCGTACCGAGCGCTGTGTGAACTGCACTTCCGGCATGGAGCACTCACACCGCGGGATGGTCGGCGGCGTACTCCCCCGTCATCGAGAGTCGAGTTGGACGCAAAGAAAGAGCCTAGAAGATCGGTTTTCTCCTTTGCGGTATGGGCTAGTGAGTCGTCCTCCCTGTGCAGAGATGGAAGAGATAGCTGACAGAAATTCCCCTGGACAGCCTTGGCGAGAGACCAGAATGCACGGGTTCCAGAAGGAAGGCGAACTAGTTTCTCGCCAATTCTGCCTATGTGCTCTGACTTTGCAATGACTCTTTTGAAGGACTTAGAGGCGGAATTATACTTCTTTTTTAGAGCGCTGGTGTTTACATCCCGGGAAGCTGATGCGTCAGCCCAGGCTCGGTAGCACTCCTGCTTATAGCATGATGCTATTTTACAGGAGCGACCAAACCATGGCTGAGATTTGCCTCCAATGGGCACCACAGAGGAAGGAATAAAAAGTTCCAAACCCTGGAGTACCACATCACCGACAGAATCAAGGGTAGGATGCAAAGAAAGACCGCATCCCATCCCAATCGGCTGACCTATAGTGCCAAACACGGCGGCAGCCTGCAGAATGCAACTGCGATTTCAGCGTGAGTGGCACCACACTCCGGACAAGACAATGGTCCGAGGAGCCTAAAGGGGCGTCGACGGAAATCTGATATCCGTCCGGGTGAGTGGTCAGCAGAAGGTCCAACAGGAAAGGTGCATGATCCTCCACATCTGGAATCCGCGTAGGCGAAGTAACCAGTTGTGTCAGACCATATGCCAAGGCAAAATCATGAACTTATCTCCCCGCATGATCGGTTAAACGTGAACCAAGCCATTCGGCGTGATGGGCGTTAAAGGAGGATTACGATCTCTGCGGAGGGGATCTGCTATAGCAACGAATCTATAGCCATTTGGACGTGGTCGAAGAGTCGGTCTGTTTCGGTATTACCGCTATGGGACCTATAGAGGCACCCGTAGACGCGCGGATGGTCGTCGCTGTCTACGCGTAGCCAAAGGATGGACAGGTCCGAACCTTCAAGTCTGCCGAGGCGTCGAGAACAGATGTCCTCTGATGAGTGTTCCAGTTTGTACCCCGGGTAGAAGAGATACGAGACATCAGCCGGAGAGGACACCTGCGTCTCGGTCAGAAAGAGCAGAGCCGGCTTCGCCGTCTTGAGATTGTAGTGGACGGCGTTTAGGTTAGAGTGAAGTCCCCTGATATTCCAGAAATTCACGGATAGCGTGGCAGGGGTCGCCTTGGTCTTGTTGCTCCGTTTGACCCGAGCAGTTGTAGTCTTGAGCGGAATTTTGCCCCCCCCCCCCCCAGAATACGCGGGGCAGCCTGAGCACCCACGTTCAGAAGTGGAGAAACATGGTCGTGGACGCTCAGCGAGGGATACTCCAGGGGTGCTGGTACCCTCCTGGGGTAGTCTATCATTATTTAATTCCGCTACGATGTTGATGGGGGGGGGGGGATTTGGGCCTCCGGGCACCTGCACTCACCAGATGAAACGTGGAAGCAGAGCTTCCACTTCACGCCGGTATTCTGTGAGGTCGTAGTACTACCCCGGTTTGAGCCGGCCCATACGTGCAACAGCAAAACTGCCGCGTGGCTCTACCACTGTTAAAAACTTCTACCACTGTTTTACTATACAAATATTTCTTAACTGTAAGTTCTGAAATTACTCCAACGATGATAAGAAGGTCTATGTAGACTACTATTTTACTATTTCACAAATATTTGTCAACGGTAGGTTCTGAACGTGCTTCAACGAACCGCGTCGCAAGTGGCCGCCCTGGACATCGGCTACAAGCCGGGTGTGGGCGCGCTGCTGTCGGCCGGACCGCAGGTCGTGTACCTGTTGGGGGCTGACAGCGGCGTGGTCACCCGCGAGTCCTTGCCCAAAGACGCTGTGGTCATCTACCAAGGTTTGCTTGAGAATTTTCATTCATCATTACAGCCTATAAAAGCTCACTGCTGAAACCCCTCCCATAGATTGTCTATATAATATATCTTATACTTAAATTAAAAATATACATACTCCTGAAGAGAGTATAATATCTACCATATTCCACTTTATTAATTAAACCTGTTTTTTTATCTTTAAATTTTTCTTATTTAAGTAAATAATTTATCTGAATAGTTCTAATTTGCATTGTATTGATTGGATGATATTTGTACTCCAAATTAACCCAAAATTGCACGACTCAATCTGTGAATGTTATTTACACTTGTTATTGATATACATATCAGAGAGTATAGAAATGTGTATGTTTTCGTGATTGTCATATATGTGTATTGTAAGTGTACTTGTTAAATAAAATAAATAAATAAATAGTAGGAAGGGTTTTGCCATAGTTAACACGCTTATCAGGCGGGTTGGCAACCGCAGTTTTTTATTATTTTGAGTTCTTATCAGGAAAATGCTGCTGCTGCCCATCTTCTGTTACAGTTTCCCTCTGTCGCCACTTATGACACCCACGGGACGATATTGGGTAGTGAATAACCTCAATGACTTAACTAGAGGCATCACGGCGTGTCGATCGGTTGCTTGGACCGACCGCCACAGACAGTAAATTAGCTGCCACCCAACAACCCTTATCACTCGCTTATCATAAAACTCTAGCGATCACCATCAAGCAAGTTTCTAATATATGTAATACTGCCCAATTTAGTGCGTATCATTACTCGAATTCGCTATCGATTCTATAGTGGTCCTTCGAGCCGGATTCTTTTTTTTCCCTCAAATCCACTATTCAGTGTTATTTGGGATGTTACTCTATGCAATAGTTTCGTTTTTTTTTAAACATGGATTAGTACTTTTTATACTTTAATACTAATACTTAAATTAAATATAATACTAGAATGTTTAACGAACTAACATTTTACCTGATGTAATGTAGCTACTACAGCATGTAGACACTTGAACTCACACATAAACCAAATAAGTCTATAAATTTGTTTTCAATTTGATTTATAATATAATTATGCTTATACTGTATAATTTTAGAAGAGGATTTGATTCAACTATCTATAGGTTATACTTTGAAATTTCTTTTTATGTTATGACCATTGTCGTTTCATTAATGGTGATATTATATTTCACAATGATAGGTTACAGTTTCGCCACGTAGTGGCGGCTTTAGAGAATCCACTACCCCTTATCGTGCCATGGATGTCGTAAGAGTCGACAGAGGGATATGAAACGGGAGATGGGCGGAATGTTCCTGATAACAACACAAAATAATTTAAATTGCGGCTGCCAGTCTGTCTGACAATCGTAGCAAATATGGAAAATATTCCACCTATGAGGCAACCAAAATTAATGATGATGAATGACTTGGTGTATACCATTTTGTATATTCCATTACCGTTACAATAATCATTATAGCCTATATAAGTTTACTCCTGAACATAGACTTTTCCCATAAATTGCCTTATAGAGGGGATTTTATCATAGTTACAACATTTGGCAGGCGGGTTGCCAACTCTAGTTTTTTTAGTTATAATTAGAAAGTTGCTGCTGTCTTCTCGTAGTTTGTTTCCTTCGGGACAATATGAGTTAGTGGATATTGTTAAACCACCAGAACACGGTAACAAGAGGTCTTACTGCATATACATAAAAAGATTCGAAGGTTGCAATCTACCCTATGAAGGGATTATTTCAGGTTTCCGGATTTTTGTTTGATTGTGGATTGATTTTTGGATTCGAACTTGGTACATCATTATCAGCACTTATGTTTACGAATAACGAGAGTCAAAAGTCAAATTTCGTTGGTAGTTTTTTTTAAATATAGAATAAGAGTTACACACGGCTCATGTGATGGTAAGTGGCTCATAGACACATCCACATTTATCCAGATCCGTTGACACCGCACTCACCACATACTCTAGCACATTGTACCGCTGCCTATTCGTGCTAGAGCCATGGAGTAGTACAACAATAGTACAGTAATACAAGGGTAGTAACATGGGTGTTGTGTGCGGCAGGGCACCACGGGGACGCGGGCGCAAGTATTGCAGACATAGTGCTGCCGGGCGCGGCCTACACCGAGAAGCGCGCCACGTACGTGAACGCCGAGGGTCGCGCGCAGCAGGCGCTGCCCGCAGTCTCGCCGCCCGGCCAGGCGCGCGAGGACTGGAAGATCATCAGGTACCGCCGCCACCGCTGCCACCTCCACCACCGCCACCTCCACCACCGCCACTACCTCCACCACCGCCATCACCTCTACCACTGCCACCGCCACTACCGCCGCTACCGCCACTACTACCGCCACTACCGCCACCATCACTATTACACACCACAATCCCCACGCCACCATCACCACCACCACCACTACCATCGTCACCACCACTACCACCACCACCACCACCACCATCATCATCATCATCATCATCATCATCATCATCATCATCACACACCACTAGGAATGTCGTAATACATAATTTTATCTATTCGGTACCGATTTCTACAGCATGTCAGCTATATCGATAAATAAAAAAAGTTGAAAGTGAAGTGAAAAAAGAGTTGAACATACAGCTGACGTGAAGCGTCAACATTCTGGGAAGTCTACAGTTTGTGATCATAGCCTAGATGGCCCCCTCCATTACTTCAGATTTGATAGACAACAAATCCTCGCGAAAGAACATCGGTTTCTAGGATGATACTGTTACGAGCTTGAGGTTTGTAACAATAAAAACTGCGGATTGAATTACCAAAATTTACACTTTTATTACCTAACACCAATTAAAACTTAAAACACTAATAATTAACCACACTGATTCACTTTATTTCGCTCCGAAGCTTCGCTTGTCTCGCCGAATTCAATACTGCCTCGATCGCGTCTTACACATTTTTCACCGAAACATCCAGAATATTCAAGTAAATACGCCGACCAGGCGCAGAAAGTTCGAGTGTGGGGCTTCTAGAAAGCTTAATTCTTCTGTTCGATACTAGATGGCGCTGTTGGTCGAAAGTCAAGATTGACATTTTCTAGGAAGCCCTCTTCACTCTGGTCCCCGACACTAGATGGCGCTAGTGCCAGGTACCTGACGTCAACTTAGGCGCGCAACAATACTTATAAAGAAGGAGGCTGGGTACTGTCACCTGTTTGTGATCCTGTAATTAATAAAATTAAACTAAACCCAAATACAGACACACACGTTACAGACACAGTACGTTCATTCTGCATAGATCAGACCATAAATTATAATTAAAAAGCTGAAGGTACTCCAGGTTAACACTGGCATCCGGACGTCAGTGAACTTAGTCACGGTGGACTGAGGTGTACCTTCAGCTTTTTAATTATAATTTATGGTCCGATTGGGATGAGACGGGAATTAAAAATCGAATAAATTAAACGCGATAAAATCCGTAAAAGTAGTTTTAATCAAGTGTATATTATTTAAAGTTTATATCGGTTTCTATATCGATATAACCGATTATTTACTATAATAAACCGGTATCGTATCATTACATACCTAGTTGTGCAGTGGCGATATAAGAATATCCACTACTAAGCGTGGCAACTGTGCCACATATTCCCCCTATAAAACAGTCCAGGAGGAGGAGGTCGATAGGCTGTAACAGTAGCGGTATATCATATCATACCAGGTCGTCATTTCATCGTGGGCAGTTACCCTACAGCCCCTACCCTAAATTTACTTATTGGTTTAGCATTATACCCTTAAAATTTTAGGTATAAAAGTAAGGCGGAGTTAACGCCTTAGGCTGGTAAAGAATACCAGTCTGACTTAAAATTATGAAGAAATAATTGAGAAGAAGTCTATAATAAGAAGATGATATTTGTTCTGTAAACATTAATAAAACACGAACGAATATATTTTTTTAAAACAGTCATAGAAAATATGCAGTTTTTTTTATAGGATAGTGTGACAAACGAGCGCACAGTCCACCTGATGGTAAGTGGTTGCTGTGGCCCATAGACATCTGCATCTATCCTTGATTACGAATCAAAATGCAAGTACCCGTGAGGACTAAGATGGAATGCCTCGTTTCCTTCCAGTAAAAAGTGTCTACGGTTCTCTACACTCATTATACGAAACACAGCAGCATTAAGCTACTATTTCACGCTGGTATTCTGTGAGAGCGTGGTCCTTCCCCGGCCGAGCCGACCCATTCGTGCTACGACTATACTTCCAATATAATTGCAGCATGGTTCTATAGCTCTAGTTCATCAAAGTTTAATTGTTTTATTAAACAAAAAGAATTAGTGTTATATTAAAGGATATTTATTTTAATTCGTCTGTAAATAATAGGGCCATATCAGAAGTGGTGGGTGTACGCCTACCGTACGACAATTTGGATGAAGTGAGGGACCGCCTCAGTGAAATCAGCCCCGCTCTAGTCACCTACGGCGACATGCAGAACAACAACTACTTTGCACAGGCCAGAGCGCTCGCGCAGGTTTGTATTTTTAGTTTATTATCATTGTTATTGTAGAGATACTTATATGGCCAATGACTTACAAATAATTAAAAAATAAATAAAAGCTACTGTATGAAGTGTGGTAGCATAGTCCAGTCAAATATTCTGGTCTGAAATCAAAATTTTGGCACTCAACGTTGCATTTTTGATATGATGTAGTTTTAATGGTACAAAAACAATGTGTAATGTAAAGGTTTTTATGTCTGCAACACCCGGCATGGGCAGTGGCGAAGCTAGAGCTCCAAGCTAGGGCAAGCCCAAGATATAAATTGATAAAAATATAGATTGTTGTTTTTAGCAGTTTTATAAAAATGCACCAATCTTGATCTGTCTCCACGCTTCAGTTTCATATTCAGTGCTGTCAAGGACGTGTTTAACAAAGCACACAGAAGGCATACCACTGCTAGATAGATTGTATTACATATCAGCAATTGCATAGCTTCGGTGGCTTTGAAGAAAGCCGTTTGGGTTTGTTTCAGCGAAAGAAAACAATATTTACATCCAATACAATACATGAACAAAAGTAAAACACGAACAAAGTACAAACAAACTATGTACAAAATTAAAAAAAAAATCAAATTATTTACATTCTAATGGATAAGAGATAAGAAAGAAAGATTTAATTACGTCCACGTAAAATGTTGGTGAACGTTTTAATTGTACCAATAACTGTTTTTAATTGCGATAATTGATAAGTCTGAAATATACTCTTAACCTTGTGTATTATCTCAACAAAGTTTAAAGATTTCCTCTCCGATTATCACTTTAATACACTTCAATTCATCACAAGGAACACTATTATCCTCCATTTTCATTAAAAATCTTTAAAAAAAGCATAAATTTTGAACTCGTAATATTAAATCGCTAAAGATAAGCACACAGAGTAAATAAACATTGAAACGTGAAATGAACTTGCAAACGTATTGCCCGCGCGCCTCGGCTTTTAACAAATTTATTTCCAAAAAGCCTGGCTTTAAATCTCTATACTAATTGCTATATATACAATCGTAGTTATATTTCATTATAGAATATTTTGCCATAGGTTAGAAAGAGAGCGATCGTCTTCTCGAAAGCCCCGTAAAAAAGCCCACGCGAGCCAGGGAGACAACTATTAGCTCAAATTTTTTATGACAGCAGCAGTATCGCTAAGGCAATACGAGGTCATCGGTCGACATGTGTCGAACAGTGGAGTGCGCGGGAAATTTGAAATAGCTTGAAACATTTTACGAGTTATTTTATTAGTTAATATTATTGATTGATATTATTGATTGATTCAGGTTTAATAAGGCAAGCCCGGCTTTTCGGCTTTTAATGGAAGCTTCGCCACTGGGCATGGGGTTGATAAAAAATTGTTAGCTAACTTCTGTGTCCCTTGATGAATCCCCATGTCTGAGGACTGTCGAATGAAGGTATTTAGAATTCCAGCGTGGACATACCAATCTTAGTTAATTTACCAAACTTAATACAAATTATGTTAATTAAGCTTTAAGTCATTGATCGGATGATCAATGACTTAAAGCTTACTTAGAATCATTAGGTATCGCTCTGTATATACTATTTCTGCTGCCGTCAAGCATCAGTGTATCCACAGATGTGTGCAGGTTAGACAGGTAAAAGAGCCAGTATATATAAAGGCTGTCAGGCATTTGTTCTTAGTCCTCAAGGTTGCCAATGTATCTGTGACTTTCTTCGTATGAAGTTGATGATAGGTGTTAATGGGCTGCAGCATAGAATACTATAATACACAATAGAATGTAATATGCTGTCAACCTTATTTTGTACGAGGATCGGCGTCTCCGGGAGCACACATACAAGCAATTACGTCGTATTATCACTACTACAAACCCGATTCGCTTTCTTGACAGACTGAGCGAATTTACACATTTTATACTTTTGATTAATGTTTTTGACACATCGATATTCCTTTATTTTTGTTTCTAATATTCACAAAATATAAATAGTTTCGATTTAGTGGTTGTAGAATATGTCTCCTTTATTTAAATTCCATTTCACGCTGTTCTTTCGACACGTAATTATTGCATAATTTGCCATTTTTTAAATAATTTGCATGCGGCGACGCTTGACACGAAAGTTGGAAACGATTGATTGTGTTGACATTTATAGGTGTGAATTGACATGTTTTTTTTTAATTAAACTTAGGACCACAAACAAGTTCACAATTATTAACTTATCTAATATAATTACTACAAATTTTTCATTATTGTGAACTCAGCAACGCTGGTCAGTTACTTAATTATAACATTTTTTCAACAATAAATAAAGCTTGTTACAGAGTATAACTTGACATTGACAATATCTTGTTATTCTTAATCTAGAAGTAAAATCTAAAACACAGTATCGACCAACAAATATTGTAGGGTTATGGTAGGATATATGACGCCACTGCTCATTAGTTTTTTTTTTAAATGGTCGTGTCATTTTTAAATTTTTTAGTGACAATCTTCTTATAATTACCTCGTCCAATGCCATTAATATCGATATCATTAAAATTCTTATTGTACGAGTGCATCATACGTGATAAAGAAGACCTTCGTCCCGCGTTAGTTCGGCATAAATTAATACAAAAAAGTTAATGAAAATGGGCCACGCGCTGATGTGCTCTGGTAGGTACCCTGTAATTTATATTATCAGTTATATCCATACAGTCGTATCTATTGTGACACAGATCATAAAACAGCATTGCTTCGAGAATTGTACGCCTTGATTTAAGAGTGGTAAGATTATATTTTGCCATGAGTTCATTGTACGGTATTTTTTTTCTCGCATATTTATAATGGTTATATTTAAAAAATTTCTTCTGCACAATTTCTAGTTTATCAATATATTTTTATATAGAGGATTCCAAATAGTTACTGCATAATCTAAATGACATCTTATTAAGGATTAAAGATCTAATTAAGTCAAGGGATTTTTAAAGATATTATCAGATCGGATGACGAAACCATACATCTTATAAGCTTTGTTAATAATATTTTCAATGTGTATACTTAGATGTAGTTTAGTGTCTAAAGTTACTCCAAGATCCCTGATTGCTACTTCTTGAGATAAGGTAGTACCCACCACATAAATAATAGATGCAAGAGCTGGTTGTTTTCTTTTTTGTAAAAGTTATAGATTTACATTTGTTAAGACTGAGTTCTAACTTATTTCTATTACAGTACGACGTGAAACGATTTAAATCATCCTGGAATTCTAAATAGTCATTAGTGTTGTTGATAATTTTGTATACCTTTAAGTCATCAGCGTATAAAGGGAACCTACTTAAACGGAAGCACATATTAATGTCATTTATAAATATTATAAATAGAAAAGGACCAATAATAGATCCTTGTGCCACGCCCGAAGTAATCGGTACACATTCCGATTCGTGACCCCTAATAACCGCTTTTTGCATTCTATTTGAAATGTAAGACTTAAACCACCGCCATAGATTACCTCTTATTCCATTATACGCAATTTTTTCTATTAGCATCTTATGGTCGACCCTGTCAAATGCCTTGCGAAAATCTGTGTACACACAGTCAACTTGCTTACGTGCATCGAGAGCTTCAAATAGGAAAGTCGAGTAAATAATTAAATTAGTCACAGTGGATTGATTCTTAACAAAGCCATGCTACTGTGGCAATATAACGTTACGTAAAAGCGGATAAACGGCGTTATGTACTTTAATCTTCGCTAACATAGGTAGTATGGAGATGGGTCTATAATTTTCAACTTCTTTCTTAGACCCTCCTTTGTGTACGGGCACTATTCTAGCAGTTTTCCAGACTTTGGGAAAAATTCCACATTGCAAACATATATTATACAAGAGGCATACCGGTTCATTAATAACCTCAGCAGTTGCTTTTAGAAACAGAGCATGGACATAACAGTACTCGGTATGTCAGAGATCTTTTTACGATTTTTCAAATAAGTCCAAAAGAATTTACTGTTATACCTAATACTACTCTCTACTTTACTAATATAGTTATTATAGCAACGCTCTGAAACTTTTTTGATTTTATTACTGTATATGGAAAAGATATTGTAATTCGATTAACTTCGATATTTTTTCATTTTGTCCAAGCCCGGTTTCTTTATTGTATATCTAAATTAATTCAGGCGTAAACCAACAAGGGAAACGATTAGGTTTGACTTCTTTGATTGGCACATGTTTTTTAATAATTTTGTAAATTGTCTCATAAAAGCACGCAACAGCATCTTCGGCATCTTTGTTCAAAAGAAGATTTTCCCAATCGATTTTTATAATTTCATCTTTTATTTTATCATAGTTGACCAATCTATAGCATTGTCGAAATGTTATATTACGTTATAGGTATTTTTGTGATTCTGATAAAGGAATGAAAAGGGAGGGTGAAGAGCATCGGGAGGTACCAACGGTGACGTCATTGATGATAGGCTGCACTTAGTTGTATTTGTTATAGCTAAGTCTAGGATTCTGTTATTTTTATTAAGAATATAGTTCATCTGATGACCGTATAAAACTTTTTTCTGGAACCCGTGCATTCTGGTCTCTCGTCAAGGCTGTCCAGGGGAATTTCTGTCAGTCATCTCTTCCATCTCTGCACAGGGAGGACGACTCACTGGCCCATACCGCAAATGAGAAAGCCGATCTTCTAGGCTCTTTCTTTGCGTTCAACTCGACTCTCGATGACGAGGGGAATAAGCCGCCGACCATCCCGCGGTGTGAGTGCTCCATGCCGGAAGTGCAGTTCACATAGCGCTCGGTTCGCAAAGCACTCCTCTCCCTGGACATCCACAAGTCGAGTGGGCCTGACGGAATCCCCCCAATTGTGCTGAGGACGTGTGCTCCAGAGTTGGCACCGGTTTTAACGCGTCTTTTCCGGTACTCTTACTCCCTATGCGTAGTCCCAAAATCATTGAAGACGGCTTTCGTCCTCCCGATCCCTAAAAAAGGCGACCGCTCAGACCCGTCCAACTACCGGCCTATCGCCATCACCTCCTTGTTCTCCAAAACAATGGAGTCCATTGTAAACTGCCAGCTCATGAGGTACCTTGAGGATCACCAGCTGATTAGTGACCGCCAATACGGTGTTCGCCGTGTTCGGTCAGCTGGTGATCTTCTGGTCTACCTAACACACAGATGGGCGAAGGCAGTAGAGTTCAAGGGGTAGCCATTGGCCGTTAGTTTGAACATTGCGAAGGCCTTCGATCGATTTGGCACAAAGCGCTTCTTTCGAAGTTCCCTTCCTATGGGCTTCCCGAGAAATTGTGCGATTGGATCACCAGCTTTCTCGCAGATCGGAGCATCAAGGTCGTTGTAGACGGTGCAAGCTCCGATTGCAAGCCTATTAATGCTGGTGTTCCACAAGGCTGCGTGCTATCGCCATCGCTGTTTTTTCTGCATATCAATGATATGTTGCAAACCCGTAACATTCATTGCTATGTACTGGCACTGCGAAGAAATGTTGCATCTCTTTGCATTTTCTTTCGCATATATCATGGAGAGTGCTCTGAGGAATTGTTCGGATTAATCCCAGCCGCCAAATTTCGTGAACGCACTACGCGACAAACGTCCCGATACCATCCACACCATCTGGATGCTTGGCGGTCCACCACTGTACGTTTCAAAAGGAGTTTTCTTCCGCGTACAACCTCTCTGTGGAATAGTTTACCACCGGCGATTTTTCCGGACCGATACGACCTGGAGACCTTCAAGAAAAGAGCTTACTCCTTTCTAAAGGGCCGGCAACGCACCTGCAATTCCCCTGGTGTTGCGGTTGATCATGGGCGGCGGTAGTCACTTAACATCAGGTGAGCCGCATGCTCGTTTACCCCCTCTTCTATAAAAAAAAATTAGTGATATAAAATTAATTAGGCACCAGCATGAGGGATTCAAGTTCAAATCTATTATAGGTACAAGGGCCTGGCCGGTATTATTCCAGCCAAGATTCGGCAGATTAAAATCACCAATTATAATAAAACTTGCTGTCGATTCATATAATTGGTTTTGTAATAAATTTAAAAAACTATTATATGTGTAGTGATGTATGTAAATAAAAATCACCACATATAACATACAAAACATTTATTGTCCACAAGCACAAAGAGAGATTAGAAAGGCGGATAGCATACACAGCGACAGCAAAAGAAAGGAAGAGTTAGCACAGAACAAAAGATAGCAGTTAAACAGAACTTGATATACACAATGAGACTACAATTTAAGCGAGCGAAAGCGTTAGGCCGGACCTGCGCAAGAGTGGCGTGCGTTCTCCGTCGGATGCAGCTACGGAATAACGGGCGGAACCCGCTCGCGCGCAAACTGATCGAGGCGTGGGCGCTTGCCCTAGATATGGTCGCGCCATAGGTTCAGTGAGTAGTGCTCTCTCGTTGCGGCGCATTGAAGATGCCAGGTTCGGTCTGCCTCCACATCACCCCCCTCCAGAGACCGTGTTACCGGCGATAACAATCAGGGAATCTTACTGCCCTTCCAGATTTTGTACGTTGTATTACTTTATCTGGTGGTGTTTTGTCCGGGGTTGAATTTTCGCATTTCCGCGTTAATAACATTGTAGGCGCTGTTTGCCTAGTAACTGTCATGTCTTGAGTAGATAAGCCGGCTTTAACCTATCTATGGTAACATTTACCTTCTTGCCCTTTATTAAAACTGTGTATGTCTTATTACTCTGTAAGACTTTATACGGGCCTCTGTAAGCTGGTTGCAAGGCTTTACGACAGGAATCCTCTCTAAGGAATACGTGTGTCGCTGTAAGGAGGTCTTTAAAAATGAATATTCTTTCATCACAGTGTCGTGAGGCTGTGTGTAATTTTATTGCAAATTCTCTAAGACGCGCTGTGAAGTCAGATACATCGGTAGTTGTGTTCGTATTTGCATTGAATATTTCTCCGGGTAGTCTGAGCGTTTCGCCGTATAATAATTCGGCAGATGTTGCTTCGAGGTCTTCTTTGTGGGCGCATCGTATACCCAACAAGATTAGCGGGAGTGACTCTGTCCAGCTTTCATTTCCGTGGCATATAATGACTGCTTTCAACTGTCGGTGAAATCTTTCTATCATGCCATTACATGCCGGGTGGTAGGCTGTTATGCGCTTGTGTTGGGAGCCAGATATTTCTGCCAGATATTTAAATAGTGCTGATTCGAATTGTCTTCCTCTATCGGTCACAACTTCGATGGGACATCCGAATCGTGCAATCCATCCAGATAAGAATAAGGCAGTACCTTTTTCCATGAGATAGTGGTAGTGGTCCTACTAAGTCTATATGGACGTGCATAAATCTGGCCTGTGGGATGATGAATGTGCCTATTGGTGAAGAGACGTGCCTAGTTATTTTCGCACGCTGACAAGCATAACATGTCTGTCCAATCTCGACAGTCTTTGCGAACGCTCGGCCAAACGTAACGTTGTGACACTAGCCGAGATGATGCATTAGCGCCAGGGTGGCTAAGGGCATGCAGGCTTTCATAAACACGGTGTCTTAAGTCTCTCGGTACGTATGGTCGTACTTTCTCTGTACTGACGTCGTAATACAGGTAGTTATCTGTTCCAGGTTTTGATATTTTTTTTAGTACCAAAGAGGTTTCTCCTCTGAGCAGTTCTTTCAACTCTGGGTCGCACTCTTGTGATTTGCCAAGCAAAGTTAAGGTGACTCCTTGAGTTATGTCTTCGACTGGTGAAAGTGTATCGGCTACTACGTTGTCTTTTCCTGCTATATGCTGTATGTCCGTCGTAAATTGTGAAATGTAATCCAGGTGTCTAAATTGCCTGGGAGTACAATTCTCTTTTCTTGTGTGGAAAGCAAAGCATAGCGGTTTGTGATCCGTATAAACTGTAAAGTGTCTCGCTTCTAACATGTAACGAAAATATTGACTCGTATATCGCCAGTAGTTCTCGATAGTATGGGGAATTTTTCTTTTGTGCAGGACTTAGCTTACTCGAAAAAATGCGAGAGGTTGCCATTTGCCATCCTTTCTTTGTTGCAACGCCGCTCCAATGGCCGAGTCTGAGGCGTCTGTGACTAGTGCTAGATGTGCTTGCAGGTCTGGGTGTGCTAGTAATGCGGCTTGGCAGAGACTTTGTTTGCACTTGTTAAAAGCCTCAAGGTTGTCATTTGAAAGGACGATTGGATACGATCCCTTGACTGTTCCGGTCAGGAGTGCATGTAAGGGTGCTTGGATTTTGGCAGCACCTGGGATGAACCGCCGGTAGAAATTAATCATTCCTAGGAAGCGTCGAAGCTCTTTTACGTTTTTCGGTATGGGAAAGCTCTGGATAGCTTCGACCTTTGAGTCCAGTGGCTTCACACCATGCGTTGAGACAGTGTAGCCCAGAAAGGTTACTTGAGTTTCCCCAAATACGCATTTGTTCGTGTTTATTACCATTCCGTATTTCTTGAGTCTATCAAATATTTGGTGCAGGTGATTCTTATGAGTTTCTTCGTCTGGCGAGAACACTAGGAAGTCGTCCAGGTAAGCATAACAAAATTCCAGGTCTCGCGTCATTTCATCGACAAACCTTTGGAACGTCTGGCCAGAGTTTCGGAGGCCGTACGTAATGAAGGGGAACTCATATAGTCCAAAGGGTGTTGATATTGCCGTTTTACATATATCTTCTTCAGCAACCCTTATTTGGTTGTAAGCTTTTACCAGATCTATGGTGGAGAAGATACGGGAACCAGAGAGATTATGTGCAAAATCATGGATATGACGTATCGGATATCTGTCTGGTATTGTGCGTGCATTGAGCATACGGTAGTCTCCGCATGGTCGCCATCCGTTATCCTTCTTTGGAGCTAGGTGGAGTGGAGACGACCACGGGCTGTCAGATGGTCTTGCTGTACCGCACTTTATTATGGCTGCAAATTTCTGTTTTGCTATTTTTAACTTATCGGGTGCTAACCGTCTTGGATTACAAAAGACGGATGGACCCGGTGTAGTTCTGATGTGATGAACGGTATTATGTGCGGGAACTTGCTGAGTACCAGATGGTCGTGTTATCTCATAATCTCTAAGTATGTCATGGTATTTAGTGTCACCTGTCATGGTCTTCACTGAAGAAATAATGGCAGGCGAAGATGCTGTTGTTGCGGTGGTGATTAATATTGTTGTATTATCAATCAGCCGTTGATGTCGAACGTCGACTATTAAGTTAAAATGCGATAAAAAATCTACTCCGATGATGGGTTTCGTAACGTCAGCCACGACGAAGCGCCAGGAGAATTCGCGACGAAATCCCAAGTCCAGCTCTAGATGTGCATAACCGTAAGTAGCTATGCTAGTACCGTTGGTTGCGAAAAGTTGGTAGTCCGTCTTTGGTTGCCTTCGTTTGAGTGCCGTTTTAGTAAAAATTGCATTTTACTTCTACGGTCTGTAACAAAGAGGCGACTTAGCTGTGAAGGGCTGCCGTATGTCGCCATTAACGACTGCCCTTTAAGTTTTCCGACACATGGTCACATGGCTTGACGCAATGGTTTGCAGAGTCTCCGTACTTCCAATGATACCAACATTTAGGGAAACGCCTGTAGTTGGAATTCGATCGGATTTGGCTGTGCTGTCGGTGACTGATTCTACTTTTGGAACGCGAGCGTGATCTATTTTTATTTAAAGTAAGTGCTTCTACTTGCCTGGTAAGTTGCGCAATTTGTCTAGCCATTTCGTCAATCTGTGATCCAATTGCTACAGCTGTGGCTGCGATTTGTGGCGTAGAGGAGACAATATCGATAATGGTATCTGCTAAATCAGCTAAGCTATTTAAATCCGCTCGCGGTTGTGATGCTATTGCGGTCTGTACGTGTGTAGGGAGGCGACTCATCCAGAGGGTTTTTAAAAACTCGTCCGGTACCTGAAACCCTGCTAGATGACGCAAGTGTCTTAAGAACTGGGATGGGCGACGATCACCTAGTTCCTCGTGTGTTAACAACTGCTTAACTTCCCTCTCTCTTGACATCGATAACCTTTTAATAAGCTCGCTTTTAAGGTGTTCATACTTTCCTGTACTTGGAGGTGATACAATTATATCCTTTACTTCTGCTGCGTAACGGTGATCCAGTTGAGATATGACATAGTAAAATTTGGTTTTGTCATCAGATATACCGGACAACGAAAAGTGTCCTTCCACTTGTGCGAACCAAACGCCTGGTTCCAGCCCAAAAAGGAGGTATGCGAACGCCGACACGAAAAGTGTCGGTTGAAGCCGTGCCACTAACTCCGCCATCTTGTGATGTTGATTTTGACATGGTTACACTTTTTAAGTCCAATGTACACTTTTTTAAACTGTTTTTATGTTCAAACGCGGGTCACCAGTGTAGTGATGTATGTAAATAAAAATCACCACATATAACACACAAAACGTTTATTGTCCACAAGCACAAAGAGAGATTAGAAAGGCGGATAGCATACACAGCGACAGCAAAAGAAAGGAAGAGTTAGCACAGAACAAAAGATAGCATTTAAACAGAACTTAATATACACAATGAGACTACAATTTAAGCGAGCGAAAGCGTTAGGCCGGACCTGCGCAAGAGTGGCGTGCGTTCTCCGTCGGATGCAGCTACGGACTAACGGGCGGAACCCGCTCGCGCGCAAACTGATCGAGGCGTGGCCGCTTGCCCTAGATATGGTCGCGCCATAGGTTCAGTGAGTAGTGCTCTCTCGTTGCGGCGCATTGAAGATGCCAGGTTCGGTATGCCTCCACATATGTATCAAAATTTTGATTAGGTGGGATATACGGCTATACGGCTACGGCTGACGATACGGCTGAGAAAATATAAACATAGTTTGCAATGCATAGCTCTAGTAATAAAAAATCAACAAGAGGCGGGAGGGGCTCAGTCATGCGTCAGCGTTTCAAGACGAGCAACAGCAAAATGCGAACGGTGCACGCATGCCTCCGCCGTCTTGCCGGACGGTCGTTGCACGATTTCTGTCCTTTCTAAAAATATAGTAACCAAGTTTCCGTTAATACAATTATGTCGTATGTATGAGAGATAATATTCATATAAAGAGTATGCAGTTTAGTACGTAATCCTCGATAATTTTGGTAATATACAGTTAACATATTAGAATTGAATTTTGATTTATTGTATTATAACAAGTAAAACCGTTCGGTGCAATATGCAGATAGAAAATGTTGTGAGATATAAATAAAATATAAAGAACACAGAGCATATTGTAGCATGATAAATGTGATAAGAAAAATTATGTTTAACAGTTTTCTGAATATGATTTTTATGATTTAATATGCGATATAGCCAAATACTTTTAGGTAAATTGTTATTGCCATCATACAATGAGATCACAAAAACTTTTATTATGTATATACGAGCAGAATTATGAACGTGTGGGTTAGATAATGGTGAATAATTATTACTTAAATTATCATAACAATAAGGTGAATTCTTAATATTATTAGGGCTTAATTTCATTAATATCTTGTTCACTACGAATTGAGAACATGGGAGAAGTGTCGTTTAGACGAACCAGTATATTTGTAATTGTTTTTTCTGGCCACTTCACGACTGAGTAGAAATAATTTCTTATTTTTGGGTGTCAGATGTTCATTGATGTAAATATTTCGCGAGGTCCCTGATATTAGTAGTTGATCTGATTTGACACATTTTACTACCCGCGCAGCAGCAATCACGTTATCCCGTATTATTTTGGTGGAGAATTTCACGATGACATTTTTCGGGTGGGGATTTTTTTATCCATATGCGGCACTCTGTGCACTGATACTATGTCGGCAGGATTAATAGGGTGCATAATTGAGCCAATGTTTTGAAGTACAGCTATCAAATTTTCATCACGACGTTCTGGGAGATTGACAATTTCTATATTAGACCGCCTGACCTGTTGTTCCATCATGTCTATTTTAGATTCCAGCATTGATAACTGAGTGGGGACTTCTTTACGCCGCAGAGAATCCTCTTCCATCCTTTTTAACCGAAGATTAAATTGGTTCAGGGTATCATTAATGGATGTTGTTAATTTGCACATTTCTCCCTCAAGTACCAGATTTACGGCATTTTTAACAGAGTCTGTGACTACCGCCTCAATTGCTAACTTTAAAAGATCCCATTTGGTTAGCTATTTTCAACTCTAACGTATCCATAATTGAGTTCAACTCGTCAGGTTCAGGTTGTTTGCGTTTACGCATATTAACAAAGACATTATTATCAGTTGAAGTGGTTGACAAGTCCGGATTAGATGAACACAACTTAAATTGATTCGGGAGAGTTTGCTGCATGTTCGCCGTCGTATCGTCCTCCTTTTCAAATCAAGCTAAGAATATGTTGAGCGGTCCTTTTTGTTATATGACACTTAGTCACGACGCAAGTGAGACAGTCAAACACAATTTAAAACCACTTGGTGCACTAGTCACACAAAATTGATACTTATGGATGTTGCAATAGTTTCGATAGTCAAACGTTAAAAATATTGCAAATAATGGAACAGCGAAGTACACAACTGCTTGTAACAAGCTTTATGGACGGAAGACATGTTAGTGACATGTTAGTGGCTACACGGGCCCGTCCACTCCCCCATTATATTATGTATGTATTATAGTATTCTATGGACTGCAGTACCAACAGTTGGACTTACTAAACCAAGAATTAAAAAAAAATCGTTCGTTGTATATTTTATTTACTCGTTATTACGCCTTTTTTCAACAGAGCCTTCAAAAGCCAGTCTCTGGAAATCTAGATGTCAAACTGAAGACTCTCGAGGACTATTTCATGACCGACGCCATCAGCCGCGCTTCACCAACTATGGCTAAATGCGTGCAAGCCGTTCTCAAACAAAAGCAATCGACATACTAGACTATACAGTAATTTAGTTCCACACACTAATGCTTCACTTATAAACTAATCACTATTATTAGATCATGTCAAACCAAACTCAACTCTGTCGTAGAAAGTATTTTGGATGATTATTGTACTGTACTGTACTTTAATACTCGGTTTTTTCAGTTCAAATTTTAATATCAAAATTGTGAATTAAATCAAGGTATTTTTTTAAATCGACAATTGATTGTACTTTAATCCTTTATTTCAATTTAAGGTGTATAGTATATTTATAATAAAATATACAGTATTAGTGTGCTGTTAGGAATAAATTATCTTTGTGATTTCTTGAGTCTGAGCGTGAAAAAATATTTATCTAAATTCGACCTTTAACACGTTTAAAACGCTCAGTGAAAGGGAGTTGTTATTTAGTAAACATAGTAAAAATGCCTTTCTGCAATCATTTTTACGATGAAAATACTTCAGAAATGCACCCCGTACAGTTGATAGCACATTCCTTTGTTGTTGAACTAAGACAAATTTAAAGCTACCAACTGTACTTGTACATTGTAATTTGAAGTTATTTATTTTATATTTTAGATTAAGTGTAGCAGTGTTGCCAACCATGTATATGAATGTCGAAACATAACCAATTTAAATTAAATTATTACCCAGCTATGGAATAAACTTGGAATGTAATGGAAGGAGATTGTTAACGGAGAAACGGTTTTAAATACAGATGTTTGTAAATACTTGTCTAGATAAAATAAAATGTATAATGATTGTAGAATTTGAATATTTTATTTATATCCCACTGAAAGTACACTTTTACTTTAAGGAATTGACTAGCTCTCAGTATTTAAACAATGTTCTCTTCTGTATTCCTGCAAAATTTTATAAAATATTTGTTAAGGGCTGTATCGTATCATATCTACTAAATAAAGGGGTATAAGGGACAGATGTAACAAATTTTCTTTGAATTCAAACCTCATCTATAAGTGGTGCATTCTACTTATTTCCTAACGATGTTCTGGTGATTGACAAAACAGCAGTATATTCATACCGAAACCAAATCCTACAAACATGCCCAACAAGCAGGCAGTATAAGGGCTCTATTTCGTCCTCAGTCTGCTGCGTGGTGGTGGTATAACTTACGATTTTTTTTATAATTTCATGGGCTTGAATATATAACTGCTACCACTTATATGTATTTATAATGATTTCTTATATTTACGCGAACACTACACATTGATTAAAACTACTTTTACGGATTTTATCTTGTTTAATTTTATCCTAAAAAGGCTGATGTGAAGCATCAACGTTCCGGGAAGTCCGCAGTTTGTGATCATATCCTAGACGGCCCCAACCATTACATCAGATTCGATAGACCACAAATCCTCGCGAAAGAACACCGATTCCTTCCAAGGATGATACGTGAGGCTATTGAAATTAAAAAAAAAACATCCTAAATTCAATGAGAAGGAGACAAAAACTAAACCCAAGCATACCACTGCAAGACTTCAAAACACAGTCAGTTCGTTTTGCATAGATTGGACTATGAACAATAATTAAAAAACTGAAAGTACTAAGGCATTAATCATTAATATGTATTTGTTTTAAGGATAAACAATATTTCAAAACAATATAATACGTCAAAATAGATTGGTTTTTGGCGTGGACCAAAATTGATTCCGTGATTATATTATTATTAAGCTTTTATATTAGATACCTAAATCAGTGAATGTATTTCTTGTATATGCCATAAAATGTAAAAAACTGCAGAAAGTTGAAGAGAATAAAAACAGAAACAGAAACCTGGTTACTATTAACACGTTTGTTAATGAATTAATATTTACAAATCCTTGACCTGCTCAATCGATTGAAATTAAAACTTGTCTATACTCTAAATTTTAAATAGATCTTTAAGCTTTATTAATAAGCGATTTATTTGTATTTGCTTTGTGGGTTTCACGTAATGTGTGCACAGACGTTTCTGTATATAGGTACTTGTTATATATACTCTTGCGTATAACGGAATAGACTAACAGATAAAAAATTATTCTACTTAATTTCAAAGTTGTCTGCAATACATATTTTTTTCAAAATAAACAACTAATACAAATGATGAAATTCGGTGGAATAACTTTTTACGCACATGTCAGACCTAAAATACATCGGCCGCTCACAGAGACCAACTGTGGTGCGTCGCTTCATCATCATCATTACAGCCCTCCACAAGTCCACTGCTGAACATAGGCCTCCCCCAAGGTATGCCACAAAGCACGGTCCTGAGCCACCTGCATCCATCGACTTCCTGCATGTCTTACCAGGTCGTCACTCCATCTAGTGGGGGGTCGCCCTACACTTCGCCTACCGGTACAAGGCTGCCACTCGAGAACCTTTCTTCCCCGTCGGTTATCGGTTCTTCGAGCTATAAGGCCGGCCCATTGCCACTTCAGCTTACTAATCCGTTGGGCTATGTCGGTCACCTGGTTTTACTGCGGATATCCTCATTTCTGAGTCTATCACGCAGAAAAACCCTCTCCATAGCTCGCTGAGCGATCTTGAGCATCCTCATACGGCCAGCAGTGAAGGACCACGTCTCAGATCCGTAAGTCATCACTGGCAACACGTACTGGTTGTACAATCTAGTTTTCTGAGTTTGAGGTATAGCTGATGAGAAGATGTGTCGTAATTTCCCGAACGCTGCCCAGCCGAGTTGAATCCGTCGATTGACCTCTCGGTCGAAGTTGGACTTTCCTAGTCGGACTATTTGTGCCAGGTAAATGTACTCGTCATCAACTTCGAGCATAGTGCTCCCAACAACTACCGGCATAGGTGTAACATGGACATTAAACATGATCTTTGTTTTGTCCATGTTTATCTTAAGACCTATCCGTTGGGAGACACCATTGAGGTCATTGAGCCCAGTGCTTAGGTCCTCCAGCGATTCTGCCATAAAGACTATATCGTCGGCAAATCGAAGGTGAGTGATGTACTCGCCATTGATGTTAATACCGTATACTTTCCAGTCCAGTAGCTTGAAAACGTCTTCCTATGCAGCCGTGAAGTTTCGGGGATATGACGTCACCCTGTCTTACACCTCTCTGTAGTTGGATAGGTTTCGAACTCTGGGTCTATACTCGGATAGCCATCGTAGCCCTGCTGTACAAACACTTCAGCACTTCGTATACCGACAGTCAACTTGGCACCGCTGGAGGGACTGTAGTACCGCCCGAATTTCGACGGAATCAAAGGATTTCTCATAGTCCACATACGCCAGGCAAAGTGTATGTATGTGTTGTACTATTCGGTCTTCTGTACAATCTGCCGAAGGGTATGAATATGGTCTATGGTACGGAAGCCTTTTCGGAAACCGGCTTGTTCGAAAGGCTGGAAGTCGTCGAGTCCATTCGCGTGCGAGACCATTCGTAATGACTCTCGAAAACAGCACGTAGACGTGACTCGGAAGGGAAATCGGTCTGTAGTTCTTCAAGAGAGCGTTGTCGCCTTTCTTAAAGAACAAGACCACCGCACTTCTGCTCCACGCCTCCGTAGTAGTGCCACCATGGAGGACGGAATTGAAGAGCTTTTGAAGGAATTTAAGTACCGGTGTTCCATCTGCTTTCAGAAGCTCGGCTGTAATTCCATCCTCGCCTGGGGCCCTGCCGTTTTTAAGGTACTGGAGAGCCATTCTAATCACGCTCAGACTGACGTCCGGGATTACATCGGAATAGTGTCGGAAATAGATATGGTTTCGGATAAGACTCTCTTGGATTGTTACTCACACTTGCCTGTGGCTTCAACGATGATGTGTACAGCTGTCCATAGAACCTCTCAATCTCACTCAAAATCTCAGGTGTCCCGGAAACGATGCTGCCACACTCAGTCTTCAGCTTTGACAGTTGGCTCTTTCTGGCAGACAGATCTCTGGCAAAGACTTTGGAGCCCTGGTTCCGCTCGATCGCTTCTTTAATACGAGCAGTATTAAAGTTGCGTAAGTCTCGCCGCATGCATTTGGAGATCTGTCTGTTCAGTTGCCTGTATGCTGTCAAATCTGTTGACGATTGCAGCCTCATCTCCCGTCTAATAGCCATGAGATTATCTTCTTCGAAGAAGATCTCTTATTTGTAACTCAACTCAACTAATTAATACCGTACAATTATGGTAAAGATTTCTTTATTTCTAGTAGCAGCTCTCTGATAGCTTTATGGGCGTGACGTAGGAAATGAAGCAAGCCAGCGGACGCGGTCGGTTTCGCTTTGCTTCAACTCCATCTATCAATGTCGCTCGCATGCTATTTGTTCTTGATTTTTGCATAAAACTAACCGACGCCCCGCTGAATAATGGCCCAATTTACACTTGTTAGATAGTATCAGACTAACGTTAGATAAAGTCAAAACTGAATGTGCAAATGCTAATAATTATGTTTCGAAATTTATTCTTTGTCAATATATATTTCGGTATCATTAAATATAGCTCTGTTGATAATACAGTTCTCTTGGACTGTTGGATACATTGTAAAATTATATGTCGTTCCACCAACATGTATAACAAAAATTTTTCAGAAATAAGTAGATCTTTTTAGCACTAGTCCTAATCTTCTTAAAACAAAGTTAAAAAAGTTTTTGCAGTAAAATTTGTTGCCCGACTATGTTGTCTCACAATGTAAATAATATGGTTTGTTAATGTATATTTATTGGCACTACTTGGTCTTTTTTTGTAAAGTGTAAATTATAATAAATATTAAGAAATATGAGAATATAATTATAATATATTAAGAAATATGACTGTTTGTTGCTAAAATAAATGAAAAAAAATTCATGGTAGTACCACGCTGAAGCTACGTTATGGTTGTAGAACGAATGGGTCGGCTAGACCGGGGAAGGACCACACTGTCACAATATACCAGCGAGAAATACTCCTGCGATTCGTTTGATGAGTGTAGAAAACCGGAAACCCTTTTGTACTGGAAACGAAGCATTCCATCTTCGTCCGCAGGGGTGAGAACGCATCTGCATTTTGATTCTTAGTTGACGATAAATGTAGGTGTCTATGGGCCACAGCATCCATTTACCATCAGGACTGTGTGCTCGTTTGTGACACTTATTCTATAAAATAAAAAAATATTTTTTATTTTATTTTATAGATATTATATTTAATTGGGTTAGATTAGATTATTGTTAAATCTGGTTGTAATTTTAATTAAAACACTAATTATTCATTTGACTTTAGTAAATCCTTGTTTTTCGATCCTCTAAAACAATTGTTGCGTAATGACCTGTCCTTCCGAAGAACGAGGACACCACCTTCGTTTCCCACGCTTCGACCTCTCTTCTCTTCACTTTAGTTGGTAACTCCTCGGAAGGAAACACCCAGACAGCAGACTGTCTCTTAGTTTCAGAATAAATCCAGCTTTTGTCACCCGTAAGTTTGTTGAACACAGCATTTAACACCTCCGTTAAATCTTAAAACCATTTCACGACACCAATCAACACGACGGAGTTTTAGGACCTCTGTCAAATTATGAGGTATCCACCGGGCACAAAGATTCCTGGCCTCTAAATGCTTAAGCTTGTCCGATTCTGCTGATAAGACACTTTTTTGTCAGTCTCTATCATACGCCGCACAACACTGATGTTATCTTCAGTCGTCGCCGTAGAAGGCCGTCCCTCACGCAGATCATCGGTGAGATTAGTGCGACCACTTTTAAACTCATTAAACCAGTTGTAAACAGTGGCACGTGATGGGGCTTCATCGTGAAAGGCCAATCGAAGTCTATCATAACTTTCTTGTTGACTTAAATGACATCGAAAGTCATAAAAAAAATCATTGTACGAAAATTTTCTCGCGTTAAATTAATGCTGACGTGATACAGACAATTTTCAATTTGCCGCCAAATCGTAAACAAATGACAAATTAATAAAATACATACACAACAATGTTGGCAAAGAGTTCCATTTTAAAAATTTGAACTTATTTTTTTATGGTATCGTTTACAAGTGGCCAGTTCTAAAAACTTTCAGTGTCGCCCTCGTAGCACGAGCGAGCAACGAACTCATGCTGCTGTGTTTCGCATGATAAGTGTAGAGAATTGGAGACCCTGTGGTCGTGGGTATTTTTAAAATATTGTATGTTAGGAAAACCGCCTTTATTAATAAAAACAGTTATCACCTGAACCATAGAATAAATAATAGTACTACGTACAGAAGTTTCACTCTGTTGATGTTAACTGCTTGCAAACGTTTAATAGCCTGCATAATTATTATTAATTAGATAAAATGCGCACGCAAGCTAAATAAACCTTTATCGCTGCGCGCGAGTGTCCGTATTACTTTGCATCTTTTCCCATTACCACATCACGGCTGTTTTTCCGTGGTTACTTAGGCTACGGTCTCCTATTAAATGCTATACGCGGCGTCCGACTTCAGCGTAAACGTTCCGATCGGCGTCTGAACGCCAGACACAGCGTCAGCGGTCATTTTTTTTATGGTATCGTTTTTACTATACATGTCTTAGCAATGGACGACGTCTAGACTTTCGATCAAACAACAGTTAAGTAGCTGACCGTGCCCACGTGTGGTTGTGTGTGATATTTGTACATAAAATGGATATAAATTCAATACTCTTCGCGGTGCTTGTGTTACTTGAAGAAGAGACACAAGACGACGTATACGAAGAAAAATAAAGGCAACAAGGTACCGATTATTTATGAAGAGAAATGAAGAAGGATGTTTCCAGCTATTATAATGAAATACTTAAAAAACAGCAATTCTAAATTTACTGAATATTTTCTTATTAATCAAGAACAATTTAAAAATAACAAAAGACCTTTACGCTGCAATGGTTCGAAATAACTAGAGACGCAGCGCAAAGCGTCTTAACGCCGCCTACGACGTCCATACGCCGACATCAGCTTGTGAAAGAGTACATTTCTATAGTAAGCATCGTAACGCGGCGTATGGCGTGACGCTGTAAGCGGCCGATGGCGTTTATAGGAGACCACCGCCTTAGGGCTGTCAAGAATATATTAAAAACACGTGGTACTTATTAAGCTTATAATATGTATTAATATATATTCATTTATCTACCATTTACGCACACTTCTATTTACGTATCTCCTTCACATATAATAAATAATATCTAGTGCTACTCGTACGTTACCAAGGTTTGCCTGGAAAAGATCACTGTTAAGCGATGATGCCACCTAATTGTGCATAAATTAATATGTTGTGTGCAATAAAGAGTACAAAAAAATTAATTAATCAAACGTTGCGAAATGGTAAGTAAAATAGGTAAGGTACCTATTCTGACTAATCGAATGAACATATTTTTGCAACTATGCGAATTCTGTGTCTAACGCATGCAACGTGCATGGTCACTCGTCGCGAATCGCGATTTAATAAATCGCTCGGAAGAAATAGGTAGGTAGTGTAAACAACAAATGAACCTGAAATACGATTCCTAAATGAAATGTGATTGTATTCTAATTAGTTAAAAATCTTGTAAACAAAGTTTTAATTTCAGTGCTTTGCGATAACTTAAAATATTTTAATTACAAAAGACATGTAAGTTACGTACTTTAATTTACCTACGTAAATTTCGAAGTTACCAACATAAATTTCAACTAAGTTTTGTAATAAAGTACTTAGGTATTACTTATGTATTTAAATTAATACGTAATTCTTTTTTGCTATAAGTATTTATTTAACAAAAAAAAAAAAATGACATAAATGTACCTTTCATTATCCTTAGGTAACTTAAAAAATGATATATCTGAATCCTTTTGTTTGCTCATTATGCATCCATCCACGCAACAATTATAGTAGGTTCGAAGTTTTGCCCTTATATGAACTCCGTTGTTTCATGGTCGCTAGATGGTACAGTGCCAGCGGTTAAAATAATTGGTTTTTTTTTTGTTGAAATTAAGTTAATTTGTGTACTATTTTAAGTAATAATAATATTATAATAATCTTTATTGACGTAAAATTTGTTACAATATTTTTTTAAGGCTCTGACTCCCGAGCTAGGTTCGAAAACCTGTGTTACGAGAGTAAGTGATCTCCCTAATATAATGACAGCTAATTATTTTATGTAAATAAAGCAACTTTAAAATTTGTGTGTGCATGTGTGTGTGTATATGTGTGTGCGTGAGTGTATGTGCGTGTGTGCGTTCGCGTGTGTGTGTGTGCGCGTTCGCGTGTGTGTGTGTGTGTGTGTGTGTGTGTGCGTTCGCGTGTGTGTGTGTGTGCGTTCGCGCGTGTGTGTGTGTGCGTTCGCGTGTGTGTGTGTGTGTGTGTGTGTGTGCGTTCGCGCGCGCGTGCGCGTGTGTGTGTGTGTGCTGCGTGCGTGCGTGCGTGCGTGCGTGCGTGCGTCGTGCGTGCGTGCGCGCGCGCGCGTGCGCGTGCGCGTGCTTGTGCGTGTGCGTGTGGGTGTGCGTGTGGGTGTGCGTGTGGGTGTGTGTGTGGGTGTGTGTGGGGGTGTGTGGGTGGGGGTGTGTGTGTGTGTGTGTGTGTGTGTGTGCGTGCTCGTGTGCGTGCACGTGTGTGTGTGTGTGTGTGTGTGTGTATGTGTGCGTGTGTGGGCATGTGTGTCTGTGTGAGTGCGCGTGAGTGTGCGTGCGTTTGCGTGTGTTCGTGTGTGTGGTTGAAATTTAAGATAGAAACAAAATTTTTTTTGCATGTTTTTAATTTGTTTTACGGCGGCTCTACACGTTGGCCAACATAGTGGCGAATGTAGTGGCGAAGATATTGGCCAAAAGTTTGTGATGCCATCCACACGTTGGAAGGTCGTTCAGTTTGCTTCGGTTCAGGCCAATGTGCGGACGAATTTATTTTATTTTAGACGTAAAAAGTGGCTGCGCCGGGGGCCGCAGGTTTGAATCCCGCACTGAACAAGTATATGTTTGTCCTACAAATAAGTTCCGGGTGTGGATGTGTGTCCTTGCGCAATTTATGTTTATTATGTTTGTAAACATAAATTGCACAAGGACACATGTGCCTCCGCGATACAGGAGAAAGTCCTGTATATAAAAGAATAGTGAATATTAATGGGGCTGTAAATAGATATACAAAATTTATGAAGTGCATATTGTTAGCCGTCAGGCTGATATTTATTTATCATAAACTGGAATAAATACCATTAATTAGAACTTAACTTATTTTAAAGTTAAAGGAGTTATAATCGATTCGTCTATGTTTTAAAATTGGGTTTTGATTTTAAAGTTTATCAAATGATGTATTGCTTTTCTATCAGACATTTGATGTATATAAAACACCTTATAATTTAAATTAATATTTTACATATATAAATTTAATATTTTAAAGTACTCTCTAAATATAAGTTTTAATGGCTTAAAGTGCTGTTGGGTGCGGTCGTATGCGACCGCTCGGGATTTGATGGAAGTATGCGACTGCATGGAATTTTTATGGAAATTGAAGGAATAAAATAAAAATTATAAAGAGAAATTCCAAACAATAAAGAAATGTTTATGATATACTGTGTTTTATTTCTGAATTGTTTAAAACTGCCCAGAAATACTTGAACACCCAGAAATACTTTCAGGTGATATAGGTTAGAAGATTGTGGTTGGAACGAAGGCAACCCGACTTTATAGATAAGATGTCTAATCTGATTACTAAAATTGAATCAGCACATCCCGACTCCACGTAGTCTTGTCTGCCCTACTCCTAGAATGTTTTTGTAAAGGCGTAGCGCGGAGAGAGATCGGCCAGCGGAGGTGAGCATGGGTGCCTGTGATCCGCTGCACAAGGGCGAAGGGGCTGCACTTCCCGCAGCGCCGAAGCCGTTGTAAAAGTAACTTTGGGTCAATATTTCTGTGTCATAAAAGTGAGGTTATGATTTTACAAAAAAAAAAAACATTACTCATAAACTATACTTTTCCGCAAGGAGGGAAGGGCTAAGAGGGGCTTTCCCTGATAGGGCACACTCCTATTCCCCTCTTAGCCCTCTTGCCGGAGACTATAAATGTTATCATTTTGAGGTTAGGTGTATGGGATTTTCTTTTTGATTTTTCTCAAGAACGGTGTATTGCCTTTTAATGGGAGTAGTGTCGGGGGTTAGGAGATGCTCGCCCCCTCCCATCATCCTCTGCCTCTCCCCCTCCTGCCAAATGATTTTAAATTTTAGGTTTAGGTTTAGGTTTAGGTTTAAGATATTATTTATTTCTCAAAAGATTACAAATCGCTTACGAGAAATAAAAAAATTACAAACAATAATAAAGGAATCCATTACAAGCATACAGAATATTAACTATAGATGTGGGTAAAACGTAAACAATTAAAATAACAGTAAACATAGGTTTGAACATCGCGCATAATTTGTAATGATGGAATAATTAATGCAACCGAAACAGAAATAAGGGTGCGCACAAAATAAGTTAGATTTAATTTTAGCTTGTATTTTTTTTTTTGGTTATTTTTCCAAAATATGACATTTCAATAAGTTTTTAAATAAAGATAACGTTTTTGATTTTTTTATATTTTTAGATAAAGCGTTATACAGTTTTGCACCTTCAAACATTATATTTTTCTTACCATACTCTGTTCTAAATTTCAACCGTCTTAAGTTATAAGAAACTTAACGCTGGGATTTGAACGGAAAAATTTCGTTATTATTACATATCAATGTAATAAAAATTAAAGTCGTATAAAAGTTAAATGTTTGTTTTAAAACTTGCAATACCAAATATTAATTATAAAAGTGTGCTGGGTCGGCAAGTGTGTTCGGATCTAGCATTAATTCAACAGGTTTATGGCATAAATATGGCAGAAAATTCAGATCCTTTTGAAGGCTTAGGATGTTTACCTGGTGAGTATCATGTAATTATTGATAAATCAGTTAAACCGGTAGTTTGTGCTTTGCGAAAGGTACCTCTAGGATTACGTGATAAATTATTAAAAGAATTACTCAGGATGACTGACTTAGGAGTCATTAAAAAGGTCACTCACCCAACACAATGGATTAATTCAACAGTAATTGCGGCAAAAAAGGAACATTGCGAATTTGTTCAGACCCGAGACTTCACAATAATGCTATACAGCGTGCACATTTCCAACTGCCTGCTGAAGCCGAAGATCGGGCTAAGTGGCGCGCTTTGGGAGAGGCTAGCAGTGGCGGCTAGCAGTGGTCTAGCAGTGGACTGCCGCAGGCTGATGATGATGATGATAAGTTCTTATATTTATGACAACTACAACGCTAGCCGCGGACTTTTGCAACATTAAGGGACTTCACTCGAACCCTAACGCCGTCCACTACCATCTGGAGATGGCGAAGCCGGCCTTGCTCTTTTTGAATGAGATGCAGGTGTCCTCTCCGGCTGATACTTTATATCTGTTCTACTGGGATACAAATTAGAATACTTCTTTGTGCCCCGGGCTGAAGTTTGGGTATAAGTCAGAGAGGACATCTGTACTCGACGCCTCGGTAGTCTTGTAGGTAGGTCCATCCTTTGGCTGCGCGTAGAGAGCGACGACCATTGCCTTCTATAGTTCCTATATCGGTAATGCCGAAGTATACCCATTAATCGACCACATCCAAATGGCTACAGATTCTGTGCTATAACGGATTCCATCCACAAAGACCGTGATATTTGGCGATTTTAACGCCAATCACTCCGAATGGCTTGGTTCACGTATAACCGATCATGCAGGGAGATCTGCTTATGACTATGCCTTGGGATATCGTCTGACACAATTGGTTCTTCGTCTACGTGGATTCCAGATGTGGCAGATCATACGCCTTCCCTGTTAGACCTCTGCTGACCTCCTATCCGGACGAATATTGGGTTTCTGTCGACGCCCTTCTCGGCTCTACGGATCATTATCTGATTTGAAGTGTGGTGCCTCACACTTACACTCCCTTTGCGGTTGCGTTCTGCAGGTTGCCGCCGTGTTTGGTCAGGTCGGCGGATTGGGACGTAATGCTGTCTTTCTTTGCACCCTATCCGTAGGGGCGGGTTTGCTTCTCGCCGGATAAACCCAGCGCTGTTGCTGACTCTGTCACCGATTTAGTGCTACAGGAAATGGAAATATTTATTCCATCACTTATAGTATCCATCGGAGGCAGATGGTTTGGTTGGATGGTTTGATCGCTCCTGTAAGACTGCATTACGCAGTAAGCAGGAGTGTTATCAGGCCTAGGCTGGCGCTTCGGCGGTTCGGGATCTAAGCACCAGAAATCTTAAAAGGAAGTATCATTTCGCCTCTAGGTCCTTCAAAAGAGTTATTACCAAGGCAAAGTATGAGCACATTCTTTCGAGAACCCGTGCATTTCGGCCTCTAGCCAAGGCTGTCCCAGGGGATTTCTGTAAGTTATCAATACCATCTCTGCACAGGGACGACGACAACCAACGCCTCAAAAGAGAAAACTGACATTTTAGGCTCTTTTTTGCGCCCAACTCTACTCTCGGTGACGAGTACACATCGCCGGCTATTCCACGGTGTGAGTGCTCTATGCTTGATGTGTGGTTCACACAGTGCTCAGTGTGTAAAGCCCTGCTCTCCCTGGACATTCACAAGTCGAGTGGGCCTGACGGAATCCCCCCAATTGTGTTGAGGATGTGTGCTACGGAGTTGGCACCGGTTTTAACGCGCCTTTTCCGATACTCTTACTCTCTAGTAGTCCCGAATTCATGCAAGACAGCTTTCGTACACCCGACCCTTAAAAAAGGTAACCGCTCTGATCCGTCCAACTACGACCTATCGCCATCACCTCCTTGTTCTCCAAAATAATGGAAACCATTAGTAACAGACAGCTCATGCGGTACCTTGAGAAGCACCAGCTGATTAGTGACTGCCAGTATGGTTTCCATCGGGGTCTCTCAGCTGGTGATCTTCTTGTTTATCTAACACATCGATGGGCGCAGGCAAGAGGGATGCTTTGGCGGTTAGCTTGGATATAGCGAAGGCCTTCGATCGGGTTTGACAAAAAGCGATTCTCTCAAACCTTCCTTCCTATGGTCTTCTCGAGAAATTGTGCAATTGGATCGCCAGTTTTATGGCTGATCGGAACATTAAAGTCGTAGAAGGCAGTGCATGCTCCGATTACAAGATTACGGTAACATTCATTGCTATCTGGACGACAGCACTAGTGATGCTTTATACACCGGCCGTGCCAATATTGACGTCGACGTTATTAAAAACGTCACCGAGTACCGGAACAAACTTGTGTCTGAAGTCGAAACATTGTTGAACTAAGTCTCGGATTGGGGATGACGAAGACATAAGTTTGCGCGTTTACCGCTAAAAAGAACCCCTTTATCGTATCCGTGCAGTTTCGTGATCACTTGCTCACTTGAAGCTTAGCAGAGCGGGACAGTATTTCATGCCGACACACTGCCTGCAACTTTACAAGGCGCAGGTTCGGCTTTACATGGAACACGGTTCCCATCTCTGGGCCGGGCTCTCCAGTGCCGGCTCTTTTCATTTGACCGAACTTTCTGATGTCGATGCAAAGAGTTGTTGCATCTCCTTGCGTATTCTATCGAATTTACCACGGGGAGTGCTTCTTAGCACAATTCCTCTTGGAATTGTTCGGATTAACTCACAGACAGAACTCGAGATACCATCCTGAATGATTGCCGGTCCACCACTGTGCGATTTAAAGGAACTTTTCTTCCTCGCACAACTTCTTTGTGGAATCGACTAGAACCACCCATTTTTCGGGACCGATACGATTAAGAGACCTCCAAGAAAAGAGCCTACTGTTTTTTAAGGTCAGCATTCCCCTGGTGTTGCAGTTGTTCATGGGTGGCAGTAGTCATTTACCATTAAGTAAGCCACACGCTTATTTGCCCCCTCTCACATTTGTAAAAAAAATATTTTTTTGTCACAAAATACCTTATTGTGGCTTATGTATAAGAAATAGACATGTAATGTCACGGACTTTTTTTAGATGGATTAAAGATCTATATTTTTGTAGAACATTGTATTTCCGTATCACTAACCATTTCGGGAGCGTTTTTTCTTCTGACTTGCTTAACAAAAATCAATATTTAAGGCTAGTAATCAAACAAAAAAAAAAAACCTTTTTCGTTTTATTATATTTCTACAGATTTTAGTGCTCTCAACTTTAACAGTTTTTAAATATAAATCTTTGTTTAGATATGGGGCAGTTAACATAATATTACTATATACTACTATCTATTAGTTAGTGAAAAGATTTGAAAAGATATTTGACAAGCATTTTGCTAGAATTTAATGTAGGTACGAAAATGAGAACATGGAAACAATGTAGGAAAGAATGTCAGCAACAAATTTTAGATGATAGTAGGTATTACATTTAATAGTATTACATTTATAATCACATAGATGCATTAATTTATGTGATTATTTTTGTTTTAACGTTGTTGTGAATATTTTGATATCGTCCATTTATTCTATGATGTAGACTTAAATAGCTTAGTCATAATACTAGTTTAGTAGTGTTTAGTAGTAGTGTAGAACTGAATAAATCGACATCATCGTCATCACCTTCTTTTTTCTTCGCGGAGCTGGATTTAAGGGAGGGTTTTACGCTCAGCTACAGAATATGAGGCGTTATGCTTATACCAACGCAGTACATGAGGAATGCTGGCGGCCGGACGTTGTCTACTAGCTTAACATTAGCGAATACTTTGACATCGCCTTGAGTATCTAAAAAAATGAGTGTACTTTGATTTAAATCGTACCTCTAGTCAGCTATGCTCTTCGAAAATTGTCACAACTATATGCAGAGGTTACAGTGTAAAGGTTACGTGTGGTGATACATTTATAATCAGAAGTTTAATTTTTAAGTGTTAATAAAAAGTACTAATTTACTCTGATATATAACTCTTATCAGCCAAATATGTGTTCAGGCTCTGGATGCTTTGATCGGATTTTATGTTTCCGAAAGCCATTTTTTAAATAAATATATAATTTGCACGAGCAAATGCCACACACTAGCTTGCTACTTAATTATTAATTGCCACACTGGTACAACTTCTGTAGTAAAAGTTATGTGTACGAAACGGGAACAAATTTAAATGGCTTATGGCCGTTATCTCTACTTTTCGTAATATGGCAATAAAATTGTCAAATCAAACGGTTACATCGTAAACGTAGAGAATATTTTCTCTTTCCAACTCACACGTCCGTTTCATAAAAGCGAGAGGGTAAGATTAAGAAGAAAATGAAAAGAAAAGAGAAATTCCATAAACATTTTGATCGACAATATGTCAATGACATTTATTTATTTTATTCTTTATTGCATCCTTAAACAAAAGAATACAAGGGGCGGACTTAATGCCTTGAGGCATTCTCTACCAGTCAACCCATGGAGTGGTGAGAATTTGACGTAGGTGTGGCAATATAGAATAAGAGAACACAATACAGATGATAATTAACTACATAATATGTACAAAGTACTAATAAATAAACTATACATATATGATCTATCCTTACATATATACAAATATATAAATAAATGCATATAAATACAAGTATACATATTTAAATATATACATAATTAGTATATACAAATGACTATGAATATATACGTCTGTTTGGCAATACATATTAAATAGATGAGTCATGTAAAATGCGTTGTTTTTAATAAATGTTCACTGACCAACTTTTTAAAAGCTTTTTAAAGAGCTTTTCTGATGTCATCGGGCAAGGAGTTCCAAAGGCGTGTAGCCTGAACTGTGAAGGAGTTACCATAGAACTCGGTGAAGTGAACTGGAGTACAGATTTTGTTGTTAGAAGAAGAGCATAGGACTCTATCATGAGATGAGGAAGGATAATGAAATTTACTCTTAAGATAAGAAGGCGAAGATGGGTCATTTAATATAGAAAAAAGTACAAGCAATATTCTGGAGTTGCGCTCTGCCGGATTGTAAGCCAATTTAGCTTAGATCTGTATTGCGAAATATGGTCATACTTACGAAGCCCAAAGATAAATCTTGTACAGTTATTGAGGAGGCGTTCCATCTTGTTCAGAAGATCTTGGGACAGGTCTGGGTAACACACATCTGCACAATCAATTATGGGTAATATAAGTGAATGGACAAGCATTACCTTAGATGAATTTTTTAAACGATACAGAGAGCATAACGTACAGAGAGCGTAACGCATAACTTTACGACTCACATCTGAAACCTGAGTTCTCCAATTCAGCGTGCTGTCGATGTGAAGGCCAAGATTTCTTGTTAGAAATCTTTTATCATCCATCCATCCATCTTTTATCATCAATCCGTTCAGTAACTCTGTTGAGTTACTGAACGGAATTGTAGTATTATCGTAGTAAATAGGAGGTAAGTCTGTCAGATTAATCTTAGCCAGCATCCTTGAGCTACCCACCAGTATAGCTTGGCATTTCGAAGGATTGACCAAAACTCCATAACGGCAACTTAGCAGCTATCAAGGATTGGTCTACAATCCTTTATAGCTGCTAAGTTGCCGTTAAGGTTTTGGATCCCATTATGGATATCCCCTAATCTCAGTTTGCACATAAAGCTGAAGGTCATCACATCATCATCACATCACATCACAAATTGTACGAGCAGTCGATGTTGGAGGTAATAAAGTTTATGAAAATTTAAAACGTTATAGGAGAAAGAATACCGCCTTGCGGCACACCAGCATCCACATCTGTCTAAGGTGACGGCAGTTGCCCAACACTGACTGACTGCTGTCGACTGCGAAGATAAGATGCAAACCAATCCAATTCAGTAGGGTCAAAATTCAGATGAGACAGTATGGAAAGAAGGATTTCATGATCAACTGTGTTGGAAGCATTTGAGAAATCAACTAGTACCAGTACTGTTATTTTTTTTTCTCCATGCCTTGTTTAATATTATCAATAACATTAATTAATGCAGTATTGGTACTATGACCAGGACGAAACCCAGACTACTAAATATATACTCTAACTACTAGATATATACTCAGTAGGTTATGTTTCGAAATAAAAGTAGAAATTTGCTTGTAAACACAGGATCTAAAATTTTGGAAAGAAAGAGTAGAATGGATATTGGACGAAAATGATTGACATTGTCAAATCACACGGTTACATCGTAAACGTAGAGAATATATTCTCATTAAAACTCAAAAAGCGAGAGGGTAATATTAAGAAGAAAATGAAAAGAAAAGAGAAGTTCCATAAACATTTTGATTGACTCAAAGAGTATATAATCACTACCTACGTTTTAGTTCGACCTTAACCCTTGGCTTAAGTCTTGTTTTTGTACCATGTATCTAATAATGCACACTACCAAGTAGCCAGACATTCATCTTTAAAAATTCATGTGCACTATAGGATACATTCATTCATTCATTCATTCATTCATTACAGCCCTTCACAAGTCCACTGCTGAACATAGGCCTCCCCCAAGTAATGCCACATAGCACGGTCCTGAGCCACCTGCATCCATCGACTTCCTGCATATCTTACCAGGTCGTCACTCCATCTAGTGGGGGGTCGCCCTACACTACGCCTATCGGTACGAGGCTGCCACTCGAGAACCTTTCTTCCCCATCGGTTATCGGTTCTTCGAGCTATATGGCCGGCCCATTGCCACTTCAGCTTACTAATTCGTTGGGCTATGTCGGTCACTCTGGTTTTACTGCGGATATCCTCATTTCTGAGTCTATCACGCAGAAAAACTCCGAGCATAGCCCTCTCCATAGCTCGCTGAGCGACCTTGAGCGTCCTCATACGGCCAGCAGTGAAGGACCACGTCTCTGATCCGTAAGTCATCACTGGCAACAAAACAAAAATAGGATACATTACTGAGTAGGTATTAAATAAAAATATTTTTTTTATAGAATAATTAATATATTTACTGTTTTAAACATATAATATCTATATCAAAATATTTAAAATCACAGTCTTCGACTTATAGTAGAAACAAATCTTCAACTTCTTTCTTATAATTGTCTTTTTTACCATCACAGTCACACACACAGTTATCACATATCTATAAATAATTACAAAATAAAAATAATAAAGCGCAATAATATGACAACATTGTTACATAATGCGGTCTTATAATTTATGAGAGCAATCTATAAATTTAAACATAAAAAGACGCATGAAAATAAAAATTACAAGTGACTTCAACTATTTGCTTAATTTAAAAGCAGCTACTTTTCTTTCATTAGAAGTAATTAGCGAAAAAGCTCCGCAGCCACGTTTTTTCAAAATTTTAACAAAAGGTAGCTTTTTGACTTCTTCTTAAACGATTTGGTCTCACTGTTCCCAAGGAAATATCCCGTACTCATTTCTCAGGTGATAAACTAATTCTATAGAGGTAAAAAAATATCAAAATAAATCACTTTACAGGCAGCCTCTTTGATTGTCTTGCTCATAGCTATGACAACTTTAGCTTCTAATCCCATACTGTTTTCTTCTTCATTAAATTGATGAAATCGAAACGTGTCCTCTTCCCCATAAAGCAAAAAATCATACACCATTCCAGATATTTCTGCTCTAACGAATATTTTAAATTACCATTTTCGAGGCTTATTTTTGATGTACTCTTTGCGGGTACCAGCTCTCGTACCTTTATACAGCACCATCATTTCGTCCACACTGAATCAGTCTTCCTTTTTAATATTTATACGATTTTGCCGATTTTTTGTAACAGTGGTCTTATTTTGTAGTAACGATCATCCCCATCGTTACCTAAAGCGCCCACAAAATGCAAATATTGTCAGATCAGTTGAAATCTTTTCAGTGTGATGATATCTGCTATTTTTCTGTATCTGAGACCAATAATCCGTATAAGCTGGCAAACGTACGACACCCATGAGAATATTAATAGCAATAAAATAATTTACTAATCCAAAGTCATTTCAAAAATTTATTTGCATATGATATAAATTACACAAATTACAATCACAAAGTTTGACATATTCTAACAATGATTTTGTGTCAGAACGTTCGTTGAATATTTTATCACTGATTTCAGCAGTGTATTTAAATCTTGCAGTTGTTCACTTAACTTCAAGTTTTTTTTAACTAAAGTCTTTTTGACTAGGTGAACTCTTTTGCCGGATCAAATCGAGTAGCATTTGATGGTGATGGTAAGGATAATATATATGTAGAGCTATTAGCTATTGAAGAGATCGGTGCAGGTTTCGCTGGGACTATTACATTGGTTGGAGAAGCAGCAACACTGGACGTAGACAAATTACTCAACAAACTGACGTGCCTCGTAATATCCTCCATATATTCGGCCGGGACTAATACCTCCCTGTAGTGGTCTTCACTTTGTAAGTTTCATACCGGCCTAAAAAGTAAACAAACCAACAGATATATAAATACGATTTAAATAACGTTTCATACATGGTAATGTATCTGAAAATGCACACAGTAAAATGTACTCTCTAGTGTTGTAAGTATGGCAATGTGTCCTATAGTGCACACTCCAAAAGTCAGGTCATAGTACCGGATCTTGGCGATGTGCATTTGTAGATACATGAACATTGACAGTTTAAAAAATATTATTGTTCCATCAAAATATTTTACATAACCAAAACAATATACATTCAATTACTTAATTGTCACATATATAACTATATTTTGATAGGATTTTAATCGATTCTTACCTTATAACTCGTAGACGCACGCGCGTGCTCCACCGTTTTGTCCACAGTCTGCTCAAATATTTCACAATATTTTTTTTAGAATATGTGCATTATTAGATACGTTATCAAGTTAAGGGTTAAAGTATTTTGGCTGACAGTACCAATCTCTCGAAAAATAGGTTGGCACTATCTGACGACCAATTATACCATCGCGCGCACTCATCGGTGAAGTCAAATTGTTTGCACTTTCCTGACTTCCCCGCGCGCGCTTATTGGTTATATCAGATAGAACGCGCTTCCCAGGCTTCCTGCTAGACACTTACGTCCCTTTTCATGAAATCAATACCACAGATTGCATGAAAGCGAGATGAAAGATGTTACACATCAAAAAAATTAAAATTATGTCAGATCACGTCAGACAAGATGCAGGTAACAAAACTTTTGTTTCTAACTGGTCTCTAGAATCGAGAACTTATGCAGGCTCTGCACGGAACGTCCATCAAATTGCGCGAACGTTTGAAGAACGACAGTTGAACGAACTTGTAGTGTCAGCATTACAACTATGACAAATGGTTGGAATAAGGTGGAATAACTTATCTCATACCTAAAATATTTAGGTCACCCACAGAGACCAGAAAATGGTGGAGTCAATTGCCCCGTTCTAATCCGTTTCGAAGAACTAGAAAATGGTCGCCTAATGTCCATAAAATGGATGAGCCAATTTAAAATCCGGGGTGAAGGAATAAATAGTGCGTCGCATTTCGTAGCAGAAATATGTACTCATAATTTAGAGACAAGAATGTTAAATTTATTATCCAACAATAGAATTAATACTGTACGATTATAGTAAAGATTTAGTTGTTTCTGTATGTAGCTATCTGATGTCTTTATGGCGCGACATAAGAAAAGTAAGACGTACGTCGGCGGATACGGTCAGTCTCCCTTTGTTTCAACTCCATCTATCAACGTCGCTCGCATGCTATTTGTTCTCGATTTTTGCATAAAAATAACCGACGTGACACCCCGCTGAATAATGATCCAATTTACACTTGATAGTACCAGACTTTAACATTTGATAGAGTGAAAAATGGATGTACCAATCCTAATACTTATTTGTGTTTTGAAATTTATTCTTTGACAATACGTTGGTAATATAGTTCCGTTGGTCTGACCTAGGTCACTTCAAGAATTTTCCTTGTTTGCAAAGCGAGGGCGATCATCATGGGCAGATACTTTTAGGTTCACCATTCTTGGATAAATTTATCTTGATTTTATAAAAGAAAGGAAGATAAACGAGCAGTTAGGTTAGGTATATTAAGTCGATGTTGTGGCCCATATACACCTACATCTATCTTTGGTTATCTTTGATAACAAAGCATTCTATGTTAGTTCTTAAAGGTGAAAACGTATCTACATTTTAATTTTTAATCGAGGATAGAAATAGACGTAAATTGGCCACAGCATCCACTTACAATCAGGTGGACTGTGTACTCGTTCATCATCCTTATTCTATAAAAAAAACTAAGATGAAATGCATCGTTTCCAGTAACAAGGGTTTCTTTCTTTCGTCATCATACTCTGGAGATATGTGTGAGTGTGGTCCTCTTTTCGTCGAGCAGACCGACTCGCGTTGTAAGCATTAAGATACAGCGTGGCACTGTCACGTAAAATTTCCTTTATCATTCTATTTAATTCCAAGTTAGTATCTGAAAAAAAGGAGTAAATAATAATATATTCCTAATTACATTCCATAGATATTGTATTATACTTGTCGGAAAGTGCAACACGATAAGCCAATTGTGGCTATGCGTGGGAAATAACAGGATAGCGTTAATTATTAAAAATGGTAAAAGTGTGAGAGCTGATGTTCAACTTGCTCTCTTGCTTGCGCAATTAATCATTATCAATAATAGGACAGCGTAACGCTCTATACATTCAGCATAGAGTAATTACAGTTCGACCATACCGCAGTATGTCCCAATCACAATTACACACCAGTGCAATGTGAAGGACACAACTACATGATAACACCAAATTATGCAAACCAACAGCAACCTTACCCATCTCAACGTAACACGGCACAACCTCTCAGCAACACCACCTTTCTTGCCTGCACCAGAAGAATCACCACAATGGACAGAACAACGATTATCTTAGCACGCGTAGACTGACGTCACTCGTGAAACGACTTGAACGGAATGTCCCGCGCTCTGCACCTACATTGATTTTTATACCGCACAAACGAGTGGGAAGGTTTCTCGATATACCCTCAATTCCTACAAGTGACGAGAACCAACCGGCATTTTATAGATGCACCTACATGGCCAATCCTGACATACGTCCGTCCTCGGGCGTGCATCTTGCTGAATTCCTGTAAAAAAAAAACACTTTTAATCTCCAATTTGCCCGCTCGTCTATCCTGACATTAATTGGTAGACTGTCCCTATCTTTGGATATTTAGGAACCCACACACATACATGCAAGACAATTAGGTTTCACCTCATGCACACACTAAACCGAACACCGTCTAAGGCTAAGGCGTCCTTTCGACCAACCATCATCTCCTATGATGACTTGGACCGGACGACCTAGCCCTTGACTAGCTAGCACACAGAGCGTCAGCGTCCCTTCGACCAGTCATCATCTAATATGACAACGTGGACCGGACAACTGGCCCTCTATCCGCCATCTCATGACAACACCTAACTCAGAGTGACAACGTCCCTTCGACCAGTCATCATCTCATATGACAACATGGACCGGACAACTGGCTCTCTATCCGTCATCTCATATGACAACACCTAACTCAGAGTGACAACGTCCCTTCGACCAGCCATCATCTCATATGACAACATGGACCGGACAACTGGCTCTCTATCCGTCATCTCATATGACAACACCTAACTCAGAGTGACAGCGTCCCGTCGACCAGCCATCAACTCATATGACAACATGGACCGGACAACTGGCTCTCTATCCGTCATCTCATATGACAACACCTAACACAGAGTGACAGCGTCCCTTCGACCAGTCATCATCTCATATGACAACATAGACCGGACAAATGACTCTCTATCCGTCATTCAGTTAATCTCAAGTTGGACCTCGCCTAATGAATCCTACCAAGAACGGTCTTTTGTCTCTACAGTCGTTAACATAAATTTTTATCATAATTAGCATACTTTTCAATACTTTGTGTCGCGTGCTCTCTAATCTCATCCAAATTATCATTATCAGCGGTCACTTAAAATATCATTTTTAAGACAACTATCAGGTACAACATGAAATAATATCACAAATCGTTAATCATAATACATAACTTTAGATAAAATTTGTAGGCTACTTTGCACACTAAAATGACCAATTCCGGTTAAATTTACAAAATTATTTACTCGCTTGCCCCTAAGCCTTGATGCAATACAATCTTTGATGAGAGAGCATTTCTCACCAGAATCATAATAAAATGGGTACGACTCACCATTATTCATCAGCACACCGCTGGGATTTCTGACATAGCAAACATCAACATATTGCTACATCATAACACAGGACGTAGGCTACCTAGCTAAACGCGCATCAGTGAGCGGTTCCGCTGCATTCGCGTCAGCGAGACGCTGCGCCACACCAGCGCCAGCGAGCCGCTGCTTTCGCGCCAGTGAGCTGTCTCGCCTTCAAAACTCTAGACATAAGCACCAAGTTTGCATACCTCCTAGTGGCCGTTGACATAGGTACAAAGTTAGCGTCAATTAGTATCCGAAACCTTTTTCATATTGGATTTTACTCCAGGTAGTTTTAATGTAAAATTTTAAGTACACAACAGTCAAACCAAGAGACACGGAAACAACTACGTAAGATGCACAAGCGCGCACTCAAGTACATCCAACACATGTCTCGCAAAGTACGTATCCAAAGTAATTTAAGATTGGAATAGATGTAAAAAGTTCCAGGTAATAAATGATCTGATTCGAAAAATTAAAATTAAAAGAAATTAAGATAAATGTATCACAAACCATAGAATTCCGGACTTCTAAAGTTCACCACACATTGTTACAAGAAACGGCAACTGTGTGACATGGCACTCACGAACCATTCTACTCGTCCATTCTACCCGTCACAAAACCATGTGTTCAGCGACCGCCCGAGCCGTCCCGACGCTAGATCTGTCGTGAAGCAGTAGGCTGCAGCTATGTAGTCTCAATTTTACCAGGGCTCGGCCGCACCTGACCATGTCAAATTAGCCGTCGACTCTTTGAGGTAAACTGTAACACTTATCAGCACATTAGAACACAAATAGCTACTTATTCTTTTAATCGATAGCACATTAAAGTTAGACATTTTTTTGGTACATCGCTTAACATTTCGTACTTTAAATGTACCCCAAGCAAATCATATTTCGCATGAATTATCAGATAGTATCATAACTCGAGCAACTTAAATTTTCACTGTACTTTCTTTCAACATTTGTTAACATATTTGGATACATTAAAAAATTAAAAACTTACTTGCGGGTACTTTTGATATAACTCGAACAAAAAGCTTTAACGTTTGGTTTAAAACATTTCACGTTAAACTTTTGCTCTTTATTTTAATGAAAAGTCAATGTCGCAAATAGGAACAGCAAATTTCATTACGTTATGTAACATTAAAAAACCAAAGGTATCAACGCGAAGCGTATCATAGTCGTATCACTATTCGAATATTATATGTGGGCGATAAGAACTTTATCCCACTTCTGATGTCGGAAAGTGCAACACGATAAGCCAATTGTGGCTATGCGTGGGAAATAACAGGATAGCGTTAATTATTAAAAATGGTAAAAGTGTGAGAGCTGATGTTCAACTTGCTCTCTTGCTTGCGCAATTAATCATTATCAATAATAGGATAGCGTAACGCTCTATACATTCAGCATAGAGTAATTACAGTTCGACCATACCGCAGTATGTCCCCATCACAATTACACACCAGTGCAATGTGAAGGACACAACTACATGATAACACCAAATTATGCAAACCAACAGCAACCTTACCCATCTCAACGTAACACGGGACGACCTCTCAGCAACACCATCTTTCTTGCCTGCACTAGAAGAATCACCCCAATGGACAGAACAACGATTATCTTAGCACGCGTTGACTGACGTCACTCGTGAAACGACTCGAACCGAATGTCCCGCGCTCTGCACCTACATTGATTTTTATACCGCACAAACGAGTGGGAAGGTTTCTCGATATACCCTTAATTCCTACAAGTGACGAGAACCAACCGGCATTTTATAGATGCACCTACATACTTTTCTAGTAGTAGTTAGACTGTGTTGATATTGATAAAATGAAAATATATCGTTAAATAATCCGTTAAATTTAAATACCTGGTTTTGATTGTTCAGTTAATCTAAAAGGTATTACGCGGGAAGCTTAATTTTAGGCGATCTTTAATAAAGTGACCGATTTAGGTTGAGTTTCAGTATTCGGGTAATAGTATTATTAAAACCTGAAAAGGAACTAAACGATTGGTACGACTGTGAAATGGTGTATAAACTATCATTGTTTCTAGGTTATTTATGAAGGCTATAATTACGTTGACCACTTTTCAATTCATAAAGCTGTAATTGAAGGAGCGAAGGCGAAATTATCTTATAAAATATTCATCAAAAGCTTGTCCCTATCGTTCAATGCCAATAAACATGTTGAGGTAATTAAATTTTTTCTAATATTTGAAATTATTCTGAAAAAATTGTCAACTTCACAGAGTATCGAAGTTGGATTATTATATAGTACAGTGTTTTATACTAAACCTAAAGTTTAAAGACAGGTGATTGAATACAACATTACTAGTGCGAGGGAGTTGAGATTGAGTTTGACAATTTTTTTGATTTGAGATTGACAGACTTGAGTTTACCATCACACTTGTCTAGAGTAATACCTAATATGGGCAAATCTTTTCAGTAACAGATGTCAGCGGGCACATTCTGGGTAAGGCTAAGGTCAATGTCCAACAGTAGAAAAGGTTGTTGAAGAAGACCACGAAAGTGTATAAGACGAGTTTGCTACGGTTCAATACTTAAATATGTAATAAATATATGTTACGATGGAATATCGTAACTATTATCATATATTTAAAAATAACTTAAATGGTAAATAGTAAATACAATCATATCACGATAATTTTCAAACTTGATTTTTAATTGTGTTCTTTTATACAAAAGTCATCATCATCATCATCATTACAGCCCTTCACAAGTCCACTGCTGAACATAGGCCTCCCCCAAGTAACGCCACAAAGCACGATCCTGAGCCACCTGCATCCATCGACTTCCTGCATGTCTTACCAGGTCGTCACTCCATCTAGTGGGGGGTCGCCCTACACTACGCCTACCGGTACGAGGCTGCCACTCGAGAACCTTTCTTCCCCATCGGTTATCGGTTCTTCGAGCTATATGGCCGGCCCATTGCCACTTCAGCTTACTAATCCGTTCGGCTATGTCGGTCACTCTGGTTTTACTGCGGATATCCTCATTTCTGAGTCTATCACGCAGAGAAACTCCGAGCATAGCCCTCTCCATAGCTCGCTGAGCGACTTTGAGCGTCCTCATACGGCCAGCGGTGAAGGACCACGTCTCTGATCCGTAAGTCATCACTGGCAACACGTACTGGTTGTACACTTTAGTTTTCAGAGATTGAGGTATACTTGACTCTGCCGCAGGGTATGTATGTGGTCTATAGTACTGAAGCCTTTTCGGAAACCGGCTTGTTCGGGAGGCTGGAAGTCGTCGAGTCTGCGTGCGAGACGATTCGTAATGACTCTCGAAAACAGCACATTGACGCGGCTCAGAAGGGAAATCGGTCTGTAGTTCTTCAAGAGAGCGTTGTCGCCTTTCTTAAAGAACAAGACCACCGCACTTCTGCTCCACGCCTCCGTAGTAGTGCCACCATGGAGAACGGAATTGAAGAGCTTCTGAAGGACTTCGAGTACCGGTGTTCCACCCGCTTTCAGAAGCTCCGCTGTAATTCCATCCTCGCCTGGGGCCCTGCCGTTTTTAAGGTGCTGGACAGCCATTCTAATCTCGCTCAGACTGACGTCCGGGATATCATCGGAATAGTGTCGGGTAAGACTTGCTCTTGGATCGTTACTCACACTTGCGTGTGGCTCCAACGATGATGTGTACAGCTGCCCATAGAACCTCTCAATCTCACTCAAAATCTCAGGTGTCTCGGAAACGATGCTGCCATTCAGTCTTCAGCTTTGACAGTTGGCTCTTTCTGGCAAACAGATCTCTGGCAAAGACTTTGGAGCCCTGGTTCCGCTCGATCGCTTCTTTAATACGAGCAGTATTAAAGTTGCGTAAGTCTCGCCGCATGCATTTGGAGATCTGTCTGTTCAGTTGCCTGTAGGCTGTCAAATCTGTTGACGATTGCCGCCTCATCTCCCGTCTAACAGCCATGAGATTAAGAGTGTGATCGGAGAGTTTTTGTGTTCTTCTGCGGCGGGTCTTGCAGAACTTAGATCCGACTGTCCATGTTTCCACGAGCTTGTCATTCATATCGTCCACTGCATTGCAATCTTCTAGGCACTGAAAGCGGTTACGTAACTCGAGCTGAAAAGATTCGGGATTCTGGATTAGAGCACGAGGGGGACGGAGCGTTGACTTCATTAGACGAGACCTCTCCAACTTAACGTTTAGGTTCAGTGTGCCTCTAACCATTCGGTGATCGCTGCCGGTTTTCACCCTTGCGATCACTGAGACATCACTGAACAGTTGGCGTCTGGTCGTCATAATGAAGTCAATCTCATTTTTTGTCGAACCGTCGGGGCTCGACCAGGTCCACTTCCTGTGGGGCCGCTTCTGGAAGAAAGAGTTCATCATAAAGAGTCCCTCTTTCTCCATAAAGTCAGCCAGCTGCTGGCCCCTACGGTTCCGTTGCCCTACTCCAAAATTCCCTAACTTCAGCTCACCGCCTTCTCTTGTGCCTAGTTTTGCGTTGAAGTCTCCCATCAACACCGTGTAGTGGATTTTGGAGGAATGCATGGCTCTAGAAATATCCTCATACATTTCTTCCACCTCCTCATCGGGATGTGTCGAGGTTGGTGCGTAGACCTGTATGACCTTCAGCGAATATCGTTTGGTGATTCTGAGTATCAGGTACGCGACCCTCGTCGACACACTCCCAATCTTTACAACGTTGTTGACGAGAGACTTGTGGACGATAAATCCGACACCTCCTTGGGACAGATGGTCGCCCTCCCGGTGATAGAACAAGTTGCTGGACTCGAGGATTACCGTGTCCTCCCCCTCTCTTCGGACCTCAGATAATCCAATAATATGCCAACGCAACTTGTCTACCTTTTCTTCCAGCTCTTCGTCAGTCAGAGTATCTTCTCGTCAGTCCTCAGGGTGCGTGCGTTATACGTTGCCAGGTCGAGTCGTCGTAGGTGGCAACCGAACCTCCACCGGAGATTCTTAGCACCCCTTGCCCCGCCGTTACCATGGTCGCCACCGTAACCAGGAATAGCGTGGCCGCCGGGGACTGGGGGCCTTTTATTTGCGTCGTTGCTCAAGGGGGGATATTTGCCATAGTTGCCACGCTTGGCGAGCGGGTTGGCAACCGCAGTTTTTTATTGTCACAGTTGTTATTAGGAAGATGCTGCTGCCCATCTCCTTTCTGTGTCCCTCTGTCGCCTCTTACGACACCCACGGGAAGATATGGGGTAGTGGATATTCTCAACCGCCACTACACGGCATACAAACGTGCGAGATGCGATTGTCGAATCGGCTTTTTTATAGAAGAGATTTTTCCATCTGATGGTAAGTGTTGACCGTCACCCATTAACAAGTGCAACATTAGGAAAATTGCAGATTGCCAGCCTTTAAAAAAATAGTAAGTTCGTTTCTTGAAGGTCCCTAAGTCAAAAAATTGCCGGTGGTAAACGATAACACAAAGAAGTCGTGTGAGGAGAAAAAGTCCACTAAACTCGACTCAACGCCTGCGAAACGTGAACGTTAGGGCAAACAAAAACTACAACTGGAGAGGCCCACGTCCAGCTGTGAACTTTTAATGATGATGAAGAAGAACAATAAGAAAGGATGGGGAGAAGGTTAAGGAGAAAGTGAGTACTTTACACCTTATTCTTGTCACCTTGGGAGATGGAAACTTATGAAGAAATATTTTGGTATTTATCATTTAAGATAATTAGGTATAACTTGAAGCATCGTAGATTATGAGCGAAACGAGACGTAGAAACCTACAGCTGTGTACGGGATTGAAATATAATATCTTAAATGAGCTTAAATTATAATAGTTCTGTTACTAATACAACGCTGGATGAACTGCTTCTTGGAGAAAGAAATATGTAGGTAAGAGGGTGGAAGTTGAGGCTTAAGGTTTTGCTTTACATAAAATCCTGAACGTTTTTTTTGTTTGCCATATAATTTTCATTTTTAAGCATATTTTTCATTTTGTTTTGTATATTTTTATGTAAGCTCAAAAAGTTTAAGTTGCTTAAGAATTTATTTGTTCCAACTGTATAAATAACGATGGAAGTTTGGAAGAAAAATTAGTCCCTAGAAATCCTCTAGATACACAACACGGTGGTGAATAATTTATAGAGTCCCTATAAATTATTCGCCACCGTGTTGCGAGATATAGCTTATTGTTTACCGGTAAATTTATGCATCTTCCGATCCCACAATCCTGTTAGAGCCATATGTGCCTTCTTACTTACTATTTAAATTGCTCGAGACATTTTTCATACTATGATACTATAGCTGTATTTCTTTAATACATAATACATAAATATATATTTTTTTTGTATTCGAAAGTTGAAGTTGGGCACTCTCATTTCTGAGAGGGTTGTATCACAGGATTGCTCCAATACGTGTTGCTGGACTTCATTAGTTTGCGAAATATTTTTTATAAGCTTTTTTATAGGAGGAGAGGATAGGAGAGGGGGCAAACGAACATGCAGTTCACCGGATGGTAAGTGACTACGGCCGCCCATGAACAATTGCACCACCAGGGGAATTGCAAATGCATTGCCAGCATTTAAAAAAGAGAAGGCTCTTTTCTTGAAGGTCCATCGGTGCGGAAAAATGGGAAGTTGTGCGAGGAAGAAAACTTCTTGTAAATTGCACAATAGTAGACCGTCAATCATCCAGATGGTATGGATGGTATCGTGAGTGTGATGTGCGATGGTGAAATTGAGCGAACGAAACAATTTTTCAAAGCATTCCTCGTGGTAGATGCGATAAAATACACAAAGAGATGTCACATATTATATTTTTGCAGTGCCAGTGAGTCAAGCCGATCAGAAAGAGCTTAATCGCCGACGATTCGAACCGCTCTGCGCTGGATGTGATCAAATGGAAGGAGCTGGCACTGATGAGCCCCATCCCAGAATTGGCAACAGTATTCCATGTAGGGCCAATTCTGTGCCTTTTAAAGTTGCAGGCGGTGTGCATGCATGAAATACTGTCCCGCTTTGCCGCCTGCCCGCTCTTTAGAGGCCGATTTGGCCTTCTCATGGTAGAGCCAAGCTGCAGCTATATTATGGTTGTAGCAGGAATGGGTCGGCTCTACCGGGAAAGGACTACGCTCTCACAGAATGCCAGCTTAAATAGCAGCTTTATTAAGCTGCTATTTAAGCAGTATTCTGCTCTGTTTCGTACCCATTTTTACTAGAAACGAGGCATTCCATCTTAGTCCTCAGGGATGACAACGCATCTGCGTTTTGATTCCTATTAGCCACAGCATCCATTTTCCATCAGTTGGACTGTGTGCTCATTTATCACCCTTATTCTATAAAAAAAAAGTGACCATAAAACTGCACGTCACTCGATATGTCGACGCCGAGGATTCCGATACTGGCTGCGGCAACAAGGTGAGTGCCCTGATACTGATGAGATACGACAAAGGAGTTTTTTTAGCGGAAAAAGGAAAAAAGCGGAAACACGCAAACTGGTCTTCTGGGAATTGAACTGTACTAGATTTAGTCACCCCCAGTTCAACAAAGTCTCAATTACAGACACAAGTTTGTTGGTGATATTAATTCGGCCGGTGTATAAAGCATCACTAGTGCAGTGTCGTTCGCATAGCAATCAATGGTTTTGGAACATATCAGTGATATGCTAAAGAAACAGCGTTGGTGATAGCACGCAGCCTTGTGGAACTCCGGCGTTAATGTGCTTGTAACGGAGCATTCACCATCTACTATGACCTTGATGCTCTAATCTGCAATCAAACTGGTGATTCAATTGCATAATTTCCCGGGAAGCCCATAGGAAGGAAGTTTTGAAAGAAGCGCTTTGTGCCAAACGCGATCGACACTCATCTACGAGTTAGGTAATCTAGAAGATCACCAGCTGACCGACTCCGATAGAAACCGTACTGGTGGTCACTAATAAGCTAGTGGTCGTCATTGAGCTGAAAGTTAATTTTCCTTGGTTCTATACAGGTTTTCTGTTCATTCTGTTCATCGTCACACGCAGTAAATTCGCAATTAAGTAAAAAGGCAAAAAGTTGTCTTGAAGAAATCGCTTCCAGAGCGATAAGGCCGCATATTGCACCTTCTATATTATAATTTATTTTATTTCGTTTTCATTTTAATGTGTACTGGTGTACAATAAAGTATATATTGAATTTATTAATAGATTAAATGTGGGGATCAAACTGAAAAAACTTTATTGCCACTTTTAAAAAATATGTTCACGTATAAACTAATTACTTAACCTTAATTAAATTTAGGCAAACGGAGGTGAATCAGCTTTTGCTTACATGGAACTAAGATCCCATGAAGCGCTGGTTTTCAGGCACTCCTTCCTCCCTGAGATGTTACATGGGTGTTATGAGAATTTTGAGTTCCCCAATCACCTCTATCATTTCCTCATTTAAATTTAACATATTATTGGAATTTAACATAGTATGATTGTGAAATTTCATAAATTTAAGACAAGCGTTTATCTCTGAAGCTACGACGTCTCCATTGTAGGGATAAAAATATAATTCAAAAATTCTAATGCACTCGTAATAACATTAACAAAATGATACATTAATTAACGTTGCAAAATTTAGTTTAAAATGATTAGTCTACATAGCAAGTGGCGATGTAAGAGAGTCGATCACTGTATTCTGTCCCGTGAGTGTCGTAAAAATTGACACAGGTAGCATTTGATCAGGCAAATGGACAGGAGCATCTAAGAACATCTTAAAAACTGCAAATCCCAATTCCACTGGCTAAGCGTTGAAACTGTGACTTGGTAGAGTCACGTGCAGTGGTATTATGACTAGAGCTCGAATGGGCTGCGACTCAACTGGGGAAGACCAAACTCTCACAGAATATAAAATAGCAACATGATGTTGCGGTATTTCGTGGTTAGCAACGAGAATCAAATGCCCTTTTTAAATGGTAACATGGAATCCTATTTGTTATTAAGTGTGAAATTGCATCTACATTTTCACTTTTAGCCTACTTCAAAAAAGAGGTTTACAGTTCGACTGCATATTCTTTTCTTTTGCATGTACAAGTATATTATTACGCGATATCTTCATCAATTGTTAACCGATTTTGAAGGTTCTGTTTTAAATAGGTTATACTTCATGGTCGGTATCACATAAATTAGGGGATGTAGTTTTTATCTAATTAGATGACATTGGTATTGGCAAAAAAATTAAGTAATATGAAGTAAAAGCAGACTTCAAAGAACTAAAAAGACTGTGGCTGTAATTTTTCTATACCCTGTGTCATAGCATCCACTTGTGAGAATGTAGAAATGTGCTATTCTTTTGAGTGATTTGAACTTGGGTTTTACTATTTTATACAATAGTAGCAGTAGTTAACCAACAAAACCGACCGGAAATTAAGAATTGGGTTCACAAACTTAAATGAAAGATGTGAGAGCGATTTATCACAAGATCGCATAAAGTTAAAATCTTTAACCAAGGCAGGTTTTAATGGAATCCATCATCCTATTTCGTCCCGGGAGTGTCGTAAGAAGTGGCTTTTGGAAACCCAACAAAGACCTCATGGCGTTATAGTGTAAACATCCCGTTTTCATATTTACATTACATATATATTAAAAAGCAGAAAACAGGGTATCGGTTAATAAGGTCACTTTCTTACACGTAACTCAAAAATTACCGCCTTATTTGCATAGATGGCTCTGTGATACCATAGCTCCTCATCAGTTTAACAAATAATTATAATACATGGAACCTCGATAAGATAAAATTTAACCAAGGGAAATGTTAAATAATTTAAGTTACTGAGGTTTTTACTTACTAAGGGTTTAATTTAAGGAGTTTTTATTGATTTATGTTCGTACTTACAGAGGTTCGTTTATGAGCTTTGTTTAGGAATTATATACATAGATAGACAAGCTAGGTTAAAAATGCAAATGAAACTTTTAAATGGTAATACATATGTACATACGTACTTTATTTTAGGTTTAAGGATACATTTATTCAATTATATTTTATTCTACATAAAAAATCGGTATATTTTTGTTTCAAACTATTCACACTTTCTATATCAATTTTGTTTTCAATATTAAATAAAGAAGAGAAACTATCATCCTCTGTGTTACTGCATTGGTCTATAAAAGATCGTAAAGCGTTTACGGCTTTCCTTGCTTCCTTGGTAGGTGGATCTTGTGGCTCGTCATTTAAATTTTCGTCTATATTATCGCTCTCAACACCATGAATAACCAAGGCTAAAAGCTAATGATACAAATAAGTTACTGTACTTAGACCTTAGTGTATTGTTTACATTTGAAGCATTAACAATGGTCTACAGGCACAGAGTAAAGAGTAAGGACTTCTTTACTCACGTGCTGTAGCTTGTACAGGAAACCTTTCTTGTTTGCACATTCATTTAAAATGACTCATTGATAGATGATTGAAGTTGCAAAGGTCGTCTTCGTTACAACTTTGAGTTACTGAGGTGCGATGCCCAAATTATTCGTTTAAATTATAGAGGGTTTGTATTTTAAGAGAGGTTATTGACTCCGAGTGGAATATACACAATTTTATGAATTTATAGAGGTTATTACGTTATCGAGGTTTAAGTTATCAAGGTTCTACTGTATAAGAGATCAAAAGCGCGCTGCATTATCGACACCATTTTGACAGTTGACATATTGTAAATATTACAGAGTATTTTTAGTAAATATTTTAGTCGATTTTAGTAGTGCGTAGTGTAGTTAGTTTTTTTAAGCTAATTTTTCGAAGTGTTCCTAATTATTGTCAAAGCTTATTTGCTATTTTTTTATTTATTAGTATTCGATTTCAGGTTTTTGTCACTTTCCTCCTCCTGGTTTTGGTTTTATAGGTCGGCAAAGGTTAAGGTGACCATATTACCCCCACGTACTTTACAGTAATAACTCACTTTTGCACCGATTGCTAAAATTGTTAACCACCATCACCACAATGGCTCAGCAATGAATGTAATAAAGAATCCTTTAGTTTTTTTCAAACTGATCTATATTTAATACGGGTAAGTTACATTATCAACGGGGTATGTTGATTCGAATTTAATAAATTGGAAAAAATTACAAAAATGGCAATCAGTTTCAGCAAACTATTTTTTATATAAGGACGACTGAACCGATTGTGATAAACTTCATGAACAGATACAGAGCAACGCCAGGTGTGATCTAGGTTATATTTTATCCAAAAAACATGGAAGATTTTTTGGGAAATCGAAAACTATTAAAATGAATGGTTTTTGATGATTATCTGATACACTATATCTAATATATAAAACTTCGTATTTGTTTTTGTAATTTATACGCTGCCCGTTCATCAGATTGTGGTAAGACTTTGTTAACAAATTGCTTGCACTTCCGCGATGGTTATAGGCATAGTTGGACCTGGCATGTGGCGTTGCGGTAGAATCCAGATATCACCCGTACCCTCGGTAGATCGTTAGTGAGATATAATAAAGATTTCGAACAAAACTTTTGTATGTAATTTTACACCAAAAGCTACTTAAACCTAATATTTATTAACACTTTCACTTTTATGTTAATGTTTTGATGCAAAATCGATTTGCAACATTTTGTTATTTCAATACCATTTGACAATGAAACTATGAGTGTTAAACTATGAGGTGATAAGACCCTTTTTAAGTAAAATTCATAGATCTTCAACTTTTATTTTAACTATTATCCCATATCGCACATAGTTTTCGAGATAATAGCAAAACACTTTCATGTTTTAGTTAATTTAACTACTTGCCGATTAAAATAGAATAAGGGTGACAACAAGGCTCACACAAGGGCACACAGTCCACCTGGTAGTAAGTAGTTGCTGTGACCCATAGACATCTATATTTATTCAATCAAAATGCATGCGAATGTGAAATGTAGTGCCTTGTTTCCCGTAAAAAAGGACTCCCGTACTCTACACTCACCATACGAAACACAGCAGCATTTACGCTGGTATTCCGTGAGAGCGTGATCCTTCTCCGGTCAAGCAGACTCATTTGTGCCACAACCATAACATACTACCTGCAGCGTGGCTCTACCGCGTACAAAAGTACGTAGAACTTAAACGTATAATGAAGTGTTCTAAGTGGAAGAAATCGCGGATAAATGTTATTTTTATTAAACAGAATCGATATGTAAGGTATGTATGTTGGAAGCCGTCATTGGCATAAATGAACGATGTATTTTTTCTTTCTACGCGAGTGCGAGTCATGTAAATTTATTCATGAAACTGTTTTCTATGCATTGACATGAATCCTTTTAACGGAACTAACAAAGCTCATAGCAAACTGTTACTTTGGTTTCCGGTCTTGTTTAAAACTACATCTATTTTCTACCTGAAGTTTTTAATATATAATTCTGTAGAGATTTGCTGTGTATTAAATTATGATTTACGCAATAAAAGCAAAATATGAATTGCCGCGTTGTGGTGGGTTATGAGAATACATTATCTCATCTAGTCCCGTGGATGCGGACTATGGGAAATGCAAGAAATATCTTATGGCATTCACCATAATTATGTAAAATATCCCTCCTATAGGGTAATCTATAGGGGAGACCTATCCACGTGTATGTAGTAAATAATCTATCGCCTGTGTCTAATCGTGTTTGTTCAAGTGAACTTCCACAGTTAAATTACATAGTTCGTGAGCAAGAATTGGAGTTCGATTTCCGATGATATCAATGATTATTAGAGCTAAAGGAAATTGTTGCGAGAAAACTTACATGTCTAAAAAAAATGGAAGGAAGCTGAACTCTTCCCTTCTCCAAAACCCTCATAGACACATGTTACGTATAAACGCCGTTATTGTATTTAATTTTTTATCTAGGCGATAGAGGTGTGTCAGGATTGTGCCAAATGGAAGTCTGTAGTCTCTGCCTACCCCTTCGGGTGACAGACGTGAGTATTTACGTTTATGTTTTTAGTCTACTATAATGATGCTGTCCTTTGATGTGGCGGACTTCTAAAGTCTTTAAAATATTTTATTTTTGCAAGCTTAAAATTGCAAAGGCTTTGAATAAAGTTAAATAGTTAAGTCAAGCAATAATGATGATGGTCGTTTACAAAAGCAAAGTAACGCTATTGTAAAGTAATGATTTAAACGACCATCAATTTCGTTGATTGTTATACGTTCAAGAAAAAATCATATAAGGAATAGTGATTCATGTAAGGAATAGGAATAGAGAAAAGAAATTTGAAGTTAAAATGTTGAAAGTTTGTTCGAATACTTGAAACGGATTGGAACTTTCCGCATATTGCATACAACTGTTACCGTGCAAATAGGAAAACTTGTGTTAGTATTTAGATTATTTCTCTTTATTTTCTCTTGTCTTAATACCCTTACACAAGAACAGCCTTCCTGATTAAATTTCCCCATTTAGTTTAGTGTGTTTTAATTACTGGTACTGGTTGACCGAGCTTTGCTTGGTAATTTTTTCAATTCGTGTGTTTTGGAAATTATATTTAGATACAAATTACATACTGATGAAATATGAATAATATTTTTTGGTCTTACCGACATAATAGAAAAAACTGAACTGGTTATTTGAATAAAAAATCATGAGTGCGCAATTAGTTTAATTTAAATTTTCGTGTTTTTAAAAATACTAAAAAAAGGGCTCGAAATAATAGATTTTCTCATAAAAGAAGGGAACTTGAAATAAAAAGGCAAAAAAGTCTGACCGAAGACAGGACACGAACTAGGGCACTAAGATTTCATGACGGCCCGATATCCACTTGAGCTATAACGATTAATAAAGTGTCAAAATTTATCTTCTTATATTGTAGCAGTATTTCATTGCCTGAAAACACGGACAAAACGAAATTTTTTGCCCCCGAAAACCCCTGGACACAAAATTTTATGAAAATCGTTGGAGCCGTTTCCGAGATTATATATATATATATATATATATATATATATATATATATATATATATATATATATATATATATATATATATATAAACATATCTTTGAGTATTCAACCAACTGGAGAGGCCATGCGCGTTAATTCCTAAACAAAAATTTTGTCAACATCAGGGGGCGCAAGGTAAACACACAACTGTATACTTAACTACAAATGCAAAATTAAATCGTGTCACTATAAACGCACACTACAACATTTGTGTTTGTGTTGATCGCGTTTACGCATACCATCAAATCGTACACGTGTCGATACACTGCTAGCGCTGGCTGAATGCGTAAGCAACGTAAGGCGTGGACTATGTCGATATTTTTTATCGATAAACAAATCACCATAGTCCGCACAAGTTTTTATTTGATTATAAGTAATACATAGATAAATAATACCAAGGTGTTATTTGAAATTCTTTTTTTAAAGTATTTAAAAATGATCTTCGGAAAAAAACGTATAATTATTGAAAGAAACTTTATTATTTTGCTACAGGTTTATTTTACATTATGCAGGATAAAATTTAAAATATTTAACAAATCAAAATAGGAGGTTAGAGGTAGGTAATAATGGAGGTAGGTAACATATTTTAAAAATCAGATTTATGAAAAAAAATCCTATCAGTTTATCATCTTAGATGGTGTTAACCAAGTTTTTGTTTTTATTATAAGGCTTCAATCACAAAACCGCTATTTATAAAATGTTGTTGATTTTGAAGAGTTTTTAAATGAACTATCTGGAAAATATTTAATAAATTAGGAAAATAAAAAAGTATTACAATGTATAACAGTTGAACAAAGTGAACTTTAAACAGACTGCTGCTTAAAAATAAAATGTGACATCTACCTGGGGCTAAGTATTCCCAAGAAAGATGTTTTGCTAAACTAATGTACAATTGATGGCCGATGACTTAGCTACACAAAAAAACGTTAACTGTTTCAAAACTTGGACTAGAGAGTAACCCTGACAAGAAATTGTATTGTGTATTAGTGATAGATGAAATGAAAATAAAATAATTGACGGAGTACTATGCCAGTTCTTAAAGACATTTTGGTTATATACATAATGCCTTTGACTGCTAGCATGGTATTCCGTCAATTGCCTAATTTTCATTTCATCCATAGACAATACAATAATATATATATATATATATATATATATATATATATATATATGTATATATATACTTATATATATATATATATATATATATATATATATATATATTTAAATTTGATAGATTAATGCTGTTGTAAGCTTAGTAAAATATTTTCAACTAGAACAATATTGGGGTCACAAAGGTAATAATAAAAATATTTAATCTAAATCTAATTACAGCCAAACATTACCTCACACAAGTTCATGGTTGGTACTCCAGTGTCAGCTAAGCTTCTTTTATTGTAAGCTTGGGGTATGAAATATGATTTTTCAAAATATTTGGAGCAAATTGTGCTAGTCCGTTTGGATATCCAAGATTCATGGTTTCTACAAGCTACAATCCAAGTTTGTCGCTTAAAAGGATCCTTTAGAAATCTGTAAAATCAAACCAATAATAGAAAAAATTTACTACTATAATAAATTTACTACTTTATAATACTTTACTGTAAAAGCTAAATAAAAACTACAAACCGGTTCGGCAGACAATCCCGCATGGTTAACTAACTTATCGATAGCTAAAGTTGTGGCGTCCATCACTATAGTGCAATACTTTCGGTTGCAGTGATACCAGTTTATTTTTATAAAAATTGCACACTTTTGCTGCGAAGTAGCAAGTTTCGATTTGACTTATTTGGCCTTTATTTTGTATAATATTTTGATAAATATTAGTTATCGATTATATTTAAATTATATAATATTCAGTATCGTGTTGTAATTGTGCTGAATATATAAATCATTTAACAAAATCTACTACACATCTATATGTAGTGATTATTATTCATCACAAACTAATTTAGTTACTAAGGAAATATAATTTCGTTAATATATTTAACTTGTGTAGTAAATTATATTTATTTAAAAATAGATTATTTTTCACTTTATGAACAATGATGGCCACACTTGGTATTGGACGAAAATATTCACAAAGTACGAGTTTTAATGATAAAATTACTTTAATATTATGTTAAAAATACTCACAGATGAAAAGTCACATTGTCCTTTTGTATACTTGACGTTTTTGATTTTGTTTTTTTTTTCATGTAAATACACTGCAATTCGGCATTTTGTCGGAGCTCGATTTACTGGCACGATCATGTCAGAATGATGCACGACGCGGAGCAACTACTTTTATATAACGAGTATGAGTCGGACTCTCGTACCTTTTACCTTGCGATGTCGTCTCCTTTGGTTTAATACTCAAAGATACACACACACACACACACACACATATATATACAAGAATTGCTCGTTTAAAGGTGTAGGATTATTTGGTGACTAAACCATAGTCATATCTATGGCATAACGTATTGACTAATGATTTCTTATATTTACGCGAACACTACACATTGATTAAAACTACTTTTACGAATTTAAACGCGTTTATTATTACGTTGCATTTTAATTTTAATTATTTTTGTTTTTAATTCCCGGCGTTTCGAGTGCTTTCCAGCATCCATGGGCACGGGGGACTGAGGTGACTGACGTCCCGATGTCATTGTTAAACCCGGAGTACCTTCAGCTTTTTTAAATATTGTTTATGGTCCGATCTATGCAAAATGAACTGACTATGTCCTGAGGTCTTGCAGTGGTATGCTTGGGTTTACATACATACATAAACACTCACGCCTGTCACCCAGAGGGGTAGGCAGAGACTACAGACTTCCATTTGGCACGATCCTGACACACCTCTCTCGCCTCCTTCACATCCATACACCTACGCATACATGCTCGTCGGTAAGGGTACTCCTAATTTGGCCCGTTTTCAATAAATCGCCAATTTGGTCTATAAATTTTCGCCTAGGACGTCCCTTTCCGGCTCTGCCATTCACTTCTGCAACATAAATTTTCTTTGTCACTCTTTCCTCATTAATTCTTTCCACATGACCAAACCACCGAAGCATTCCTTTCTTAATCCTGGTCACAACATCATCTTGCAAACCACACTCCTCTCTTATTACACAATTTCTTACCTTGTCATTCAGATTCAGCCCTAACATACTCCTTAACGACCGCATTTCTACTGCGTTCATTCTACTCTCGTGCTTCTTCTGCCACACCCAACTTTCACTACCATACGTTAAAGTAGGGACCAATACAGCATTGTGAATTGCGATACGTGCCTTTTTCGACACATTTTGACTCTTCACAATAGAGTGCAGGACCCCATTTACTCTATTTCCCGCATTCACTCGTTCTATATCCTTATCGTATCTCCCATCCCTGCTAAATACCCAGCCCAGCTATACAAACTCATCTACTTGCTCGATCAACTCCCCTTCTATTCTTATTTCACAAATCGTTTTACTTTCTTCTCTTGCAAAAACCATAACCTTCGTCTTACTTGCGTTTACTTTCATACCCCTTTCTTTTAATGATCCGTTCATTAATGTAACCATCATTTGCAACTCGGCCGCCGACGACGCAAGTATAACTTGATCATCGGCGTACAAAAGGCATTTGACGGTTAACTCACCCATTCTTAATCAGCATTCTTCAACTTTCAAATTTTGCAAACAACTGTCCATAAGTAGGTTGAACAGCAAACAACTGTCCATAAGTAGGTTGAACAGCAAACAACTGTCCATAAGTAGGTTGAACAGCAAACAACTGTCCATAAGTAGGTTGAACAGTTGCTTGGGCTTAGTGTTAATTTTATTGATTATAGGTTCCCAAGCAGGTGGTAGTACCCAGCCTCCTTCTCTATTCAAATTAGGATGTTTTTTTAATTTCAATAGCCTCACGTATCATCCTTGGTAGGAATCTGTGTTCTTTCGCGAGGATTTGTGGTCTATCAAATCTGATGAAATGGTTACAATAATGGCTGCATAAACGCATCTATCGGGCGTGTTGTTTACTTCCAGCCTTCTAGTTACAATTAAGATGCAGTATTCAACAGGTAAGCATGTAAACAGTGACTGCACATCAAAACTGACCATAGTCTCCCGGATATAGGTCTTTAATCTCGCTGACAAAGTGTTTGCGTGTGCTCTTGTTTGTCCCCGTTGAGAGTATTTTCGCTAAGTGTTGAGCCAATCTGTAAGTTTGTGAATTGATTTGGCTCACTTCGGGACGTAGTGGAGCATTGGTTTTGCATATTTTTGGTAAGTGGCACATGTAGGTATTATCGATTATGGGTACTGCAAGACTTCAAGATACTATAAGTTCATACTGCGTAGATCTGAACTGTAGATCTGTAGATCTTTTAATATGGCGGTAGCTGAGGTTAACTATGACATTGTGAGGTCGAACACCATAGTCCCCCCCCTGACCATGGGTGCTGTAAAGTGCTTGAAACGTCGGGAATATAAAATAAGTTAATATACGCGATATAATCCGTAAAAACTAGTTTTATTTACATGTGTTAACTATTTAAATCGTATACGTATAATATAATAGGCAATAACGGATAGACTAAGCTATCGTTAGGATGGCTGAAATAGCGTGTAGATCACTTATGTGAATGGGATGGATCGGTTTTGCCTGTATTACGTAGGTGCGTTTGGTAAAGTTCAGCCGTTGAAACACATTGTCATGGTTTCGTAAACTAAACAGTCACTAGGGTGGCTGATTCAAGAATAGTATTATGATACTCGTATTATGCACTGTGTAAAAACGGACATGATTGGTTGGTGCATTTAGTAGATGTATATTAAATATTCTTAGTTAAGAAAAACATTACCTCCACACTAGGATTTTCTCCTGTATCGTGGGGGCAGTTTACAAATATAAATTTTACAAGGACAAACATCCAGACCCGGAACAATTATTTGTAGGCCATACAAATGTTAGTTAATTAGGGATTCAAACCCGCAGCCCTCAGCGCTGTTAGTGGTTAAGCTACTGCGCCACGGAGCCTTCATGTTGTGTTATAATAATAACGACAATACTAATTATAAATATAATGCGTATAAAACTCACTACACCGGGATCATTTTAAAATGTAATAATTATTTTGATCTTTATAGTTCTGAGCTATAAAGTTAAAACAAAATCAATATTCAAATTAAATTTGTACAAAATCCAAAACATAATAATGTGTTAGATTATGAGTTTTATGTCCCAAAAGCATGAAAATAAATCTTTGAGCTTATTAGAAGTTATTTTGATATTATACTTAGACGGACTTTCCCATTTTTATTTATATGTATATATATTTTTTAAAGAATAATGGTGACAAACATAGAGAATGGTGACAAACAAGCATACAGTCCACATGATAATAATTGAATCCTGTGGCCCCATAGACATCTACATCTTTTTTCGAGTAAGAATCAAAATGCAGAGGGGTTGTCACCCCTGAGGCCTTGATTCCTGTAAAAGGGGTTTCCGGTTCTCATAAAATACAGTTTATGGTAAAATTATTAGAAACTCAAACAAATGCAACATTAAGTAAAGTTACAGCCTATACTACTATTATCTAGATGTTAGTGCTGTTAGTCTATGCGACTCTTACAGCTTCATCTGTCTCAGGGCTCGCGGCCTTGCGAGCTAAAAAGTCGGACCGCAGCGGGACGCGAACCATGACATTACGATTTCGCGACCGCTTGATATCCACTTGAGATATTACGATCTATTACAGCCTATATACGTCCCACTGCTGGGTACAGGCCTCCGCTCATTTCTGAGATGGTTTTAGGGCAAGGAATAGTCCGCCGCGTTGCCCCAATGCTTGTTGGCGAACTTCACATGTCTTCGAGAGCCGTGTAGCAATGCAACATTAACTAGATTAAAAAGAATACGTAAATACTCGTAATAAAGAGAGATAGGCGCCAGGCGACACTTGAGTCAAGTGCGAGAGATTCTACTCAAGTATGTCCCACGGTGTGCGCACTCGAGATTTTAGCGGCTACCTGATAACCGCTAACAAGGCCTAGTTGAATCCTACCCCTCATTACTATGAATCCCATACATTCAGGTCCTTATTATCGTTATTATATTAATACAGTTATAATATTCTACAATGGAATTTTAATGAAAAATTCTGTAGGGATTTCTTAAACGTTTGAATCAAACTATTTTCATAAATGAAATTTTTTTAATACTCCTGATCCTTATCCTAATGCGACCCTTATTCCTATATGGCAAGGAGTGCTGCCCGATCTTGGACTGATATATCTCTATAGAAACTCGGTCTTACGGGAATGAAAATCCTGTGTTGGATGTGCGACGTTGCGAAGCGAGACTGCATATGTAACGAGGACATCCAGGGCAATCTTGGAGTACGTGATGTGGCGGATAAGCTTTATTTGGTTCGGTTGTGGTTCGGAAACGTCTTACGTTGGTTGGTAGAGTACGTTAGAAGGAGATACGTTGTGGTAAGAGCAAAATATTTTAAGATCATATAAACACATAATATTTATTGATACATAATATATTCAAGATAACATTAGTTTTCTTTTCTTTCTTGTTTCTTTGTGGAATCGACTTCAAAAAATTGACAACGCTCCAGCAATCGGTGGTTGACACTTACCACCGGGAGCGGCATGCTCGTTTGTTGCCACTTCTATAAAAAAATGCTTATTGCTCCTTCTTCTAAAGGGAAAACTGGCTGCTGTGCCATATATACCACCAAGATCTATCTTTGATTACGAGTCAAAGTACAGATGTGTTGTTGCCTCACACCCTACTTTTTTTTTTATAGGATAGGGTGACAAACGAGCACACAGCCCACCTGATGGTAAGTGGTTGCTGTGGCCCATAGACATCTACATCTATCCTCGATTACGAATCAAAATGCAGATGCGTTGTCACCCGTGAGGACTAAGATGGAATGCCTCGTTTCCAGTAAAAAGGGTCTCCGGTTCTCTACACTCACCATACGAAATACAGCAGCATTAAGCTACTATTTCACGCTGGTATTCTGTGAGAGCGTGGTCCCTCCCCGGTCGAGCCGACCCATTCGTGCTACAACTATACTACTAATATAACTGCAGCATGGCTCTACCACGTAAAAAACCTCCTCACCAAGTGGTAGGACGCCTTATCTATATCCGTCCGTTATCGTTACAGCCTATTAACGTCCACAGCTGAACATAGGCTTGCCTTTAGATTGCCTCATACAGAAGATGGCCATAGTTGCCATACTTGGCAAGCGGGTTGGAAACCGCAGTTTTCAATTTTGAGGCGTTATTAAAAAGACGCTACTGCCCATAACCTGATTTGTTTCCCTCTGTCGCCTCTTACGACACCCACGGGATTATATCGGGTAGTGGATATCCTTTTATCGCCACTACACGGTAGATACAAATAAACCTATTATATAACAGAGGTAGATACAAATAAATATTTATACGTGGTTCAGCTAAAGCTGATGCTACAGCTAAATTAATAGTATACGTGTAATATAAATATAGTAGAATGAGTCAGCTCGACCGGGGAAGGACCACGCTCTTACAGAATACCAGCGTAAAATATCAACTTAATGCTGCTATATTTCGTATGGTGAGTGTAGAGAACCGAAAACCGTTTTCACTGGAAGCGAGGCATACCATCTTAATCCTCACGGGTGACAACCGTGACAACGCATCTGCATTTTGATTCGTCAACAAGGATAAATGTAGATGTCTATGGGTCACAGCAACCACTTACCATCAGGTGGACTGTGTGCTCGTTTGTCACACTATCCTATAAAAAATCTCTTACTTATTTCTGCTGCCAAACTACAGTGTGTTCGCTGCTGTATTCAAGTTTCAAGGATTTTGCAAGCCGGTTTAATAACAAGCTGTAAGGCATTTCATGTAAGTCCTTAGAGGTTACAGCGTAGCGCCGTCTTTGTCTGAAGTTGGTTGAAGGTGCCCCATGAGCTGTAGTAGCCACTTACCATCTGGTGGACTGTGAGTTTGTTCGCCACTTCAATTTTGTAAAAAGATTCTTTCAGATTCTAATCATGTACGGCACGGAACGGCAGTATTATGATGCTATTATCAGTACTCAGCGAGATACATACAGTTACTTAGCGAAAGCTTCTACCTGGTTCTACCATGTTTTTTCATACCTATCAGACCTTCTCCCATTTTAACCATTTCCTTTTGGTAAGGCGCACCATAACACATAGCGCGCCTTCCTCCGCGGACTCCAACTACACCCGCGCAACGGAAGTCCCCGCGTCCGATGCGCGAAGGCCAGAGGGCAGGAACAACGAGCACTCAGAAGCACTGACCAGGCAACGGCTGTAGCCTATAGATAACTACAATTATCTTCTATTAAGAATCGAAATGCAGAAAGCGTTGTCGCCCTTGAAAACAATGGAATGCCCCATTCCCAATAAAAATGGTTTCCGATTCTCTATACTTATCATACGAAATAGCATTAAGCTGCTATTTTAGGCTGGTATTCTATGAGAGAGTGGTCCTAGCTCAGTTGAGCCGACCCATTCTTGCTACAACCTATTTTAGTAGCTCTGTCACGCATAAAACTGTCTGTTTCAATAAAACTATTTATACGGAATTTCTTGCGTTTGATTAACATATTCCTAATTCCCGACATGTTTGATGTTCCTATGTCATTGTTAGCCCGGCTACCTTCAGTTTTTGAATATTAATTTTTGGTTCGATCTACGCGGAACGAGCTTACAGTATCTTGAAAACTTGCAGTGGTATGCTTGGGATTGGATTTAATTTTGTTTATTATACGATCCCAAGAGAAGGCAGCACCTTCTATACATCTACATCTTCTCTTTTGTAATTAGGATTTTTTTTATTTAAATCATTAAATCATTATTAAAATGTCTGTTTGTTTATCTGTCGTAGAGATTGGCCAATTATTTTATTTAAGTGTTTTTACGTAAAATTGAAAAATTTAAAAACCCTCGAAACCAAAGAGGTGATGATCTTCAAGTGACTGAAGAGATTTTCTTTAATCATGGTTAAGAACACTCTCGATCAAGTTAAATTTCAAACAAAAAAAAACTAAATCTAAATCAGTTGATCCGATTGGGAGCTACGATGCCATATCCAGTACACCCCTCTTTTTCGTCGATCGTTAAAAATGCGCTTATCCAAACACTTTAACAAAATTTTGAAATAAGTTTTTGACGGTAGAAGAAAGAAGGGGTAGCAAATAATTATTTTCTGAAAAGATTTTTAAAAAGGTTTTCAACCACTATGTCTCAATCTCACTGTCAAAGCTGTGGACTATCAAAGGCTGATAATTATGATGATGAATTAGTACGATAACGTTATATAATTATATTTTTATGTATTTTTTAAATATTTATCAAAAGAAAATAAAAACAAAAACGTTATTTTTTCAATTATCCTTGAATTGGCCTGCGGGAAGAGATTTCAATATGGAATAAGCTTAACAAGCAGTGCTTTTCTTCTTCTGACTTCTGATTGTATGTGTGTACCTACATAAACTATTAAATTAATAAGCAATTGCTGCATGTTCTATATTGCCTGTTCATAATTTAAGACGACACATCGAAAATGTGGCTCCAGGCCATCACTGTACTGATCCTAGTGAATACATAATTTCTATAAAAACTTGAAAAAACGCTGTCATAAGGTCTAAAATTGCGTAGCGCCCGCGACGAATTAAACCGTTTAGAAATTGTCAGAATCTTAAAATATTTTTTAAAAATTATTGATTTAAGTAATCAAAATAATGAGCAAGTAAATTATACCTAAGAATATTATACCTACATTGATGTTATGAATATATTTGAGTGATTCCGAAGCATATAGATTAAGTAATATCGATGTAATTTCAACTATAGTGATTTTAGATTATAAATTTTCTTTGTCACTCTTTCCTCATTCATTCTTTCCACATGACCAAACCACCGAAGCATTCCTTTCTTAATCCTGGTCACAACATCGTCTTGCAAACCACACTCTTCTCTTATTACACAATTTCTTACCCTGTCATTCAGATTTAGCCCTAACATATTCCTTAACGACCGCATTTCTACTGCGTTTATTCTACTCTCGTGCTTCTTCTGCCACACTCAACTTTCACTACCATACGTTAAAGTAGGGACCAACACAGCATTGTGAATTGCTATACGTGCCTTTTTTGACACATTTTGACTCTTCACAATAGAGTGCAAGGCCCCATTTACTCTATTTCCCGCATTCACTCGTCGTTCTATACCCTTATCATATCTCCCATCCCTGCTAAATACGCAGCCCAAACATACAAACTCATCTACTTGCTCGATCAACTCCCTTTCTATTCTTATTTCACAAATCGTTTTACTTTCTTCTCTTTCAAAAACCATAACCTTCGTCTTACTTGCGTTCACTTTCATACCCCTTTCTTTTAATGATCCGTTCATTAATGTAACCATCATTTGCAACTCGGCCGCCGACGACGCAAGAATAACTTGATCATCGGCGTACAAAAGGCATTTGACGGTTAACTCACCCATTCTTAATCCGCATTCTTCAACTTTCAAATTTTGCAAACAACTGTCCATAAATAGGCTGAACAGTCACGGGGAAGCCACACATCCCTGTCTGACTCCTTTATGGATGTCAAACCAGTCCGAGTAGACCCCGTTGATCCTAACACAAGCACTAGAGTCCCTATAAAAAGACTCCAATGCCTGTATCAAGCCAGCGCTCAACCCAAATGAGTTCAGTGTTTGCCATAGCTAATCCCTATCCACTCTGTCATAGGCCTTTTCCAAGTCCATGAACGCACAAAAAATCTTTTGGTTTTTAGCCAGAAACTTCTCCGCGATCATGCGCATGGAAAAGACTTGATCTGTACATCCCATTCCCTTTCTAAATCCCGCTTGCACATCCCAAATTTTTCCAACAGCTTCTTTCATGACCCTTTCAAACAGTACCTTAGCATACAGTTTTCCCACATTGCTAAGAAGGCTGATGCCACAGTAGTTTTAACAGTCCTGCTGCGACCCTCTTCTTTTATATACTGGGACTATCACGGCTTTGCACCAGTCTATTGGTACCCGCTTCAGTTCCCAGCTTAAATTAAACAAGGTGTGCAGCAGGCCTGCCACCACTTCCTCTCCAGCCCTTAGCATTTCGAGTGAAACTCTATCATATCCGGCAGCCTTACCTGCTTTCACGCTTCTCTTGTCTCTTCTTTCGGTGTTTCTACTTCACTTAGTTCAAAATATTCCTTCCATCTCTTTAAACTCAAAACTTCATCATTCAGAATATAGCCATTCTCGTCTCTTATAACATTCATCATAGGCTGTTTTGAATGTCCCCTGGCAGTTCTTACAAGTTTCCAGAACATTTTAATATTTGCCTGGAAGTTATCCGATATTCTTCTATCATTCTTATCCGTTCTTTCTTGCTTTTTTTCTTTCAACTACTTCTTTTACTCTCTTATTAAGATGTCTAAAGACTGCCTTTTTTCTTTCAATATCACCATTCGTACCACTAGAATTAGCAGCCTTTGTTGCTAGTAAATCTAGCCATACTCTCTTCTTTGCTTCAACTTCCATACGTATCTCATCATCCCACCATAACGTATTATTTTTCCTTTCATTCTTTCTCTTACTAACACCACATACTTCGGTAGCTGCATCCACTAAACCTTTCTTTACATTTTGCCATATATTCTCCAAGTCTAACTCCTTCATACATAATTCATCCAAACCACTTATATTTTCTTTCAGTCTACATTTGAACTTGTTTTTATCACTTTCATCTTGTAACATTTCTGTTCTAATACGCTGTAACGCAGTGGTAGACACAGACGATCGATGGCGCCAACGCCTGAATAGACCATTAATTCGGCATAAAACTAAATAATGATCCGTTCCTACGTTAGAACCCCGGTAAACTCTCGTATCTACCACTGCGCCCCTAAATCTTTCATCAGTTTCTCTCATTCATTCCATTTCTGCCTATTTCATCTTTATTACAAGTCTCGTAAAAGAAACACCTGAAATGAATATTCATCAAGAAAACATTTTTTTATCTATATCCAAAAATTCGTGTATATGATTGGTGCAAATTACTTATTTGAATCGCAAATAACAGTGATTCAGTGTTTTTCAACTACATGGAGTATTATACCTACATTCGTACTTCCGGCAGTCGTAGATGCCAATCAAATTACTGTTGATGTAGGGCTTATGGAAAAGAAGGAGATAGTGGTATTTTTCAAAAGCCGTGTATAGGGAAAACTTCTCGTAATCAATTTAATGTTCCAAAGCTCACAAAGTTACCAGGAACAGATATGGTGCTTCCTCATTTCCTATACCGTCAATATGTACCAGAAATAATTCTTTGATTTATTACAGCCTAAAGTCCACTACAGAACATAGAGCTCTCCTTAGATTGCCTCATAAGAGGAATGTTTGGTACAGTTGCCACGCTTGGAAGGCGGGTTTGTAACCTCATTTTTTTTTCTAGCTGTTTTAAGGAAGAAGCTGCAGCCCCTCTGCTAGTTATGGGATAGTAGATATTCTTACATCGTCATTAAACGGTAACGAGAAAGTATTAAATAGAGCAATTTTTTTATTAACTTTACGCTAGAATTATCATCATTTCTGAGCCTCCAAAGATACGGCGATAAAACTAAAATTGAAGTCCTTTAAGTCTTTTTTAAAACACTACCTACCCCTGTAATTGTAAGTTGCTACTGTTTGTTGGGAGCGTTGAGCACATATAAATTATACATCAACAAACATCTAAAGCAGAGGACAACTAATTGTAGGAGGCTATGCATATACCAGTTATATGTGCTATTATAAATACTTGTTATGTTTAACTGAGCTAAAGTCACTCAATTTTTCCCAACCACCAAATTTATTCCTAGCATGTCGAAAATGTAACTACACTATTGACTAAGATTTGCCATCGAGGTTTGCCCGGGTTGAGTTGGTGCAAGTTACTTAACTGTCTTTCTGCCTAGGCATAGATTAAGAATCAAAACGCAGGTGCGTTGTCACCCCTGAAGACTAAGATGGAATGCTTCGTTTTCAGTAAAAAAAGGGTCTCCGGATCACACTCACCATACGAAACACAGCGGTACTAAGCTGCTACTTTACGAGATGAGCGTGGTCCTACAACCATAATATAGCTGCAGCGTGGCTCTACATTTTACTGCTGTATTTTGCCCTGAAAGGTAAGAAAGACACTATAACTCAACGCATCTATAGTTTTATTTGTTTCATGGGCTACGGTTAGAATTGCTAGATTTTAATATAGTCTTGTTATGGCTATTACTTTTAAGTATATAGTAGAGTAAATGGTAAAAGTATTATTGAATTGAATCCACTGTTTTTGTTGGCATCACTTTCGATGCAAAGCTTCAATGGGGCCCCCATATATGCAAGCATACTAAGCTCTGCAGCTTATGCTGTAAAAAGATTAAAGGTCTAACTAGTATCGAGACAGCCAGATTAGTTTATTACCATAGCATAATGTCTTATGGGATTTTAAGATGGGGACATGCGGTTGATTTAGAAACTATTTTTGTTTTGCAGAAGAGAGAAAAACCAGTCTCTTAAGAAAAATTAAAAATAAATAAATATATCAACTTTCTCAGTATATTTACAAAAATTTTATATATGTTCACAAAACAAAGGTAATTTAGTAAAAAAAAAGTGATATACGCTCTGGAACAATCACAAGCTAGTGATAACAGTTTCTCGACTCCACAGAGTCAGTAATTCATTCTTAGGGAAATACACATGTCATTGCAATAATGTCCCAAAAATGTCCAAGGTCTCTCTATACTCAAGTTTTAATATTTAATTAGACAAAAACTGTATAAAAAGGACTATTATAATATAAATTAATACACGGTTGATAATAACCCTGAATGAGGTGGTCGCTTCCAAACTGTTTCTAAAATAAATGTTGTAAATAGTTTGTTACCTTTACATATTGTAAAATTTGTTTAAAAAATAGTCCCGCTTGGATTTCTTCCTGTTTCTTCCCAGGACAGAGGTTTCTTTTCTGAACTAGTGATAAAGTAAAAATGTCTTTCAGCAAGAATTTCATGTGATCTATATTGAATAAAATATTCTATTCTCTTCTAATAAAAATATATTGCATATTTTAAATTATTGTTTTAATTTCTAGGAATATTAACGATTTATTAAATTTACGCGAACACTACACATTGAATAAAACTATATTTACGGATTTTATCGCGTTTAATTAACTACTCCCCCCCCCCCCGTAATCATGTGTGGAATTTAAAAATAAGTTTAAGTAGTTAATTATACGCGATAAAATCCGTAAATATAATTTTATTTAATTTCTAGGAATATTTTTGCTGCTTAGAGCTCCTATTAACGCTATAGTCTGCTTTTATTAACATCTAGTAGTTTCGACTACTATCTTATAGACCAAACTTCTAATAAAGTGGAATATTATAAATGTTATATAGTTGGGTTAGCAATCCTATCTACTGTGGCCATTAATTATAGTGTGATAGATTAGGTAGAGTGTCTGTGAGTACTATGTGCCGTGCGGAGTTGATAACTGCCGCTAATATTTGGAGACTATCGCCATAATCAAAATTAGCCAGTGGCGTAAATTAATAATAAAAAATAAAATAATGATATATTTTATAATTAAATATAAACAATACTAAGAATAATTTTTTTTATAAAGCGTCGAAAAATTATGTTGCATTTGAGAAGTATTAAGGATTTCCATCTTTTCGATTTTATTCTTACTAGAATTTTAACCTTCAAAAGAATTAATTAAACACACTATTGCCGAAATACACAAAAGCTGCTCAATTTTTTAAGATGCCGTCCTCTCGTGCTTTCTCTATCATATTAAGTCAAAATGACTGTGACACCACGAGACCATTTTAAAATTGAGTAGCATTTGAGTATTTGGCCATGAATATTACAATAATATACAACAACACATTTTGAACTTTAATCAAATTTTAGTACTTAGTTCGTCAGCAATTTTGTTAGAATACAATTTCAACCGAGTTTAAAATGACGTAAAAGTTATATTTTTTTTATAGAATACGGGAAAAAAACAAGCACATAGTCCACCTGATATTAAGTTGATGCTGTGGCCCATAGACATATACATTTATCCTCGATTAAAAATCAAAACTTAGATGCGTTGTCACCCCTAAGGACCACGATGGAATGCTTCGTTTGCAGTAAAAAAGTGTCTCCGGATCACTCTCACTCGCACCATACGAAACACAGCAGTATTAAGCTGCTATTTTACAGGATAAGCGTGGTCCTTCCTCGGTCGAGCCGATTCATTCGTGCTACAACCATAATATAGCTGTTTTTTTAGTTTGTTTACTGTTTAGTGTTACGGCGTAACTGATGTATACGGCTCTCTTTTAATGAAAAGCTCGTAATTCACAGGTTACGAATTAAAAAAAATCTATTCCTAAGGGTGGAAAAAATAAGAAATGAAGATTTTAATGTGCCTTTTTAAACGACATTATAGTTGTTACTTCGAACTTGTAATAATTTTTGTACCACTTAAAAACGTTTAGTTATTCAAGCTAATATTGACATGCATACACAAATTGTCAAATTTGCATGACACTGCAGTTCATGACTTTTCTACTACCAGAGTGGTGCCACTTTGGAGTGAGGTGAAATATTTGACAGATTGCATAGCGGAGGAAGTTAATTTGTTAGAAAAGTGTAGATATTAATGTTTCTTTCTTTCTATTATATTATAGTGGCGTACAAAACATAATTAGTGGCGTACAAAACATAATACCTCTATGTAAAAATAATATTTTAGACTAAATAGAATACAGACAACCAGTTAAGGTAACAATGAATTTTCAAAAAGCGACACCTAAAGAGATCCTTAAAATTATAAAAACAATAAACGTTAACAAAGCTCCGGGTCTTGACAGAATTCGGGCGAAAGATATAAAACGAATTTGCGAAGAAATTGCTCCGGCTATTGAAAAACTGGTAAATGTCTGCGTAAAGACTAATAAATATCCTGACGAATTGAAAACTGGAATCGTGAGACCTATATACAAACAGGGAAGCAAACAGGATTGCGATAATTACCGTCCTATAACTATATTGCCTACAATAGATAAGATTATAGAAAAATACATAGCTAGAGAAATTTACAACTTTTACGGTCTAAATAACATTCTTAATGACACACAGTTCGGGTTTCAACCTAAAAAAAAGCACAACGCAACTACTTTCGCTCTTTACTAATAACATATATGAAAATCTTAATGAAAGAAAACATGTATTGCTGTTATTTATCGACTATAGCAGGGCATTCGATACTTTACGCCATGATGCGACTAGATGACTGTGGAATTAGATGGCCGATTCTTGACTGGTGTCAGGACTATCTCGAAAATCGTTGTTACTATGTCAAGGTAGGGGATGCCTTAAGTAATAATCACTTACGTGAATAATATCAACAAAGTGGTTAACAACTGTAAAATCTTCCAATTTGCCGACGATACCAGTCTGTTAGCTGCCCACCACAATATGGATAAAGCGGTAAAACTGTTACAGCAGGATTTTACGAGGCTCATGCAGTGGTCACATGACGCAGGTCTTGTACTTAATTCTAATAAAACTAAAATAATGTACGTTAGCTCGAGTCAAAATAGATTAAAACATAACATTAATCTTATAGCTCATAATCATACATGTCTTTATAATATCCAAAGTTCAACCCATAATAATAATTGTGAATGTCCCCAGATTGAAGTGGTAGAAAAATGTAGGTATTTAGGATTAATAATCGATGACCGTATGAAATGGACTTATCACATTGAATCTGAATGTGATAAGCTACGAGCAATCTCAGCAAAATTTTACCTCGTCAAGAGTAAAGTACCTTACCACATGCTAATGTTATTTATTTATTTATTTATAACAGGAACACTTACAGCTTTTAATTAATACTATATGGTATATAATGTAATTTACAAAGTAAGCCTATTAGAAGTTTTCACAGATGAGTAATCGGTTTGGGTAAATACATGCAAAGTACTATATAAAGCACTCAGTGAATCAATAGTTTCGTATGGGTTATGCAGTTATGGACACACGTATAAAACCCACCTTGAAAAAATATACGAGCTACAATTGCGCATTCTTAAATGTATCTATCACCCCTCTCAAAATCAAAGATAAATTTAAAAAAATCCTTATGGTCTTTTAATCATTGCCATATACCTACTACCAGTACACGACAAGCCCTTAATCCATATATGACTATACCAAAATATAAAAATATGTATGGAAAATTTAGGTTACAATATCAAGATCCCGCTCTTTTGAACCAAATTCCAAAAGCAATAAAAAATGAACTAACTATAAAAAAAATATAAAATATAAGCTTAAACAGTATTTTATAGACAAATTGATAACACCTACTAATAATTTATACAAAAAACTATACTAACACCCATAATATACATAAATACAAGTCTACTAATAAATATAAACATAGATACACACAATCGTAACGTTATTATCTCAATTACTAATATTATTTATCATAATCACTAACTGTCCTTTCTGTGGTACACATATAGTTAAAAAATGCTATATTGTCACACCATGTATGTAAATCATTATGTAAATTGTCGATACGCGAACTGATTGAACATGGTCGAAGTGAATCGGCGATACATGGAAAAACTTTTGTAAGTTTATTTGTACTGTCGGATGTTATTTAATAACTATATTTTGTAAAATAAATAAGTAAAAAATATTTATGTCAGTTATATTTCATATTTATTATGGATTAAACCAATGACATTCAAAAAGTATTAAAAAATAATTTAAAAAAATGTGTAATAATTAAAGAATTCAGAACTGAAATATTGTTTAATCTAAGTACATTTACTAGAAACCAAAAAACTTATAATACTTTACAACTTTTCAACTATGATGACACTGTGTGACCATCCGCTTAAAAGTTCACCTTAATCACAAACTAGCGACATCTGGTGAGCCTAACATTATTAGCCCTCATTAACGAAAATATTTTGTTTACATACGACTTCTTACCACCTTAAGGATGAATTTGGTTTGGTATTAAAATTTCAGCTTTTTGTTGCTAAATAGCATAGAGTTTAAATAGGTGCTACGTCGTAGTCTGCGTGGCTTGTAATTTTACTGACTCTACATGCACTATTGAGGGACATTACGCTTTAGTTCTCGAGGCTGACCTCTCACTAGTAATTTTCCTCATCCACTCATCAACAAACACGCCTATTAAGCAGGATTTAATGGATTCCAGCTGTACGAATGTCACCTTACGTGGTCGTGCCAATAAACCGAGTCCATCGGCTCCAACTGCACATACCTCAACTACATCGGATATAGAGTCCACTGAATTGGCGACTGAACTAAGATTATTACGGCAAGAGCTGAAGGAGATGTGCATTAATATGCAGGAATTAAAGGGCGTCATCACAAATCTTGTTGTGGCTATTAACGGATGCAACCAGCGACTTGACAGCCTCGAAGCTCGAGTGGAGGCCGTAGAATGTCATCAGAACAGTAGAAAATCAGATGAGACCTCTAATTTAGAAACCATAATTGCTGATTTGAAGGCGGAACTCAACGATCGGGACCAAGAGTTGCTGTGTAATGACATTGAGATCTCGGGAATACCAGAGGAAAAAAACGAACGATCCGTTCATCTGGTACTGACAGTAGCTACTAAGTTGGGAGTCACTCTAGAGGAGCGAGACCTCGTGAATGCGGAGCGTGCAGGGCCCATTCGGCGCGCAGTGGATCAAAACGGTAGTGTACGGCCCCGTCCCTTAGTGGTGCGGCTGGCGCGCCGCGCGCACCGTGACAGTCTGCTGGCGGCGGCGCGCGTTCGTCGTAGCACTACCACAGAGAGTCTAGGACTCGATTCTGCCGTATTCCATGTCAGAGATTCACCAAATTTAACCGACAATTGTTTTACAAGGCACGCGTAGAATGCAAGCGGGCCCTGTGGAAGTACACGTGGACTCGGGAAGGGAAAATTTTTGTGCGTAAAGATAACGGCGAACCACGATATCGCTTACGTTCGGAGCACGATTTCATTAAAGTTTTTGGGCATTGAGAACGTTGGTTCATGTAATTAAATTTGATCTAAATAATGACACTGATATTTTTCTTAAGCGTATTCCATTTTAAAATGAAATACCTCCTTTGGTTTCGTTTTCGTAATAATAGTTTATTTGATTGTTATTTATGGCCGCTGTTAACTGTATACTTATTTTTAATAAGTTACTATATGTACTTCTTTGAATGTTTTACTCTTAAAGTGTTAAACATAGTTTTCATTTTTATTTTAAAATCTTGTAACTCCGGCATATTTGAACCATTAATTCCATGTTTTTTATTAATTGTTGTAATGTTTTATCTTTGTTATTGTGATTTTGTAAATTTACCTTCAAAAAAACCTCTTTATTTTTATTTTTGTTATAACTTATTTTAAGATTATTTGTTTTAATAGTAACATGTTCTTAGACTTAAAATCGTATACTTACGAGTATTTGTCAATGGTTTTGTATATTAACTCATTTACTTCGCACATTATTCATACAACATCGATCCAAACTACGTTCCAAATATGCTTGCGTTATTTAGATTTGACATTTTACACATTCTACACACACTTACATCTAATACATCGAAACATATATACTACAAAACATTACTTCATAAGGATTTCTACTTTATTATGTTGGCGACATTTAACACTTTTGTGTAAATTCATCCTATGCTGTAAATACGCTCAAATTGTCTATGCGTTTGTTTTTCAATTTATAGTAAAGAGCAGACTGTCAATCGGTTTTTTAAACGCTGGCTCCCTAGGCACCCGCCATGATGAGTTTCTCGTAGCAATGTCACGGTATCAGGTAGACGTAATGGCTATCAACGAAACGTGGATAAGAGAGGGCGAAGAGGGCCGTGCACCTTCACCACCGGGGTATCGGTTCCTTCACGTACCGCGTCCCACCGAATTGCGTGCACGTGGTGGTGGAGTCGGATTTTACGTTAGTCTTGGAGTCAACGTTCGCAAAATTCTGCACCCTACTAGCAATTTAGTAGAACAAATGTGGCTAGGATTAAGTATTAACGGCGTCAAAGTAGCGATTGGTACGGCCTATCGTGCCCCATGGGTAAATGTCGATAGTTTTATTGATGCCCTCACGGAATCCGTTTCTTCTTTCGGTAAATTCGAATATATAGTCTTACTCGGTGATTTCAACATAAATCTTCTTAACATACAGGAAACTAATGTTAAGAAGCTGCAAAGTTTCTTTAATTACATGAATCTTACTCAGTTTGTAAAACAACCGACGCACTTCACAGATCATAGTGAAACTTTGATTGATGTAATTTGTTCTAATATGACTCTTTATAAGGTATCAATTAATTATATTCCTGATCTTTGCAGTCATGCATTTTTAACTTGTGAACTCAATATTAATAAAATCAAACATGCACCTAAGATAATTACCTATAGACCATTAAAGAATATAGATACAGAAAAAATTTGTCTTAGATCTCAATTCTATAGAATGGGAAAGTGTTGTAAATGGCGATGTTGATAAAATGGTGGAAAACTTTAACAATATTTTACTTGACCTATACAATGTGCACGCTCCTGTTAGATCGTTTTATATAAAAAAACGCTCTTTTCCGTGGATAACCTATACTGTTAAAGAAATGATAAAATTACGCGATGAATCACATGCTAAAAGTAGATTTACAAAACTTGATATTCATAAACAATATTACAAGGAATTAAAAAACATTGTAAGGACGGCAATTCACAATGAAAAAACTGCATATTTTAATAATTATATTAATACGATAAAAGACCCACGTAATTTATGGAAAAATATCAAACAAAACGTTGCTAACTTTAAGAAAAAAGACATTGAACTACCGTCTCATTTATGTAATCCGAATAATATAAATCATTATTTTCTTGAGCTCCCCGGCAATAATGAAGTCAGTTTATCACGTTTAACTAGCTACGAATTTGATAGATTTGGGCCTAGCACTTTTAAGCTTAATACGGTTAATGAAACAACTGTTCTTAATATAATAAAATCTTTTAAAACTAATGCACAAGGTCATGATGGCATTACTCTGAACATGATAATATTAACTTTACCCAGAACATTGACAGTTATTACCGGAATAATTAACAAATCTATTGAAACAGGTGTATTCCCAAGGCTGTGGAAAGTAGCTTTAGTAAAACCGATTCCCAAAAAGTCCAATCCAAATGACTACAAGGATCTCCGCCCTATAAGTATCTTGCCCTTTATGTCAAAAATTTTGGAAAGAGTAGTCTGTACACAGATGACGGAGTACCTTGAGGCTAATAATATCCTGCCTAAAAAGCAATCCGGATTTAGAAAGTCTCGTAGCACTGCAACCGCTCTCATGGATGTAGTGGATGATATTCTGACTGCACAAGATGTTGGAGAGGGTACTATGTTAGTTTTGCTTGACTTTTCCCGAGCTTTTGATACCATTAACACCACTCTACTCTTATCAAAGCTCGCTTTCTATGGATTTGATAATTTAACAATAAAATGGTTTGCGAGTTACCTCACTAATCGTACACAATTTGTTAAAATAAATAAAGACAATGGATCAGAATGGATATCTACCACGTTGCCAGTTCCAAGAGGTGTACCTCAAGGATCCATTTTGGGGCCTATACTTTTTATATTGTATTGTTCAGATATAGTGAACACCATAAAAAATTGTAGTTATCATATATATGCTGACGACCTTCAATTGTATATGTCTTTTAAACCTAGTGACACCAATATAGCAATAAAAAAAATCAACTCAGATTTGGACCGCATAGCCGATTGGTGTGATCAAAATAATCTCGTATTGAACCCCATTAAATCGAAGTATATGTTACTGGGAACGCATAACCAGACAAATAATATTCTAACTTTCAATCCGCAAATTAACATCAAGACTACTCCTTTAGAACGTGTGTTGGAAGCTCGGAACTTAGGTCTCGTTATGGACGGAAGGTTGCGTTTTGAGGGTCATGTGCAAGAAACCATGCGAAACTGTTTCTATAGACTCAAAGTCTTGTACCAGATCAGAGAGTATTTGACGGTGGACATGCGCATTAGGTTGTGTGAATCACTCATTCTGTCGAAGCTAACTTATGCGGATACAGTATTTGGAGAATGCTTGCTCGCAAGAACGAAAAAATCAATACAAAGGGTTCAAAACGCCTGCGCACGTTTCTGCTTCACAGTCCCTAAGAGATCACACATCACCCCATTTTTAAATCGACACGACCTGATGAGTATGGCTGCTCGACGTACTCTCCACCTTGCATCATTGCTTTTTGGAGTTATAAATACCAGGGAACCATCATACTTATACCAAAAACTTATTTTCTCGCAGCGTGCGATTAGGACAGCATCACGACTCACATACCCTAAGCATCACACAGCTGCCTTCCGTGGTAGTTTCCGTTTTGCTGCCACGAAGTGCTGGAATGATATACCACCACCGATCAGAAATAGTAAAACAGTTGACACTTTTAAAACTTTATTAAAAAAGTTTCTGATTTCCGTACAAAAATCCAGCAAATAGGCATAAATGGTATGATTCAATCTCAATGCCAGTACCGTACATGCACATACGAACGCACTCACATACTCAAACACGCATGCACACATACACATACACAATTTATTTTATTTTTTCTGTATGCATACCACCGTTCGTCCATCTTTACACTATCAAAGTTGCACGGACACGTGGAATTTTGGCAGTTTTTTTCTGATTTTATTTTATATTTATGTTTAGTTCATTTTTTCTCTTGCTGTTACTTGTCATCTGCCTCACACTCCTGGCTTCACTGAAAATCAGCGTTACGAATTGATGTATTTATATCTTCAATTCGTGACTTAAAGCTGAGTGGAGACCATTTTGGTGCATATTTTGTTATTACTTTTTAAATATTTTTGATAAGATATTAAAAAAATGTTTTATTTTTATTCTTTTTGTTATAATGCATGTACCAAATAAACTTTTCTTTCTTTCTTTCTTTCTTTCTTCATTTGGAGTGTTGATGGACCGCAGTAGACACTGACCATAACTTGATATAAAGTAACTTCAAGATAGGTATCCACTGCAAGAGGTTTAATGCCCTCTTTTAATTATATAAAAGTTTATCACATTATTTCAATTGCGTGTTATAGTGCGTATAAACACCTCTAAAGTAAATTGTAAAACTAAGTAATAACCTACACAAGTTCGCAAACATCTTATTTTCGAGTCTCGTTACGGCTATATCTACGCTATCGGTTGACTTCACGGTATCTCGAATTAATTATTTTCAAGGTGTTAATTTAACGTTAGGTTTACGCTGGTATTAAGTATGAGCGTGGTTTTTCCTAGTTACAGCTGACCCTTACGTGCTGCAGCTATAACACCCGTACGTTGAGATGTGGCTCTACCACGTATTCATTTTTTTTTATAGCATATGGGTAACAAACGAGCACACAGTCCACCTGATGGTAAGTGGTTGCTGTGGCCGATAAACATCCACATTTATCTTCAATTAAGAATCGAAATGCCAATGCTTTGTCACCCCTAAGGACTAAGTTGGAATGCCTCGAGTCCAGTAAAAAGGGTCTCCGGTTCTCTACACTGACCATACGAAGCACAGCAGCGTTAAGCTGCTATTTTACGTTGGTATTCGGTGAGAGCGTGGTCCTTCCCCAGTCGAACCGACCCATTCGTGCTACAACTGTAATATAGCTGCGGCGGCTAGTGAAATTTGACAATATCTATGGTGCCGGCGGGTATTGAACTGTTTCTTTGCGTTCTTTTTAAGGAGTGTGCTCCACACTAATATTCTAAAAAAAATCTAATTTAAAAAAATATAAAAAATAGTGTTACGTACCTATTATAAGTTTTTATTACGTAAATACGGAAAAAAATCTTTTTTTTACTTGTGAATTAACTGTGCAATCCATTCTCATCTTATATATTGAACATCAATGAAGAAATATACGAACCGTGTAACTCCACGCCTGCCTCTAAAAGCTTCGAAGTTCAAAAACTATAAATTTTGCTTTGGAATCGAAAAGTTTAAATTTTATTACCGCCGTATGGAGAAAAAAGTGTACTTGCTGCTTTAATTTTGCTAAATATTAATATAACGTGGTATAGTGTATTATGGTTGCGGTATGAATTGGTCGGCTTGCTATCAAGCCGACCAATTCCTCCCCAATGGGAGGACCTGCACTAGACCAAAATTTCACTTATGCTAGTGATCATGAAAATCGAGGACCTTTCTTTTTGGTTACGAATTAACTGTCCATTTTATCTCTTACTTATAGATGTAACTATACGCCTAAATTAGCATTGTAATTGAGAATGAATGTAGTAATATATTGGTCAATGCATCCAATTGCCATCAGGTGAACTGTTTGCTTGTTTATCGCTCTTACTGTTCTTTTATATATAACAAATAAATTAGTATTTTTTTACAACTTATCTGATGCTACATTCGCCACTTAGATTCTACATTTATTATTTTTATCAGATTCGCCAAATCCACTGCTGGATTCATGTCTTTACAAAATTCCACCATCTGACAAATAAAAAAGATTTGCTCACGCTGTGCAGACTGGTAAGCTTCGAGTGGAAAGCTGATACGATCACATTAATAAGCTCACACAATTACCGATCTGAGGTGTTAAGGTTCGGTGTTTTCGAATAAATATAGATTTTCTATGAAAGAAGAACCATCGATGAAAGTGGACGGGTATAAGAGTAGAGGAAGACTGGATGTGGGATGTTATGAGTAAGAAAGGAGTGAGTGAGGAGATGACGGAGATTGAAAGAGGAAAACACGCTATGTCTAGCTCAAATAACTTCTAATAATGGCAGGAAGAAGTTTTCGAACAAATATAGCCATTTTTGCTGTGATTGAAGTGATTCTTTCTCCACGTGGTTGTCATAAGAGGTAACTTTGGGAAATTCCAGAATGGTCTGCCTCGAACGATTCCGTGATACCGTTTCGTAGCCAGTTGCAAAATATCCAGGCTCACGATGGATAGCAGCATCGGAGGTGCGAACTTGGTTCATATGCCTGCCATATGCCTGGTAAATACGCCTGCTATGTGGCGATTATGCCAAATTATTCTAAGAATGGAGAAACTGAAGTTCAGTTTCCAGTAATATTATTACGGGCCGATATAAAAGAAATATTAAAAGAATATAAAATATAAATATAAAAAGAGTAGAGAAAGAATATAAATATAAAAAGAAAAAAGATTAAAAGAATAATGGCATTTGTTGGTTACGATAGCCTTGTTCGTCAACAGTTAGCAGCACCCCGTGCTGGAGAGGTTGTCATTTGAGATGAAGTTGGCAAATTACGCCCATCCCATAACCTTTTAAACGTCAATTGTAAAGAGAGACGTGACCCAAGGAGCAGCTTTATGTGCTGTTACTTTTACTTGTATAGGGAAATGGACCCGACACCTGCATTGCCCTGGGGGCCTCTACATATTTTAATACGATTCTGAAGCAGCTTTATATGTTATGTGGGATGCAGTGTCAAAGGTGCAACTAGTAAATCATTAATTCATCTGCCATTACTTATTCCGTGGCAATTGTAGCAAAGCCTTATCCCATAAGGTTCGTGTAGAGCAGCGGTAGGGAGAGAGAAGGTACATAGGATGAATAAAAATTGCTTGTATAGTTAAACAATTTGAATAAATTACAATGATGTCTGTCTGAAAAAATATGAAGTAAAGTAACAGCTTTACATACGTCTCACTGCTTGTCAAACGCCTCTAATTTCTATGAGGGATTTCTGAGCAGGGAAGAGTCCGTTGCGCCAATCCGTGTTGGCGGACTACACATTTTCGAAATATTATTTTTTATTCTGAAACATAGGTTTCCTCACGATTCATCGGTTTAGTGACTATATAATATATTATCACAGTTATTTTTTGAAAATTGTTTTTAAGTACACATATAAAAAACGAAACTTTCCGACAGCTTTCGTAACAATAAAAAAAACGTCAAAAATAATAAGGCCGCCCAAGAAGTATCAATTGACCAATGTAAAATATTTTTCTTAGTTCAGTCTTGGTCACATCTGTGCACCGTTTAAATTAAAAGTAATTTTCTTATGCAGAATTAATTAATGACTAACGAGCTCAATAGGGTTCATCAAGCGGAAGCGAGAAACAAAGATAACAACATTCACAAAAGCACTTGAAAGAAAAAGATGGATGCTGTGCTTGTGCTTGTGAAGTTGAATGAATTGATGCCGGTCCCGGTCTATTTAGTTACGCGTCAATTTGGCGCGAGAAAGGTTGTGTATTAGGTTCTTTTTAGTGCCGTAAAAAGCGCGCGAGTGCGACGTACGTATTACAAGAATAAAGTTAAAATTATTTTATTAAAAATATTGCTTTTTACGTTTTACAAAATAATTACGAATATTTAAAAAAAATAGGACATTGGTTTACATATTAATTAAAACAGAGTTTACTTTTTAAATAATGAAGTGGTCGAAGTTAATCTAGTGGTGTGCCTATCAGTTATCGTTACTAAGAAGTGGTAACATTGCGTACACATTATAAAGATAAGGGATGTCTGGTAGAACGCTTTGAAGTGATATATGAGAATAAGAGATGAACGGTGCCAAAAATAACGCAGATATAAGCAATAGTAAAACTCTAGGTTTGTATTTATTTATCTTGTTTTGTACTTTTAACAATAAATATAATTATTATTGAAATAATATATATATATATATATATATATATATATATATATATATATATATATATAAAAATATATATCAAATTTCCCGTTTAGTGCAATAATAAATTTATAAAATTCTTCGATATATCTTTGACTGAAATTGGATTTTTTTGACTTACATACAACGACAAATAAGTAAGATAATAAAATTATGATTTATTCTTAGGATACGTGGTGGAGCCACGCTACAGCTATATTATGGTTGTAGCACGAATGGGCCAGTTTACAGAAAAATAGCCCTTTAGGGATCGAGGCATATCATCTTAGTCCTCAGGGATGACAACGTATCTACATTCTGATTTTTGAACGAGGACAGATGTGTCTGTAGGCTTCGGCATCCACTTATAAACAAAAAACTTATCTTTGGCAGTAGGCAAGGTTGTTAAGCAGTAGTAACTTCATTAAGTGAATAGCAAACTAATAATTGTGGTAGCTCCGTGTTGCGGTGGCTTAGCATTGGGCTGCGCGCTGAGGGCCGCGGATTCGAATCCCGTATGAAACGAGTATTTGTATGCCGTACAAATAATTGTACGGAATCGGGATATTTGTCCTGGTGTAATTTGTGAAAGTAAACTGCCTTCATGACACAGGAGAAAATCTTGGTGTGGGGTAACGTTTTTTTATTTAAATAAGTTTAAAAAACACTTTTTAAAGTTGGCCTTCGAAATGCTTTTCACCCTATCGACAGAATTGCCGTACCGTTGAGGTAAAATGTATCGTTTGGCAATGTTTAAGTTCTGCTGGATCACTGTTTACAAATTAGATATATAGTAATAGATATCTGACTATTCAGAGTATTTAAAATAACGTTGCACATGTATTATGTATTTAACTTAACTAAAATACACTAAGTCAATAATAACAAAGTAACCTAGTATTTTTTTCCGTTTAAATAATCTTGTAATTAATTGTTATTTTTGTTATTATTGCTAGTTAGATAGAAAAGTTGAAAGATTTTGGAACCACGTAACTAAATAACAACTACATATCGATGATATCTTTATTAATCTTATGAAATCGATGAAAACATTGCGTGTAACTACTGCATTTAAAAAAATGAAGGTGACAAACGAGCATATGGTCCATCTGATGGTAAGTGTATGCTGTGGCCCATAGACATCTGCATATATCCTCAATTAAGATTCAAAATTCAGATGTGTTTTCAACGCTGAGGGCAAAGATGAAATGCCTCGTTCAAAGTAAAAATTGTATTCAATTCTCTACACTCATAATAAATATGAAACACAGCAGCATCTATTTCACGATGATTTTCAGTGTCGTGGCCCTTCCCCGTTCGAGTCGACCTTTTCGTGCTACAACAATAATAGCTGCAGCATGACATGGCATTACCACGTTCAAATTTTAGGTTTTTATAACAGTCTCCAAAACAATCCTAGTTTTCAAGGTAATCGCCCGATTTTGTAGCTTTCCGCAATTGTATTTTGTAAAGAAATGTCAGGAGATCTGAGATATTATTACATGATAAGGGTCCTTATTTAGAATACTACCAACGTAAACAAGTTTTGTGGCCCTTATCTCAAGAGTTTGGGTCAAGGTGTCATCAGTGGAAATTTTTGTGCATGATACCTATATTATCTATAAATAGTTGAACGGCCAGGTAACGTACCTACATTGCTGGACCTAGAAGAAGTAGATGAATGTTTTTTTTTTGTCTAGTTTTAATATTTATTCAACTTGTATTGCCATCTTGGATTTTGATAACGACTCAAAATAAAAGTTAAAAATTGCGTAGTTTTGTAAGAACTGTACTTAAAAAGTACAATAACAGATTGAAAATTGAAATACTATAAAACTTTTTTGTTCCCAATTTACAGTAGAAGCTCGATAAGATAAAGACCACGGGAAACGTTAAATAATTTCAGTTATTGAGGTTTTTACTAAGGGTTTAAGTTAAGTTTTTATTGGTTTATGTTTGTACTTACAGAGGTTCGTTTATAAATTTAGTTTAGGAATTATGTAGCTTATACATGAGCTATGTTAAATGAAAATGAAACTTTTAAATGTTAATGCATATGTACTTTATTTTAGGCTTAAAGATACATTTATTCAAGTTAATTTTATTCTACATAAAAAAGTCTTAAAAAAGTCTTGTTTCAAACTATTCACACTTTCTATATCAATTTTATTTTCAATAATAAATAAAGAAGAGAAAATATCATCCTCTGTGTTACTGCATTGCTCTATAAAAGATCGTAAAAATCTCTATAAAAAAGCTAATGATACAAATAAATTACTGTACTTAGACCTTAGTGTATTTTTTATATTTGCTAAACACGTGTAAGTAAGCAATAGTAATCTTCTACAGTAAACCTTTATTGTTTGCATATTCATTTAAAATGACTCATTGATAGATGATTGAAGTTGCAAAGTTTGTAAGTTAAAGAGGTTTTGGACTCCGAGTGGAAGGGAACACAAAATATGAATTTATACGTTAGCGTTGTCGAGGTTTGAGTTATCAAGGTTCTACTGTATATGTGAAAACGGATGTGCATTAACCCAGATCAAGTATTTTAAAAATTTAAGAAATTCATTATTAGCAGATATATTTTTCAAAATTATTTTTGTATCTGACTATAAAGTCACAGTGTGTATAATTTACCAAAAAAAGCAAAATTGCGAAAAATTACTGTTTTTACGAATTTTATTGAAAATACGTAGATTATATACTATACGCGCAAGAAGTCCTAAATATGTAGAATTACGTAAAATTGTCAGTGCTGTCTTCAGCATTTATTTTTTGTTCATAAATCTTTGTCCGTTACATGACGTTAAACTTCAACATAGAACGGTACAGAACAGAACAGAATTTTTTTCAATGTAGATTATAAATAATGCTCATTGAAAGTCACTCAAGTACATAACCTCTCACGCCTTTCACCAAGATGAGTAGGCAGAGACTACAGACTTCCATTTGACAATATTCTGGTACATCTATTTAGTTTTTTCACTTCCATATATACTCGTCGACTTAGAGTGCGCTTATTTTGGCCCTTCTTCAATATATCGCCAATTTAGTCGATAAACCTTCAATTGAAGAAGGTTTCCTTTGCTAACTCTGCCACTCACTTCTGCAGCATGAATTTGCTTTGTCTTTCTTTACTCGTAAATTAAACCAGTTTATAAACTTAAGTGCTACAGCTACATTATGGTTGTAGCACGAATGGGTTGGCGCGACTGGGGAAGTTCAACGTTGTCAACAGAATACCAGCGTAAAATGGCAGCTTAATGCTGCTGTGTTTTGTATGGAAATTGTAAAGAACCGGACACTTTTTGAATTTTTTTTAATTCTTAGGGGTGTCAACGCATCTGAATTGTGATTCTTAATTGAGGGTAGATGTAGATGTGTCTGGGCCAGGATATACTTACCATCAGGTGGACAGTGTGCTTGTTTATCACCTTTAGTCCACAAAAAAATATTAATGAATATGTTTAGTTTAGCCGTGCAGTGATGGCATAAGAGAATCTACTACCCGTTTGTGTCATAGGAGGCGATAGATGGAAACCGAAACAGGAAATATGCAGCACGATCTTCTAATAACAATTGCCCAACCTGCCTACCATACGTGAAAACTATGGTCGCCTGCCAACAAACGGGGAGAACCCCCATCATTCGCCCTATGCGGCAATCTATAAGGCAGGCCTTTGTTCAGCTGTAGACATTTGATGGACTGTAATGAAATGTTATTGTTCAAAGGCGAGTTATTGTTTTATAGTAAAATTTTTAAAGTTATATTTTATTGTTCAAATTTATTACGTAAAAATTTAATAATGACGTCAGATATTTATATTAAAACCATTTTTAATATAAATATCTGACTTTACATTACATTATTTCGGTGTTATCATCATATTATTGTTACAAAAGCTCTTTCCGTCATTAAAGTAACGGCTTTCTTTTTCATTTACTCACGTTATCATTCTATTGTTTGCCAGTAGTGATGAATTGGTCTCTGAGGTCTTATCTATCGCTCTTAACGATGCATTTGTTTTACATGTACCCACGATGCTAAAAGATTCATTAATAGTTAGTAAAAATTAGGTAGTTTTATATGTTGCGAGTAAATCTACCTATTATAATACACTATCGTAATTATTAGACATAGGAATGTGCTCCTACTATAAAAGGATAAAATTATTGGTTTGTGATGAATGTCACTTATTTATAGTACAGAAAAAAGTAATGAAGAAAATAAGTTTCTCAGACAGCTCTGGTAGAAGGGGATAAATGCTTGTCTCAAGTTTTGTAATAAGCGAGTAAACTAAATTCGATTCCCACCGCTAGCAATGAAATTATTGCAATTAAAATAATTTAAAAAATGTTCAGTTTTCTTCGGTAAACTTTTACGATGGTACGATGGATGAAAATAATCGTACGATGGAAATAAATAATTAAAAAAAAATTAAAACCCGACTGCAAAAAAGACAATTTAATAATTATGCACGAAAAAGACCGAAACAAGAATGAGAATAGATTTTTTTTAAATAAACCTTAAAGTAAACTCTACTTCGGTTTAACAGACTATATTATGAGCTGAAAGCCTAAGTTAAATACTCGCATTTAGTTTAGTAGCAAGCGGAACTCGTTAATTTTCTTTCAGTTTATAATTTGCAATTGGATCCCGCCTGCTACTAAACTTAATGCGGGTAATTTACATAGACTTTCAGCTCATAATATAGTATGTCATTGAATTATATATATATATATATATATACTACGTAAGAAGCTACTCTACGAGACAGTAGAGTTGAGGTAGAGTCGCTCATGCGCAGTAGATATAAAGTGCGCGTTACACCCGTGCGGACAGTTTTTGTTATCATAGATTATACGTAGATAGAATAATCAATGTATTTTATGTGTATACTAAAAAGAAAGAACTTCAATTAAATATTCAAAAATATAAATTATAAGTATATTAATTATTAATTGATAATTATTATTAATTATATATAATTATATTAGTATATTAAGTAAATTAAGTTATAAAATAATTAAAAAAATAAAACTCTTTCTAAAAACTGTCTTTGTTCATTAAAATATTTTACCTACATTCGGTTTTGTAATAGAAGATTTGCATGTTTTAGTCTATGATTGTAGATGGCGCGGCGTTTAAATGAAAAAATATTTTTTCTATTGTGGTATTACGATAATATTATCTATTTTTCCACTTGAACAACAACTAATATTACTAACTTGACAATTCAACAATTCAGTATGAATTGTTATTCCAGGTTCAAACTTTGATTTGAATTTTCGTATTATTAGCTCCGCTCCGCACTGCATGAATATCGAAGCCACACTAATAAATGACACTAAAGTAAGGTCTGCTGATCTCTCAGTACAGTTTATTTAACATAGTGAGTGTACGGAATGCGAAATCTTGTGCATAGTACATATACATCTATGTAGTCTATTAAACCAAAGTAGAGTACTTTACTTATAGTTTATTTTAATTTTGTTCTCTATTCTCATTTTTGTCCCGACACACTCTTATGAAATAAATTTCATTTAATATCACGAGGTCCGACACAAAAATGTCCTATTTTTACGGTATCAACAACTTTTTTTAACCAATTTATTATTCCTAAATAAATAATGTAAACATATAACTTATATATATTTTTGTAATTCTCTGTTAATTTTCTTTGTTTTGAGACCCTACTCGATAAGTTTAGTAATTTTTTAATTAACGTATTACTATCTCGTGTCCGCCAGTCGTAGGCCGCCATCTTTTTTTTATAGGATAGAGTGACACAGCACACAGTCCACCTGATGTTAAGTGGTTGCTGTGGCCTATAGATACCTTACATGTCCGTCATCCTTACGAATACGAATCAAAATGCAGATGCGTGATCACCCGTGAGGACTAAGATGGAATGCCTTATTCCAGTAAAAAGGGTCTCCGATTATCTACACTCACCAAACGAAATACAGCAGCATTAAGCTACTATTTTACGCTGGTATTCTGAGAGAGCGCGGTCCTTCCCCGGTCGAGCCGACTCATTCGTGCTACAACTATACTACTAATATAACTGCAGCATGGCTCTACCACGTATCTAAGAACACTTGGTTTTTTAAGACAACATATTTGTCTACTATTATATATGCCGATACGAGGGCGTCAGTGCCGCCCTCGTATCGGCATATATAAATAAAATATATATATATATATATATATATATATATATATATATATATATATATACATAAAATTTCGGGAATCAAGGAAGTGACACAACATTACTATTTAAAAATGTATTTATTGCTTTTTGAAGTATTCTCCGCGAAATTTGACACATTTTTCCATACGTTGGAACCAATCATTGAAGCAACCATTCCATTCGGAAGTTGGGGTCTCCAAAATGGCCGTTTTGTAGTCGTCCACAGCTTCTTCAGGTGATGAAAATCTTTGTCCACGCAATTTATTCTTTATTTTAGGAAAAGTATAGAAATCATTAGGGCTTAGCCGACCTAAGCCCTGCTGTACGGCGGATGGTCTAATAATTCTATGTTTTCTTGCTCTAAAAACTCTTTTGTTCTGTGTGCGGAGAACTCGCATTGTCGTGATGGAGGATGATGCGGCAGTTGCAGTTCTTTTTACGGAGTTCAGAAACGAGCTGTGGCAAACAAATGCTAGCATACCATTCAGCATTAACCGTTCTTTGTCCCTCAAGAGGAATAGTCGTAACATGGCCTGGGTTTGGAGACAAACGTGGTCACCATTTTTTTTGCAACACTCCGTGAACGAACAATTTTTGTTGGCTTTAACTCATTTTCGAACGCCCAAACTCGTGAGTGGTTTTTTGTTTCGGGTTCGTACGCATATACCCAGGATTCGTCACCTGATACAATGTTGTATACAGCATTTGAGGATCCTTTTTTTTTGCCGATGGAAAATCATCTAATGACCCCTTTCGCTCTGGGTGGAGCGTAAGGGAGTGTCAGACTTTTACTGACTAAAAACCATCCGTGTTCCTTCAGTGCCCTTACGTTCCGGAGCCGCGGTGTCTCTTTCGAACAGCCCGCAGCCCCGGCAGGCGTCGGCCCTTGCGGGCCCCTTCACGAGCATTTGAGGATCCTGCGTGGAATCTTTTGAGAGTTCTGACGCACCAAGTAACGCGAGCCGCTTTTTGCTCTTCACAGAGCGAATACGGTATCCATCGGGAAAACAACTTTTTTACACCTAATTGTTCATGCAAGATTATTTGTATTTGACTCATGCCTATGTCATGATTATTTGTATTTGACATGTCGATCTTCCTCAATCAGCTTACGCACAGCATCAACGTTTTCTTGGGTGACTGCAGTTTTTGAACGACCTTGACGGGGATCATCACTGAGCTTGATATGTTTACGTTGAAATTCATCAAACCAGCGATAAATTGTGGTTTTGGATGGGGCTTCATCACTAAATGCAGAAATCATCCGGTCAACACACTGTTTTTGTGTTAAACCACTTCGAAAGTCATAATAAATCATCGCTCTTGAATTTTCGACTAAACAAGTTTGACAAAACCTTGTGACAAGACCGAGAATCTTTTTTTAAATTAATAAATGGTATTGGATTTTTAAAACCAAGGAGTTTTCAATTAAAAAGATTTTAATATGACAGGAACAGTGGAAATATTCCATTCCCGATACTTTTAGTGCAGCCTTACGTACTGTCGAAATCCATCCAGCCTTTTGTAAGATACGAGGTAATAAAGAATTTTACAAACATGCACACAAGATACGCTCGAAAAACATGATCCTTCCTTGGCAGTCGGGTAAAAGTGCTATGAAAATATATGTAGAAGTTTTTTTGTAATCATTATTATACAGACCCATAGTCTATCAAAATACTAATGTATAGAAATAAGACTGATAAACGAGTACACAATCCACCTTATGGTAAGTGAATGCTGTCACCCATAAACATCTATATTTGTCCTTGATTGAAAATCACAATGCAGATGCGCTGTCACATTTGAAAATTAAGATGTAATCTCGTCTCGAGAAAAAAAGGTTTCTGTTTCTCGTCACTCACCATATAGAACACAGAAACATTATTCTGCTATTTTCACCGTGGCCTCCTCCTCTCTTTGAACCTCAGATACTCGTAATCCTATAATATCCTAGCGCAACATATCGATCTCATCTTCCAGCTCCATAAGCTTCTCGTTAGGGTGTGTGCGTTGTATGTTGCCAAGTCGAGTCGTCTCAGGTGACAACCGAACCTTCACCGGAGATTCTTAACACCCGTCGTTACCATAGTCGCCAACGTAGCCAGGAATAACGGGGCCTCCGGGGCTTGCAATATATCCCCGATTTGCCCAATAAACTTTTATCATATTAGTTTCATCACTGGTGGGTAACCACAGTTTTTATTGAAGTATTCGCTGTTATCGGAAAGATGCTGCTGCCCATATCCTGTCTCAGTTTTCCTCTTCTTCCTTCTTACGACACTCACGGGAAGATATGCGGTGGCCTACGGACTAAATGCCCAGAAAAGTCATTAGGATTATCGTTCCCTCATAAACATTGAAGCTACAAGAAAATGCACGCTTATATTTAGAGTATAGTTGTTAACACCGTTCTTAGTGAATTTTTCATATTTTGTTAGTGCATAATAAACGTGACAACTTTTTTAAACATATTATTGTACAGCACCCTCGGTGTTTTATTTAAAAGGTTTATCTACTTTAAGATAGTGAATAAGTAAAATAGTATTTAATTTTTTTATTTTACGATGTAAAGCCATGCACATTCGCAGTTAGTTATGATATACTACTTACTTATTATGAGCTGGTGACCACTAAAAGAAATAGCTTTTAGCTTGTTTTTGAGAAAAGCTCCAGGTTTACGAGGTTACCAGTTTATTGATCGTTTACTTTTTTATTCTTTTTATCATTGATTTTATTGGTGCCTTTTATTTACATATATTGTTGATTTATATATTATAATAAGATTATCTCCCATTTTTGATTTCACAAAGGAATATATTATTTTTAAATCTATTTTATTTTACAATGTTTTTAAGCAGACAACATACACGTCTTGGTATTTTGATTAGAGTTTCGCTATCGGTTGAGTTGGGAATAGTCATAGAATGACATAACAATTTAAAATCAAATAATTGCTCTGAGTTGAATGAAGAATACAAATCGGTTGAGTAAGAAAAAATAATATCGTAGGATGAGACGTCATAGAATGAATACGAAATAAGCCACAAATTTCGATAGCGATTTTAGTAGTAATGCTATGGAATATCCTATATTAAAATTGTACATACGTCTGTATTTCAAATAATACTAACATCTATCAACGGCTTAAAGCACCTGTTAAAGCTAAGGGTCATTTATCTAAGAAGAAAATGGCTTGCTATTAGTATATGGGGATTACAGGTACTAAAATGGTCACCACTTACTTTTTGTGTCTGAACCCCAGTTGGAGCCAACATTTAGGCAAATTTTAATTGTTACTTTTCGGATGTGTCGATGCCCATGTACTTCTGATATTTATATCGTTTATTGACAACAGCATGGCCTAGTGGTGAAGTACTTGCTACTTCACCGAGGATGTTGGGTTTGGATCTCAGCTGGAGCCAAAATTTGTGAAAAAAAAAATAGGTTTTGGAGTTCGTTGTTATAATCAGTAGTTTTCTTCTTCTTCCAAGCTTATCGAATCTAGCCAGCATTACGTTGGCTACGGTAGGTTATGGTTAGTAATTCTTTTTCATCAGTCCGAAGAAACCCATTACAGGACATGCCCCTCTAATTTTGAGGGATGTAGGTATTTGCCTTGATCGTCACGCTTGGTGACCACACTATCTACCAGACATCTCTCACCTTTAACGCTGCTCTACGTTGCTGGAGTACATTTTTTACGTCTGATGTACGACGGAATTCTTTAACGGTTACTGTGTTCATCTTGTAACAAATTGCAATGTTTTTTTTTATAGAATAGGCTGACAAACGAGCACACAGTCCACCTGATGGTAAGTGGTTGCTGCGGCCCATACACATCTACATCTATCTTCCATTACAAATCAAAATGCAGATGCGTTGTCACCCGTGAGGACTGAGACGGAATGCCTCATTTCCAGTAAAAAGGGTCTCCGGTTCTCTACACTCACCATACGAAATACAGCAGCATTAAGCTACTATTTCACGCTGGTATTCTGTGAGAGCGTGGTCGTTCCCCGGTCGAGCCGACCCATTCGTGCTACAACTATACTACTAATATAACTGCAGCATGGCTCTACCACGTAAAATGTTAAATATAATTGATAAAGTTTGCACACATGAGTTATAAACCATTTCAATAAAAGTTTATATTTGTACGTTTATTCAGCTACTACATTTCTTTGAATTCAAAACATGTTATATTAGTAGTATGCCCCTTTACATTTTCTGTTCATACAAAAGCTGACACACTGCCAAAGCTGTTTAATTTAATAGCCCTACTGTTCGTTCGTGTAAAAGAAATCGCTAGCTATGGAAAGAATTTTAAGAGACACCTAGGTCGGCCTTTAAAAACTTTTCAACTTCTAACTTAATACTTGACTTGCTCCTCCTTGTTCCTGAGAATTAATTAAATTTTAGCTTTGATTTCATTACACAAATTTGTCCATTCTTGGCATATTCATTTAAATATCATAGTGTCTTTATTCAGGGTTTTTTATAGGATAGGATGATAAACGAGCACACAGCCCACCTAATGATAAGTGGTTGCTGTGGTCCATAGACATCTACATCTATCCTCGATTACGAATCAAAGTGCAGTTGTCATCCGTGAGGACTTAGGTGGAATGCCTCGTTTCCAGTAAAAAGGGTCTCCGGTTCTCTACACTCAGCATACGTAACACAGCAGTATTAAACTACTATTTTACGCTGGTATTCTGTGAGAGCGTGGTCCTTCCCCGTTCGAACCGACCCATTCGTACTACAACTATACTCGTACTAGTAATATAACTGCAGCATGGCTCTACCACGTATAAAAACTTTTCAACTACCAACTTAATACTTGACTTGCTCCTCGTTCCTAAGAATTAATTAAATTTTAGCTTTAATTTCATTACACAAATTTGTCCATTCTTTTTTTTTGCGCCCGAAGCAATTGGAAAAATGCTACCCTTTATGTAGGGAGTCGGAAAATGCATTACGCATACCACGACAGCCGGTCTATCGTGGTTATGAGGGACTCACTGCCTACCAGGGGAACCTAAGTGATACCCGCTAAAACCCGCCGGTGGGGACTGACAACGAGCTGTTTAAGCTTTTATGCCGTATCGGAAGCGACCCTCTTTTGGGAAAAGAGGGCGCAGGCGGCTACGAGCCGCTGAGGGAGTGCCTACGAAGGCAAATTAATTATGGATAATTTAATTAGAGTTGGCCTGAACCGCCAGGAGGCAGTTCAGGTCGTTTGACAGTTTATTAGGCGGGTCCGAGTGAGAGTTTCTCGGCCTGCGAACTCGATAGCAATAGGGGGGTGCTGCAAAGTATCTGCCTCACGAATAAGATGATTGGAGTGCGACTCTGAGGCTTTGAAGAAGTTCTCAGAGAGTTTTTTTAAGAAATTGTTGAATTGTAGGGTAGGTCCCGATGAAGGTCGGCATTACGGACGTACCAAGGTGCGTTCGCAGCTCGACGACAGAAAAGGTTTAGAACTATTTGGAGTTCATTAATAATTTTAGGGTCAGCGTGGGCAAAAATGGGGCCCACGTAGGACATGACTGGTCATATACCTTTTTGTCCATTCTTGGCATATTCATTTAAATATCATAGTGACTTAAAATGTCAATATGTTTAGGTGTTTTTAAAATGTCATATATTTGTGTTTAATTTTTTAACTATAAACTCAACTAAACTATAAACCTTAACACTAGGTACTTAAAGAACATCAAGAGAAGATAGAAGGATCATTCGTGTAGTGGCGATGTAAGAATATCAACTATCCCATATCATCCCGTGGGTGTTGAAAGAGACGACATAGGGCAACAAATCAGGAGATGGGCAGCAGCTTCTTCCTAATTACGACTAATAACAAGAAATTGCGGTTAGAAGCCCGCTTGCCACGCGAGGCAACCATTGATTTTGTATAACTCAATGGTGGCAACTATGAAAAGTATGAAATAGAAACAGAAACTTTTTATTCAATATAGATTATAAATAATACTTATTGAAAGTCACTTTTTAAATTTACCATTGGTTTGGAAAAAAAAACTCCTCTGTCTCTGTTCGGGAAGAACCAGTAAGAAACCCAAACTTTAAAGAAAGTAACAGCTTACAATAATGTATGTTACAATTAACAACACATAACAAATTAGAAATAGCTTGGTAGCGACCACCTTTCCCAGGGATCATTATCGTCCATATATTCCTTAATATTATAATAACAATTTTTATACAAACTTAGTTCAGTAAAGTTTTTGAACTTTGTATACTATAGACAATATGCAATCTGTGGGCGAGGCCTATGTTCAGCAGTGGACAATAGTGGCTGTAACCGTGGCGGTAATAAAGGTCTGGAAAAATCTTTAATATTCGTGTATATCAGGGTATACTCGTTTACACACGGCTGCAATACATACTATGGATTTATAGACTGTGCTTATAGCAAATTCATAAATATAACATTGAATAAACTCAGCCAAATTCTGCTTTTGCCGTGTACATATTTCTACAATTAAAAAAAAATACCACCGCTTATAAATAACGTAATGAAATCGATATGTCAGTCACAGATTTTATTCAATATACTAAAAAAGAAGAGAACAATGTTCGAAGGATGGAGAAATTGCTTGGGCAACCTTAAGTGGTTCGGAGTGGATCGAAGTATCGGAAAGATATGCCGGATCGAACATTGGGAGTAAGTTGTGAAATGAAACAGCTGAAGAAAAATTAGAGTTGTATTAAGAATTAAAAGTTAACTTCAAAGAATTTTAAGAGACACCTAGGTCGGCCTTTAAAAACTTTTCAACTTCTAACTTAATACTTGACTTGCTCCTCGCTCCTGAGAATTAATATAATACAAAATAATTTCCACAAATAATGGCTGCAGAAGTCGGTGTAAGACATAGTGTGTAGAATTGTGTGTATTATTAAATCCTCGTATTTTTATTATGTCTAATTTTTTACCCTTTTGAGTGGCATAAGACAAATTGTATCTGTTACCTATTTCTTTATTGATTCTCTTAAGTACAAATGTGATAATATGGAAGAGTGGTACCTTCTGATACAGGCGCAAATTCACTTAAAAGAATGAGTCAACCTATGTTCTAGATTTAAGACAAACCTTGTGAAATAAGTTATCATTTTATTATTTATTATAAGAAATATCACAAATCCGGAAGTCGTCTAAATAGACATTATTGATGATTTTTTTTCCATAAATTTATATGGTACTTCGGAAGCATAACATATTAAATTAAAAAAAAAAAAACTTTTATATCGGTTCACAATGGAAGAAGATAACCGATAACATCCCTACAAAAAAAGAACTGAGAATACTTTTATTTAAGTCGGCTAATGATCATGAGCTATGTACATTTTATCAGTATGTGAATTGTGGTAAAGTATTACTTGCATTATATATGTTTTAATAAAGAAACTAGCAATTCGCCCCGACTTCACCTAAGTGGGTTAATTCCGGGAGAGATGGCCACTCAAAAAAAGAACAATTGCATTTCTTAAATTGCACTACTTTCTCGTTAGCGTTATTCGTGCAGTGAGTGGGGATGACATTTCGATCGAACTCCGGCGAAAAAATAAGTAAGTAAAATGTACCTATATTGTTTTGTTAATAAGATATACAAAATATGTATTGTTTAGTCTTTGTATTTGGTTTATGACCCAAACTTTAAAAGCAAAATGCTGCGTTAGCTATCTCTTTCAGGTAATTAGGAAACATGGTCGGTATGAGATGGCGATATTTTGCTCTATTTATGGTGATTTCATACTAGTTATATTTTTGGATGCCAAATGAAAACCAAAGAAAAGCAGTCAGCTCATGAAGGAACTGGATTGAAAAACAATTTAAGACCATGATGGAGGCTTTTTGAATTTGTAGTGAAAATTATTATCGATACCGTTTCTATAAAGAATATAAAAAGACGATATATATAAAATAATGACAAAAAAAGGATCCATGGGACCACCAACTCTATTCGCCGAAGAAAACGTGAAGAAACTCTAAGTTATCTGAAAGTAGTGATGAGGATGAAGAACCAATATTATGTGATTCGTCTGATGAAGAAGGCGGAAACAAAGAAGTTGACAACTGTGTGCCTAAAACAAAAAAAGTAAATTATGAGAGTAAGCTACGTTAAAGTTTAACATTTTAATGTGATAGTTTAGTTTACGACGGGCTGTTTTACGCAACTCCACGTCTAAGCGCGTATTTTGCGTGATTTTAATGTGATATTCTAAGAGTTTATTGTCAAAAGCTTAATAAAAGTTGACTTTTGTTAATTAAGCTTTGTAGTTTTTTTATAGGATTTTCTAGATTTTTTTTTATAGGATGGGGTGACAAACGAGCACACAGTCCACCTGATGGTAAGTGGTTGCTGTGGCCTTTAGACATCTACATCTATCCTCAAATACGAATCAAAATACAGATGCGTTGTTACCCGTGAGGACTAAGATCGAAAGCCTAGTTTACAGCAAAAAGGGTCTCCGGTTCTCTACACTCACCATACAAAACACTCTGTTTTCTGTGAGAGCGTTGTTCTTTCCCAGTCGAGTTGACCTATTATATACTATACTCCTAATATTCTGAGACATCACTGAACATAGGCGAAATACGTGTCGTATTATCGTCGTTGGTGTGTCTTACCTGGAATAGTGGTGTTGGAAGTAGTGGTGCCGAGAGTAGCGGTGTTGGGAGTAGTGGTGCTGGGACTAGTGGTCACGGAGTTAGTGCATGCAATTGAGGGAGGGCGGGAGGTGCTCTTCAATCCAGGTAAGACACATCATTGTATTTAGTTAGCGGAAGGTTGCGAAGTAATTAATTTTTTATCATCACTGAACAGTTGGCATCTGGTCGTCATAATGAAGTCAATCTCATTTTTTGTCAAACCGTCGGGGCTCGACCAGATTCACTTCCTGTGGGGCCGTTTCTGGTAGAAAGAGTTCATCATAAAGAGTTCCTTTTTCTCCATGAAGTCAGCCAGCTGCTTGCCCCTTGGGTTCCGTTGCTCTATTTCAAATTTCCCTAACTTCAGCTCACTGCTTTCTTTTGTGCCTAATATTGTGTTCCCATCAACACCGTATAGTGAGTTTTGGAGGAATGCATGGCGGTAGAGATATCCTCATACATTTCCTCCACTTCCTCATCAGAATGTGCCTTCAGCGAAACCTGTATGACCTTCAGCGAATACCATTTGGTGATTCTGAGTATCAGGTACGTGACCCTCGTCGACACACTCCCAATCTTTACAACGTTGTTGATGAGAGACTTGTGGGTGATAAATCCGATACCTCCTTGGGATAGATGGTCGCCCTCCCGGTGATAGAACAAGTTGCCGTATTCGAGGACTACCGTGTCCTCCCCCTCTCTTCGAACCTTGGATAATCCTATAATATCCCAGCGCAACTTGTCTATCTCTTCTTCCAGCTTCAGTATCTTCTCGTCAGTCCTCAGATTGCGTGCGTTATATATTGCTAGGTAGAGTAATCATAGGTGGCAACCGAACCTCCACCGGAGATCCTTAGCATCCCTGCCCCGCCGTTACCATGGTCATCACCGTAGCCAGGAATAGCGGGGTCATCGGGGACTAGGGGCCGTTTGTTTGTGTCATTGCTCTTGGGACGATGTTTGCCATAGTTGCCACGCTTGGAGAGCGGGTTGGCAACCGCAATTTTTTATTATATAATTGCTGTTATCAGGAAGATGCTACTGCCCATCCTACCCTATCTACCTCCTTCTGTCGCCTATTACGACACCCACGGGAATATATATGGGGTAGTGGATATTCTTAAACGCCACTTTACGGCCTTACATTATTACGGCAAAACATTTTTCTATTTAACAAAACTCTCCTAGTATTTTTGGAGCAGCTCTAGTGCTGTTTGTGAAGTTTCATCACAATCGATTCAGCCATTTCGAAGATTAGCTCGGACAGACAGAAAAACAGACAGACTGACAAGCAGTCAGACATACATGCAGACTGATTTGGAATTGAAAACTTATTAGCAACATTGAAGCTTTGTTTTTTAAATGATAGAATAGTGCATATACCAATACTTTAAAGAATAGTCATGGACCTAGAAAAAAGGGCGGACAGATTCTCGCTAAGAAAAAAATGACGCACCGCAATGGCGGCCGTTTAACTATGTGTGAGTTAAAGTTGTTCAAAACGACTATAAATCAATAGCACGCTACAGACTATAAACTATAAATTTCTAGCACGCTAATAAATACGCTATGTTATAGCGCGCTATTTATAAGAAAGCGTGTAGGAGGCCGGTAAGTGCGTTAAGTTTTACAGCACGTTGTATCTCTTAGTACGTTACATTACATGTCGTACATTGGATAGACCGCGTGCTATATAAGAACATTATTTCGTAATAAGTCGCATTTTAGACTAAAATAAAATAAAGCGGTAAAGAAAAACCAATGCACGCGTTTTCATACTTTTCAGGCTTACTACTTTCTATAATCCTAAAAATATTTTTAAGTTATGTACTATTTAAAATAGAATTAATTTTATTTTTATGATCGAAATAAAATTAATTATTTTTATTATAATTGATGTAAACGTTATTTTAATCTTAATATAAATTATAAATCAAATAAAGGTTTATTTAAAAGTTTAATTATTGTATTTATAAAAATCTATTATTTACATACACTATTATATACACTTTTGTATCTATATTTTATTTACATTTAAAAACATTAGTTAGGCTTCTTTTATTACAACTGTGTCCTTTGATCGTTTATAAATATACACTATACACTAACTAAACAACGTCTAACATTAAATTAAGTCGCGCGCGATTAATAGCGCGTTACGAGATCAAATTTGCTTCACACGTCCTCTCTCAACAGCGCTGCTGCTAGAACTAATTGCCGCTAGTTAATAATACTTGATAGCGCCAAACCATCATAGCGTAATAGCGCCATGGCGACTACTTACATAACACGCGCTATGTATAGATATTGTGCCTCGTTATATTAACCACCATTAGTGTGAGTAAGTACGCGAGCGTGGATTGGACGTAATGGCGGGTGGTAGACTTACTATGGTGTGCATGTGTGCGTGCCGGCTTGTTTGTATTAGCCGACTGACTTACTATGGGTGCGTCAGTAATTGTTTTTAGAGACGGCGTCCGCCTTTTTTTCGAGGTCCATGAGAATAGTGTAAAATCAGTGTAAGAATAGTGAATAGTCAGATATTATGTGTATACGTATTAGGGTTACCTAAATGAGAAATGTGATCACCTCAAATATCATATAATATGCGTGATGAATATTTATCCCGACTTATTATACAAGTAGAGAAAAATTCATCTAAATTGGATTGTATTGTAGCCACGAGTGGAGTTGGGATCCTTAATAAATCTTAGTGACAAAGTCTTGTTTTGTTACATATTTTTTAAACGGTATTGCTTTCGTCTGTTTCACTATTGTCACTTTTGTTATTTTATAAACGGTTCTAAAGAGAGTTGGATTTTGTTTCGAGCGAATTTAAGATAATATCAATTTAAGATAAATGTCAGATAATATACATGTATATATGTATAATCTGTGCCGATTCCTTAATCTGTATTTGGTTGTAAGTAATTTATTTATTAATGGATAGTATATAAAGAAAATTGAAACTGTAATGAGTAATATTTAAATTAATATTTCACTTTAATATTACACTTTACTTTGCCTTAACTTAACTTTAGTTTTTACACACCTAAGTATATCTTGATGTTCGTTTGTTGTCGATGATTTACTTAAATGTGGAAACTTTATTGTTAAATGTAAGATTAATATGTGTTATGTATTAGACTCAAATTATGTATGTTTCCCTTGAAGATAAAATAAATAAAAATGTCACAACAAAGTTACATCAAAGGTCGTTTAATAACAGGCAACTTCTAAAGAATTTCATAAGTATGTGCTATATAATAACTAGATCATTCACATCGCTGCTACTGTTACGATTAATTATACTGCCAAAATTGTTCTGTTTTACATTACTTTTCCAGTATTAGTATTGGCATATAAGTCAGACTATGTAGTCGCTACATTTTTGGCCATTCTACGAGCCAGTGTTTTACTACGATCCCAACTGATCCTAGTTCTTGATATAGCACGGAAGCTATAACTATGGATTTAAAGACACTATATGTATACTACATTATGTAACTGTACACTATATTAATGTAAATTAAATGGGGAGGGGGCCACTACCATTGAACAAGCAAACTGCTTAGTTCCAATAAATGCAATATCAACAATAAAGACGACGCTGGGTCTGCTTGTACAGTGGTATAGTACGTTTTTAGGGCAGGCGAAAAAAAGTACATTGACCTTTGACGATATCATTGGGGTAGGCAATCTTTTTTGTTTAGGTTCATTTTTTTATCCTTTTATCATTACATACATCAGCAGAGTGAAAGATAAGGGTGCCAAGTGCGAAGTTCTTTACAGGCCCTATGTCTATTATTATATAATAAAGAAAGAAGATTATCCTGTACCTAAACGAATAAAAAGGCAAATTAATATTAATTTAAGTTTATTATTTATAAATCATGAGTTATTACAATTTTCATTATTACGTTAATAGTAGGTAAGTACTTTAATAAGTAGGTAGGTAGGTAGTTGTATAAAACATAACTACTTCTTGGCAGTCAGGTAAAAAGACGAACTTTTAATACTAAGCATTCTTAAGCAGCCAACCTTGAAGCATGCATAAAACTTCTCATAATAGATTGTCAGAGACACTTGACAGACTATTCATCTGTATCTATTTCGGAATCATTTTATGATGATGAAGACGTAGAAGAGTCACACATTGATTAAAAAATATCGGCAGTCATGAGTGTTTACAATCATTATTTTTTCGGTTTCCGAAATATGCGACACTTTCCGCTTCTTTCGTGGTGACGTAAAGTTTTTATGAGATTTTCATGTCGATGGACCCGATTTCATACTAGTGATAATATGCAAAACGGCACAAAACAATAACAAAAACTTTAATTAAAGTTGTTCAAAACTACTATAAATCAATAGCACGCTATAGACTATAAACTAGATATTTTTAGTGCGCTATTAAATACGCTATATTATAGCGCGCTATTTATAAAAAAGTGTCCAGGAGGCCGGCAAGCGCGTTAAGTTTAGCAGCACGCTATATCTCGGAGCACGCTACATTACACGTCTTTTATTGGATAGACCGCGTGCTATATAAGAACATTGTTTCGTAATAAGTCGTATTTTAGATTAAATTAAAATAAAGTGGTAAAGAAAAATTAAAGAACGCTCTTTCATACTTTTCAGGTTAACGACTTATTATAATCTTAAAAATATTTTTAAGACTGTACTTTTTAAAACAAAATAAAATTAATCATTTTTTATTATAATAGATGTAAACGTTATTTTAACCTTAATATAAATTATAAATCTGTGTATTTAAAAGTTTATTGATTTTATATACAAAAATCAACTATTTACAATAGGCTTCTTTTGTAGCAGACAACTGTGTCTTTCGATCACCTATAAATATACAGTATACACTAACTAAATAACGTCTAACACTAAATTAGTTCGCGCGTGATGAATAGCGTGCTGCTAGATTAAATTTGCGTCACACGTCTATTCCCAACAGCGCTGCTGCTAGAACTAATTTCCGCTTGATATGAATAGCGCCAAAGCGTCATAGCGCCATGGCGACTACTTACATAGCACGCGCTATGAAGAGATACCGAGCTATAATATGGCGCTATGCGCTACATTAACCACCATTAACTTTAATACAAAACGTAATAATACAACTAACAAAACAAACTTAATAAAAATTAAAACAACTATTATAACCGAAAATTTTAAATCTCAAACTATCTACACGCAAGCGCATCCCAAAGCAGAATTAGGAATGAGTTCTGCTCCATCCGCTTTCTCAAATACGCACGGCGTTATTATCTCTGAATGACCGCTTCCCTCACCCTACCCCGTACCATGAGACACGCTTGGCGCATAACGATACGTAATCTATAAAGAAATGTATGGAAGCAATAACTGTCGTTTTGTTTCGATGCTAACATAATACTTGAGGTCAATGTACTTTTTTCCGCCTGCCCTAGAAACGTACTATAGAAAGGAAGATAGTATATCCTTAACGTCAACGTTGCAAACCTGTCTGGGTATATTCCATCTTAAGGTGATACCTCGAAAATTTGGTGGTTTTTCTTCACATATATTTTTTTAAGTTTTATAGATTACGAACCAAATTTTTGGTATATGATTTTTGACTATGTAACCTTGAATTTCATAAAGAGCCTGTATAACATCTGTATTATTGTTGTTATTGGGTGTGCAAAGAAACTATTACACTACAGATACTTTCTTATAAGTAATGTTTAACAATAAGCGTTCTAAATTATTTATTTATATACTTTATTGAATGAAGGTGATATTTAATGTTAGAGTAAAAAAATGTATTTAACATATTGTTGCGCGCCTAAGTTGAAGTCTGGCACTAGCGCCATCTAGTGTCGGGTAACAAAGCGAGGAGAGCTTTCCAGAAAATGACGCGACTAATATTTTGACCAACAGCGCCATCTGGTATCGAACAGAAGAATTAAGCTTTCTGGAAGCCCCACACTCGAACTTTCTACGCCTGGTCGGTTGGCGCGCGTGTGACGTTTACTTGAATATTCTGGACGTTTCGGTGAAAAATGTGTATTTAAAGGCGCTGCAAGACGCGGTCGGGGCAGTATTGAATTTGGCGAGACAAGCGAAGCTTCGGAGCGAAATAAAGTTAATCAGTGTGATTAATTATTAGTGTTTTAAGTTTTAATTAGTGTAAAGAAAATTAAAGTGTGAATTTTGGTAATTCAATTGGCAGTTTTTATTGTCACGAACCTCAAGCTAGTAACAATTGGTGTCAGAAGTGGGATAATGTTTGGGGAGACAGCTGTCATTTGCAAATGGTTGTCCCTAAAGCTGAAGTATCGGATGTTCTACAGCTGTACCATAATGATTGTTCAGGAGGCCATCTGGGAGTTAAACGAACTCTACTGAAGATCCGAGAACGGTTTTACTGGGTCCACTGTCGAAACGATGTCGAGGACTGGTGTCGCAAATGTACAAGTTCTGCGGCTGTAAAGGGACCTCAGACTCGTAGTAGAGGTGCATTGAAGTTGTATAATGTTAGTGCACCATGGGAGAGAATAGCCATTGACGTGGCGGGGCCGTTTCCGGAGAGTGAAAGCGGTAGCAGGTATTTCATGGTTGTGATGGATTACTTCACTAAGTAGCCAGAAGTCTTCGCCATTCCAAATCAAGAAGCTTCAACAGTTGCAGATAAACTAGTTCATGAAGTCTTCTGTCGTTTTGGAGTACCTTTAGAGATTCACAGCGATCAAGGAAGGAATTTTGAGTCTCAAATATTCCAGGAAACTTGCCGAGTTATGGGTACCCATAAAACAAAACCTTACTTATCACCCGCAATCTGATGGAATGGTAGAACTATTTAATCAGACATTGGAGAGGTACCTAGCAAAAGTTGTAGACAATCGGCAACGAGATTGGGACAAGCACATACAACCGTTTTTGTTGTCATATCGAAGCGCTGTTCACGAAAGTACAGCAGTGACACCAGCTTTCGCAAACTTTGGAAGAGAATTACGGCTGCCTGGAGACCTGATCACCGGGCGACCACCTGATGCCCCACGCAGTATAACCGATTATGCAAATGACTTGCGGAACAAAATGAATGACATTTATGAGCACGTCAGACAATCGGGCCAGCAAATGTCCGAAAGGATGAAAACCCGGTACGACCGCAAAATGACAACAAAGGGTTCGACGAAGGTGCACTAGTGTGGTTGCACAATCCAGTCCACAGCAAAGGGAAATCTCCTAAGCTTCAAGCTAAATGGGGCGGCCCGTAGCGGATTGTGACCAGGATCAACGATGTAAGCTACCGGATACAGAAAGGCGCAAGAGGGACTCCTAAGATCGTCCATGCGGATCGCCTGGCGCGTTATCATGGGGCCGATAATGCTCGGGACGAGCATATCTTAGGAGGGTGCAGTGTTGCGCGCCTAAGTTGACGTCTGGCACTAGTGCCATCTAGTGTCGGGTAACAAAGCGAGGAGAGCTTTCCAGAAAATTAAATGCTACTAAGACTATAAGACCCTCGAAAAACGGTTTTTCGAGGGTCTTATAGTCTTAGTAGCTCTACTATGTATGTTATGGATTCTATCATATGGCCATTGGTTTTTAATCAGTTGTATAACAGAATAATTTTATTACTAACGCTGTGTGTATAGCAGTTTTTTCAAGTTTACATATAATTCTCTTTAGCGATAGACTTAAAAGATGAAAAACACTGCCTTAGGAACTGTGTTGAATAACTATATATATATAGAGGAGAATATAACTATTCCATTTACATAAAATAGTTCAGTTTTAAAATTGTTATTTCCTGATTCACCAAGTGCTCAGCGGTGAAGGAAAACATCGTGCGAAAACCGGCATGGCTGAGAAATAACAAAAAAAAATATTTCGAAAATATGTGAAGTTTACCAACACGCATTGAGGCAGCGCAGCGGACACTTTTTTGCCCTAAAATCCTTTCAGAAATGAGGGGAGGCCGGAGCTCAGCAGTGGGACGTATATAGGCTGTAACTTTAAGACGTATACTCTAAAATATCTTTTAATTTAAACGTAACATGAAAATAATCGCGAATGTAATTCATAAACTTACTCATTAATTTAGCATTCATAGATAATTAAAGTACAACTATGTTAAAAGAGATTCTTAAGACTGATAAAAAATGTTGTTAAAAATATTAGCCCTTACTGAAAATCCGTTCATAGTTATACTCGTAAGTGAAATAAAGTTTAAAAAAAGCTTCACTATAACTATAATAGCCCATCGCCAGCTCACTCGTGCTAGGCCATCCGATAGATTGTCACAAAATACAGTCTGGAGCCACTTGTATTCACCGATTTCTCGTTTATTATACCATTTTACACTTTTTATTAGATATTTTTGAAATCTATATAAACATACCACACTTTGTGAATAAAACTTAATATTCTTTTAGATGAGATTCGAAAGAAATAGACTCGTTATATTAAATTAAATTTCACAGAACAGTACGGTAATTCTGAAAAATGTTAGGATGTTACATAACTCATTCTAGGAATGAAGCGTTGTTTCCACGTTCGATCGTATATCTACGTCTTCATTAATGCCGCTAACGTGCGTCTTCTACACATTTGTATTCTTCAGACTTTGGATAATAGATTGTCAACAACGGTTGTGGCGTGCAGTGTTCATGATGGATATAATTATTCCTGATGGGAGTTTATTGATTTAGTTTTCTCGATATAATATATAATGGCCAGTTTAAAATTTTTAGATGGTAGGACTCCTTTTCGCCTTTTACTTTATAGAATATGGGTGACAAACGAGCACATAGTCCACCTGATGGTAAGTGGTTGCTGTGACCCACAGACATCTACATCTATCGTCGATTACGATTCAAAATGCAGATGCGTTGTTACCCGTGAGGACTAAGATGGAATGCCTCGTTTCCAGTAAAATGGGTCTCCGGTTCTCTACACTCACCATACGAAACGCAGCAGTATTAAGATGCTATTTTACGCTGGTCTTCTGTGAGAGCGTGGTCCTTCCCCGGTCGAACGGATCCATTCGTGCTACAACTATACTACTGATATACATGTAGCTTCAGCTTGTCTGGTTATGGACCATCCTTTTAAATATTTTTGTCACCACATAGCAGTTCTTGCCCTGCTGCGTAATGAGAGCCACTATAGTTACAGGCTTAGAGACACTCTATGTTAGTCATCAGAGGTGACAACGCATCTGTAGCCCCTTTTGTGTGAAGTTGACTGCAGGTTTCCACGAACTGCAGTAACCACCTAACATCAGGTGGACTTTAAGTTCATTTATCACTTCATTTAAAAAAATATTTTTATGTTTGACTCTTACAATGCAACAGTTAAACGTATATTGAAAAAATTCGGGCTACAACCAAGCCGGCCAAGCCCCACATTTGTGGACTATATGAGTACAAACTATAGATTGTAGTGAACTATAGACTATAGTTTGTATATAGAATCCTTGAAAAAAGTCTTGTTTCTGCTCTGGCAGAACGTATAGAAAGTTTTTACAGATAAGGCTTTCAGTAGTCCTACAGGGGTTATATTCCGCTAAGTTGTTCGGAAGTTCCACCGTAGAGCACAATAAAGCATTTTTATTCGCGTTTGTTCCGCCCCTCGTGATTTGTGCGCTGAAAGTTTCTTTTACAATTGGAAATAAAATGTTACTTGGCTATATCTTGTTTATGATTAGTGTATCTTTAGTGTCCTTGTAGTATATATAAAGCTTATAAATACTACTGTACGGTAGATATACACTATACATACTACATATACATAAACTAGTTATTCATTGACATCAAAATAATGTCACTTTATAATACATTGCGTCTTATGCCATATAAGAACTACCACGGCTTATAAAACATACGACGCAATGTACCACAAAGTGACTCTCATTTTAATGTCAAGAAAGAGCTAATAGGCTTGTAGATATGAAGTGTTTAGGTACTGCAGCCCATGGACTTGTGTAACCGACTACAAACGATAAAGCTATAGGGGCGTTGTCACTCTTGAGCACTAAGACGTAATGCCCTTATAGCCTGTAATTATACTTGATGTTTTACGTTGTCAAACCGGAATATAGCAGTATATGCACCTTATTAATTTAATATATGTGGTATAACTTATTAGAAGCAAATAAAATTATAGCTTTTAATACGTCCCACTACTTGACATACCTTCTCTAATTTCGGAGACTGCCTCGTTGGTCTAGTGGTTGTAGTGGTGCGACTGCTGATCATGAGGTCCTGGGTTCGAATCCCGGCTCGGGCCAAAAATAAATTATTGAGTTTTTCGTCAAGAAATTCTCAGTAACTGCCCGGAGTCAGGAAGTTGGCGGTGTTTCACCCTCGTGCCTCGGAAAGCACGTAAAGCCGTTGGTCCTGCGCCTGATCTCTCTCCGGTCGTGTCAGTTAACCGTCCCATCGGATTATGAGAGTGAGGGAATAGAGAGTGCACCCGTGCTTGCGCATACACTTGGGCACTATAATCCTGTCCTGCGCCGATGGCTAGCCTCCGTTGAGGCAGGCCGCCGTGGCCGAAATTCGGTCTGGAGGACATTATTATTATAATTTCTGAGAGGATTATGATGATATAAGTCCGCCGGACAACCAATACTAGTAGGTTACCTTATTAATACCAGAAGGTATTTAAGAAAGTATGTGACGATTTCTTAAAAAAAATTTTGATCAATATTAACACCAATAACTGTAAGTGCGGCTACAGCTAAAGTTAATAAAGTTTCAGCTTATATACGTGCCACTGCTAGGCATAGGCCTCCTTTTACTACTGAGAGGATTTTAGGGCAAAGAAGTGTTCGCCGCGTTAAACCATTGCTAAAAACTAATGTTAAACCAATGTTGGCGGACTTTACATGTTGACGAGTACTTGATGAATCAGCACTTAAAAATGCAATTAACAATTTTATTGATGCGGGCGGGGATCGAACCCGGGTCGCTCGCGTACTATGTATGGGACTTGAGCGAGCTCTAAGCCTACAATTCTAACTATAACTGAACTATTTTATGTACTCTACTCAAAACAAAATAGGGCCCACCATGTTTTATAAATGAATTTTACAGATTCTTTTTCTTTTTTCAGTTTTTATGATTAGGAATGAATAAATTAAGGTTTTTGAAAGTGTGTGAACATTAACAAGAGTAAGTTTTGCCAATTTTATGGAATTTAGTCAAAAACAGTTTTTAGGAAAGTTTACAGAAATTATTGATTTAAGTAAAGTTTGATTTTGATTTTTATTATTGACTAAATCAATGAGTTTGATGGTGCTTAATAGCGAGTAGGTCCACCTCTGTTCCGTATGCACTCTCTGAATCTATCTGGGACACTTTCGATCAAGTGGGTGATGTTTTCCTCGGATATTCGCACCCAACACAATTTTAGGGCGTTTATGAGCTCTTGTCGATTAGTCACATTACTGAAGTTCGATTTGAGGCTTCTTTTCAATTGGTCCCATAAATGTTCAATGGGGTTAAGATCTGGACTCATGGCCGGCTACGGTAAAACCGTAATATTGTCTTCAGAGAGAGAGAGCTCTCTGGGTTGTTCGCGCTGTATGTGGGCGAGCATTGTCTTGCATAAAGACGAAGTTTTCACCCACTCTTTGTGAAAATGGGATGACATGGGGCCAAATTATTCGATCGACATACCGGGAGGCAGTTATGGAGCCTTCTTCCAGAATTACCAGCTCAGTTTTACCGAGCAAGCTTATTCCAGCCCACAGCATAACATTTGGACCTCCAAAACAATCCGTTTTGTGTATGCAAGGGTCTGAAAAACGTTCTCCTTCTCTTCTCCACACGCGCACTCGACGATCATCACTGAAAAACTTCACTTTACTTCCGTCCGTAAAGAGTACATTTCTCAAGTTGTCCATTGTCCACTTCGCATGCTCGCGAGCAAACCTCAAACGTGCTGCACGATGCACTCTTGTCAATTTTAGACGAATAACACGAGATTTGGAACGTTGTTCGTTTTCATGGAGCCGATTTCGAATGGTTTGATCACTAATTCATGTGCCAGTCGATTGCCGCAATCGAAGACGCGGGCGGGAATCGTACGTTCTCGACGTGCAGTCAATCTGATATACCGGTCTTCCTGGACGGTTGTAGCTCGCGCTCTTCCTGATCCAGATCTCCTCGCGACACTACCTGTCTCTAGAAAGTAAGGAGTAGGAAGAATAGCTCGTCGCGACACACCAGGATGTCTTGCCACTCCTCTCTGAGATTCTCCCTCCTGAAGCATAAACACTGCTCTTGTTGCTGTTTCCACATCCATATGACACCGAAAACCAGGCATAATGATCGCGCCAGGCATAATCAAGTCAAAATGAAAAGAGTAGACATGCGACTGGAACATTCAGAATGTGACTGAGGTGAGGGTATAAGTGACTGAGAATTTGAGTAATAAACGTTTTTTGGAGTACTTCACTTTTTTTATCAACCCACCATTGAATTCCTGACTTGAAACATTGATAACGTTAGATAAACATGTCAACAATACTTCGAAATGCTTAACTTTACTATTCTACTACCCAACATTTTTTTTAGATGAAATTCGAGATTAGCTTAGAGTGGGCCCTATTTTGTTTTGAGTAGTTTATATGGAGAGGTTATATAATTATATTCTCTTCTTTATGTTACCATTATTACAAAATTTTATCATTGTGTAAATTACCGAATAACTTACCTAAACATATGATTTATGAATAAAATAATTTTATGCATTTTTCGTTTCATTTTAATTATAATTAATTTCTGACGTTTAGAGCATTTTTTTGCAATCATGGTCACGGGGAGTCGCAATTCGTTTTATTCATTTTAAGTATTCCCGTTGTAACGCTTCCCCCCCTCTCATAGTAATAAATATATAAAATACTAAATGTATTTATTATATTCCCCTTTATATTAAAAATTATACATATGTGACCAAGATAAATAAGATATGTTTTGATCATTCTAAATGATCTTTCAAAAGGTTTAATAATAGGTCGCCTGTAATATTTTGGCGTGATCATCTTAGTTAGGACCCTTATTTACGTTGTATTTGTTTAGTAACTTAGTTCTTTTAGATGTCTTTGGAAGAATGAATATTCACTAGAGCAATTGAAAGCTGTTGGTAGTGCCTTATAAGCTAAGTGAACCCCGTTCACGAAGACAGGGCTCTAGAAAGGTTAAGAACATAAAACGTCCCTATTCCACTTGTATCAGGTTTACATTATTAATTTATTATTATTTATCCCTTCCCGCTGGAAAAGGCTCACAATATATTTATACAAAATACCAAATACAAGGGCTTTGCTCTCCTACATTTATTTGAAAAATGTAGGGGAGGCACACGCCCCACACACGCCGTGTGCAGTGAGCGCAAACCATTTTGATGCCGAAGGGAACGCTGATTCGGGAACTGGACCGTAGTCCACAGCAAAATAACTGGCGAACCAGTAAAAGAGGCTTGGCCCTTTGTTAGTGCGTAAGCACAAACATCGACCGAAGTCGCGCATGTCAATGCGTGTAAACGCCATACAGAATACGAACGAATCCAGCCACAGTGAATGTACGTCACACGGTTGAGGCAAATAGGCACACTGGCCGTAAACCCTCCGTGAGCGCCACCACCCGCCAGACCGCCGCTCCTGCAGACGTGATGTAAGTGTATGGCATCACCACCAATTGCATGATCAGCACGGCTACTAGCCGCAGAGCGTGTCATGAGTCTACCGCTCACCTCAAGGGAATGGGGTCCCACGTTGTGCGGCTTTCGGCCGCAGCCTTGAGAGTCTCCCTCAGATCCTCCCGCCAGCTACCACCCGCATGAGGTCGACACATATGCTCCACCAACCAATACAACGGCAGATATAGCCAAAAGGCAGTTATAAGATAAGAGTAATAATTCGCCATCAGAAAGGGTTTGTGTCACTGACGTTGAGTAAATGCATTTTCGATCATGTTTGTCTCACCCACCAACAAGTTGCCATCATTCAAAGGTGGGAAAGTTACAGAGATATAATATTATGTTGTTATATAAAACATCGTGGAGGGCAGACAGTCTGCAGCCCCGCAATGAAGGGACCCGACTTGGGCAAAGCTACTTAGGTGTGAGTCAAACCAAGACGCAGAGAGCGCCATTGAGAATAGCGTCCCACCAAACAACCATCGCAGAGACGCAATGCTGCAGAACGCAACAAGCATCAATACGACTATCGTCGGGCTTACACCATTCCAAGGTCCCCCATACATCCCAGCAGACATCACCACCCGCATACCTCCATCGACCAGAACCACAAGAGAGCGTCGAATCAGGCGCAGCACACCCGCAGATCCATCACAAGACGCAATACAGTAGCAGTAAGCATCAATGCAACTATCATACGGGTGGCGCCCCCCTCACAACACACCCACATGACTCCTATCGATTTTGGCAACAAAGTTTTTATTGTTGTTATATAAAAAATATCACCAACGTATCATAGTAGCACGCTACTAGGACGCCAATGAACAAAACTCCACGTATCATAGCGTTAATGCACTATAAGACATGAAGTTGAGTATGCCTGCTACACTTAAAAGTGCTACCAAACACACTCATCATCCCAATCCGAAAGATAGACGACACATCGCTATGCGCAACGACGTCGCCCACAAACGGTATGGGTGTGCGATGTCCACGGGAAAGCCGTATTGCTACGACAAACCCGCTTACCACCACTAAGATGATATGTCTAGGACACATCGGTTAGCGGGTCCAAGTTTACCTCGGACCAATTGCTCGTGAAGCAGCACACACGCCACCATAATATTACTTTTCAAGTCCCTAATAAGGACTAGTCATTTTGCTACAGTACTGGGAGCAGTCGGTCACCCAACCACTCCATACAATGCTTATGCATCAAGGAGACCTTCTATAATATTGCTTTTGTATCATAGACCTTACTTTCATAAGTCATTCCTATATAGGGTTCGAACCCACAACCCTACTATTGTAATGCATATTTATGATAGAGACCTTCTATAGTATTGCTTTTGTATCATAGACCTTACTTTCATAAGTCATTAATATATAGGGTTCGAACCCACGACTCTACTATTGTAATGCATATTAATCATAGAGACCTTCTATAGTATTGCTTTTGTATCATAGACCTTAGTTTCATAAGTCATTAATATATAGGGTTCGAACCCACGATCCTACTATTGTAATGCAAATTCATCATTGAGACCTTCTATAGTATTGCTTTTGTATCATTTGAGTTTAATATCATAAGTCCCTAATATAGGACTAGTCATTGTGCTACAGTACTTCAGGCAGTCGGGCTCCCGACCACCCCATATATATGCACAACTGCAGGTATGTATCTCCGGCAGCTCCTCTATACAAGACATCTATACATGAACACCTTCCATAACTTAGGAAACTTTTCTTTTATACGTGAACTCCTTCCACAACTTAGGAAATTTCTTTTATACACAAACTCCTTCAACAACTTAGGAAAATTTTCTTTTATACATGAACACCTCCCATGACTTAGACAATTTTCAACAAATTTTCTAATTATCTTATAAATGTTATTTATCTTTATTTTTATAATATTTTCGACTTGTATTTCTATTAATTATCTTATTTTAAATATTTTTTCAAGTTTTTAATAAATTTATTTATTATGGAAGACAATATTTTGCCTTTAATTTACTATGATATTGGTCTAATGTCTGAAATGTATTTATATTAACTTTATGGTTATTAATGTAATATTATTGTTTAATATATATCTTTTAAGAATATTTTGACGCCCCTTTATATAGAATTTAAATATTAATAATAATATTGGGCCGTCACACCGTCAAGGGCTGTAATAATGATGATGATGATGATGATGTATTCCCGTAAATATAAGAAAATTCATCCAAAATTGTACTTCATTACTGGTCAATTTAATTCATGTATTTGAATATGAACCGTGTTTTATTTTATCAAAAAAATTTTTGCTCGTCATTATTACACACTGGAAAATGTTTTCAGAAACAAAAACGGAAACAGATTTTTTTTATTACAAGTTACTCTTTAGTTTAATTTACCACAAAAACAACCGCTGAACTGTAAGGAACCAGGAAGAAACAAAGTGGGACTTTAAAAAAAAAAGTACTTTAATCATTATACACAATCTTTAGAAAACGAAATAACTCATGAGGCATCTTCTTCAGCTGGAGATACTCAGGCCTTGTGGTTAGCTTAAAGCGGGCAAAAGGGACGTAGATCGTCGTTCGACCCTTGAGGATTTATGCTCCGACAGGAACAAGATGGGTGGCCCGTTGGTGTAATATATTTAGGTAGTATAGGATTACTCTTGCTTTCACGTTTCAACATTTTAGTAAAAAGATTTATTGTTGTTTAATTCGCAAGGGAAGCGTTTTGTAACCCTTAGTGAGTAGGCAGTTGTTATTTGATGTAAACAACGATCCCGTTTTCATATATTTCTATATGTAGTGTAGAGCCTTGCTGCAGTTATATCATAGTTTTTGCAAGAATGGGATCACTCGACAGGGTAAGGAGCACGCTCTCATATAATACCAGCGTAAAATAACAGCTTAGTACTGCTGTGCTGAGAACGTAGTAAAGTATCCGAATCGTGACAATTATCGTAAAATCTTCCAAATTAGTAGTGCCCTTTTTGCGGCAGACATTTTAATGTGGTAGAACTACTCTTCAACTATATTACGGTTGCAGCACGGATGTGTTCTCTCAACCTGGGAAGGTTGATATTACAGAATACCAGCGTTAAATAGTAGCTTAAAGCTGCTGTGTTTCGTATAGTGAGTGAAGGGAACTGGAGATCCTTTTCACTTGAGACAAGACATTCCATCTTGGTCCTCAGGGGTAACAACGCATCTGCGTTTTAATTTCTAATCGAGGATAGGTTTAGATGCCTATGGACCACAGCGTCCACTATCAGTTGGATTGTGCGATCGTTAGTCTCCCTTATTTCATAAAAAATTATCTTTTTGTTTTGTTTTTCTGGTTTTGCCGATCAGTTTCGATTTTGTTGAGTACACCTGCATAGAGATCAAAATGAAATAAAACCGGTCACCGATTACTTAGCTAATAGAAAATATACAAAATCGCTTACCTTATTTCAAAGTACATAAAAAACAGTCTATACAGTCGAATTGATAATCTCGTCATTTTTTCAAGTCAATGGAGAATTTAAGTTTTTATATGCGACCACCTTCCATTTGTGAGAGGGTTGTGAAGTTGAGAAGAATTTATTGCACGTCTGCTTGTTAGCGAACTTCGCATCTACCTAAAGTATTTTTAATTTCGGAAATTTCCTTCTGATATATTTCCTCCACATTAAATCAGTAGGTGTAGTTTAGAATTTCAATTTCACTGTCGGGGATTGCACTCTGTTTGTTTGCATAAAGTAAAATTTTAAAATGAACACTTATAAACCGAGCTTCCACGATGCTATATTTGTCAATTTTTTGGGAAATCAGCTTATAACCTAAAAAATCTAATGAAGTTATAAAAATAGCATAAAATTCATGAGAAATGTTAGTCAAAATTATTGCCCCTTCCTTCCTTTACCATTAAACGTTACCAACGAACTGGTAACGTTTACTACTGAAAGAATGCGTTGTGATTAGTACCGACAGAGCGATAAAAGCAGCAATATGATAAATTAATGATCACTGTCCCGACTTTCTGACTTTGATATCAAACGTTTAGATTAGCGACATAAAAATACTCGCGAACCATGAAATATGTATGTTTACAAGACTAATAGTAAACTGTGTTTGTGTTCTAGAAAGCCGCGAATTGGATCAAGGAAGTTGCATAAGTATGAAGACATGCAGAAACTTATCCGGTGACACAGCAAGTAAAAAGATGCAACAAAACAGTCACAGTTGGTGGACTAAATTGGTCTTTGCAAGCTTTACTTTAGCCGTCGCTGAATCCCAAGGTGAGATGTGAGATGATATTTTTGGGTCGTTGAATGACTTTCTTTTTTCTTTGTTTCTTTTTTTAAGCCTTAACTCCACACTTTCTTCTGTATCGTGGGGGCAGTTTACTTCCATAAATTTCACAAGGACAAACATCCATACTCGGAACAATCATTTGTGGCTCTTTCAAATACTTGTTCTGTGCGAGATTCGAACCCATGGCCCTTAGCGCTGCAACTTATTGCTAAGCTGCTGCACCATGGTGACAAAATGCAGAGTTTCACTCTTTGCATTCACTCCTTGCATTTTGTTACCATGGCATTTTGTCATAATCAAATATTACTTTCGGTGGTTAATTATATTAGGAATATTATTAACCACCGAAAGATTATATTATATTAGGAAAATTATAAGTTCCTACACGAATCAATTAGTTTGAAAATCTTATCGTGCGATCCGGTTTTTGTATTTGCTGTAATAATTCTAACGAACTTAAATAATCGTACGAGTATAATACTGAATAACGACATTGTAGCATACTTTACGACTATCTGGCCTTAAACCTTAATAAGCAATAATGAATCTTTTAAGTGAATATATCAAGCATTTCGTAAAGTTGTGATTAGCCGACGGATAGTGTACAATTGGCTCAATAAATTTAAACTGGGGAATTATAAGCTCGAAAATGAAACTCGGCCCGGCCGTCCGCCGGTATTAGATGACGGCAGATTGTTTCGGCTCGTTGAAGAGAATCCATACCCAAATACCCGAGAATTGAAAAGACGCCCTAAACGAAAATTGACGAAATATTGAAGATGGGCCAAATTAAGAGTAGATACCCTCAACCGACGGACATGTATCCGTAGGTATATGGACGTGAAGGAGGCGAAAGATGTGTTAGGATCGTGCCAAATCGAAGTCTATAATCTCTGCCTACCCCTTTGGGTGACAGACGTGAGTATTTATGTTTATGCTTAAAACGTTTATTAGGCATTGATCACATTATTGTAGCTTAACAATTAGATAAGTTAGGAAAGATATGGAAATTAATTTGATGGTTACAACTTAATTACCATATTTTTTATGTAGGTATATACTATCGGAATGTCACCAACAGATACGCGAGGACTCTTGTAGAAAATAGTTTTCTGTGGCAGAGCTAAAATCTGGTTGGATAATAACGTTATGGGTAATAAAATGGGTCTTCTACCGTAACGTTACACACAAATGACAGTGAATAAATAAAAGCAAAATCACAAAACATACCCCGATACCAAATATTCCTAACACAAGCATTTTCAGCTTACCAGGAGTGGTTAAAGGGAATATTAGTAATGTTAATAAATAGGATTACTAATATTAAAAAAAAAAAAAAAAAAAAAACTAAAAGAAAAGTATTCAGGTAGTAATGTGTTATATTTGTTAGGGTGTTAAAGTGTTTGAAAATTGATGACTAAATATTAGACCTTGGAAGCGCAACTGTAGACTGAAAATACTTAAGAAAAGCGTTCACGACGTAACAATGTATGTATACCTCCACAATAGTACTTGAGCACATGTAGCACAAATTACACGTATTATATTATTTTATCAATATTTAACTGAGAAATATTACCATACCCTTCGCACTCATCGGATTTTGTCAAAAAATTTTCTAGATCTTTTCCAGTCACTACAAAATTATTTGAATAAGAAATTCGAAAATTTTAAAGATATTCTTTAATATCTTGGCCTTGAGACTGAGGGTTTTTACCATCGGGAGTTTGTATTCCCTCTCCGCTGAAGAAGATATTTATATTATAATATGTTTACATGGTGATATTTGTAAATAATTGGCATTTTCATTAAATGGCAGTATGTGTATGTACGTTAAGTAGTAAATAAACATGTCAGGTGCTCAATATGCAGCAAGCAAGCTCAATAAATAACCGCGTGATAACATTTCAATTTCTATGCTGTAATCGTCCGTATGTAGATGATTCATCGTAAACGTGCAGATGCGATGTAATGGCGTAAGTCGGTCTGTCTTTAAATCAAATACATTTTGTCGAAGCGTAAAGCGAGATGTAACGCTGCAAAAACGATAATGAGAAATAAGATTCTATTCGGTAAAATATTTCCGCGTTCTATTCGGTAATATGTTCTGCGTTTTCCCGGTATCTTTTAAAAAATGACAAAAACTCATTTTAATTTTTATACGTTTTAAATACTTAGTGGAAAAATTAAGTTAGTAAATCATTCAAAATTTTACCTTAAAATCTTAGTGCTCAAAGTTTTAGTTTTAAGTTGATGATGATGAAGTCTCATTGTGTAGATGATTTATCATAATTGCCTAGCATGGCAGGAACAGTGGTTACTGCCGTACCAATCGTCTTTCCTTGCCGTCATAAGGCGTGGCAGTGTGAGAACATACACTACGGTAAAATCGTTCGTGGGTACGAATGGGAGTGTATGAGGTGATAAAGAGGAACTGATACAGAAAATAACAAAAAACTGCGGTTCCAAGCTACGTGCCGAGCGTGACAAATATGCACACTATGAGGCACGTTTGTGTCAGCATTGGACTATTGATAGGCTGTTATTATAAAAGCTAAGCACTTTAATTTTTTTATAGGAATTGGGTGACAAACGAACACACAGTCCACCTGATAGTCATAGTAGTACATCTACAACAATCCTCGATCACGAATCAAAATGCAGATGCGTTGTCACCCGTGAGGACGAAGATGGAATGTCTCTTTTCCAGTAATAAAGGTCTCCGGTTCTCTACACTCACCATACTAAACACAGCAGCGTTAAGCTGCTATTTGACGCTGGTATTCTGTGAGAGCGTGGTCTTTCCCCGGTCGAGCCGACCCATTCGTGCTACAACTATACTACTAGTACTAATAATAATAATAATAATGCTTATTTGAGATATACATATCCATACACATTCGTTAGTTATTTAAATTAAGATCCAATGCCTCTGAATACGACTGTCAAGCCTATCTTGAAATATCCTCAAGACGCTATTTGAGCTCTTCCGTAGTCTACATAACAATGACGCAGTTCGCTTTCTTAACATGCCATAAAAATCATCAACACCTATTTCAGCAAACGTGCTTGAAGCACTACAGTGTCTAGGAAGGTCCATTAGCATCCTGAAGGCATTATTATATTGAAGCCTGACACCACAGGCTGCAGGTGTAAAATGTTTGACAGTACGCCTTGAAGAGGATTATTTTTACGTCATTTGTATACCTAGCAAACCTGTGGGAAACTATATTGTATCGAACCGCCAACGCGCATCGCTCTCTCTCTCTCTCTCTCTCTCTCTCTATACGTATATATCATTGTCAGGTATTCGTTAAGAATGTGGCCCAAATATTTAAATTGTCAAGCTCTACTAAATGGTACACCAAGGAGCTTTACTGGCGGCACAATCAAGACATCACGTTACTGTTATCACGAAACACCAATAACTCACTTTTCTTGGTGTTATAGATGAGTCCATGTTCAACAGCGTATGTTTCACACATAGATAACAGTCTACGCAACGCACTCACCGATGGACTTAGCAACACCATGGGTGCGTTTGGCAGAAAAAAGCGCTAGCAAGCGCTTGTAAGCAAAATGGCGATCGTAAGCGGTAAGCGCTGTCAAATCGTAAGTAGCTATTTTCCTCCAGGACACGATGTTAGTTTTAACCGGGGAACCTAACCTAATTTAAATATATGTTTGTAAAGTATACATATTAAAAACTTACCAATCATGAATTTTAATAACATGTATATGTTTATTCATGTCATTATATTACTTAAAACTAATATTGCACAAAATAACTTATAAACTCTACTTCAAAACAAACAAATTAAATAAGCAAAATGGCGGATTGTGTCAGCGCTACTGAAGTAGCAATCGTGTCCTGGCCGAAAACTATTTCAGCGCTTATAAGCGCTTGCTAGCGCTTTTTTCTGCCAAACGCACCCCATGTCATCAGTATAATTATTATTAATTATATGACCGTCAACAGAAATATCCTTCAATTTTGACATATCAATAAAATAATTAACCCAAGTCCAAAGTCAAGTCATCAAAGTTTGTTTAAACAAATGTTTAAACAAACTTTGATGTTGACAATTTGTTTAAACAATGATTAATCATTGAAAATTTTCTGGTCGTTGTTTGCAAGTTCCCTTATGATGGTTTCAATCGCACCAAGTCAGTAATCTGTACATAAAATTGTAATTGAAAATCTCATTATGGCCGCACTAGAGAAACTTGATTACTAGGCCCCGGTTTCTATCATGTCCTCAAATAAACTGAGGATAAGCGACGGATAGGATAGAATAATGAGATGGGATAATAGACGGTGATGATGTAATTTCATTTATAACCACATAACATAACCTTTCAAAAGTCTATTGCTAACTGTCCTAAGCGGGTTGACGTCCGCAGTTTTTTTTATTATTTTCAGCTGCCATCAGGAAGACACTGCTGCCATGATTAGTGAATAATTTAATTAATTACATATTTTACTTCATTCTTTTGGTAGGCTTATTCAAAATTTAAACGCGATATTTACATTAAAAAGATAACCTTAAAATATTATGTGATTTGGAGATTTCTTCATTAAATTCCATTTATATATAATTTGTATAAAGATGATAGACGTATATACTTCATTCTTTAGGCTATGATATACATCAAACATCTTTTATTATTAATATAATTTAAAATTATTGTTTCGATCATTAATATTATCGTATTTTCTAGTTCATTTCAATGAGACTTCTTTTTATGCTAAATAATAATACGTAAGCTTCATTATTCTTTTGATGTACCCAACGAAACATTTTTAATTTATTTACTCGATGTCGGTACTGAATACGCAATTCGAAACGCCTCCGAATTACAAGTATATTTAATTTTCTTGATTGCGCGCATGTTTATTCTTTTTCAAATAACACAAATGCGTACAAAAATTTTTAAACCGATTTCGATTGAACGGATTTGTTTTTAGCAAAACCTTTTTAAGATGTAAAATGTGTTGTCTTGTTTGATCACCCAATGAAAAATATATAATGTAAAATATATTGCTTGGGTGACAAGTTAAAGTCCGCAAACCCATCGGGGTTGCGTGACGGATCTCTTTTATTTTGACTAGCTGGCCAGGCAGACGTTTTTCTGACCTTTTGGGTAGGTGATTCGATGAATTTTACTATAAATTCACTTGCGACTTTCAATAATGTAAATATAAAATATAGCAATAATGATGTACTCTAGACCAAATTCCGCTCACGGCGGCCAGTCTCATCGGTGAATAGCCAACTCGAGCACAGCACCAACTATCTGCTCCATATTGTTGCGCGCCTAAGTTGACGTCATGTACCCGGAACTAGCGCCATCTAGTGTCGGGGACGAGAGCGAGGGGAGCTCCATAGATGTCTACATCTATCCTCGTTTACAAATCAAAATGCAGATGCGTTGTCACCCGTGAGGAATAAGATGGAATGCCTCATTTCCAGTAAAAAGGGTCTCCGGTTCTCTACACTCACCATTCGAAACACAGCAGCATTAAGTTACTACTGTTGCGCGCCTAAGTTGACGTCTGGCACTAGCGTTATCTGTGTCGGGTAACAGAGCGAGGAGAGATTTCAGAAAATGACATCACTAATCTTTCAACCGACAGCGCCATCTAGTATCGAAACGAAGAACTAAGTTTCTAGAAGCCCGACACTCGAACTTCCGACGCCTAGTCGATTGGCGCGCGTATTTACTTGAATATTCTGGATGTTTCGTTGATAATGTGTATTTAAATGCGCTGCAAGATTTGATCGGGGAAGTATTGAATTTGGCGAGACAAGCGAAGCTTCGGAGCGGAATAAAGTGAATCAGTGTGATTAATTATTAGTGTTTCAAGTTTAATTAGTGTAAAGTGAATTAAAGAGTTAATTTTGGTAATTCTATCGGCAATTTTTATTGTCACGAACCTCAAGCTCGTAACAATATTTTATAACTACGTAACCAACGTAAGTGTTAACAATAACAAATACAAAATTTGTTGATAATTTGACTATAGCGCCACCTATTGGTACCTGGTATAGAAATCTTTTTAAAGCTTCATAATCAATAACTTTTAACAGTGGTAGAGCCACGCGGCAACTTTTGCTGTCGCACGGATGGGCTGGTTCGAACCCGGGTGGTACCACAACCCCACAGAACACTAACATGAAGTAGAGGTTTATCTCTGCGTGTCGCTTGGTGGCCGTAGGCCCAGTCCCCCCCTTCCCCCTAACATGGTTGCGGAATCAAATAAAAACTTAACCAGTCTTAAAGGATGGACCTGTCCATCCTATGGCTGTGCGTAGACAGCGACGATCATCCCCGAGTCTACGGGTGCCTCTATAGGCCCCATAGCGGTAATGCCGAAACAGGCTAACTCATCTACCACGTCCAAATGGCTACAGATTGCTTCCTACAGTAAATCCTATCCACAGAGATCGTGATCCTTGCTGATTCTAACACCCACCACGCCGGATGGCTCGGTTCACGTTTAACCGATTGTACAGGGAAATCTATTTATGACTTTGGCTTGGCATATGGTCTTATACAGCTGGTTACTTTGCCTACGCAGATTCCAGATTTTGAGGATCATGCACCTCCCCTGTTGGAACTTGTCTGACCTCTTATCCCGACAGATATCAGGTTTCCGTGGATGTCCCTCTAGGCTCGTCGGACCATTGTCTTGTCCGGAGTGAGATGCCACTCACGCTGAAATCGCGGTTGCATTCTGCAGGATGCCGCCATGTTTTGGTACTATAAGTTGACCGATTTGGATAATATGTGGTCTTTTTTTGCATCCTATGTACTCTCGGCGGTGGGTTTGCTTTTCCCCGGACGATCCCAGCTTTGTTGCTGATTCTGTCGCTGACGTGGTACTTCGGTGTATGGAACTTTTTATTCCATCCTCTGTGAAGCCCATCGGAGGCAGATCCCAGCCATGGTTTGGTAGCTCCTGTAAAATAGCATCACGCCATAGGAAGAGTGCTACTGGGCCACGTCTCGGGATGTAAACACCAACGCTTATAAAAGAAGTATAACTACCGCTCCAGGTCATTCAAAAGAGTCATTGCCAAGGCAAGATCTGAACACATCGGCAGAATTGACGACAAGCTAGTTCGCCTTCTTTCCTTATGTACGGGGCATTGTGGTTTCTTGCCAAGGCTGTCCAAGGAACTTTTGTCAGCCATCTATTTCATCTCTGCACAGAGAGGACGACTCTCTGGCGTTGTAGCATACAAAGGAGAAAGCCGATTTGTTAGACTCTCTCTTTGCGTCGAAATCCCGCGGTGTGAGTGCTCTATGCAGGATATGCGGTTTACACAGCGCTCGGTTCGCAAAGCGTTCCCCTTCCTGGACGTCAGCAAGTTGAGTGGGCCTGATGGAGTCCTTACCATTGTGCTGAAGACATTTGCTCCGGAATTGACACCGGTTTTTAAGCATTTTCTCCACTATTCCTACTCCCAAGGCGTAGTTCCGAATTCATGGAAGATCCACGCTTTCGTCCACCCGAACCCTAAAAAAGGTGACCGCTCAGACCCGTCCAACTACAAGACTATCGCTATTACCTCCTAGTTCTCCAAATAATGGAGTCCATTATAAACTGACCACCAATATGGTTTTATTCGTGGTCGATCAGCTGGTGATCTTCTCGTCTACCTGATTCATAGATAGGCGGAGGCAGTATAATCTAAGGGGGAGGCATTGGCCATTAGTTTGGACATAGCGAAGGCCTTCGAGCGGGACCGACACAAAGTACTTCGTTTGAAGCTCCCAACTTATGGGCTTCTTGAGAAATTGTGTAACCGGATCACCAGTTTCCTTGTTGATCGGAGCATCAAGGTCGTACTAGATGGTGCTTGCCCCGACTACAAACCTATTAACATTAGTGTTCCACAAGGCTGCGTGCTACCACGAACGCTGTTCCTTCTGCATATCATTGATATGTTGACGGAAACCGTACTGGTGGCCATTAATAAGCTGGTGACTCTTAAGGTACCTCATAATCTGGCAGTTTATAATGGATTCCTTTATTTTGGAAAACAAGGAGGTGATAGCGATAGGCCTGTTCTGGTTCTGAGCAGTCGCTTTTTTTAGGGATTGGGTGGACCAAAGCTGTCTTCCGTGATTTCGGAACTACGCTTGCGGAATAGGAGTAACTCATTAAAACCGGTGCCAACTCCGGAGCACACGTCTTCAGCGCAATAGGAGGGACACCATCAGGTCCACTTGACTTGTTGGCGTCCAGGGAGTGCTCTGCGCTCCGAGCGCTGTGTAAACAGCACATCTTGCATGGAGCACTCACATTATGTTACAATTAAGTACACAAACAAATTAGAAATATAATTAAGATTAGGAATATAATTTCCCAAGGGTTATTATCATCCATAAATTCCTTAATATTATAATAACCCTTTTTATACAAACTTAGTTTAAGGGGATATAGAAAGTCAGCTCAAATTCTAATTTCACCCCCACTTCCCCACGCGGCGTATGTTATGTACCAACATGTTTGTAATCACGAATATTGAAAGTAGATAGGTCGTTAGATACTTATTTCAGTAGGTTTATCATATTTATGCATGCTTCTCTTATTTCGCCAACCCAGTCGCTTCTTATTTTTATTACGGTTATTTCCCATTTTAATTTTACTTCGTCCTGTTGCGTAATGTGTATTCTAATTGTAAGCGACACAACTCCTCCCTTCGAAAGCCGAAGCAAGACTGATGGAGACTGATCGGGCGGCAGAAAACAAGCTTTAAGACGCCGATAGATTAGGTAATTTCTTTTTACAGTGCAAATAAAAAAAAAATAAAAAACATAAGCCCTGCTTTATAATTAGTTCAGATAGTATGCAAAGTTTCATGATCTAATTTAAAGTATTTTATGAATACCAGCGGTTTATATTTTAGTTTGGAGGTAACTTTGGATTTTTTTTCTATTAAGAAAATGTTACGGAATCGTGTTTTCGTCTAACATAGTACTTAAGATTAACCCTCAACTTTACCATATATTTATTTTATAATGAATGCTGCAATATTTTCGGTATAACGGAGGATCTTGCTTAAGCCATTTGAGGTAGTATTTTTATTATTTCCCCTTAATAAGTTTTTAATTTTGTGTGTTATCTCTTTATGTATATATCCAGATTTTAAGTTAATAGGCGTATTGAAGCACTAACTTTATAGAATATGACGTGACCATCGGATCCGGTCTATGCAACTGTGCAATCAGCGCTAGTTAGTTGTCGTCTCCCTTATCTATCCACGTCTTGCTTCCTATAATTTTGTAAGATCAGGCTTTGGCTCTGGGGAAAGGCGTTTTGAACAGGTTGCTAGAATTATTAAATACACAGTATATACAGTTTTTGCTTGCTCTAATCGTTGCATTAAAATTATTTTTTGTGTATTATTGGTTTGTTAAAAGTTGTTGAGACTGCAATTTATAAGTAAAATCGTCTACTTAACAAATGCTTATGCTATATGTATATATATCTTTCCTTCCTAAGACCTAAAACCGTGGAGATCTGATGAAAACTCGCATTCTCAAAATTGGACCGAAATCTATAACTTCCTACTTTTGAAAATTATTAATTTTCAAAGCGGGAAGTTAAAAAGGCTAAAATACTTTAACACGATGACTCTTGAGCGAAGAAGAGAATTGTTAGATTTAATATTTTTAAATAAATAATAATATAATAATATAGTGGTCCTTCACTGCTGGCCGTATGAGGACGCTCAAAGTCGCTCAGCGAGCCATGGAGAGGGCTATGCTCGGAGTTTCTCTGCGTGATAAACTTAGAAATGAGGATATCAGCAGTAGAACCAGAGTGACCGACATAGCCCAACAGATTAGTAAGCTGAAGTGGCAATGGGCCGGCCATATAGCTCGAAGAACCGACAACCGTTGGGGAAAAAAGGTTCTCGAGTGGCAGCCTCGTACCGGTAGGTGAGGTGTAGGGCGACCCTCCACTAGATGGAGTGACGACCTGGTAAGACATGCAGGAAGTCGATGGATGCAGGTGGCTCTGGACCGTGCTTTGTGACATACCTTGGGGGAGGCCTATGTTCAGCAGTGGACTTGTAAATGGCTGTAATGATGATGATGATGATGATATAAATAACTAAGAAATAAGTTACACTTCCCCAGTTTACTGAGTAAAATTAATTTCCGACTACTACCACGCAGACCGGAGTAAAAGCAGTACGCTACTCCGGTCGTGTCTCCACGCACCGGAACAGTCTTCGTTTATTTAAAATATATAATAAATTCAGTCAGTTAATTGACATCAACATTAATTCACCTGACACTTTATTCGTAAACTAATTATTAACAACCTAGTCTGCCAGTCATCCCAAGCCTGATAGGCTACTTTCTCATTTTAGTTAAAACGTATATTTTAATTTAGCTTCATTTATTATATATTAAGTTGAGTTAGGTTAGATTGCAATTTCAATTAAGACACTAATAATTATATTTAGACTGTAAATTGATAAGATTTTGCAGGCTTTTACCAAATTACACTTGTACTTTTTTGTTTGTTTCTTGTTTTCATTTGTTTTAGTAATACTAGCAAAAAAAACATATAGTGTTTACTTTAAATGATTTTACATACTCTGTGCATGTAATGGGGACTCCTGACGCAGGTTTTATTTTTTTAAATTTACTAGGAGGACCAACCTACTATATTGTTTTAGTTTGTAATCTTAAAGATATAAAGCAATTTATTTATTTATTTATAATAATAATAATTTATTTGACTCTCAAATTGACAGATTACACTTATGTATTATATATCTATTTTAATTTACTATATCTATTTAAATCTATTTATATCTATTTTAATGTAGCATCGCTGGTAGACCCAATAAATAAATAAGGATTAGAAACGGTATCAAAAAAGAAATGGCAGTGGAAAAGCGTTTCGCTTTTACGCTGTTAGTTGCTGACTTATTTCCAGCATTGAAGAAGTATTTAAATGACCAAATAATTTGTCTATGTAAAGTCTATGTAAAATTTGCGTGAAACGCCTCGAAGACGCAGGAAGAAGGACTTAAAAATAATACATAATAATATTTGTAATTTATATATATTTATACACATGTCCCAACCAAACGAGAATACTATAAAATATCCCAAATAATTCCTGTAATAATGTACGCCCATTAGTCTCCGAACTCCCAAGATATTTATTGTCGTTATAACTCTCCAACAATCGGGAACAATATCGCAAACGCGGGTGAGCGCTATGAGAAATAGATCAAAAGCTTTATAACCTCATCTGTAACTGTCGCAGGCACTTTATTGTGGTGTGGGCCCAGCTGTTGTCGTACGTCGATGTATCCAGCCGTCCCGTTCCAACTGAGCTTGAGTTAAATTGTGTATTTTTCATTTCAGATCTATCCACGTGCTGTAACAAAGCCGAGGGCACCTGTCGAAGTGTATGCGAAAAGGTACGTACAAGATTTAAATATTGAATTATAATGATTTTGTATAAAATGGATTACTGCTGCTGTATACATCCTAAAATTCGTACCAAGTACCTATCCTGAGGGGGACACTTTAGTGATCCGTAACACAGGTTGCCGCCTAATATAGACACCAGGCTTTTTGCCCATAGTCTACATTTGTTTATAAATTTACCTTTGTTAACCTAAATTGTGTGAGTAAATAAAATATTAATAATTTAAAAAAAAAACTACTGACGCGTTGCGTTTTTCACAAGTACAAGTAGGTGAGGTGGGTACCGGTACATCTAAATACTTATATTTATCCTTGATTAAGAACTAGAATGCGACTGTACTGCCATCTCAGGATACTAAAAAAAGTCTCATTATCATTAAAAATGGTCTACGGTTTTAAATACTCACATGCAACACAATGCCATTGTGTCGCATGTGAGTGTTACTGCACTGCTAAATGCTACTACACTGGTGTCCTATGAAAGCGTGGCTAAAACAATGAGTTGCCAATATTAAATATTTTACAATTATGTAATTTTAAAATTGCGTTGTCAGAGCAGCGGACGTTCGCTACAAGTACCTACACTACCGAATGAAGTTGGCTTCATTATGAATAGTACATTTTATTAAAGGTATGTATTTTCCACTGCAGCTAGGGGACGTTATACGTTATAATGTGTTAAACGTTAAGAGGGTAGAAGGGCTGCATTTTTTCCATACAAATGTATTCCACTATTTTCTTCCTGGATAATGCCTCTAGAGTAATCGTTTTTGTTTTTAAAAAATTATTGAAGGCATGCCTCTGTCATTTACTTTTTTTTCAAAAAAATTATTACAAAAATAAATATGACTTTCCAAAAACCTAAAAAAAAATGCCCCATTTACACCTCTGTAATCAGACGATTACCAAAGAAATTTGAAAAGTTTTTAAGCAACTGATAGAAGCTATTCTCATATCTATTCTTCCTTTAAATTTTGATACCAAAAATAATTTAATTGGCTTAGTTTTCAAAGAAAACAGGGAAATACGAATCGACGATCGGTCATGGTTTTTGTAGGTAAAATCGTTTTGAGCTGCAGTTGTCCCTATCGCACTCTTCGGGTGGAGACCAGAGGTGAGGGACGGCAATAGTTTCTTCAAATACCTATTTTTCAATTCCCGCGCAGACCGTCTACCCTCTTAAAACCGTAAAAGTAAGGTTACAGCCTTTTCACGCCCACTGGGCACCGGACTTCTTTCTCTTTTGAGAAAGTAATGGCCAATGCTGAAAATATGGACTGTTTATAAATGTAGGTATTATTAAAACTCAGCAACAGAAACAACAGCTTGTAAATGTCGCACCGCTCGACTCAGGCCTCCTGTTACGTCTGAGAAAGTTGAAGAAATTGTCTACTGCACTGTGCACTGCGTCGAATTCACATTTCTTCGAAAATAATTTTTATTTCTCTCAGATATCGACTTATAGTAATGTTTTTTTTCATAACCGAGCACGCGATAATTCAGCACTGAAAAGTGCAAAGAACAAGTGCAAGCCCGGTCTGTAAACTTTTACAAAATTTGACCAATTTTCTGTATGGTCCGTGTATTTTTATGTACATTGTAAGTCCTGGATTCGAATTTAAGCCGAATCTAATAAAACCTAATCTATCTAATAAAATCTAATAACAAAGTGTTTGAGATAGTAAAATCTTATGTGGTTACTTAGGTTTTCTTTCAAAGCAATAAATAAAGATCCTTTTGAAGACTTACTAAGTCATAAGCGATCACATGACAACATAACATCAACGTTATATCCTTACATTTCTTTCCTTTATTTACTTCTTACCAAAGATCAAAGAACAATATCATTCCGTTCTATGAAAAACTCAAAGAACTTTGAACCAAAGTACTCATATAATGACATGACTTTAGTGTGATGACCGTATGAACCGCAGCGTTTTATAAATAACACAGAAATGGCAGTTGACCGGAAGTAATAAATTGCCTTAATCAGACAATTTTGTATATTGGAATTTAAATTAATTGTAATAACAACAAGGATTTATTATTTAAATAGGATGTTATTGTATGAAAGAACACATTCGTTTTGCGAACCGCTATTGATTGCATGTTGTAAACAATGATGTCTCTCTGACCAATTTACACAATAGTTGAAGTTACTTCTTGCGCAAGGGATATTTTTTTATAGAATTAGGTGTAGCAAAAAGCTCACAGCTTAACTCATGGCAAGTGGATACTGTGGTTCGTAGACACTTGCAACAGTTATAGATTAAAAATCAAAATACGAATGCATTGTAACTCCTGAGTACTGAGATGAAATGTATCGATTTCGTAAACAATGATGTCTCTCTGACCAATTTACACAATAGTTGAAGTTACTTCTTGCGCAAGGGATATTTTTTTATAGAATTAGGTGTAGCAAAAAAGCTCACAGCTTAACTCATGGCAAGTGGATACTGTGGTTCATAGACACTTGCAACAGTTATAGATTAAAAATCAAAATACGAATGCATTGTAACTCCTGAGTACTGAGATGAAATGTATCGATTTCGTAAACAATGATGTCTCTCTGACCAATTTACACAATAGTTGAAGTTACTTCTTGCGCAAGGGATATTTTTTTATAGAATTAGGTGTAGCAAAAAGCTCACAGCTTAACTCATGGCAAGTGGATACTGTGGTTCATAGACACTTGCAACAGTTATAGATTAAAAATCAAAATACGAATGCATTGTAACTCCTGAGTACTGAGATGAAATGTATCGATTTCGTAAACAATGATGTCTCTCTGACCAATTTACACAATAGTTGAAGTTACTTCTTGCGCAAGGGATATTTTTTTATAGAATTAGGTGTAGCAAAAAGCTCACAGCTTAACTTATGGCAAGTGGATACTGTAGTTCGTAGATACTTGCAACAGTCATAGATTAAAAATCAAAATACGAATGCATTGTAACTCCTGAGTACTGAGATGAAATGCATCGATTTCGTTGGTTCTGCTTGCGTTTTTCTGTGGTTCTTGCCTACCTCTGATTTTATCGCATAAGCATTACTGCCATGATCTACCATGGGCCCATGGGGCAGAACAAGAGAGTGCCTGTATGATAACAAAACTAGATGTGATATTATATTTTGTGTAGGTAAGGTAGAACGACTAAGGAAGATCCACACTCACATAGAATCATCACAATCATCACCATCATTATTATAGCCCTTCGAAAGTCTACTGCTGAAGATAAGTTTCCCCCAAGAAGTGCCACAAAATACGTTCCTGAGCTACCCGCACTTCACTCCAACTAATATTGTACGTCCTACACCCTGAACTTTGCTTACCGGTACGAGGCTGCCACTCGATAACCTTTCCTCCCCATCGGTTGTAGGTTACCATAAACAACAGCAGCGTTATTCTGTTTCTCACGGTGACAGTCGAGAAACGGAGGCCGTTTTAACCGGTTACAAGACATTCCACTTAGTCTTAGTTAATCGTTGATAGATGTATCTATGGGCCGGTGCATCTACATACTTACTGTTAGATTTACTGTGATCGTTTATCCCACTTCTATAAAAATATAATATTGTGTATGTAATATGTATTTGGGAGTCGAATATCGATACATATCATATTATGAACAATTCATACATTATTCCTCACAACGCATGGCCTCTAATCAAGAATCGCGTCACATTGAGGATAGTGTTCTCAGAACGCGCTTCGAGTGAATAAAGAGAAAATTATTAAAACGTGTAAGCGGAGACGAATGCGGCGAACTATACGTTTGTATTTAATTCCGTCTCGTTAGGGAGCGCTGCGTGACGGTCGCTTCCTCCATCGCGACACTCTTTGAATATTTTACAATCGAGTGGATCATTTGATGCTCGATTTAGTATCGATTATAATCGACACGTTGACAGACAAACACAGTTGATGAAGTAAATAAATGATCGGACGGAAGTCTGGTGGCATCTTAGTTTACAGTGCTACGTCAAATAAATTAGAACTATGCAACAGCGTGAGGCAAAGCATAGAGTTTGTGGTAAGATTTTCAAAACTAACGTGAACCTACGTGATAGTGCCACTACAGCTATATTATAGTTGTAGCACCAATGGATCGGCTGACCGGGGAGGGATCACGATCTCACAGAATACCAATGTAAAATAGCAGCTCAATGCTCGTATGGTGCGTGTAGAGAACCGGAGAAATTTTTTACTGGATACGATTTTTAATTCTTAATCGGGGATAGATTTAGATGTCTAATCCACGGCATCCATTTTATATCAAGTGGGTTCTGTACTCGCTCACTCTTATTCTATAAAAATCCCTAAAAATAGTAAAAGTCTTGGTTACGCAGTAACATTATTTAATCTGTGATATAGGTATGCAACTAATTTCAAAATTGTTTTTGTGTCTCAACCCTATATCATGCGGTTATTTTAAATACATTGTTCAAACGGGACAGAGACAATCTATGTTAACTGTCTCATTAAGCTCTCCGTTAAATCTATTAAAGTATTAGCATGTGAATAATTAATTGAATCGACGAAAACGCAAATATGTATAGTAAACAATCATTCTCATAATATATTGGTAGTTATAATACAGTAGTTTGTAATATTCCATAATCATCATTATTGCAGTCTGTAATAAATCTACTATTGATGTTGGGCCTCCGCTCAGGGTTGTCACAAAGCACCGTCTTAAATCACCAACATTTGTTGACATCCTGTTCCTGCACGTCTTATTAGATCAAGTCACTCAATGGTTGCCTACCACATAGGCTGTCACTTTGACACCTTTCCTCTCCATCTTTTGTTGGTTCTTTAGTATAAGTTTTACTATTGTCCCTTAAGCTTTTTATCCTTTGTACTATGATACTCGTTGATTGTACTATTTAATGTGATGAAATTTAACTATGATAAGATTTAATATATACATATAAAAATACGTGTGGCACTCGGTGACTGCCGCGGTAAAGCTATTGCATAGCATTTTTATCAACTTATGCAATTATAATTATTTATTTATTTTATTTATGCAGTTAAGTCTTTGATATTAAATCAAGTTACACTTTTTGAGCGTGGTAACCGATAAGAAAACATTTTTTTTCTCGTATTGAATAAATGAGAAGTAATTTGTTTAAAATATTTTTAATATCTTACAATACATGTAGGTTATTCAGGAATTTTTACCATTGAGTTAGCAGCTAGTGTACACGCATACGTCTAGTCGCATGCACACAAACACCGTGCCGAAGTCTGCCGAGTGCCGAAGTCTGCCGAAATGAAACGACGTTAGACGATGCACGGCTTTCAACGCCACACCTCCGTTCCCGTCGGAGTGGGGAGCGTGAGGTTTTTTTCGTTACGGAATTTCTGGATTCGGTCCCCGCGCTCAAGGCCCGCGATAGAAGCTATGCAATAGCTTAATACTAAGTAATTATATCTTATGTCGCAAATTCCTAGAACTGATGCTAGAGAACGACGAAAATACTTAAGAATTTTTCTTTTTTCATAGATTGAAGTGACGAACAAACTTATAGTCCACCTGCCGGCAAGTGGGCTACTGCAGTCTAAAGAAAACCATTAGTCAGACTGTTACCCGTAGTAAAGTACTGATGTTATTAATAAAAATGCACAAAATGTTTCTTCTTCTTAGTTCTTTTTTTTTAATTGTGGCTTCTTTTGATAACACAAAATGTTTAATTTCTAACATTATAGTAATTCAAATACTTTATAATATGCTTGCCATATTCCATCAGAAAAACCCCAATGAAACTTCAAATGAAAAGCCCATTACGATAACTATTTCCTAGTGTCATTATCCTTTGTCCCCCTTAAGCAATATGGCGGACATGGCCATTGAGTCATTACACTGTCTAGCTCGATCTAATGTACAGGTTGCACTATTAATTCTGTATAGCACGCTATTTTATAGGTTTTTTTTAACAATTGACGTACAGACTTAAAAAATGCGAAAGTTAAAAAAATACACGCACACACGCAATGACAAATTCACTTTAAGTTATTCTTTATATAATGATTTCTTAAATTTACGCGAACACTACACATTGAATAAAACTTAAATAAATAGTACAAGTTTTAAATAATATTTAATAGACCTTATACAACATGTAACAAAAATACCTGTGGTTCCCGTTAAGTGCGTTATCAGAATCAGTATTCAAGCGTATGGAAATATTTTTTTTTCAGAAAACACACATTTAAAAAAATATTTTGATTAAAAATATTTATTTGTAAATTGTATATGGTTTTATTATCTATGCATTGGCCGAGAAGTAAGAGGATTGTCAAAGACCCCGCATTACCGATACTCGTGTAAGTTAGAGAAAATAGAACCACATACAATTTGCAAAAATTTTATTAAATTAAATTAAAAAAAATTATGGACGAGTTTTTTGAAAAAAATTATTTCTATACGCTTAAGGGGAAATATAATGTCAAATGGCTTAGCAAGATCCTTCGTTATGCCGAAAATATTGCAGCATTAATTTTGAAATAAATATATGGTAAAGTTGAGGATTAATGTTAATGATTATGTTAGACGAAAACACGATTTCGTAAAATTTTCTCGATAAAAAAAAAATCCAAAGTTACCTCCAAAATAAACAATAAACCGCTGTTATTCACAAAATACTTTAAATAAGATCATGAAACTTTGCATACTAACTGAACTAACTATAAAGCAGTGCTTATGTTATTTACTTTTTTTAAAATACCATTATTTTCACTGTAAAAAGAAATTACCTAAACTATCGGCGTCTTGAGCTTGATTCCTGTCGCACCGTTAGTATCGCTTAGGCTTTTGAAGGGAGAAGTTGTGTCGCTTACGATCAGAATATACATTACGCAACAGTACGACGTAAAATTAAAATGGGAAATAACCGTGATAAAAATAAGAAGCGGTTGGCTTGGCGTTAAGAAACAGGCATAAATATGATAAACCTAATGAAATAAGTGTCTAACGACCTTTCTACTTACAGTATTAGTGATTACAAACATATCGGTACATAGCATACGACGCGCGGGGAAGTGGGGGCGAAATTAAAATTTGAGCTGACTTACTCTATCCTCTTAAATACTGATTCTCATAACGCAGTTAACGGGACCACAGAGTTTTTATTACACGTTGTATATTGAACCATTAAGTTATAATACAAGTAGAAACAAGCAAATATAGCAAATATATGGTCCTATGAGGAAATATTAAAGGGAGACATAAGTTCAGCAGTGGACCTTTGATAAGCTGTTATTAATTAATGTAGAAAACAAAAGTATATTAATTGTTAGCTTATTATCTACGAATATTAATTCCCGCAGCGTATCTATTCATTTGTTTGACGAATATAACTACTTGGTATTAGGGGCTCCAATTCTTCCTAGTACTCAGTAGGTAGTAGCTATCATCTTTTTACATATTATTGCCGCAAAATAGCAAGACTAGCAATACTGTTGTTCCGGTTAGAAGTGTATAGTATAATTACAGGATGGACGCATTACATTACAGTTCTTATATATGAAAAGGTATTTGTATGTAGCCTTTGTGGCCGTTGAAGGAAGGAGATCTCCCGCCGAGCAATATGTTGTGCTCGGGGAGCAGCCAACGCTCTGTGTGATAATTTGGAGCTATTCTATATATACTGTTTTTACTTCGGAACTTCGATAGCGCGATTTAGGCTTTGATGTGTTTCGCTTGTGGCGCGACGATAGCGCCGCCACACCTTCTTTGATTGAAGTTCGCCGCACGTGTATATGGTCTTCATTAGCCAATAATTATCAGGTGAACTGTTAGTTCTTTAGTCTCATCAGTTTTATAATAAAACCTCTGAATAACCTACTTACTTACTACATGGATCCTGATAATTATTTTATTTTATCCTGGGGATTCTGATTAGAATACTAGGTTAAATTTATTAAATTAATGTATTGTCATTGGTCTTCGATACGAGTGGTCTAAGCTGGTGGTACAAGTTGGTAAAAAATACATTAAAATATTTCGTTACACACATAAATAGACAGATACCCGCGAAACTAATAAAGGCGTGGATAAAAAATAAATACAAAATTGACGAAGATATCGCGTAACAAAATCATACAGTCAAATTGAAAACCTCCTTTTTTGAAGTCGGTTAAGAAGGATATATATATAATTTTATATATCTACTATAGGATATATAAACATGTACAAATGTATATACCACACCACATACTACAAGTACTAAACACACATACACACTGTATACGTATGTAAAATACAACCTAATAATTATTGATGTATTAATGCTATGAGACTGATGGTAGGATACTAAAGTCATGTTTTCATTATCGTCATTATTTCCTATAAGTTATTTTATTTAGTTAATAATATTGTAATTTTTAGCTATGGAAGAGCGACGTCACCTGTTTCAGGCATTATTTTGCTTACTAGGCACTATATATATCACTGATCTTATATTTTATCTTTAATCATCATCATCGTACATCATCATCATTACAGCCCTTCACAAGTCCACCGCTGAACATAGGCCTCCCCCAAGTAACGCCACAAAGCACGGTCCTGAGCCACCTGCATCCATGGACTTCCTGCATGTCTTACCAGGTCGTTACTCCATCTAGTGGGGGGTCGCCCTACATTACGCCTACCGGTACGAGGCTGCCACTCGAGAACCTTTCTTTCCCATCGGTTATCGGTTCTTCGAGCTATATGGCCGGCCCATTGCCACTTCAGCTTACTAATCCGTTGGGCTATGTCGGTCGCTCTGGTTTTACTGCGGATATCCTCATTTCTGAGTCTATCACGAAGAGAAACTCCGAGCATAGCCCTCTCCATAGCTCGCTGAGCGACCTTGAGCGTCCTCATACGGCCAGCAGTGAAGGACCACGTCTCAGATCCGTAAGTCATCACTGGCAACACGCACTGGTTATACACTTTAGTTTTCAGAGATTAAGGTATACCTGACGAGAAGATGTGTCGTAATTTCCCGAACGCTGCCCAGCCAAGTTGAATCCGTCGATTGACCTCTCGGTCGAAGTTGGACTTACCTAGTCGGACTATTTGTCCCAGGTAAACGTACTCGTCAACAACTTCGAGCATAGTGCTTCCAACGACTACCGGCATAGGTATGACATGGAGATTAAACATGACAGTCAACTTGGCACCGCTGAAGGGACTGTAGCACCGCCCAAATTTCGACGGAATCAAAGGCTTTCTCATAGTCCACATATGCCAGACAAAGTGGCAGATTGTACTCTTCGGTCTTCTGTACAATCTGTCGCAGGGTATGTATGTGGTCTATGGTACTGAAACCTTTTCAGAAACCGGCTTGTTCGGGAGGATTCGTAATGACTCTCGAAAATAGCATGTAGACGCGGATCAGAAGGGAAATCGGTCTGTAGTTCTTCAAGAGAGCGTTGTCGCCTTTCTTAAAGAACAAGACCACTGCGCTTCTGCTCCACGCCTCCGGAGTAGTGCCACCATGGAGGACGGAATTGAAGAGCTTCTAAAGGACTTCAAGTACCGGTGTTCCACCCGCTTTCGAAGCTCCGCTGTAATTCCATCCTCGCCTAGGGCCTTGCTGTTTTTAAGGTGGTGGAGAGCCATTCTAATCTCGCTCAGACTGACGTCCGGGATATCATCGGAATAGTGTCGGATAAGACTTGCTCTTGGATCGTTACTCACACTTGCGTGTGGCTCCAACGATGATGTGTACAGCTGCCCATAGAACCTTTCAATTTCACTCAGAATCTCAGGTGTCCCGGAAATGATGTTGCCACACTCAGTCTTCAGCTTTGACAATTGGCTCTTTCTGGCAGATAGATCTCTGGCAAAGACTTTGGAGCCCTGGTTCAGCTCGATCGCTTCTGTAATACGAGCAGTATTAAAGTTGCGTAAGTCTCGCTGTCTGTGCTGAGATCTGTCTGTTCCTGTCTGACCTGTATGCTGTCAAATCCGTTGACGATTGCAGCTTCATCTCCCGTCTAACAGCCATGAGATTAAGAGTGTGATCGGAGAGTTTTGTGTTCTTCTGCGGCGGGTCTTGCAGAACTTAGCTCCGAGCGCATGGACAGTTTCCACGAGCTTGTCATTCATATCGTCCACTGCATTGCAATCTCTTAGGCACTGAAAGCGGTTACGTAACTCGAGCTGAAAGGTTTCGGGATTCTGGATTAGAGCACGAGGGGGACGGAGCGTTGACTTCATTAGACGAGACCTCTCCAACTTAACGTTTAGGTTCAGTGTGCCTCTAACCAATCGGTGATCGCTGCCAGTTTTCACCCTTGCGATCACTGAGACATCACTGAACAGTTTACGTCTGGTCGTCATAATGAAGTCAATCTCATTTTTTGTCGAACCGTCGGGGCTCGATCAGGCCCACTTCCTGTGGGGCCGCTTCTGGAAGAAAGAGTTCATCATAAAGAGTCCCTCTTTCTCCGTAAAGTTGGCCAGCTGCTGGCCCCTTCGGTTCCGTTACTCGCCCTACTCCAAATTTCCCTACCTTCAGCTCACCGCTTTCTCTTGTGCCTAGTTTTTCGTTGAAGTCTCTCATCAACACCGTGTAGTAGGTTTTGGAGAAATGCATGGCTCTGGAAATATCCTCATACATTTCCTCCACTTCCTCATCGGGATGTGCCGAGGTTGGTGCGTAAACCTGTATGACCTTCAGCATATACCGTTTGGTGATTCTGAGTATCAGGTACGTGACCCTCGTCGACACACTCCCAATCTTTACAACGTTGTTGACGAGAGACTTGTGGACGATAAATCCGACACCTCCTTGGGACAGATGGTCGCCCTCCCGGTGATAGAACAAGTTGCCGGACTCGAGGCTTGCCGTGTCCTCCACCCTCTCTTCGGACCTCGGATAATCCAATAATATGCCAGCGCAACTTGTCTACCTCTTCTTCCAGCTCCAGTATCTTCTCGTCAGTCCTAAGGGTGCGTGCGTTATATGTTGCCAGGTCGAGTCGTCGTAGATGGCAACCCAACCTCCACCGGAGATTCTTAGCACACCCTGCCCCGCCGTTACTATGGTCGCCACCGTAGCCAGGAATAGCGGGGCCACCGGGCACTGGGGGCCGTCTGTTTGCGTCGTTATTCATGGGGGGATATTTGCCATAGTTGCCACGCTTGGCGAGCGGGTTGGCAACCGCAGTTTTTTATTATATCACAGTTGTTATCAGGAAGATGCTGCTGCCCATCTCCTGCCTGTCTCCCTCTGTCGCCTCTTACGATACCCACGGGAAGATATGGGGTAGTGGATATTCACAACTGCCACTACACGGCAGTTTATCTTTAATGTTTGACGAAATAAATAATTTATTATTATTATTATAGCTAAAGCATAGGAGATATAGTACTACGTTCTTGGAATGATTATTGAGCTTGGCGCCTTTTCAGATCTCAACTCTTTCGTCATTGAAAGTCGTTTGTGCCGAACTTACCATGTTTTACATTTATGGTTTTGGTGGGATCAATCTTTAATGGTACGGTAAAACTATGTAAAGCTAGTATATGCTTGATGGAGGATTACCCTCTTAGGAATATTACTGTAAAACCTGTAGCTACTGGTATCCACTATGTATAAATATACCTAAGATAAGTATGTATGTAACAAAAAATACATATTAATATATAACAAAAGAGCGCCATTATCGCCAACAAATTGTTGCACAGTTTGGCGATGTTTATTATTATTTTAAATCTGTGTATTTTATATGAATAAAGATTTAAAAAAAAAAAAAATAATATAAATTTTGAATGTAATGTATGTACATAAAAACATAAATAACTTTCATAAGAATAAGGATGTTCATACTTTAAACATTAGGAACAAACATAAGCTTGTAATATCAGTTACAAGACTCCACAGAATTAGTAATTCATTTATGGGGCAATGTATACGCTTTTACAACAAAATCCCAAAACATGTACAAAATTTGTCATTAAACAAGTTTAAATGTTTTATTAAAGGAAAATTGTACAAAAAGGGTTATTATAATATAAATGAATACATATACATAACCCCTGGGAATGAGGTGATCGCCACCATGTTGTTTCTATAAAAATCATTCAAAAATTGTAACAAAATAAATTTATTGTCAATTTAAGTATGTTTAAAAAAAATTCCCGCTGGGTTTCTTGCTGGTTCTTCCCAATATAGAGGTTTTTTGCGAACCAGTGGTATATTAAAAAATGACTTTCAATAAGTATTTTATAATAATCTATGTTGAATAAAATCATTCATTTCATTACATTTCATAAAATATTTATACAAATATATCTTGTCTACGCAGGTTGGATTTTGTTACAAAAAACATAAAAAAAAATCTATTACAAATTAATGATTAATGAAATACCTGTAACAATTTATTTATTTAATACTCAAACTTTTAGTATTTAAAAAAAAATAAGCTTAAAAAACATAAGAAACGACTATGTACAATAAAAGACTAATAGAATCATTAAAATATATCAAGCGTTCGTTGTTGGACAATTATTTATTGTGTGCTAGATGTTGGTGGCGTACCGACGGACAGGGCGACAGCTGATGGCTGCGCGAGCTGCGAAAACATCGACTGTAAAGCTCTCAATAGCATCAGCAAACTATCTATAATACAAATGCCGACTGCAGTATTAAGTGTGTGTGAACATGTGTGTTTATCAAATACATGACTTGGATATTTTGTTAGATAGGATATAATTGGGCGCATGAATCTTTGTGGATATAATATTGTGTACATTTCTTATTGTTCTGTTAAAGTTTTTTATTTTGTATTTTTAGTATTGTGCTCTTGCTAAAATTATGAAACTTAAACCTCTATATTGAATCAATGAGCCCTACTGTTCGTTCGTGTCCAATAGCCACAAGTGATTACGTCTAAATCCAAATTATGTGATAACGCTTAAATAATTTATTACACTATCCTAAACGTTTATTATTGAATGACTAATATTATTTAAAAATGTAAAAAAAAATAATAAACACTAACAAATGGATATTAAACCGTAATTCTCAGGATAGAAAAATTTTAGCCTAATCAATTGTTACAAACAATTGGTTTGACGGCACGGGACATTAATTATCGCGATTACAGGAGTAAGGATGACAAATGTGCATGCATTCCATTATAAGTGGATGCAATATCCCATAGAAAATACATCTTTTCTTGGTTAAGAATCAGAAAAAGAAAAGATATGTCAAACCTGAGAGCTAAGATGAAATGCCTCGTTACCAATAGAAAGGCGGCTCCGTGGCGCGGTGGCTTAGCAATGAGTTGCTGCGCTGGAGGTTGCGGGTTTGAATTCCGCCCGGAACAAGTACTTGTATGACCTGCAAATAATTGTTGTGGATGTTTGTCCTAGTGTAGTTACGGTTTTTATAAAGAAAAATTAAATGAAAACCTGTACCTGTATGGATTGATGAGCTATTTTTGATATTGTATGTATTTCTACTGTATTTTTATTCTTTATATTTATATTTCACTGTGTGAGTAGTCTTTTTACTTGTAAAGAGATATTTGGTGATGTTTTTAAGTTTTTATTACAGACATAATATGACCATACATATTTTGTACAATAATATTATTTTTGATATGTACAAAAAGTAGTTACTCGTAAAACTGAAATTGTTACATTGTTTTACACTTTATGAATTGGTGCCAAAAACTATGGATTCGTTTCCTCCTATTTTTCAAACAGCTTAAGGTTCTGAACTCTATGAGAGTAATACCTCAGTGACAAACATTCGGTGGAGCGGGGTGTTCGGCGTGCGTACAAACACGTGCTTTATATTAGAGAGTCCTGTCCTAAGTAAAGGCCCCACAAAATCTATGCCAAACACGCACTGCAAAGGCGTACTGTTTAGATTATTGATAGGTCTTCGCGCGTTTAGACGCGTCTTAGTCTGTAGACTTATCAATAATCTAAGGCGTACTGTAATAGAATAGTGTGTACTTGTTATCCATGCCGAACGTTCTCACTAAAGCCTTACCTTTATGCTTAGTATTTGCCGTTATCGTGCATTTGATTGAAAAGTCGATCGAAGACGATTGGAGCAAGTGTTTAAAAATTTAAGACAGTCTTTTAGCTACCCAATTCTGAAAATTATTGCGAGATGATCTTTCTCACATTAATTAAAGTAGGTACCCGTATGACCGAGCTTTGCTCGTTTTTTTTAATTACATTTAGATACAAATTACATGAATAATATTTTTTGATCTTATTGACATAATAGAAAAAACTGAACAGGTTATTTGAATAAAAAATCATGAGTGCAATTAGTTTACATAATGATTTCTTCATCATTTCTTCATCATGTGCAATTAGTTTAATTAAAATTTTCGTATTTTTAAAAAATACTAAAAAAAGGGCTCGAAATAATAGATTTTCTCACAAAAGAAGGGAACATGAAAAAAAAGGAAAAAAGGCGGACCGAAGCGGGACGCGAACTAAGGCATTAACGATTTCGCGACCGCTCGATATCCACTTGAGCCATTACGATGATTAACAAAGTGTCAAAATTTACCTTCTTATATTGTAGCAGTTTTTCATTGCCTGAAAACACGGACAAAAAGACATTTTCTACCGACATCATAATCATATTGCGTAATATGGCAATACTATAATATGTATTTATTACAAAGACTTATATTCTCTATGATTTACTGTTAATATTTAGGTACTTGGGGGTAATATGGTCACCTTAAGCTTTGCCGCCAAAATTAGGAGGTGAACAGAGACAAAAACACAAAGTCGTATAATATAACTAATATTGATTTTTATTAAGAAAAGAATAGCAAACAAGCTTTGGCAATAATTAGGAACACTTCGACAAATCTACTTAAAAAAACTAACCTCATTACACCGTAATCGCCTAAAATATTTACTCTATTGTCAACTGTCCAAATGGCGTAGATAAAGTGTCTTCTCTTGACCCTTTTGTCCCTTTATTATTTGATAGACCGATGAAGAGCTATCGTATCACAAAGGCATCTATGCAAACAAGGCGGTAGTTTTTGAGTTATAAGAAAGTGACCATATCAACCTAATGACCTTACCCTCACGTACTATAATATTATACGAGTATGTAGTGGCGCCGTGTGACGTGTGTGTGAATTGGAGGTGATAAAGAGAATTAAACATAGTATATGAGCAGCAGTGTCGTCACAACTACACAAAATAATAAAACCTGCGTTTGTCAAATCGCCCGACAAGCGTGGAAACTATGGCAATATCCGCCCTCTGAGGCAATCTTTGCGCGAGGCTTATGTTCAGCAGTGAACTCGATAGACTGTAACGAAAAAATAAACAAGTGGTAAAATTAAAAATTATATTTTTACGTGGTAGAGCCATGCTGCAGTTATATTAGTAGTATAGTCGTAGCACAAATGGGTCGACTCGACCGGGAAGGAACACGCTCTCACAGAATACCAGCGTCAAATAGTAGCTTAATGCTGTTGTGTTTCGTATGGTGAGTGTAGAGAACCGGAGACCATTTTTATTGGAAACGAGGCATTCCACCTAAAGTCCTCACGGATGACAACACATCTGCATTTTGATTCGTTATCGAGGATAGATGTAGATGTCTATGGGCCACAGCAACCACTTACCATCAGGTGGACTGTGTGCTCGCTTGTCATCCTATCCTATAAAAAAATGTGCATCTGACTTCAATACGACCGAATCAATGAATTCGAAGTCAGTTAAATACGCATTATTTAAGCATAACTCAAAAACTGCTAGTCAGCTCTTGATTAAATTTAAATGGGACTACACGATAAGCACCAGCTTTTAGATAGAAAAAGAATCATCAAAATCGGTTCACTTTACCCAGAGAAAAGTTCTGAGGTAACGCACATAAAAAACATACAGTCGAATTGAATATCTTTTTGAAGTCGGTAAAATGAATATTTATGTAATCTATTTGTAGGGTAAGCAAATCATAGTTACCAAATAAATTAATTAAATCTAACAGAAGTTGAAAACCAGATGTTTTTAAATTGCCTAAAGTTCGCGTAGGGTATACATTCTTTGCCTAAAGCAAAGTATCGCCGGTCTGTTATTGGCGCCAGATGTTGCCATGTGTCATTAAATAAGGACATTTTAAAGTGTCGAGTAATTATTTGTAGTAGCATAGAAAAATGTTTAGGTTTAAAACAATTAGGCAATGAAGGTATACAAATTAATGTTAACTGAACTGGTGACACGGCCCGTTCCGAAAACTGACAATTTATGTAGGTATTTGCATTTTGCACAATTTTTAGACCCGACTGCTGTACTAGTGTACGTGGTCTTGCAACTGTTATTTTACCTTCTTCACTTTCATCATCAGCTCACAATGTCCAGAGCTGGACATTATTCAGCCTTTCCAGACGTAAAATATAAAAAAATTAAAAAAAATTGTTATTAAATCTTATGTTGTTACCTTTTGGGTGTCAGATGTATAAATTAAACAGACTAACTTTATTCCTTTTGGGTGTCAGATGTATAAATTAAAACAGACTAACTTTATTCGCACTCTGATTTAATTTGCCAATTTTACAATGATGCGTCTTATTCGACTACTGCCCCTCGACTGCCCGCCTTGCCTTCTGCATGTCTCATCCGGCTATCCCCCCTTGGCCGGTCACGTGGCTTAGTCACGTGACTTTAAAATCAATCAATTGAGCAATTTATAAACGATAATATTTTAATGGTTTTGCAATATAAACTTCATACTTAATAATAATTCTTAATATCTACAGGATTCTATATAATCATAATAATATAACTAGTCATAAACCTTACAGCTCGGCCATCCTACCTAAAGCGAGACCCTTCGCTTTGAGATCAAGATAAAAAAAAAACAAAAACAAAAACAAAGATATATATGTTATAAACAAAACAACTTACAAATAAATCAGTTATATAAGTAGTTATACACTATGTTTATTTATGACGTGATTGTAAACATTAATAATATTATTACATGGATTTTTTTGGAAATACCAAGTACATACACATATCTATCGCTAAATCGTTTCATTTTACATGTTTTTATGTTCTATAACAATTTCTTTCATAAGTAATACCTCTGTAAAGGAAATGTACATGTATACCTAAATCATCACATTTTAGTAGTATAATGTTGCCGTTAATTTATTTTATGTAAGGGAATACTGTTTAATTAAATGTAAATATAATTTACAGCAACTCTAGATATATTATATTATAAGTAACTAAATGCCATCCCGCCTAACTAGTATTAACTGAGCAATCAAGTATCTAATCACTGTCACCAACGCTATTACTAGATTCATCAGACTCTAATTCTCTACAAAACGACATCCAAGGCTGAACCTTATCAATAGATACAACAGCTTCATACCTTCTACCGTTTTTGCGAGTCATTGGTGTATCCTCTACCACGAACCTATCATTGGGAAGGACCTTTAGTATACGATAAGGGCCTTGGTACTTAACAGAAAGCTTTTGAGACTTTCCGTCGTGCGGAACCTGCCTTGCTAAACGTACTAAATCCCCTTTTTGGTACTGCCTTGCTGGTTTCCTATGCTTATTAAAATTAGCTGCATCTTTAACTTGTTGGTGTTTTATTTTTTCACTAGCCTGTTGTCTGACTTCTGCCAAATCCTCAATGGGAGTCCTATTTAGAGTGTCATTGATTACCGTACTAAGTATGCCTTCTGTTCTACTAATTATGTTGAACCCGAATAGTAGCTCAGAAGGGCTCTTTTGGGTAGTTTTATGTCGAGCTGTGTTCATACCAACCTGTATGTCAGCGATGTGGTTGTCCCACGACTTGTCGTCGCCGCCGTGACTGGCTGTCGATAGAGCATCTAAAATCGTTCTATTGAACCTTTCTACTTGCCCGTTTGCTCGAGGCGTTGCTACGGCGTTCATAATATGTTTGATCCCGTAAGAGGTCGTAAAATCCCGAAATACCTTACTGGTGAAACTTGTACCTTTGTCTGTAATGAGACGAGTAGGGACACCAAAATAACTAACATGGTCTTTTAGAACTCGCACGGTCGTACTAGATTTGGTGTTCCTAACCGGGGTTATATTAACGAATTTTGTAAACCCGTCAACTAGGACCAACAAATAACAATTTCCTTTCTTGCTTTTAACAAACGGTCCCAAATGGTCTGCGTGGACTGTATGGAACGGCACACTCACCTTTTCGATTGGGTGGAGCTCTCCTTCTCGTTTACCTCCTGGAACTTTGTGGTACGCGCACTCAAGGCAGGAGGTAACATACTTCTGGACGAAACGCCGCATTTTTGCGAACCAATAATGGCCTCGGATTCGCTGTAGCGTTCTTTCGAAACCACAATGGCCAACGTCGTCATGGTTCATTTTTAAAATTTGCCAGCGCACACTTTTGGGTACCAACCATTTTATCTCGTCACCTACCACGCGGTAAACACGACCGTTCTTCAGTCTGTAGTTTTTGTGTACGTCAGATACCTCCGCCGATGATGGGTCGGAAAGGATGCTTTTGATTTTATTTACCTCGTCATCTGCAGTTTGTACCGTCGCAATCCAGTCCTGTTCAATTTGCTGTATTTGTAAAACGTCCAGTACATGTGTATTACCTGAAGGAGAATTGACTGGGTTTCTGCTCAGGGCATCCGCGTGTGCCATGCGAGCACCAGGCCGGTACTCGATTGTACAGTCGTACTCCTGAAGCTGAACCCACCACCTAGCTATGCGAGGTATCAAGTCACGTTTAGTTAGAGTGGACCTGAGTGCATTGCAATCGGTCAAGATTTTAAATGGTATTCCAACCAAATAAACCCTAAATCGATTGAGCGATGCAATAACCGCCAAAGTTTCAAGCTCGTACGAATGAAACTTGCGTTCGTCAGCGGTAGTTTTCCTGCTGAAGTAGGAAACTGGTTGCAACGCGCCATTGCAGTTACGCTGCAGTAAAATACCTGCTAGGCCTTCTTTGCAAGCGTCGGTGTGTAGCTCAGTTTCGGACTTAGGGTCGTATAGAGCCAAAACCGGTCGCTCCACCAGAGCGCATTTAATGCCTGTGAATGCCTGATCCTGTTCGGGTTTCCAACTCCAGTTAGCGTCTTTCTTCAGTAGATCCGTCAATGGTGCAGTTATCGTGGCATATCCCTTTATGAAACGCCTGAAGAAACCAGACAGACCCAGAAATTGGCGCAATTCGTGCTGATTGGTAGGTGTTGGGAATTTCGAGACGGCTTCAGTTTTTTTACTACCTGGGCGGATCCCATTAGCACTTACCTCAAACCCTAGAAAGTCTATAACATTCAAAAAGAAATGGCACTTACTTAATTTCAGTGTGAGTCCGCCTTTCTTCAGAAGTTGTAGAACCTCGCCTAGTCTTTGGATGCCTTCCCTAAAGTCCTTGGATGGTATCAGTATGTCATCCATGTAGACAATAGCATATTTAATTTGGGCCTCCTTTAATATTTTATGGATTGTCCTTTGGAACACAGATGGTGCGTTAACTAATCCAAAAGGCATGCGGTTGTATTCATACTGCCCATCAGGTGTTACAAAGGCAGTCTTACTACGAGAGGCCTCGGCGACCGGTATTTGATAATACCCTGAAGCGAGATCCAAAGACGTAAATAAGGTGTTACCTGATAACAAGTCCAACTGATCCTCGATTCTTGGTAGGGGGTAGTGTTCTTTCTTGGTCTTTCTATTAAGAGCTCTATAGTCCACACACTATCGTTTCTCACCACTCTTTTTTTGTACCAGAACTATAGGACTGGCGTATGATGAAGATGACTCCCTAGCTATACCATTATCTACCATTTCCTTAACCATGTCTCTTACCAATTGTCGCTCAGCATGTGACATACGGTATGGGCGATACACGACTGGCTCCGCGTCGTCAAGGTCGATCACCATCTCGGTGATGTTGGTAAACCCAAGGTCCTTGAGCCCACTTGAGAAGCAATCGCTATACTGAAGTAGTACCTTTTGTAGTTCTTCACGTTGCTGTTTTGTTAGCTCAGGATTGCAACTGATCTCTCCATCCAGTCCCTTATCGGCAAAAACGCTACAAGATTGGAGAAACGGTGTTGGATGCGTATTAAGCATGGCTCGTGTTAAGAGAGTGTCCTTCTTTATACAAACCTTGTTTGAAGAGGCGTTATAAACTAAGAGCGCTGTGCGGTTGTCTTTTATCTCGTACGTACCGGGAAAAAGGTAGTACTCTTTTCCTTCAGTACCCCTTAACGAGCCATGGACGTAGATGCTACAGTTTGCCTGCCCATTAGCATTTACAATTATGGGACGTACAACGTTACCATCTATTTCCGTATCATTTTCCACTACAAGTCTTATTTTATTACACGTGAGTCTTTGAAATACGATCTCAGTCGGAGTCTTAGTCATTATAATATCAGGCTTTTCTGTAAAGGAATGTCCAAGTAATGCAGAGTAACTCAGTACATAATCTTCCACTACATATATTTCAATGGTTTCTTTTAACCCTTGAACTTCTACATTCACAGTAGCTACACCTAAAGGGCAAGTCAGGTTCCCCCCTATTCCTTTTAATACTGGCATACCTTCCCTCACATCGATATTCAGGTTCAAATCCTTAGCGGTACTATGTCTAATTAACGAGCATTGACTCCCCAAATCTACATGACACTTGACCACCGAGTTGTTAATTTTAATATCCAGTATATACTTATCAATAGCGTGATCATCGACAGTTACATTAGATACTTGTTTTTGTACATTATTTTTATCTAAGGCCTGACTATCGTCTTTATTAAACGGAATTTTACTTTTAAAACAGTTAATTGCCTGATGACCAATCCTCCCGCAGGTCGTACACTTCACGAAAGGTTTTGAACATTTAAAGCTAGGATGACCTATTTCACTGCAATTGAAGCAACGGATTCCGTTATTATAAGGACCCGCCCGGCTTGTGCCAGACTGATTTGTTTTTTTCAGGTTGGCACCGTTACTGGAGTCACGGACTTTGCCTACCTTCACGGTCCTAAAATATTTGAGTACTTGCTCAGGTTGCTTAAATTGAGCGGCCTGAGCACCAACTTTAACGGCACGATCTTCAACCCCATAGAGCAAACAGTCTACCGCTTCCTTGCCATAAATTTTGCAACGATTTAACAAGTTTATTTTAGCATAATAGTAGTGTTCTAGCGACTCACCGTATTTAACGGTTTTTGCTAGCATATTATGCAATAATTCAGCATAGTCCTCGCTTTGGGGAAAAGATTCTATCAGCTTATTTTTCCACTCAGTCCAGGTAAATAATAGGCTAGATAAGCCCTGATACCACGTTTTAGCGACACCAGAAAGCTTGGGTAACGAATAGTGGATAATTTCCCTGTCTTCCCACCCATATATGTGAGCACATTCTTCCACTTTCGTTAGCCAAGTAAGAATGGTTTGTTCCTTTACCATTGGGTCGAATTCGGGAATAACATTTGTGTTGAACGTAAGTTTGGGCCTATCTGAACCTTTCATTTTGTCCAGAATGTTCAAGAACTTATCTAATAATACCTTCGTATCCGATCCGTTGTCCTCCTTACCACGCTTAACCTTGCATGGAAGCCGCGGTGACCCCACATCAGATCCTGAAGAGGAAGACGCACGCCGTCTCCTCTGTCCTGTCCTTGTCCTTTTCCGTCTCCGCCTTTCGTATTCGTCCCTGTCGTCAGAGCCGCTTGATCGTTGTCCGCTCGATCGCTGTCCACGCGATCGTCGTCCACTCGATCGCCTTCCATGCGACCGTCCTCTCCGAATCATCGTATCCTTGTCCATTTTATCCAATGGTACCGGTTGCTCTATCCTCGAGCTCATCCTCCTAATCCTTTCCTGTTGACCTACATCCTCAACCTCGGATGCTCCTTGGTCACTCCCATGTGTTAGTCCTTCCCCTCGACTAAGCACATGGGCTCCTTTTATCATTGAGCCACTTCCTCTTACTAGACGAGTACTAGACCCTTCCCCTCGGCTAGTGTCGTCCTCCATCTCACAGTTGAGCGTAACTGAAACTGACATTGTTGAGCTTAGAATGGTTATAATTATAAACTGCTTTAACCGGGTACAATAATTGCAAAAGATAGGGTAGGGTTATTTAAATGCCATAATATCGAGTACATTCTCAAAAACTAGAAGGGAAAATTGTATAAATACACTTCCCTTGGAAGGGCGAAAAGAAAAGAAAGGAAAATAAACTTTATTATCCATGTTCATTCATCGAAAATCGTGTATTTCCAAAGACCTGACGCACTCTAATACATTTATGTAAGCATTTAAGCCAGTTTGCAATAACAAGTTTCATTAAATTCTAATAGAACGAATAAAACTTTTCGTCACCATGCGAATAAAACGGTAGGTGGGTAGAATTAATTCGTTGTTTTAAGTTAATTACTTGGTATATCCTTTCAAATAACGTGAAATGCAAAACTGATACTAGCTAATAGATTCACCAAATATTAAGTCAAAGTTATAATCGTCATTAATAGTTTATTCAACCCAACGCACATGCGAACATTACGTGGTTCGATTGTTCGGTGCGCTTGCACTAAAAAAAAAAAGTTACTTCGGCGCAGGTTATAATATGAAGAGGAGTAAGACAAATAAAATTCAGACAAATATAAGAGAAAGAGACACAACAAAAAAATTAATCACAACCGCCAGAATTTTCAATATCACTGAATCACATGTATATAATTAAAAATTACTTACGCTTTTCCGAGCCGTGGACGTAGTAAGGGTAGTTTTCTAGAGCCTTATTTATCCCACTTCTGACCTTTTGGGTGTCAGATGTATAAATTAAACAGACTAACTTTATTCCTTTTGGGTGTCAGATGTATAAATTAAAACAGACTAACTTTATTCGCACTCTGATTTAATTTGCCAATTTTACAATGATGCGTCTTATTCGACTACTGCCCCTCGACTGCCCGCCTTGCCTTCTGCATGTCTCATCCGGCTATCCCCCCTTGGCCGGTCACGTGGCTTAGTCACGTGACTTTAAAATCAATCAATTGAGCAATTTATAAACGATAATATTTTAATGGTTTTGCAATATAAACTTCATACTTAATAATAATTCTTAATATCTACAGGATTCTATATAATCATAATAATATAACTAGTCATAAACCTTACATACCGTTATTACCGTTAGTAGTAGCACTTTTAGAAGCATGTTAGTTCGGTTTCCGTTGAATTGTCGTGATTCTGGCTGGCATCACTGAAATTTTTTGTCATGGCAACGCATATTTAACATTGATCGAATTAGTAGTTAATCCTTTCGGCACCAAAGAAATCGCAAATGATGCTTTTAATATATTTATATACAGGGTTATTTTTCAAAGAGTAGCCAAATTTTAAACTATATAATTAATGATATAAAGTTATTGCAATTTTTAAAAATACGAGTAAATAAGGCTTCTAATTTTATTTGAAACTATACCAATTGAATGTGATTTATGGGCTACATTTAGAGCCGTGGTAGCTCAGTGGTTAACGCTCGCTGTAAATATAACAGAACGCGAGTAACCCGGGTTCGATCCCCGCCGGCACCAATGAAATTGTTAATTGCAATTTTAAGTGCTGATTTACCACGTGCTCGGCGGTGAAGGAAAACATCGTGAGGAAACCTGCATGTCTGAGGAATAAGAAAAAAAAATATTTCGAAGACATGTGAAGTTCGTCAACACGCATTTGGGCAGCGCGGCGGACACTTCCTTGCCCTAAACCCTCTCAGAAATGAGGGAAGGCCTGAGCCCAGCAGTGGGACGTATATAGGCTGTAACTTTACTTTACTTTACTATGGGCTACAACATTTTTGACTACCGACCGATTGACCCATACGAATGTGTGCGTGCACACTAAAATCAGTTAAAATAATGCACTACCGCGCATTTTGATTATAAAAGAGAAAAAGGACAAAATTTTTGAGTTTTTTTTTAATTAGTTTTTCTTCAACTTTTGCCTACATTACTTATTCTGAACCTTCTTTGCAAATTTGGCCGGTGATTGCAGAAAAAAAACCTTGTAGGTATACAATTATAAAAGCATATGAAGTCATCAATTATTTAATGAACAGGTTTATTTTGTATCCGACAACTGAGTCGCATGTTGCTACGACATATGTTTATTAACGTAGCATATGCTAACTAGATGAAAATGATTGTGAAATAGGAAAAATTTGTGTAGGATTTTTCTACCATGTTGATATGTTATACCTGAAATGTAAGTCGTAGGTATATATTATTTAAAAAAAATGAATGTCAACAATATTACTCTATTTATTACAAATTAGTGGCTGGTTGAATGGGACTGAAACAGAAAGGTTTTCTCTTTAATTTAATTATTTGTATTAAAACTTTAAAAAAATGTTTTAATTTTTAATAAAAAGAATGATAACTTTTTCTTGTTCTGCTGCGAATACCCTCATTTCAAATTTTACCACGCAGAGAAACTCCGAGAATTATCCTCTTCCTGAGCGTCCTTAAGCTTCCTCACACGGCCAAGAGTGGAAAAGACCACGTTAGACGTGGTCCATATTAAATTACTGGTAAAACGCACTGGTTGTACATTTGTTTTTAACTATGGATATAAACTTGACTAGAAGATGTATTTTAATCTCCCGAACGCTGCCCAGCCGAGTGGGATCCGTCGTTTGATTTCGGATCTCGACAACAGCGTCACTAACCGGGTCCAATTGTGAATCTAAACCATCAAGGGATCCATTCAAACGCACATAAAAATTTTATCAAAACTGTTTAATTAAGATATTAATTAATTTGCAATCTTCCGCCAACTAAATACAATGATGTGTCTTACCTGGATTGAAGAGCACCTCCCGCCCTCCCTCAATTGCGTGCACTAATCCCGTCACCACTAATCCCAGCACCACTACTCCTAACACCACTACTCCCGGCACTACTACTCCCAACACCAATATTCCAGGAAAAACACACCATTGACGATAATACGACACGTGTTTCGCCTCTACACGAGGCATCCTCGAGTGATGTAGACTCTACGGCGGCTGACCGTTAAAAAGAATTTAAGGGAAATGCAATAGGTTATGTTTCAAATGTAACCTCAACTGAACTTTGCGTACCTCGTAAGCGCTCTCTCTCTCTTTCTCTCTCTCTCTCTCTCTTTCTCTACCCGGAGTGGTAAGTTTTGTGCAAATTTTCAAGACATACAGTCAAGTTTTCTCCAAAATCCTTTATGAAAAATGTGTTTAAAGATTTTATATAGGAAAATATTTTATTCCGAGTACTATTTGTTTTAGTGTACTATACTTTATGTACATTACTTCATATGCAAAAGTAGGTATTATTATAATTTGAACATTATGTACAATATCGATAGTTAATAAAAGACTTGTTACCTGGGTATAAATGAAACAGGCATGGCAACTGGAGTATCTACTCGTATATTAAATAATATTTAATAAGTTAACTATCTGACCCTGTAGACATTGCTCCATTGTTCTGCCTATTTTTTGTAAGCGGCGCGATGCGTTCCACTCCTAATTCACTCCAGACTGTTTACAGTGTTTTAAATTTATAAAATTTATTAATTACTCGACTACAGAGCCGCCTTTTGGGCTTGGAATACAGATTTCGAGATAATCTTTTTTGGCACCAAAACGTAACCTGTCCGATCCTAGTATTCTAGTATGCACTAACGTATTTAGGAAACAAATATACTGTGTGAGTATGACTTCAATCGATCAAATCGTTCAGTAGTTATACAATCACTAAGAGAACCAACAATATATATGAAGATATATTATATACACCAGCTCATTTTGTTACGTATTTAGTTTATTTCCATTAAAATAATTATCTTAGCAACCTAAATTCATAGAGCAAAATCGAAAAGTACTCGGCTTGTTTAAAGTTGCGGCATACATTTTTTTAACGGTGTCGTAATCGGTTAAATCTATCCTAATTTTCTCTATTAATATTTCAGTTAAGTACGTCAGACAGCATTTCAGGCAGCTAGATCAAAGATCGCGGCGTCTTTGATGTAGCTACGTATGACCCAACTTGTCGCGGCCGTAGCAGCTGTTTCTAAATTTATTCATGTTGATGTTTACTTGTAGGTGTAATTCACACGTTTGATATTTTATTTTTTATGTAATTGAAATAAATATTACATATTTAGCTAATATTTCGTAGTTAAATAAAGAAATTAACTAAATTCTATTTTTAAACAAGTAAATTACGTTTATCCCTGTTTATATTTCGAAGATTTTTAAAAGAGGACCTTTCTATCGTATCAGAATCTGTAAACATAATGCAACATTGCTTTCAATTGAATAAAACTAAAATCCATCTTCGCCGTTTCCATCACACTTCTAGTGATTGATTTTTTTCTGAATTTGAATAACTTTCTGAATTTGAATAACTTTTGTAATTTGAATTCCAACTTTAAGGAGACGAAAACAACTTTAAAATTATTTAATATGTATATTCTTATTCCTGGAATTTGTATAGCATTGCCATCATCAACGTACAGAATAAAATATAGGTACAAGCAACAAAAGGTAATACCCTAGCTACGAGCACTTAACCCTAAAGTGTTCGTAGGGTAATAGGTAGCAGAAATAGAAAAAAATATATATTGTTAAAATATTTCCTGAATAAAGAAATTATTATTATTATTATTATAGATATTTATATAGCAAAGACATCAATATTTCATAAAAAATAGTTGAAGACATAATACTAAACGGTCTATGAATCATCTGTACATCAGTACTTCTACGCCTAGTCGAGTCCCGATTTTGTATCCCACTCCCAGGAAATATTTGTGTATGGTCTCGAATTTTATTGTATTCTTTCTGACCTTTGGACACAGGTCAGTTAGGACGAGCGAGTGCCTCTACACTTGTAGCACTGTAATTCTCATTTGAGTGACTTTTATTATAATAACTTTATCACTATGTACGAAATTGACTTTATAAGTATTGATTTATATTTAAAATTTCTTTATATCAACAATCTAGTTATATAATACATAAATTAACGGTAGATAGAGACCAGTAGAGACTACGGACTTCAATATGCCACTATCCTGACACATCTCTCTCGCTTCTGTATAAAGTAATAAATAATACGAGGGTGGATTGAAAAGTACTCGGCCTAACACAGATCCATTCAATTCTAAAAATCAAATCTACCCACATTATTTAGTTCAGTTCAGACTAGTTCATTGTGTGAAGTTCGAAACGTGTGCGATAATTAGTTGTGATTTTATAAATTTATTAACAAAGTAATTGGACATAATTTCCGCGAATGGAGCAAATCGAGCAGCGTGCCGTCATTAAGTACCTCCATAAGAAGGGGCTATCATCAAAAGCCATCCATGATGACATGTTCAATACATTAGGCGATTGTGCTCTGTCATATTCATCCGTCAAAAAATGGATAGCAGAATTTAAGCGTGGTAGAGAGAGTGTGAAAGATGAACCCCGCTCTGGAAGGCCTTCGACGTCAACTACTGACGAAAATATTAAAAAAGTACTTGATTTAATAATGGGAGACCGCAGATTAAAAATTAGAGAGATAGCCGAGATTATAGGAATCTCTTATGAATGAACTCAAAACATCATTGTCAACGAGTTGGGTTTCCACAAGGTGTCTGCGAGGTGGGTTCCGCGACTGCTTTCAGTTGAACAAAAAAGGACGCGATTGACTATTTCACGCGACTGTTTGGAGTTATTTGAAGCCGATGCAGATGATTTTTTGAATCGTTTTGTTACTATGGACGAAACATGGGTTCATTACTGTACACCGGAAACAAAACAACAATCAAAACAGTGGAGAAGACCTGGTTCAGCACCCCCTAAAAAGGCTAAGTCGATTTTGTCGGCAAATAAGGTGATGGCTTCAGTATTCTGGGACTCGAAAGGTGTGATTATGATTGATTATCTTGAAAGGGGTCAGACTATAAATTCTGATTACTACTGCACCTTACTACGTCGTTTACGAGAGGAAATAAAAGAAAAACGTCGAGGAATGCTCAGAAGAAAAGTCCTGTTTCATCAAGATAACGCCCGTGTTCACACGTCAGTACAGTCAATGGCTGAAATTCACAACTGTGGCTTTGAACTGTTACCGCATCCGCCGTATTCACCTGATCTGGCACCATCAGACTTCTTTCTGTTCCCTAACCTAAAAAAGCACTTGGGAGGTCAAAGATTTTCGAAAAACGACGAGGTCAAAGCAGCTGTAGACGCATATTTTGACTCTAAGGAAGAATCATTTTTTTTCAACGGTCTAAATGCTTGGAAGGGGAGGTGGCAAAAGTGTATTGAACTTGATGGTGATTATGTAGAAAAATAAAAATATAACTGATTTAGTATGTGTTTATTTTCTTGGTTAGGCCGAGTACTTTTCAATCCACCCTCGTAATTACTCTATTTATATGCAAAGTATATTTATACACATGCATTTGTTATCTGATTTCATTTCCAATAAGTTTCTCACATATAAATGAATGAAAATGAGCTTTTAAATTGACTTAAGATGGCAAAGCGTCAGTTTAATCTTCGGACAGTCTCATCTTTTAAAAATTATAAAACGGTACGGTATAATACACAATTAAACCACACGCTTAATATGCTTTTGTTTTATTTAAATTTACTTTTGTACCATATATGATACTTTTGGTAGTTTAAATTGTATGCGGGAAATTCTATATTTAAAATTTGTTGATTCTGACAGGTCTCGCCCAAAGATTGTCTCATAGGATTTGCCATAGTTCTACGCTTAGCAGGCGGGTTGCCAACCGCCAAAAAAACCCCCATAAATTGTCTCATAGGTATTTGCTATAGTTGCCAGGCGGTAGGCGGATAGGTAGCCGCAGTTTATTTAACCGTTATTTGGAAGACGTCGCAGTTTCATCTCCTGACTTGTTAACCTTTGTCCTTACGTCGGAAATATGTCTCGTAGGTCTAGTGGTTGTAGTAGTGCGACTGCTAATTATGAGGTTCCTGGGTTCGAATCCCGGGTCGGGCCAAATAATCACTTATTTAGTTTTTCTGTCAAGAAATTCTCAGTAGCTGCCCGGAGTCAGGAAGTAGGCGGTGTCTCACCCCCGTGCCTTGGAAAGCACGTAAAGCCGTTGGTCCTGCGCCTGATCTCTCTCCCGGTCGTATCGGTTTAACGTCCCATCGAATTATGAGAGTGACTGAAAAGAGAGTGCACCTGTGCTTGCGCATACACTTGGGCGCTATAATCCTGTCCTGCGCCGATGGCTAGCCTCCGTTGAGGCAGGCCGCCGTGGCCGAAATTCGGTCTGGAGGACATTATTATTATTATTATTACGGGGTATTAGATATTCTAACACCACTACTAATGATTGTTAGTATACCTAATAAATTAAAACGTAGATACAGCTCATTGATAAATCTGAAGGCAGTATATCATATCATTACCTACAGTCACTTTACATTTCCGGTAAACTTTAAAATAATAATAGTGGGACTTACTGTCTCAAACATCGGGTGAAAAATTTTCTAACATTGCGAAGCAAAGACACTTTGTATGATTAGCGTTAGGTTTCAACTAGGCTAGACTAACGACCAGTTTCTACGTAAGTTAAAGAATCAGTAAAAGTACTTACTTTTATTGGGACAAATACAGATATCATATGAAATATGTTTCTTTATTCAAGTAAAAGTCAAAGTCAAAGGAGATGCATAAGTCATAACCATAGAATACTATAATACATTAGTATTTTATGGTCATAACTCATACACAACACTACAGTATAAATTACTAATATTATACTATATACTAATATTTCCACTACACGAACACTAGTACTCTAAACTTACAACGTGATTCTTAAAGGGATGACATGTCTCTAACTATTTACGTAGCGGCGTTTCTACGGACTCATATTGTCGCAACGATACGACACGACAGTTCAATTAGCTTCTGCGTTTGGGTTTTGTTGAACGGACGATCCGCGAAAAACAATGAACAGTTGTTGCTTATCAGTCATGACTTGTGGAAAATGGTGTGTTCTGCTGTGTGAATTATTAAATTAAGAATAAACGTAAATTGAAAAAAGAAAAGCTGCATTACTAGTAATAGCATTATTAAAACGCGTGACATAAATAAAAAGAAATCTTAGTGAAATATCTTCTAAATTTACTAACACTGAAATCGAAAAGTTCAAGAAGCTGATAAATAATATTTAAAAGTTGTATTGAACGAAAAGATTAATCGAGGAAAACGATGAAACTTAGAAACTTATTGCCATAGAATTTAACGTAACATCCACTTATCGCTGTATATCAAGCAATTAAAATGTAAATTGGAATAAATTAAAAAAGTGCAAGAAAAGGGCTTGGAAAGTTAACCGCATGCGTCGGCCGCGTTCACCAGGCGAATATCTTTTTGAATAGGTATTATTTTTTAGGTTGAAATGATACAAGATGTATGATAACTTTATCGATGAATTCGTACATTCATTAGACGAAGAACTTGATAACATATTTAATACTGTTTTTATTATTTTAATTATTTCTCCAAACATATTGGATGACCTTTTTTACCGTCTGGAAAAAATAGGATGTGAACGGAGTAGAAGCATATGGCACTGATATATTACAAAAAATAAAAACAAAAATCTTGAATTAAATAAATAAATAAATTATAATCTATCGAAATTCAAATAATTCAAATCATATCCACACTACTTTACAAACGGCAATAAAACAATAAATTTAGTAGCCATCTTTGACCTTGTCACTTCGTAGGGTCACAGGCTCAAGGGCAAAGGGCAAGGTAAAAAAATGTCAAACGCTTAATTCAGAATTTTTTTTTGTAAAATATCAGTGCCGTAGGCTTCTACTCCGTTCACATGTTACACCCTACTTTTTTCCATACGGTAAAAAAGGTCATCCAGTATATATGTATACAATAAAAGAAGATTCGTTGGTCTAGTGGTCATTAACGTGACTGCTGATAAAGTGGTCCCGGGTTCGAATCTCGGATTGAGACAAAATTAGTTATTGGGTTTTTCTATCAAGAAATTCTTCCTTGCAACCCGGAATCAGAAAATTGGTGGTGTTTCACCCTCGCACCTCCAAAACCACGTAAAACTGTTGCTTCTGCGCCTTATCTCTCTCAGGACGTGTCGAATTGCCGACGTATTGGATTAAGAGAGTGATGGAAAAGGGACTACACACGTACTTGCGTATACTACACGCTCGTGCATATAATCTTGTCTCGCGCAGATGACTAGCCTACGTTCAGACTGGACGCCGGGACCGAAATTCGGTCGTGGAGGGCATAATTCTATGAAAATATTTTTATTTAATTTCTTATGACTGCACAGATATACTTTTACATAATAACCGACAGACATTGATGTAGCATGTAATCTGTAATTCTGACAAAAGATGATTACTTTCACTTTTACAGCACCATATAAGCAGTAAAGGTAAGGGTAACAGTAAAAGCAAGAGTTAAAATTGTAAAGAAATTTATCTCTTACTTTCAATAAAGAAACGAGTTAGACTGACCTTGATTTCCAAAATTGGTCTCTTTAATGACTCCGACAGTAGAAGATGAAAGAAGAACTGCTTCCCCTTAGATAGCTGTAACAATGTTTGCCACCTTATCGCATTTTACTAGTCCTGTGTTGGCGTGAATATTGTTGCTATTTACGTGAACTAGTGGTCGTCTATAGGTCAAAATTCGGTAGTAATCCATGAAATTTTTCAGTTTGTATATAAATCCAACCGTTATAACTCAACAAATTAGTAAACTGAAGTGGCAATGGGCGGGTCCTACGAGTATATAGCTCGAAGAACCTCAGCCTCGTAGGTAGGCTAAATGTGAGGCGGACCATTGGATGGAGTGACGACCTAGTAAGACATGCGGGAAGTCGATGGATGCAGGTGGCTCAGGATCGTGTTTTATGGCATTCCTTGGGAGGGTTTAGAAGTGAACTTGTGAAGGGTTCTAATATAATGATGATAAAGCAAGTTATATTCCACTTTTAAACTGCACGTTACAACACCGATTACTCATACAAAAAATATAAAATAAACGCTTTTTTGCCTAGAAATACACTCCAATGACTATATTGTAAAAGTATAAAATAATCGTAAAAAGAAACCACACAACAAAAATTCATTTGCAACAATCTACTCTATGCAAATGCTTGAACATAGTCTATTATGTGTTTGACATTAGCAGTATGAACGTAAACAATGAATGTTATATTTTATTTATTTTTATGTATTATATATTATTTACAAATTTTAACTTTCTATATCCTTCTTAATATAAGCTTTAACTATGTCAAATCTCACAAACCTCCGTGCGCGAAATAGCAACCAACAAGTTGCACACGTCATAAGACATAATTAATAGTTATCCGGAGTCCGGAATTTTTATTACTTGACATGGTGTCTCTGTATGTGCAACGTGACAATCACGTCACGGTCCCGTCGCACGTTGTACGGAGAATTCATCAGCGTGATCTGGATGCCAATACCGTAGCATTCATCGGATTCCGATCACGTAGCCTACAACTTTAGCGGCGTTTACCCGACGTCCACGATTTTGCTGCCTGGCTTCAATAAATTGTATCAATATTGATGTTAGATTTATTGCTATATTGTGGTGAATATGGAAAATGATTTGTACTACATAATAATTCAGCATTAACCTTTATATTTATTATAATATAAAATCTTATTATACAACATTTATGTAATATTTACTCTAAATAAATGACAAATGCCAAAATTATCATATGAGCTTTACCCTTCACCGTATAGTGCCAAAAGTGCGGGTTGCATTTACTCCCATAATACTTTGATAGCAATCAGTGACAATTGAGGATACACTTCCTTTAGAAAATTTTCCTCGCGTGGATTCAACGGATCAATAGTTCCTTTTTTTATAGAAAAAGGGTGACAAACGAGCACACAGTCCACCTGATGGTAAGTGGATGCTGTGGCTCATAGACATCTACATTTATCCTCGAATAAGTATCAAAATGCTGATGCGTTGCTGCCCCCGAGGACTAAGACGGAATGCCTCGTTTTCAGTAAAGAAGGGTATCCAGTTCTCCACACTTACCATACGAAACACAGCAGCATTAAGCTAATATTTTACGCTGGTATTCTGTGAAAGCGTGGTCCTCCCCCAGTCGAGCCGACCCATACGTGTTACAACCATAATATAACTGCAGCATGGCTCTACCACTTATATACCTACCTACAATAATACCTACAGCAAAAGGTATAAATACATAGCAACTTTTTACATATTCATATTTGCGGTAATATCTTAGGACAATAAAGTATTATGTACTCTTGCGGTAAGAAGTCGCTAAATTATCAACACACATAGCATAATGTACTGTCTGTAAATCCATTATCCATATCAGCCAATAAAATTCCACTGTTGAACATAAGCCTCCCTTATAGATTGCCTCATGGGAGATGTTGCCATAGATGACATGTTTGGCAAGCGTTTTGGCAACTGCAGTTTTTATTATTTTGCTGCCGCCCATCTTGTGTTTCATTTTCCTTGTGTTGCCTCTTACAACGATAGTGGATTTATTACACCGCCACTACACTGTCTGTAAATATTTGTTTTTAATATAACTTTATGGTTTCCTCAGATTTGTATCCTTTCGTGCATTTTGCTGCAGTGCCCTACAGTAGAACTTGTTTACAAATGCGGTCTCCAAAAGCATTCAATTAAATTAAGTTAAAAGTTAAAGCAAAAGTAATCAGTAAATTTTAAAGTTTTATTTAAAAAAAGTAAAAGTCAATTTATAAAAAGAATAAAATTATTTCACATGCTGTGGTTGGTGCTAAGATATATGTTTTGATAATATTTGTTTAGGCGATTTGTTATGTATAAAGAATAAAAGCCCCATGGTAAGAATTAAAATATTTCTTTCTGTTTTTTTTTTAATTATTTAAGATTCTTTTCAAATTTCGATAATTGAGGCTTTATACGTGGTAAAGCGACCCTACAGCTATATTATGGTTGTAGCACGAATGGGTTGGCTCGATCTACGATGGACTACGCTCTACAGAATACCGAGAACACCGTAGAGAACTGGAGGCCCGTTTTACTGGAAACGAGGCATTCCATCTTAGGCCTAGAGGTGATTGATTTTTAATCGAGAATAAATGTAGACGTCTCTGGGCCACAGTATCCTCTTACCATCAAGTGAACTGTGTAGCCGTTTGTCACCCTTATTCTATAAAACAAGATATAAAGTAGTTAACAATAAATACTAAATTTGTTTAGGCGATTTGTTATGTAGGGAAATATACTTCATGTCGGTCACTTTAGGAGTCGTATGTATACTTAGTCAGGTCATAAGTTCTGTGAAAAACTTTTTATAAAATTAATGATACACTTTTTGATAATTGTATTGAAATTATATATGAAACTAGCATGCCAGGCAGACTTTGTTCTGCCCTTTTCGACGACCCTTTGTCATGTCGTAATAAAAATCCTTAAATTCGCAAAAAAATTATGGGTAACTCATGGGCAGAAAAACTATCCTATCTCTCAAGTTGGACCAAACTGCATACGGTGTACAAATTTGATTAAAATCCTTTAGGTAGTTTAGGAGTCCATCGCGGACAAACAACGTGACACGTAATTTATATATATTAAGATCAAAGGTAATTTTATTTAGAATACAATTTTATTTACATTATTCATAATGCCCTCCCTTATTTTGAATACATGCCCTTAATCGACGCGCTCAATCATCAATCACAGCACGCACCACACTCATATCTATTTCTGCCGCTGCTTTAGCCATAAATGCTCGGGGAGATTCCGAATTCTGACAAGGTTTAGCGCAGACTTTCTGCTCCAAATGTTGTCATATCTTATAATCCAGTGGGCTTAAATCTGGACTAGAAGAGGGACAGTCTTTATAACTAAGTATAAAGTACATGTATAATGTAGGCTGCAAATGTTCTCTGTTTTACATAGGTCTTCTTTTGTGGATAGTACCAGTTATTACTTATCTAACATAACATCTAACATTAACGCCAATATTATTACCTGCTTTATATTACAGTTAAAAATAAGTGCATGTGATAATTAATAGAACCAAGCGTAACATTAGCTAGAGCCGTGGTAGTTCAGATCAGTAAATTTCACAGTACGCTTGCAAACCCGGGTTTGATCCCCGCCGGTAACAATGAAATTTTAAGTGTTGTAATTGCAATTTTAAGTTTACCGCGTGCTCGGCAGTGCAGGAAAACATCGTGAGAAAACCTGCGTGTCTGAGAAATAAGAAAAAAAATATTTCGAATATACATGTGAAGTTCGCCAACACATATTGGGCCAGCACGGCGGACATTACTAATACACTACTAATTCTAACACCAGTACTCCCAACACTACACTACACTAAGAAAGACACTTAATCGTCAATAATACGACAAGTGACTCTAAACGAGGCATCATGAGAAGAAATAGACTCTGTGATTGCTAACCACTAATCATAATAAGCGGTTATTTTTTTTACGCGGATCTTAGCTCAATAATATATTCTATGTTATTTATTATTAACATCTTTAATAAGTTAATCACGTGCCCGAGTGTAAAATAATTAGGGCCACGACTTTTTCTGCCACCAGGGCGGCGTCACTTGACACACACAAAATGAGGTGTAATATTTGACAGATTTCATAGCAGGGAAAGTAATTTCTTTGAAAAATGTATACGTGGTAGAGCCATGCTGCAATTATATTAGTAGTATAGTTGTAGCACGAATGGGTCGGCTCGACCGGGGAGGACCACGCTCTCACAGAATACCGGCGTGAAATAGTAGCTTAACGCTGCGTGTTTCGTATGGTGAGTGTAGAGACCGGAGACCCTTTTTACTGGAAATGAGGTATTCCATCTTAGTCTTCACGGCTGACAATGCATCTGCATTTTGATTCGTAATCGAGGAAAGATGTAGATGTGTATGGGCCACAGCAACCACTTACCATCAGGTGGATTGTGTGCTCGTTTGTCACCCTATCATATAAAAAAGGTTAATGTATTTTTATGTACTATTAGTTATATTTTTATTAATTATATTAAAGTAAATTTAAAAAAAACCATAAATATTCATAAACGTAGAAAATTTTAGAAAAGAGTTAAAAATATGCAAAAAATTGATGAGAAATCCACTAAGGCATTTTTTTGTGTATTAATATAATATTCTAGAAACTGATAAAATTTTATTTAAGACTAACTTCTCAATTAAATGACATTTTGTAACAAAAAACTAAACTCAGTGTCAACTAGCGACATCTGGTGTGCTTTTTTTTTGCTTCATAAGCTTTAAAATTGGTATAACGCCTATACCGAGCAATGAAAAAAGAATTATATTTGAAACATTTTTTTTTAAAATAAGCAAATTTATTTTCTAACTTCACTGACACTTGTTTCAGAGCGAACAGCTCTGCTTGTGTTTTAGCTTAATTTCGACTGCGGCTTGACTGTTAATTGATCTGCCAATCGCTTTCTCTTATTTAGTTAATGTTCGCTTACGCATGCGAAATAAGCCAAAATCCGTTTGATAATATTAATGCACTAAACCTGAAATAAGTAAGTAGAGATTAAATTTTATAATTTTACAACATTTGTAGATACACAGCTAAGCGATAAATGACTTAGAGCCACGCTGCAGCTATATTATGGGTCAGCTCGACCGGGGAAAGACCACGTTCCCACAGAAAAAGCTGCTATTTTACACTGGGTAAAATATCAGCTTAATACTGCTGTGTTTCGTATGGTGAATGTAGAGATCCGGAGACCCTTTTTACTGGAAACGAGACATTCCATCTTAGTTCTCAGGGATGACAACGCATCTACGTTTTGATTCACAACATCACACAGACCCTAGAAAAACTTTTTTGATTGATGATATTAATCGCCTCTCTTAAAATTTATAATATATGGAATGTCAACCAAGTGTGGATGGTAACCTGCAGTACGTCTGGTACACCGATAAGTGAATGGAGATAGCGGTATGAGCTTATGAAGCTCATAGACACACTCTCCGAATTACAATCTGTAGAAGATCGACAAACGACCGTTACAGCCTATTAAAGTCTACTGCTGAACATCTCCCCCATAGATTTAATACGCTTAGGAAGTGGGTTGGCTACCGGAGTGCTTTATATTAAATCTTTATTAGAAAGACGCTGCGACCTATTTCCTGATTTGTTTCCCTCCGTCGCTACTTACGACACCCACGGGATGATATGGAATAGTGGATATTCTTACACCATACTGGACGGTCACGTACCACATCTTAATGAAAAGGAGAAAGAAAATGTTTTTTGCATAAACTTATAATCAATTTAAAACATACGTTTATGTGCTGGCCTTAATTAAAAACCTTATTCCGAAAAGACTTACAATGCCGTTGGAGTCTAACGTTCCAAAGACCTAACAATTAGAGAAAGCTCATACAAACTATTAATGGAGTAATCCCTTACTAACACAAATGTTGCATTCCCCTTCAACTTGAAAGTTGCGAAAGCAAACAAACTAATGCGTCGGGGACGTTCAAAGCGGGTGAAAATAGACTCATCTGAAATCCTTTCATGTCTGTCCGTCGTCCGTCCCACGTCCGCGACACCGTGAGACGTCGATGAGCATTTTGTGTAGTGTGACCATACAATGTTCTGCAATCAGGATGTCTTGACTCTATCTGTGTACCTTATATCTTAAAATAGGTAGCGTTCCTCGTGGCAGAGACACATAATTTGATATCGTAAATCAAAATAGCTGAAATAATATAAAAAAGTAAGCTCTCTTAATACTTTTAAAAGCGATTTAAGGCTGTGCGACATTTATTTTTCATCTTTATTTTTTTTAGAAGTTAAAAGCTACGGAGCGTTAGTACACGTTTCTGTTTTAAAGCGGCACTTAAAATATTTTCCTTAAATTAGTTCTAATTCTGAACTCCGAATTTCTTAAATATTTATTTAAATAAATTTAGTGTCTCCTGTGATTTCGCATAACAGTTGGCAGCATTAGCTTTCTGTTACTATATCACATTGAGTGAAACAGAGACTTCACCGACACCTTTGCGCAGTGACATTTAGGTGTGAAATGATATATTTTTGAACATGCGTGGATGCCTAGCGAAAAATAACTTCAAAGAAACCGGTTTAGATATAATGTAATAAGTTTCTTTCGTTTATTTTTCGAGAAATGCAGATCAAACGGTAATTGCGACTTTGTTATTTTTTCAGTATTTTGAACTACGAGTTATTTTAAAGAATAGTTAAAAAGGGTTTTCCAACTAATCTGGCTATTTCTGTCAAAACTTCTTTATGTGTTTTTAAAACTTATATTTATTAATAATGATTAGAATTTAATATAATCAATCCTCACATATGCATTGTAATGTATATATAACGTTGCTGAATTATCTACGCTATACCAAAACATCAGCTTCAATTTCGCTATTTTTATATAGTGTGGTCGATTTATATGTCTATTATATATCTATATGTGATGTCTATTATTATATATCTATATGTGAGGTGATATCTATATCTATATGTGATTTATATCTGTATGTGTGTTATAGATTTGTAAAGTGTTATGTACAAATCTATAATTAACAAAAAATAATATCTAAACTGTCGCAATTAGTAGGTATAGCAAAAATCATTTTGCAAAAATAATTAGGAATTTTATTCAAAACATACTGCTTTCTATTTCAAAGTTCACGAAAATCATTACAACAGTAATATTAATTTGACCTTTTTGAGTGTTATTTTAATAATCTATAAGTTTAATAATACTTTAGTAACACTAATAGCGTGCATTCACAATGTTGCCACAAACTACGTTGGATGTTTACATTACAAACGCGAGAATTATCGCTTTTTCATCGTTTCCCAGAACGTATTACTGAGATTCCCGCGTCAGGGGTATAGGTTAGGGGTTAGGGGAGGCAAAAAGGGGTAGCGTATCACTACGGCTCATTAATCACAACGCCTGTCAACGTCGCCGTGATGTCTTCAACGCTTTGCCTAAACTTTATTACTCCTCCGACAAGAGTTTAGTAAACATAGAGTCGTAAACGTCGGTGTTGTTTTAAATAAAGACTTTACGGACAGCAACTGTGGTGATTTATTCGATAAATTCGCTTATTTAGAGTGAACGGCGGGCGTTGAAAGAGTCACGGCAATAATTCAACTTCATTTTACGTTTTCGCTGAAATTGTTAGTGCAATGCGATATACTCGTAAATCATTGCTAATGTGCAGTTTGGAGTGTCGCTGTTGCGTATATTTTATCTGTTTAAAATTAAAAATTAAGAAATTTAAATATGAATATTTTAAATCTCGATTTGATAACGCAGTGGCTATACCGACGATTTACTGGGTTGTAGTACTTGTTTCCGGTCTAGGAGTTTTTTGGGTATGACACCCAAGAGTCAATACGGGGTAGTGGATATTCTTACACCGCCACTACACTATCAGGGGGAAACAAATAAGAAGATGGGTAGCAATGGGTGCGTTTGGCAGAAAAAAGCGCTAGCAAGCGCTTGTAATCAAAATGGCGATCGTAAGCGGTAAGCGCTGTCAAATCGTAAGTAGCTATTTTCCTCCAGGACACGATGTTAGTTTTAACCGGGGAATCTAACCTAATTTAAATATATGTTTGTAAAGTATTCATATTAAAAACTTACCAATCATGAGTTTTTAATAGCATGTATATGTTTATTCATGTCATTATATTACTTAAAACTAATACTGCACAAAACAACTTATAAACTCTACTTCAAAACAAACAAATTAAATAAGCAAAATGGCGGATTGTGTCGGCACTACTGAAGTAGCAATCGTGTCCTGGCCGAAAACTATTTTAGCGCTTATAAGCGCTTGCTAGCGCTTTTTTCTGCCAAACGCACCCAATGTCTTTCTTAAAACAATTGTTATTGTGGACTAGTTTAAACTAGTCCACAATAACAGTTGTGTTAATTCAACAATTCGTTAATTTAAATTAAGGAATTGTTGAATTAATTGTACAGTTTATTGGAATCAAATTATTATTATGTAGGGTTAACCGAGTGGTAAAATTCAAAAAGTTTTACAACCGACTTCAATATAAATTAAATGAGAGCATCATCAATGTAGTCGAAGTCAATTAATTATGCATTATTAAGGGTAACTCAAAATCTTGATCAAATTTATAGTGGATCACATGAGAAGCACCAGATTTCATATAAAAAAAAAGAATCATCAATATCGGTCTCCTAGAAAAAATTTCCGAGGTAACGCATATGAAAAAATATACAAAGGAATTAAGAATCTTTTGAAGTCGGTTAAAAATATGGTAATAATAAACCGCGGTTGCTAACCCGTCTGTTGAGCGTGGCAACTATGGCAAATATCCCGTTTTGAATAAAAAAATGGCGGAAGCCTATGTTCAGCAGAAGCTTTTGATCAACTGTAATGGAGGAACGAGTGAAAAAATAATATTATACCAAGATGAAGTGGTAGGTATGTAGACCATGCTAGAGCAGCACTGCACCTGCATCATGGGTGCAGCACGTATGTCTTCTCCGCGGTGAAGGATCACGCTCTTATAGAATACCAGCGTACAATAGTAGTATAGTTCTACTGTGTTTATTATGGCGAGTATAGAGAACCGGAGATCCTTTTTACGAATAATGAGGCATTCCATATTAGTACTCAGCGGTGACAACGTATCAAGGATAAGCGCCCGGCGTAATATAACAAAACGTGAGCAACCCACCCTCGAATTTCGCTGTCATCAACGAAGTTTTGATTGCTTTGTTTATAATGCTTTAAATTAAATCAAATAAAATAATACTTAAAAATAAATTTCTGCACTCTATTGGTTACTCGAGCTAATGTTAATCACAAAGAGTGGAGTAGACGAGTGTATGTAAAATGAAGCAGAAAGTTTCCCGACTAGACGACCCACAAAGAAAACATCAAAGAGGCGATGGAGGCGGCAATTTGATTCTGTCCTTTGATTACCAAGCGGACCCCTACCGCACTCGCTATTCTCGATCCGCCTATATATTGGAGTGACACTAGCGCAGGGCTATCAAACCTCCTAATTTACGACCGCCTTGGATTGAGAACATCATCAAACACTTGTTTACTTTTATTTTAATTGGTTTCTTTATTGCTTTTGTAGATAGTGCTTTAATAATCGTTACATCATTTAGTTTAACTAACATATAAAAGTCACTAAATTGTAAATGATAACGTGTTTTATGTGTTTATGGTTGTAGCACAAATAGGTCAACTAAACCAGGGAAGGATCACGCTCTTACAGAATCCCAGCGTGAAATAGCAGCTTAATGTTACTATGTTTTATATAGTGAGTATAGATCTGGAGACCCTTTTTAATGGAAACGATACATTCCATCTTAGTCCTCAGGGGTAACAACGCACTGGATTTTGATTATTTTTTGAGTATAAATGTAGATGTCTATAGGCTACGGCATTTACTTACCATCAGGTGGACTGTGTGCTCGTTTATCCTCGATTAAGAATCAAAATGCAGCTGCCTTGTCACCTCTGAGGACTAAGATGGAATGCCTCGATTCCAGTAAAACGGGTCTCTAGTTTTGTTAAACTCACCATACGAAACACGGCAGCATTAAGCTGTTGTAGAGGATAGATGTAGATGTCTATGGGCCACAGCAACCTCTTACCATCAGGTGGAATGTGTGCTCGTTTGTCACCCTATCCTTTAAAAATAAACGACAACCACGGGACGGTGTGTGGTAGCGAACTAGTGAATATTCTTACTTATTTCGTGTTATCACATTTTATTTCATTATTTCAAAAAGGAGAACAAAAAGACGTATTAGAAGATGAAGATGTTAAGAACACTGTAAAGTAGGTACTGCACTGTTATTTTTAAAAATATTTTTAAATGTATACTTGATAAAGTAAAATTACTTAAAGCAGGCCTTTTTATTTTTTGTTTCGGATTAATTGACAACTTGGTAAATTAGTGAGCTTATATTCTGAACGTTAGTAATAATAAGGGAGTCGTTTCTTTAGGTGAAAAGCCATTTATTACGACTTGGATAATCTTGTTTCATTAACTACTTGAAATAATGTAATTGCTTCAAGCATTTTATTCGAACACTCTTGAAGCAATGCCGTGGTTTATATTATTTATTTATTCAAGGTTAAGATTTAGATTTACTAACGATCTTCGGATCTATAGTTAAAAATCTTCTTAACAAAAAATACGACATGAAATGCAAATGGAAACAATTACATTTTAAATATGCTACAAATTCGTTTTTTACACACACTTTGATTCATTATTGTAGCCAGACGCTAAAATTTTATTTACATTATTCATGTAAACAAAATTTTAGCGTCTGGCTTCTATTAAATTCAGCTATTTAATCGGAAATATTGGAGATTTATTTTTAAAAAACCCAAAATTGATAAAATAATTGGTCTTTCATTAATTGAAGTCTAAATAACGCTATATTTATAGATCCTATTTAGGCAAAGCAGGATTTCATTTGATGATTTTAAGTAACAAAAAAATCATTAACAAAAAGCTATGTTGATTAGTTTTATTTACATCATGCAACATGCATTTTTCAGTTTTAATGAAAATTTATATAAAATTTTATGTATATTAGTTGACATTTTTAATCGTTCAAATTTATTCGATTGCCAATCTCTCTACCAAGAGTTACGATAATGCAATTCCTTTTTATGGTTGGAGTGGCCCGTGTCCAGACATGAACAGTTATATTCTGGTGAAGATGGCGAATAAACTAAAATTAGGTAGCTTTTTGAATGTGACATCCCTGCGTCTCCATCAGCGTCAAGCTACCGCAAGCTGTCGGTTTCCCCGTGGCAATAATTAAAGGCGGGCAGTTGCTGAACTATTTAGAGCATGCGCCAATGTGCTGTGTTTTATTGTGTCAACCGAGTGGCCCTTTGTGTTTTAATTAGCAACGAACGAGACTATTATAGCACTTTATTGGGCTTTTCGGTCTTTCCTAGTGGGGAAATAATGCCTTTAATGCGAGAATTATTGTGTGCGAATAACAGTCTGTTTGTACCATTGCAGACATTACAGATACTTGAACTGTTTTATTTTCTTGAGCAGTTTTTTAGAGAACTCGTTAGTTTTTTCTTAACTTTTTTTTTACTTCTTTAATACGGGTATAGTTGATCGCCTTGCTGTTCATTGTACTTATTATTTGTTCAAAAATGTGGTTCCTAAATTATAATCTTAGCAGAGGAATGTGCGTAATTTTGTATCGAAATAATCTTATCTCACTAATGCCATTTCTTATACTCTAAAACTCTCTTTGAAGTTTAATATTGAATATCAATCTTCAATATTAATTCTATGCCAATAGTATTGAAGATATTTTAAAAGAGAGTCCCGTTAGGTTTTTTGCTGATTCTTTCCAGGACAAAGGCTTTTTTTTCAAACCAGTGGTAAAAGCATATTATTATTATTCTTTATTTCAGAAATTTCTTTCCATAAAGTGGGTTAGTTATTACAAAAAGTACATAAAAGCTAGGGTTAGTAAATAAATAAAAATTAAAAAGTTACACATATTACCTACTCTATCTACCTTATATTAATCGGATCAGGTCTTGAGCCGACATGGACGCTGTTCAGACACAATACATATAGACAGCAATAGCGACTCCCTATCGCCTCCAGGAGGCTGTTGTAGCTATCCCTGACGCGGCGCCATGCGAAAGCAACCCGTTTGCGTATGTTAACTGGGAAACTGTCTATGCGAGCCTCAGCAAACATTGCCGACGCGCTGCAGTACCGAGGCAGCTCCATCGGCACTGAAGCCGTTACTATTAGGGTTGCATGCGTCTTCTGTGTATACTCAACCTATAGACTGCAGATGTAAAACGACTAACAATAGGCTCTGAAGAGAGTTTGTTTAACTTCTGTATTACACCCTGCAAATCTACGGGCGAGCATATTCGCTCTCATAGCTAGAGCCCTGCGTTCCCTCTCTATGTCAGTCTCTATGACATATTTTCAGTAACCCAGTGCCCCAGGTTTTCAGTGGTACGCTTTCAAGAGCGACAGTGGGAAAATTGTATCTCTTACTTTTTTAATTAAAAAATCCGATCTTACTTTTCTTAACATTGTATCGTAGGCCATAAGCCGCTGCATACTTCTCACAGATATTAAGTAATTTTCTTAGACCACTAATTGATGGGATCAGCAGTACCATATCGTCGGCGTAACTTTTGTTGTTATATACAATATTATTAATAGGGTAGCCGACTTCACTACCACCGAGTTCACCAATCAGACTGTTCATATAGACCCGATTCTGTTGATTGTTGTACCAATACTGAAACAGACCTATTAGTTCATTAGGAAAGTCAGTAGTTTCAGTAGCCAACTTCTTCTAAAGTACATCGTGTTTATTTCTTATTAAATGACTCTCAAGAAGAGTGACTCGTAATCGATATTGAATAAAATTGTTCTATTCTATTTTATTCTACTGAAGACAATATTTTTGCAAAAATATTAATTGTACGTTTTCATGTATGGCTCTGTGGTTGTTGTACTGACGACACTGTCGTCTAACACTGCATCTCTAACGAACTTTCGAACTTATTGCTTAAGAGGATTAAGAGTCGACTGTAGGAAAAGCTAAGAAAATCTAATAGCCTTCGGTAGTTGGCGCTATGATTATGATTTACTCAGACTAGCAACAGGAGTAGAGTTACTTTACTAGATATATATCTAAGTCTATGTTTTTTTTATAGAATAAGTACGAAAAACGGGCACACAATCCACCTGGTAAGTGGATGCTGTGGCCCATAGACATCTACATTTATCTTCAATTAAAAATTAAAATGCAGATGCGTTGCCAGCCCTGAGCCCTGAATGCCTCGTTTCCAGTAAAAAGGGTCTCCGTTTCTCGACACTCACCATACGAAACACAGCAGCATTAAGCTGCTATTTTACGCTGGTATTCTGTGAGAGCGTGGTCCTTCCTCGGTCGAGCCGACCCATTCGTGCTGCAACCACAATACAGCTGCAGCATGGCTCTACCACGTCTAAAATTGTGTTACGTGTCTTCATTAATGCCGCTAACGTGAGTCTTCTACAAATTTATATTCTTCAGACTTTGGATCGTAGATCATCATTAACTGTGTGCAGTAGCTATGCTTTATGTTCACTAAGGATATCATCATTCTTGATGGGGGTTTATTGACTTATTTTTCACGGTATAATAGCTATAATTTCTAGGTTGTAGGTCTCCCTTCTCTACCTAGAAGTCATCCTGGGTAGGTACCATCCTCTTGTCTATTTCTGCCGCTAACCAGGAAACAGCATTGCTTCCGGTTTGAAGGGTATAGAAAGCCAGTGTAAGTACAGGCTATGAGGCATTTCATCTTAGTCCTCATTGGTCGTCTTCCTGAAGTTGCCTGCAGGCGTCCATGAACAGCAGTAACGACTTACCATCAGGGGACTGTAAATACGTTTGTCACTTCAGTTATTTAAAAAAATGTAGTGTGTGACGTTTGACATTTCGATCGCCAATACATCTTCTTGAATACAACACATCTCTGCCCTTCTATAAAAAATCTATGGTAGAGTATTCTTATTTTTAAAGTATTGGGTAACAAACGAGCACACAGTCCACCTGATGGTATGTGGATGCTGTGGCCCACAGGATGGCTGTGGGCATTTATCTTCAATTAAGAGTCAAAATGCAAATGCGTTGTCACCCTTGAGGACTAAGATGGAATGCCTCGATACCTATAAAAAGAGTTTTCGGTTCCCTACACTCACCATACGAAACACACTATCATTAAGCTGCTAATTTACGCTGGTATTCTGTGAGAGCGTGGTCCTGTCCCGGTCGAGCCGACCCATTCGTGCTACAACTATAATATAGCTGCAGCGTAGCTCTACCACTTCTAAAATGTTCCCAGTACCTAGTCAATAATTTATAGGCAGGTCAACAAATGTATTTGTTAATAGTAGAACTTCAACTAGGAAGTTGTGGTAGCTTAGGGGCTCAGCGCTCGCTGTAAATTTCCGGGTTCGATTCCCGCCTGCGCCAATGAAATTGTTAATTGCAATTTTAAGTGCTAATTTACCACGTGCTCGGCATTAAAGAAAAACATTATGAGGAAACCTGCATGTCTGAGAAAAGAAACATTTCGAAGACAAGTGAGGTTTACCAACACACATTGGGATAGCGCGGCGGACACTTCCTTGCCTTAAAACTATCTCAGAAGTGAGAGGTTTTAAAAATTTGCTGTTATTTACAAGATATTCAATTAAAATCTGGATGCACGGCAGTGTCCCCGCCAAGTTAATCAACAAAAAAGCGGCACGGCCGTACCATCATTTTCTCGAAGCAACTCAGGCCATTATCGACCCCTTATAACTTCGTTGTTGAACTAGAAACCTGAGGTTTCAGTAACTAAGCAGGCGTTGTATAGACACGGTATATTTCAAGTTTCATTCAATTTTAACCAGTTGTTTAAGAACTAACTATAACTAGTCAAAGTTTCTTAATTTAGTCACTCACTGACTCACCGATCATCAAAACTCTACGGCACTACTAGCAGACATAGAAGCATTAAATTTTGAACACAATTAGTGTTTAGTTTACAAATGAAGGAAAAACTAATGTTTTTTAATTTCGGTCCAGTTTTTTAGATACATTAACTGCATAAATAACTTTGTAATCCCGTATAAATATATAGGATTACAAAGATACATTTGCAGTGAGTGAATGAATGAATCAGTGTACCCGTATATGTATCATATATCGGAATAATAGGTGTAGATAGGTACGCTGTTGGTACTCAAGAAGTAGAAGGTATTGGAAAGTAAAACAAGTAGGACTATCAACAAAAAGAAATAAGAAGCCATCAAAAACATAACTTGTAAAAAAACCAAGTCTCGCAACTCAGTTCTTCTACCGTAAAAAGTTGTGAGATCCATGTAATACCAAGTCGGTTAATTTATTCAGTCCCTACTTAAGGGTCCATTATTTTGTCTCATACTTCGTTTTTATTCCGCGAACAGTCGATAAGCACAATTGGGCTCGAACTACGTGCACGCATTTGGTTTTAGCAATCACCGAATGCTGATTGGCAATCAGTTATAATCGCTCTGTTAAAACGGACGCTTCTTAACCCCTTAACGGACATAACGTCATTAGAAGCATTTGTTTCTGACTCTACTTCTGACTCTGATCCACTATCTCCATGATCCCGACTTTTTTCAGCTCTCCTTCTCTGTCCTATTTATTTCTCGTCCACTTTCTTTACCCATCTCATATCCACTTCCCTGTCTCCTTGCAGTTTGAACTGTACCAGGATAGGCGCTACTAGGCAGTTCTGCATTCGACGTAGAAGGTTTAGGCGATAACGATGCCGGTAGGTATTCGAAATGTAGGGTGGTAATACGTGGAGTGACGACATGAAGTCGATAGATGCAAGTGGCTCAGGAGCACAGAATTGTGTTCTGAGACTTTTTTGTAACCTTGGCATTCTTTGAGAGAGTCGTTAGTTTAGCAGTGGACTATTAAAGAGCTGTAATATTACAAACACTCACAAATTGATGACTTTTCGATTAGAGAATTTATAAAATTTATGTTTATTACTTTTTGTTTTTGTAAATTTAACTGCTAAAATATGGAAGTTTAACCCTTCAGTATATATTCACGCTTGATGCAAAATGCATTAGAAATACTTTAGCGTAGTTCGCAGACCAGCTGTCTTCTGACCGTAAAGTTTTAAAATGGATCTCCTGGCGAAAGCGGATATTAAATTTCCCTTCTCGCTCTAAGTTCCACATTCATTTACTAAGTTCGTGTAATTATGCAATAATTTAATTAGATAGTAATGTTCTCTGTTCCTCATAAATAAATCTTTTTATAATAAGAAATGTAGTTTAGTGTGTGGCTAGATAATACATGTAATGGCTAGATGATAAATGTAGCTTTGTATGTGGTAGATATGTGGTAAAGTTTAAATCATCATCGTCAGTGGTGCATAGGATTGTATTAATAATTTTTATGATATGAAAGCATTTCCAGGAAGTGTTTAATCTATACGTTAAACATGTGTCCCATGAATTCGGTGCACGTTCCACACAGGACGTGTTGGCTGTCGACGCGTCAATGCCAGCAATGATGTCAACATCCCCCGATTGTCTCCATGCTAATATCACGGGAGACCACCTCTTATAACGCGGCGATACCGCGGAACACTTTTTATTCTGTCGCCATTGACAAATGGCCGCCGCGGATTGAATAATAAGATACTTTTTCGAATGCCGGAGACGCATATTATGCATAAAAATAAACTCACGCTTATTTCGGCTGTGGCATGCTCACTCCATATTCAAATATTAAATGCGACATTCTCTAATATATACCACTCGATTATTTTTAGTTTTAAAAAGCAAGTCTTTGTGTGTTTATAAAATGATTGCGGTTCACTAAGTTCTGTAAGATTAACTAAGAATTTACTTTAACATGTTATGTCGAAGAATAATATTGGTATAGATTTTTTAATATAGAATAAGGTTGACAACCGAGCATACAGTGCATCTAAGTGGATGCTGTGGCCCATATACATTTATCCTCGATTAAGAATCAAAACGCAGATGCGCTGTCATCCCTGGGGACAAAAACGGAATGCCTCGTTTCTAGCTTTCTAGTAAAAAGGGTCTCCAGTTCTCTACACTTACTATACGAAAAACAGCAGCATTTAGCTGCTATTTTACGCTGGTATTCTGTGAGAGCGTATTCCTAACCCGGTCCAGACGACCCATCCGTGCTACAGCTAATATAGCTGCAACATAACTCTACCACTATAAATATGAAATAAAATGAACTTTATTAATCATGCAGTGGCGTCAAATATTTTAGGCGCCTCGATGTATTACGAATGACGTAACATACTGATTGGTTTGAATTCATGATATATTGACAGCGGGCCGAGCGTCTGGTGAAACAAGCAATAAGACAGGAAAACACTTTAAGACAAACATTCGGCCGCTGAGCTAATGCTACAATATCGAGCCATTTTACGTGGTAGAACCATGTTGCAGATATGCTATTTAAAAATAGCTGTACCACGACTAGGTCGGTTCGACGAGTGTTCGAGGGTAGGACCTCGCCGGCCTACGCGCGTCTTATTCCCGCGTCTGGCGGACCGCTGGGCATGATACCGGGCTGAGTGGGAACAAATACATTATTTCGCAGATTTCTCGATAACATTGTATGAATATCTGTTAATAATCTATATATTTTGATTCTCCATTAAGTTCCCTAGAGATTAGTATCTAAATATTTTAAAGTTTTTTTTTTTACATTCGTGTTGTTATAATTGATGGCAATTAATTAAATACTGGTCAGTTAGTAAATAATAAAAATCTTATCCGCATTCACCCAAGTTTCAGCCAAGGAGTATATTGGTCGTTGTTGCTGTCGGTAACTTTCGTATTTTTCAAATATTTGATACGCCACAATGCTGTGTCATCTCTGTCGATTAACCCGTTATTTCTCCTTTGTTTGACATACGCGTACATTAGACGCTCATGCAGGCGTCAACCAATTCCATCAATCATGATTGATAAAAAACGGATGGTGACTGATAGGCGTACATTACGCGCTCATGCAGATGCCAATCACTGCATTACACGATAGGTTATTCGTCAATCACAACCGTGATTGTTGTAAAACTGACAGCCTGCATGAGCGTGTAAGGTACGCCTTAAACTTCAAATGTTTCAGTAATTTTTTCAACGATGTCAAACTCATGTTTGGTAAGAATTCGTCTACATTTATGACATGTAGCACCTTTTTTGCTGTACCCTCTTACCTATTTTTGTATATAGTTGGCTGCTGGTGTTCGTAGGTAGTGCAGTCGCAATAGCTTCTTACCATAAAATGTATGTTAGCTCATTTGTCATTATAATACAGTAAAAAATATATATTATGAACTTGTATAATATAAAATACAGAAATACTAGCTTTTTATGTTTTTTTTAATACTTAGACCCACGCTGCAGGTGTCATGACTTTAGGACGAATTATTCGGCCGGTGGAAAATACCACGTTTTACCAAAATAACAGCTTTGAATAGCAGCTTAGATAATGCTGTCTTATAGCAAGAATAAGGAACCGAATACCTTTCCATTCGTAATTAAGTAGGTGCTTCAACTTAGTACATAGTGGTGCATTTTGATTCTTAACCGATGGCTTTTCGTCAGTTGGACTGTGTGCTAATTTATCATCTTAACATGTAATAAAAATACGTAACAGTCAGTCACGAGAAAAAAGAGGTCACAATTTTTATGCATTCAAATCCAAATTTAATAACTTATTGGCTTACGATGTAATTTAGATACAGGAACAGTAACACAGCAGTCGGAAACGACCTCTAGATCACGTAGTTAATAGGATTGGATTTGTCATTTGCACATTTACTTGTAATAATATCGTCGTCATAAATAATTCGAACATTAATATTTTAGTGCTTGCAAACTTTCAGTAGGATGTAATGTTCTGTTTGATTTTCTAAACCGGCAATACTTAGTTTGAAATAGATCTGTCGTATTTCATTTATATGGAACGTCATACATATGAAACGGACCTTTTCAAAAGTACGTAGTTACGTTTTTCCAATTTTTACGGTTAGTTACTACGGAGGTAGTTTACGATTTTCCAAGTTTTCATTTTAAAATTCTGCAACAGCTCAATTTTAAAATTTGTAATTTAAAAGTACTATTTCTTCTTCTTCATTTGCCAATAAAAATTCATTGCTGAATAAGGCTCTACCGTTGTATGAAAGACTTGCCTCTATCGTCACCCAGACTAAACGGATTAAAGACTGCTTTTGACGCTGCTTTACGTCGCCGATGTGGGTATTTTACACCTGAAATAAACGAAATGGTTATACCGCCATCTATCGGAAGCCCCGAAATCTTTCTGACATTTCCCTTAGTTTACCGGACGAAATGTCGTAATTGATTATCTCAAGCTGACTCCATGCCGCAAAAGTGTTATTTATTACAATTAAAATATATTTAAGAATACTAAGTTCTTTTTTCCTAAGTCACAACGGCTGTTATAAATTTTAAATTAAATACTTTAATAAACACTTTTTTTATAGAATAACGGTGTCAAACGAGCACCCAGTCCACCTGATGGTAAGTGGATGCTGTAGCCCATAGACATCTACATTTATCCTCGATTAAGAATCAAAACGCAGATGCGTTGTCACCCCTTGGGATTAAGATGGAATGCCTCGTTTCCATTAAAAAAGGGTCTCCGGATCTCTACACTCAACATACCAAACACAGCAGTATTAAGCTGCTATTTTACGCTGCTAATCTGTAACAGCGTGGTATTTCCCCGGTCGAGCCGGTCCATTCGTGCTACAACCATAATATACAGTGGGTTGTTTTAGGGCAAGGAAGTGTCCGCCGCGCTGCCCCAATGCGTGTTGGCAAACTTCACATGTCTTCGAAATATTTTTTCTTATTTCTCTGACATGCAGGTTTCCTCACGATGTTTTCCTTCACCGCCGAGCACGTGGTAAATCAGCACTTAAAATTGCAATTAACAATTTCATTGGTGCCGGCGGGGATCGAACCCGGTTTGCTCGCGTACTGTGAAATTTACAGCTAGCGCTAACCATCTGAGCTACCACGGCTCTCATAAAAGTCGGCGGTCATAAAAGTAATAAGAAATATTATAAAGTAATTAAAAATAATTAAAATGAAATTAAATAAGTAAAAGATGTTATCGAATTTTACTGGTCAGTATTTTGTAACATTTCCTTTGGCTGCAATTAGTGCTTCTACGCGTCTGGGCATACTTTCAATGTATTTTTAGCACTTTCTTTCATTTTAGGATTGTGATGCCAAACCTCTATTAGCTTTTCAATCAGTCTTACCTTGGTGGTTATCATTTCTTTGGCAATTTCTGCTTTAGTGATCTCCCAAAGATTTTCTATGGGATTCATATCAGGAGAATTGCCAGGCCAAGGTAAGACTGGAATGTTGTTCTCTTCTAGAAACTTGGTGACACTTCTTGCTTTGTGGCAGGGTGCTGAGTCATGCATAAAGGTGAAGTTCTCACCATCAGGGAACCATTCCCTGAGTGTTGGCAACAATGGATTTTGTAACACTTCTTTATATTGGTGTTGTCTCATGGTCCCCTGGACAACGTAGAGCCATCCAATACCCTTGGCACTTATGACTAACCACACCATTATTTTGACAGGGTGTTTCACCCTCTCCACGATACAGTCGGGGTGATATTTTTCACCTGGGCGCCGTCTGACGAAGCTACTTTTTTCGGCCAAAATTTCAAAAGTTGATTCATCGGAGAAACACACCTGAAAAAATATAGTAATGTTGAATAATGTTATCGAATATAATAGCAAATAGGTAAAAATAACAGAAATAAGGTAAACTGACCTTATTCCAGTCCTCTATTGTCATTTGTCAATGTTCCCGAGCCCAAGCCAGTCGCTTTTTTTCATTGCTTCAGTCGAGCGAGGTTTTTTTACAGGACGATGGCCTGTTAATCCTTCTTCTGCCAACCTGCGCTGCACAGTTCTCTTGGAAACTGATATTCCAGATTCTTGGACTAACTGAGTTAACAGGCTAGCACTTTTTTCGGTTTTGTAGACAGCTATCCCTAATTTTTCTATCTGAACGTGGTGTTGTGACGTGCTTTTTCCCACTGTTGCCTTTTATCTTAGGCGACAGGGGCTGCTTTTTGTCCAAATTAATTTTTATTCTATTAACTATTGACTTGGAAACACCAGCAATATCTGCTATCTTCCTTTGGAAGTGAGTGGTGTGCTCGAGAAGGGTTTTAATTTCAGATTTTTTCCTAGGAGACAAATCATACCCCTTACCCATGCTGAAAGACGAAATAAATAAAAATTATCAAAATTATTAATACACGAATATAAAATTTACTTTGTTTGAAATCTTCAAATCCGTCTTTCACTCTATCGCGTCTTAAGCATAATGCGGCTCGCACGCTATTCAAAAATTTTTAAAATATAAAAGCAAACCCCATAAATCTCAAAACCTACTTATTATGTTAGCGAAAGAAGCAGGTCAGGCACTCTAACCACTTGAACTGTAGTCAAGTGCATCCAAAGTTCGAAAACAAGAAAAAATTGACTGTCCCTAATAATTTGGCAACCCACTGTAGCTGCAGCATGGCACTACCACGAATTAAGGTTAACTCTTTATATTCTTTTTTTTTTGTTGCCTTTACGCTAATGTATGTAAATGTATTATCAAAAACTTACTTTTATTGACGATTATTCTATTAAAATTTTTAAGACATCGCTACTTGCTTCTAACAGTACTGTAGATTCATTTAAACAGATTGCTTTCTACATGTGAACGGCATAATATATTTTTATTATCGTCTTACAATCATCTGGCTAGGGCAGCGAAGACACATGCTCTGTTGTTAGATTCTCACGCATTTCTGTCTAGAATACTGATAGTCCTTTATAAAGCTGTAATGTATATTAATGAAAGGTAACTTCCGTGTTGTATTAGTATTTATTTTACATTAAAATAAGTTGCAGTTTCAATAGAGATATTAAAATTAGTTACGCGTAAATTTCTTAACAATACATAATTATAAGACTACCTCGTTGGTCTAGTGGTTGCAGTGCGACTACTGATCATGAGTCCCGGTTCGAATCCCGGGTCGGGCCAAAAAATCAATTATTTAGTATTTCCGTCAAGAAATTCTCACTAGCCGCCCGGAGTCAGGAAGTTTACGGTGTCTCACCCCCGTGCCTCGGAAAGCACGTAAAGCCGTTGGTCCTGCGCCTGATCTCTCTCCGGTCGTGTCGGTTTACCGTCCCATCGGATTATGAGAGTGAGGGAATAGAGAGTGCACTTGTGCTTACGTATACACTTGGGCACTATAATCCTGTCCTGCGCCGTTTCAACGCAACTGCAGACTTCAACGTTCCGGGAAGTCTGCAGTTTGCGATCATATCCTAGACGGCCCCAACCATTACATCAGATTTGATAGAGCACAAATCCTCGCGAAAGAACACCGATTCCTACCAAGGATGATACGTGAGGCTATTGAAATTAAAAAACATCCTAATTTCAATAGAGAAGGAGAAGGAGATGCTTGGGATCCTTTAATCAATAAAATTAAAACTAAACCCAAGCATACCACTGCAAGACCTCAGAACATAGTTCATTTTGCATAGATCGGACCATAAACAATAATTAAAAAAGCTGAAGGTACTCCGGGTTTAACAATGACATCGGGACGTCAGTCATCTCAGTCCCCCGTGACCATGGTTGCCGGAAAGCGCCCGAAACGTCGGGAATTAAAAATAATAGTAAAATAAACGCGATAAAATCCGTAAATAATAGTCTTATTAAATCTATTTAGGTCGTTGATTTAGTTTATGGACGTCCAAAATCCACGAGAGCTTATACCTATACTGAAGGAACTTAATAAATTATTAAATAATGTAAACAATTTGATCATGTTTGGATTTAATGTCGCCTTTTATACACTTTATTTAAAATGTATAAGCGAAGTGAATTATTATAGTCTCGTGTCATAAAGTGATTTATGAGTTGTTGTTAAAGTAAAACGCATCTAACTTCGGTTTTAATCAAGACAAATGAATTTCAATAATAGGCAATCCGGCCGAAGAAAGATCAGGAGTCAGGACCAACAAGTTTACGTGCATCCCGAGACATTGGGGGTGAAACACCTGATTTTTTAGGCCTGACGCTAACCACTACTAGCTACTAGACCAACAAGTTCGAAACCGTAAGAAACCATAAATGACCGACTTTCACGTTGCATTTTCGTAGATTTACGGATTTTATTGGTAATAATAATATGTTGGTTATAGTGCTCTGCGATGTATTAATTTCGCAAAGTGACTGCAATAAACAATGTTCAGTGATGGTGTGGGCCGAATTAGACCTGTTTTAACGACATGTGATTTGTATACAATGATCATTGTTTCAAAATAAGGGTTACGTGGCACTTGTGTAGTACAATTAATATATTACGTTGACACATTTATCGTTTGTAGCTGGTGACGGTGTTTCCATCGCTCTATGACATTATTGATATAATTTTATAAAAATATTAAAAAATCATAGAGGTTTAATTTATTCTAAGATATTTTAGACTAAAGGTCAAAAGCGCCTCAATTTTGTGTCCAAGGTTTACTTCGTTCGCCTGATTAACTATTATTATAAATAAACTTTCTTTATCCGTCTTTAAATGCATTTGTTTTTTTCGTAGTTTTCGGTAAATTTGCAATTTTTAACCTGAATTTATTATGTGATCAGCGGCTAAGAAAATTATTTCCTTATTTCTCATTTCCATTTTTTCAATTCAATTTTTATTTCCTATTTACTTTATTTTGTTAAATTTTTAAGGATTCTATTCACAAAATTTTCACAATAATTTGCTGAAAAGTCTGCATACATTGTATACATCATATTCAAAACTAGAAGTAAGAAAAAAACGTCAGGTTACATTCGCAATATTATACAATATAGCTAGCTTTACTTTTTTGTTATTGGTGATGTCTTGTCGTAGCATAAATATTGCATCATTTATTATTCGTATAGATTTATTAAAGCTTTCCAATTTAATGGTAAGACTATAATACTAGATGTACCTATGTATATATCTGCATGTAAAAATCAGGCATTTAACGAGAACAGGTGTTACGTATTTTATCCCTAAGCAAGAACATAAAATAACGTATCCTATTGCAAGATGTTTCAGCTATGTTTACGAACATTGATCGATCGTGGAGCAGGACCAGCTTTTTTCTTTTACGATAAATATGAGAGCGAATAGGAGTGGGTACTCTAATGTTCTAACGTCTCTTGGTCCGGAAACTCATCGAAAGGTTAATCGACGAAGTGTTCTGATCGAACTTAATATTCACATGTGATCTTATTCTGTCATCGCCTTTGAGAGACAATGGAGAACCGTGTATGAATAGCAGGTTCGTCGATTCAATCTCGTAGCGTTGCATGTTTTAAACATGTTGATACTTAAATTACATGAATTGTAAACCATATAATTAACTAAGGCGTGGTTGACAAATTAAAGTTTTTATGTTCTGGTTTTATTTCTCTTCTTTTGATTTTCTCCTTTAAAATAATTTATTATACTTACGATTATACCAGTGTTTAATAGTAGAAAAATATTAACAATTTATGGAGTGTAATTTTTATTTCACTATTCAGATTGAAATGTGATATTCCAAATACTATTGAATTCTTGCATCAGTGGTACCGTAGAAAACGGACACTTCTAGTCAACTTAAAGAAGGCTTTCGGCACGTTATCGTTCTTAGGGGCTAAGATGGAAATGGAATATAAGAGAATAGATTTAGAGAATCTAAATCTTCTGCCCAAAAAGATTTATCAATCTCTTTCCCTTCTTTAAATTAAATATTAACTTGAAATTGAACCAGAAAGACGCTATTGTAAGTTTTAAAGATATAAGTTACAAAAACAAACAAAATACTTGCCTTAATAATGTGATAATGATAAGTGATAATAAAGAAAGTGCTCTCAACTCTTTGATATTGGGTCATATTTCGTAAGACGAAAGGAATTTTCATTATTATTTATTAACAAATAATCAGAATCTCTGTACAACGTTCAATTTATATTACAAAAATTATAATAATGTACTTAACTAAAATAATAATTAAAATTATAATATTTACGATTAAAATTAATTATATACAATATAAAAGAAGAAACTATAATATAGAAAATCTAAAACTAAACATTTAAATAGTCAAATAAACTGCTCCCCGCAGGGCAAAAACGCTGGCGCGAAGTGAAACTTCGGGGAAGAAAAAACCCTCACACCACAAACCCCCCCCCAGGAAGGCAACACACCGCCCCCGGGCCCCCCCCCAGACCAAAGTCATACCGTAGGGTCTCTTGTCATCGTCTATAAATATCCCGCAAGGCTCTAAAACCGAGGGGATATTTATGGAGACAAGAGCCCTTCGGACGACTTCGTTCGAAGAACCGTGACGGGAAAACCTACCTGCACTTTTCTTGCATGAAAGTCGGTGGAGCCCAAACAAACAAATGTTGACAAATTGCCACTCCTAGCCGGATTCCTACGGCGATGCGCAAGCTTTCTCCATCAAGCAATGTGCCGAGATTACTTGATGGTAGAGCATGTAACCAGTGGCTAGATTCCTTAGTTGAAACAGCTAGAAGGCGAGCCTGATCTTGTTGAATGTAGAAATTTTGAAATAAATTTTTCTGGACACTCCGTACCAACGTAATATCCCACTGTTTTTGTTGGTTAACTTCCAGTGGGACATTTTCGCCGGGACAGAGCGTTAGCCATGTTTGCCTTGCCTCTACAGCAAAGCACAGGTCTACTTTATTATTTAAAATTGTGTTACATAGATCATTGACACTATGCACGGAAGCAAGGAAAGCAGGCAATGCGACCAAATTTGATAGGTAAAGTGGCTTGATTCCAGTTGACAGTTTTTATTCTTGGAGAAATCTGATTGAAATTTTGAATTAAGGTATCTGTTAGAATTAGGTAAATTATTAGAAATAAATATTTCACATTTATTGGTATTTGATTCAAGACCAATGTTTTTAAAATTTTGAAAAATATGAGTAAGATCATTGAGGACGTCATATGCTTTACCTCCCAGTGTACCGTCGTCCAGATTCCAGACATTCAGCTTGGATTTTAAATTTGAAATAATAGGTTCAATTCCCAAACTGAAAAGAGCTGCACCTAATGGATCACCCTGCTGAACACCGACAGCAGACTCAATAATATGGTTTTGATTTCAAAACTGTTTTGATATAACAAGTTTGAATTTTGACTGTAACATTGCCAAACGTAATGATATATTTCGGGGGGTATTGTTAGCCACTTCTTTCAGCAGGGTTATCCTATCAATAGAGTTAAAAGCATTTCTAAGATCAACCTTCAGAACATCTGCATTGGAATTAGTTAAGAAAGTACGCACCGAATGTACCGCCGCCTCACAGTAACCTTTGGTGCCAAAGCCTAGTTGAGTAGGTTGAAATTTTGTCTTCAGGTTTGAGATTATGTGCCTGCAAGCTAATTTTGGAGTTAAGCGTCGAAATGTAGAACCAACAGCAATAGGACGGATACCGTTATCCTTTTTTTTTGAAGGCACACAATCTTGCCCCATATAAGTAGGGAATGAAATTGGGATTGACATTACCAGAAAGCATAAAATTACATAATTTTGTTATGTCATTAAGAAGTACCCTACCGGCATCAATGGCAGATACACTTACAAGATCTTTGAGATGCTGAGGCGTAATCCCGTCAATGCCGTCGGCAGAGCCATTCGAAAATGACAATATTGCGTCTAAAGTGTCTTTTTCAGAAATTTGTAAAGGTTGCATAGAAGTATTGGGAGGCAGCGGTAAATTCTGGGAAGGATTGGCCGAAGGATGTTTCTGACGAAGGCCTTCAAGAGTTTCGACATTACGAGGAGCGAGGATGTCATCTGAGAATTGAATACGGGATGCATTTTTTAAGTCGCCGTCCATTACTTTTGATTCAACTACTTTTTTTTAAATCAAATTTAGGATAAGGTCGAGAGAAATGAGTATTAATCGGGTAATCCAAATTTTGAAAAGAATTTTCTTTTAGTTGAGATGTAATTGATTTATTTATTGTTTAATTAAAATGAAAATGGGAATACGCGAATGTAAATAGTTTTTGCCAACTCTTTTCACAATTAGTTAGACAATTTTGAATAGTGAATGATGATAATGCTTTAGCAAGTTGCATCCAAGTCAAATCAAATTCCAATCAAATTCCTATACAAATTGTATAATTGTTCCGAAAAAAAGTGAAGAATTTGTGTCATTAGGTATATTACTAGAAAAGTCATGAATTTCTACGGTAGGCTGTGAAGCCGAAATACTTTTACTCGTCGGCATCGTTTAATGTGTATATTTAATCCCTTTTTACCTTTAAACAGCCTACCGTCAGTACAATTTTGACACCGTAGGAAATCCGGCTGTGAATGTATTGGAGCGATAATATTCATAGAAAAAGTAAAAAATTAAAAATGTAAAAATATATCTACAGCACTCAAAAGTCTATAATTTAGTATAAACCAAAATCTTAAAATTAAAAGAAAAACCTAGTTCTCGAGCTTTGTTTATCGCCTTGAAGCAATCTAATATTAATATTGTGTACGATGAATCACCAGGCGTTGCATCTTGAAGTGACCTACAACTATAACCGTTTACAGTTGATGGTTTGAAAGCTTCTTTTGGTGACAATCTCAATAAAACGCTCAAGCATCTCAATAAAAACGCGGCATTCGTTGTTTTCTTGGGATCAGTAGAAGTGTAGTGAGCATTGATTTTGTTATTTTGACGTTGTTCTATTTTCTCATTTAATATTCCCTTAAAGTTCTCCCTGGCATTATTGTTGCAAAATAAAATATATTCTTGGTGTATTCGGCCATTGATTTCGTGTCATCACTTTAGGCAAACGAACTTGTAAATATATTATCACATATTCATTAATATTGAAATATGTTATTTACACAAAACATTATTTTTCGGAATCTCAGGAATAAAATATAAATATATTTTAATTAAAATATTTGGTTAAAATATACGACAGTTGTCCGTAAGACTTAAAAAGATCGCTTTAATATATTATATCACTCTATTCTAAAGGATTGTAGAGCAGTGGCATGTGATAACCTTTTTTACACTACTTCTACAGATAACGCACTGAGATAACAATTGACGGCAATGAAATGCACGTTACTTAGTTTTAAAAACAAAAATGTGATCAATTTTCAATAAATATAAGCCGTCAACACTGTATAACCTTATACAGTAAATATTTTTGAACTTTCTTGTTAATTGAAAGATAAAGGAGTTTTTTATTTTAATGTTCCTAAAATCTTATTTTAAAATTCGATCTATGTAAGTAACTGTTTTATTCATTGAACTGGTGATTGACAGCCTATTTCTTTAACATATTTCTATGAAACTAACAAAACAAAAAACATGTGTTCCGAATTTTTATATTAAAATCAACGAGTGTTTCTGTAAATATAATTGTAGAGCATTTATAAAAATATTGTGGAGTAAAATGAGTAAGAGTTTCTTGATAAAATTATCACATTTACGGACGTTTCCGATGCAAAAAAAAGTTAAGGTACTTGTAACATGTCCAATAACACGTGACAAGTTTTGAGTTAATTATAGCATCTCTCATAATAAAACACACATTTAGCTGCGCGCGGAGTAATTAGAAACCCGAGAAGGGAGTTGAGATGTGTTTTTGTATCAATTAATTTCATTAGGCAATTCTAATGCGGTCCAATAAAGATCGCACAACATGTTTGTATGATTTGAACATCTATTTAGGTCTCTTGAAATTACGCTCATTGAATAAAACTATTATTTACTGATTTTATCGCGTTTAATTACTACTTTAATTTATTTTTATTATCCCATACCTTTAAACGGCGTTGCGTAAATCGGACCAAAAATTAATATTCAAAAACTGAAGGTAGACGGACTAACTATGACATTCGGACGTCAAACATCTCAGTCCCCTCCGTGACCATGGGTGTTGTAAAGCACCCGAAACGTCGGGATAATAAAAATAAATTAAAGTAGTAATTAAGCGCGATAAAATCCGTAAATAATAGTCTTATTAAATCTATTTAGGTCGTTGATTTAGTTTATGGACGTCCAAAATCCACGAGAGCTTATACCTATACTGAAGGAACTTAATAAATTATTAAATAATGTAAACAATTTGATCATGTTTAGATTTTATGTCGCCTTTTATACACTTTATTTAAAATGTATAAGCGAAGTGAATTATTATAGTCTCGTGTCATAAAGTGATTTATGAGTTGTTGTTAAAGTAAAACGCATCTAACTTCGGGCCACAGAGTAAATCTAGTTCGTGGTATGGGATATTCTTTGATGATTACGGATGCACATAATACATTGTTAGATGAAAGTATTTGGGAATTTTAAATATTATTTTATTTGTAGCTGAAAATATTTTCTTTTCAGATGTCGTTGGGCTCGACCATTCGCGAGGAGAGAATACAAAATATTTATAAGTTCTGCACCCCTGATTTAGTAAGTATATCAAATTGTTATTGTTTTAGTATAATTAGTGAACAAGTGGGAAAAATAAACATTTTGTACAACCGACTTCAGTATAAATAAAATGAGAACATCATCAATGTATTCGAAGTCAATTTAATACGCATTATTAAGGATAACTCAAAACTACTGGTAAGATCTTGATCAAATTTATATGTTGCCTCACGAGAAGCACCATTTTTCAAATAAAATAAGAACCATTAAAATCGAATTGAATATCTGCTTCTTTTTGAGGTTGGTTAAAAATATTACACAAAGTTAGAATTAGATCTTTTGTTTTAATTACTAAAAACTACACGTAATTATACTATGCATACGTGTATCAAGTTGGACGTAAAATGGTATTTAAATTTTATGATAAGAGTGACAAATGAGTTGGTGTCTCCACCTGACGATAAGCTGTTAGTAGACGTAAAAGGATTCAGACGCTTTGTCATCTTCAAATCGAAATATAGTAGTGGTGGCACTGCTGCAGAAATAAGCACTTACCTAGACAAATTCCTAAGTAAAAAAGCCTAATGTCAGTAGTATAATTGTATTTAATACTTTATACGTGATAGAGCCATGTTGCACCTATACAACACGTAACAAAAACCCTGTGGTTCCCGTTAACTGCGTTATCAGAAGCGTAAACAAATAATTTTTTATCAAGCGTAAACAAATAATTTTTTTCAGAAAACTCGACCATTTTTAAAAAAAAATTAAATAAAAAAAAAAGATATTTGCAAATTGTATGTGGTTTTATTTCCTCTAACTAACACGAGTATCGGTAATGCGGGGTCTTTGACAATCCTCTTACTCCTCGGCCAATGCAGAGATAATAAAACCACATACAATTTGAAAATTATTTGTTTTAATTAAAATAAAAAAATTAAATGTTTTAAAAAAAAAACTATTCCTATACGCTTGAATGTTGATTCTAATGACGCACTTAACGGGAACCACAGGGTTTTTGTTACTAGTTGTATAAGTAGTATAGTTGTATAAGTAGTATAGTTGTAGCACGAATGGGTTGGCTCGACCGGAGAAGGACCACGCTCTCACAGAATACCAGCGTAAAATAGTAGCTTAATGCTGCTGTGTTTCGTATGGTGAGTGTAGAGAAGCGGAGACCATTTTACTAGAAATGAAGCATTCCATCTTAGTCCTCATGGGTGACAGCTCATTTGCATTTTAAATCGTAATTGAGGATAGATGTAGATGCCTATGGGCCGTACCAACCACTTACCATCAGGTGGACGGTGTGCTCGTTTGCCTATAAAAAACATTTCAATACTCCCGGGGTTGACTGAGAAAGTCTGCCCTTTGTGACTCTTTTATTTAAGGTAATTTCTATAAAGCATTAATAAATAAATAGTAGTTTTAATGGTATCACCGAGGATCGAAATCGAACTCGAGTTGTTCTTTTTTTTAAATAAAACTGAAGTCACAAGCGAACTTTATTCCAACCGATGGTAACTGGAATTCCATGGACACCTGCAGCTGACTCCATACAAAGAAGGCTGCAGATGCTCCGTCACCCCTGAGCACTGAGATGGAATGCCTCACAGTCTGTATCATACTGGCTTTCTATATCCTTTAGACCGTAACACAGCAACGCAAAGACTATTTGATGGAGGCAATAAATAATAGGATGGTTCTTACCCAGACAGACTCATCGGCAGAGAAGGAGGTCCTACTTCATTTGATCTTTATCACTTAATCAACTAATCATCATCATCATCATAATCATCATCATCAGCAGCAGCAGCAGCATCATAATCATCACCCCACAGATTGCCTCATAGGAGGGGGAGGTGATTTTGCCGTAGTTGCCACGCTTGGCGGGCGGGTTGTCAACCGCAGTTTTTTTATTATTTTGAGTTGTGATCAGGAAGATGTTGCTGTCCATCACCTGTTTTAATTTCTCTCTGTCGCCTCTTACGACACCCACGGAACGATATGGGGTAGTGGATATTCTAACATCGTCACTACATATGTCAGCTAATAGTCCATTGATTGACATAGGCATCTCCAATTGCAGTCTATTGCTATATCTTCGTATATCGTTCTATATATAGCGCACAGTACTAGGAAACTTTGATAGCGTGATTCGAACTTTAGTGTGTTTCGCTTTTGTAAGTACGAGCACTATGCTCGAATTTGTTGACGAGTACGTTTACCTGGGACAAATAGTCCGACTAGGTAAGTCCAACTTCGACCGAGAGGTCAATCGACGGATTCAACTCGGCTGGGCAGCGTTCGGGAAATTACGACATATCTTCTCGTCAGGAGATATGTCGTAATTTCCCGAACATAGCATAGAACATAGCCATACAATTGTTTGCATTTTGTGAAAAAAAAAAAAAAAATATATATATATATATATATATATAAATATAATGTAATAATTGATGTAATCGTTCAATTATAAGCGTAAGGGTCAGCTCACACCGAGAAGTGACGCAACCCAATGCGGCTCGCACTTTTTAAGATAGTGATACAAAATATTACTTTATTTACTACACAAAAAGATACACATTTTATTGAGATAATTTAAAAATGCTCCGTGGCATCGCTCTACGCCCCGCTGCGATTCGAGATGCTCGCAGCGTAGCGCAACGCATCACGACGCAGCGTGCAATAGCGGTACGCTGCCACTTCATGATGCGCCTCGCGACGCTGAGATGCACCTCGCGGTGGCGCACAGAGCGGTGCGAAACCACTGGCTTCTTCAAACATCGTCGCGTCGCGTCGTATCTCGGTGTGAACTGACCCTAACGGAGCAAGGTTCAATAAAATTTTCGACGTTTTGAATCAGATAATTGCAGTGAATTTAGATAATTCTATCCCATTGGGGAGAGAACATGTAAGACGATACCTTACATTCATTTCATTGGGCTCGCATCCACAGTGAAACCGTCCTTTTTTCATTTGTCAATAAACCGCCTATCGGTATTGTATTGTAATTGGGGATGTCTTTACATCGGTCTTGAGTTACTTGTGGGGCGTATTATCGGGTTACCGTCGCGTAATGGCCTAGTACAAAATACGATTACCAGAATAAAGGTACTATCTGTCGCTTATTGTATTTTTACAGATCGAGTTCTGGATATGCATGAATCAAACAATTCAAGGTAAGTTAAACGAAACTGGAATTCTTGACGTTTATTGTCTAACTCATGCTTTAGACTTCTTCGCACTAATACTCTTGTTCTATATTACAGTACGGGCTTCTCCCATCATCATCATTGCAATTATGGTCCTTAACAAGTCCAATGCTGAACATAGGCCTCCCCCACAGAATGCCACAAAGGTCGATCCTGAGCCACCTGCATATATATTCAGGGCTTCTTCCGTAGTAGATTTGATTGTAGTCGCTACGTTTGGTCCAATGTTACGCGTAGGTATGTCAAAAATGTAAAAAAAGAAGTTAAGCGATTTTTAATAATAAATAAAAACCCCATAACGATAGGGTTTATTCACATTATTATACAAGCAATACAGCTATAGTTAAGGGGTATAGGCAATTGAACAATTACCATTAGGTGGACTATACGTTCGCATTTTCTAAAAACATATTTTTTCTTTTTAAGAAGTGGTATCGGGGTCAGGCTGGTGGGGCAAAACATGTTGCGCCTTGGCTCACAGCGGACAGTGCCGGCACGCCTGTGCCACGGCTAGTGACGCTCGAGCCCTCTCGCCAGTATGTCGTCGCTCTGATGAGATCGCCTTCTTTGACTGCGTGCAGCGGCAGCAGGAAGCGCAGTGGTGCTGCTGTGAGTATGCTTGTTTATAGGAAAATGCTTACACATGCCTGCCTCGCGGAGGCTTTGAGTTTGCCCCGTTTTGACGGCCAAGGAAACGCTTTCTCAATCATCCACGGCCTCACCAATGCTTGCTGCCGCGTTGGCACCCTTCCTCGGAAGAGTACAATTGCTTCCCTTACTTCCTGTTCAGGTATAGGGCGCACCGCAACAAGGCATTTTAGTGTTCCGGCGCATCTTGCTCTTTAAAAAAAAAGATAAAAACGATACCCCTACTGTATCGTAGAAGTAGTTTACATAAATATAATATATTCCGTAAGGACAAACATCTAGACCCCGAAAAATTATTTGTGTGCCGTGCCACTTGTTTCGTGTGGGATTCAACTTGTCTTTTGTAAAAAAATCACAAATTTTTAAACGCATTCTTCGTCTACTACAAAAGCATTACCTTTGAAGGAGCACATATTTATAATAAGATTTATAATAAATTGCCTTGTAATATAAAAAATGTAAGCTCATTTAGTAGTTTTAAGTTTCAGCTATTACCATACATAATTGAACATTTTTCACCACTAAATTGAGGCTATGAAGTTACTGACTGAGTGTTCGGCGACCATTAGAATAAGTATACTAAAATGTAATTATTATTTTCATGTAAGTGGCATTGTTTGTCTTTTTTGAAAATAAAATTTCTTTAAACTCATTCGAGCCCGCGGTCTTCAGCGTTGCAGCTCGTTGTCAAGCCCCTGCGCCACGAAGTCGTCAAAGTGCCTTTCCTTTATCTTATACAAATACTGTTGAATAATGTTCGAAAACAGTAACGTTTACAAATTAGTTGTATAAAGCACCAACTGCCTGCAGCGCAGACGGTGTCGCTGACCTGCCACGAGGTGTGCGAGAGCGTGGTGTGGCGAGTGGGATTGGGCCGTTTCGATTCCTCGCTCACAGACCACGCCGCCGAGGTCTGTGAGGGCTCGCCCGTCCTACTGCGATGTCTGTACGACCTTACTGCATCCACGGTGCACACCGATACTTCTAAATGTGAGTAACACATCCCGAATAGAACTCATATTATTTAAGAATAAAATCAAATAGTAAAATTTTAGTCGCAGCTACTTAAATGGTTTCTCTGATTTGTTTAATTTGGTGTTTAATTTTTTTCTTTATGCCTTTATTTTAATCAGGCATATTTGATAGAGACATTTTTTGAAGAAAACAAAATACTTGATGCATACATAAACTATTACTTATACCTTATATATTAGTAATATACTACATTATTGATTAATAATGCTAACAACTACATTTTAGCGCATTTCATCGATATAATAAATTTAAATTCTCACTGTAGATTTACCATGTTGCCAAGAGTCAGCAAGTTCGGAGTGCCGCAAGAACTGCGAGGAGGTTCTTCATCGCACGGGGGAGTCGCAGGAGATTGCAGACGCTTTGGCTTTGAACTGCGGGGCACCAGCGATACATGACGAACTGTGGCAGTGCTTTCTGAGAAAGGATGCACCTGTCAATACTAAGAACTTCGTCCCGTATGACGCTGCTAAGCTGCATTGCTGCGAAAAAGTAATTTCAACAACACATATTTTGTAACAAATTAGTAGTTAAAAAAAGAAATTTTGTGAACATAAATTTCGATTTTCAAGTGAAATGTTTTAGCAGACTTCAAAAAATTGACGAGTCTTACATTCGATTGTATGTTTTTTTTGTATATACGTTACACTTACACGATATCTTCGTCAATTTTCTTCTTCTCTAATTTTCGTCTTTTTTATAAAGGTTATTCAGGGAAAATAATTGTTTAAATGTAATTATTCAGACGACATTTGAGCTTATTATATTCCTTAGTCCACCCAAAAGGGTAAAAAAAACTTTTAGTAAAAAGTAAAGATCCACCTTATACGTAAAACATTTTTTGAGCGCCAACTTCAGTAGGTACTTGAAATTCATACTGAAGTTGGCGCTTTTTGTCCTTGCACCGACTTCAAAACGTGAAGTTATATTATAAAAAGAACAATTTTTAGTTGTTTAAAGTCTGCGTTTACTTTTTATCAATGGTTAATTTTAATTAATTTAAGTTTTATTTCATTATTATAATTAAAGTCGTTTGCTTTAAATAGGAATTATTTATCCAAATCTAAACATATTATTCATGCTCAATTCCTATAACATTCAAGAAACGTTTTGTTGGTCGCTAATATTCGTTTTTTTTTAAATGTAAGAGGTTCATGGTAAAGCAGTTCTTTTGGTAACAATAAATAAAATTAAAATGCCAATTGCCAAATCATTTGCCATTCGTAAGTTTTTGAACCGGTAAATATTTTGTTTTTGTTTGTCGGATGGTTTTTTCAAACACTTTTTCATTGGAAAAGAGTCGTAAAATAAAAACTAAACGATTAACTCGATCATTTGGCATTTTGACGTATTAAGAGGGTAGACGGTCTGCGCGGGAATTTAAAAATAGGTATTTGAAGAATCTATTGCCGTCCCTCACCTCTGGTCGCCACCCGAAGAGTGCGATAGAGACAACTGCAGCTCAAAACGATATTACCTACAAAAACCATGATCGATCGTCGTTTCGTATGCCCCTGTTTTCTCCTCGAAAACTAAGCCAATTAAATTATTTTTGGTATCAATATTTAAAGGAAGAATAGATCTATGCTTCTATTATTTGATTTTATCTTAAAAACTTTCAAATTTCTTTGGTAGTCGTCTGATTACGGAGGTAACAACGGGGCGTTTTTTTTAGGTTTTTGGAAAGTCATATTCATTTTTGTAATAATTTTTTGCAAAAAGTAAATGCCTTCAATAGAGCTAGGTTTTTATAAACATATACAATTACTCTAGAGGCATTATCCATTTATTTTTTTGAATTTCAGGCTGTCACAATTAACTGTAAAAGACTATGCTTTGAAACTTTTAACATTGGCTGGCCGACCAACGGACAGAAGTTCTACAGTGATTGTCTGGTAGATCCGCAGGAGATGATGTTGATTGAATGCATCGAAGAAGGTACATCTTATTTATATCGGAATGTGTATCTATATTTTAATATTAAGTACCGTTTTCGTTATGTGGTGTGCCGGAATCCATCATACCTTTTCATCACACGGTTATCGTAAGATGTGACATAGGGAAATGCTAGAAAGATGTTGTGTGCAAAAATTGGTTTATCATCTTTTATATAAGATGTAAATTACCCTGATTGGTGACGGGGAAGCAGCGTAAAAGGTATGAGATATCATTACGATTATGTAACTTTGGTTGAATCGTTGCCGGTGGGAATCACTTCGCAACTGCGCAGTTTTGTTCACAACATGTTTTTTCCATTACAATGATATTTGGTAGCCTCTCTAAGTAATGTGATAATATAAAATCATCTCATTCGCTATGATACATATACACAATGTAGTTTGACTTTTTTTATAGGAGAGGGGGAAACAAGCATACGGCTCACCTGATGGGCAGTGTACCTCCGCCCACGAACAACTGTAACATCATGGAAAATGCATAATATGCGTTGCCGGCCTTTTAAAAAAGAGTAGGCTCTTTTCTTGAAGGTCCCTAAATCGTATCGGTCCGGAAAAATCTCTGGTGATAGTCGATTCCACAAGGAAGTTGTGTAAGGAAGAAAACTTACTTTAAATCGCACGGTGGTGGACCGCCAGTCATCCAGATGGTATGGATGGTATTGCGAGTGACGTTTCGATATATTGGCTATATCTAGGAAATAAGTTACAAAATAAATAAATAAACAGGGAATAATAGAATATCTTTACCCCATATCGTCCCGTGGGCGTCGTAAAAAATGTCAGGGGTAATAAACCAGGAGATGAACAGAAGCAAATTACTATAACAACAAGAAAAAAAACTACGGTTGCCACACTGTCTGAGAAGGTGCCATGCCTGGCAACTTTGGCAAATAGCCCCCTTATGAGGCAACGTATGGGGAGTTCAGCAGAGGACGTAGATCAACTGTAATGAAATAGAAAAAATAAATAGTCTAAAGGACAGTGTATCGGTTGTCTGATTAGTGGACGCACCGTGCTCGCTGGGCTGCGCGGGTCTAACGTACTGTAGCCAGCTCAACAACCGGCCGACCACTTTGTTCCGCTCCTGTTCCGCGCAGGCAGACCTTAACGCGCATGTTGCAGTCGCAGAGAGGAAAGATAAAGGGTGAGTCAATTTTTTTTTAATAACCCTTTACTCAAATATTGGGCAGAACGCGCAAATACCACGAAGCCACTAACCAATTCTAAAACAGAAGACAGGTAGATAGAAACGCGTCGAGTCGTACAAACTAATAATGAGATGCAAATTTTTAAAGATAAACAAGAGACTATCGATCTATTATTGATGAGTTACTAATGAAAACGTTCAAATTTATATGAGATAGAAATTAACATACATGCCATTAGATTTGATTTGATAAAGTATAAAGCCCGCAAAAAAACAACAATTCCTACCAAGGATAATTGCAGAGGATAATTGAAGAGGCTATTTTTGGTTTGATCCTAACACCTGTCTGTAATCCTACAATTGATAAAATTAAATTTTAAAGGAATGATACTACTCCAAATATTCAATCAAAAGCTCCCTTTGATCCCCATAAAAATCCGATGCAGTCGCATGCAACCGCACCCACCCGCAGCAATTAAAACCATTAAAAGTTATATTTAGAGACTACTTTTCTATGAAGAAGTTTGGCATTATAAAATCTATACAAAATTTTCTATATAAAAGTCAGGTTTTAATTCATTACAAAAGACTATTGTATTTTGATAACATAAACAAAACATACCAAGCGAATGTCAGCAGCGTGAAAAACACAATTATTTCAATATATAGTACTTGAAATTATTTACATAAAAAGATAAATTATATTTACATAAAAACTTTCATTACAATTTTATAATAAAATACTATACTAAAACACTAGAAAAATCCAAAATTCACGCGAAAATGGATATAGTATAGTAGATTATAACCGTAGATTATAAATAATTATCCATAAGATAACTTGACTTTTTATTGTACTAGATTAAAGGATAGAAAATTTCATATTATGAATCATATAATGTCAAACTTCTTTATAGAAAAGTAGTCTTTAAATATAAGTTTTAATGGTTTAAAGAACTGTGGGTGTGCGCGGTCGAATTCGACTGCTTAAATTTTGACGGAATAGCACCGCGGTCGGATTCGACCGCTTGGGGGTTTGCTTGGGGTTAGCACTTAGCTGAAGGAAATCGAACACTTCAGTCCACTTGACCATGTTGTAAAACTTTCGTAATGTCAAATTTTTAAAAGAAGAAAATATAAATGCGATTAAATCAGTTAATTAACTTTACTTAAATAATTGTGCATAAAGGGGTCCGTGTAGTGGCGGTTGAGAATATCCACTACCCCATATCTTCCCGTGGATGTCGTAAGAGGCGACAGAGGGAGACAGGCAGGAGATGGGCAGCAGCATCTTCCTAATAACAACAATAATATAATAAAAAACTGCGGTTGACAACCCGCTCGCCAAGCGTGGCAACTATGGCAAATATCCCCCCATGAGTAACGACGCAAACAAACGGCCCCCAGTCCCCGGCGGCCCCACTATTCCTGGCTACGGTGGCGACCATGGTAACGCCGGGGTAGGGGGTGCTAAGAATCTTCAGTGGAGGTTCGGTTGCCACCTACGACGACTCGACCTGGCAACGTATAACGCACGCACCCTGAGGACAGACGAGAAGATACTGGAAATGGAAGAAGAGGTAGACAAGTTGCGCCGGCATATTATTGGATTATCCGAGGTCCGAAGAGAGGGGGAGGACACGGTAATCCTCGAGTCCGGCAACTTGTTCTATCACCGAGAGGGCGACCATCTGTCCCAAGGAGGTGTCGGATTTATCGTCCACAAGTCTCTCGTCAACAACGTTGTAAAGATTGTGAGTGTGTCGACGAGGGTCGCGTACCTGATACTCGGAATCACCAAACGATATTCGCTGAAGGTCTTACAGGTTTACGCACCAAACTCGGCACATCCCGATGAGGAGGTGGAGGAAATATATGAGGATATTTCTAGAGCCATGCATTCCTCCAAAACCCACTACACGGTGTTGATGGGAGACTTCAACGCAAAACTAGGCACAAGAAAAAGCGATGAGCTGAAGTTGGGGAAATTTGGAGTAGGGCAATGGAACCGTAGGGGCCAGCAGCTGGCCGACTTCATGGAGAAAGAGGGACTTTTTATGATGAATTCTTTCTTCCAGAAGCGGCCCCACAGGAAGTGGACCTGGTCGAGGCCCGATGAAAAAATATGAGATTGACTTCATTATGACGACCAGACGCCAACTGTTCGGTGAAAACTGGCAGCGATCACCGAATGGTTAGAGGCACACTGAATCTAAACGTTAAGTTGGAGAGGTCTCGTCTAATGAAGTCAACGCTCCGTCCCCCTCGTGCTCTAATCCAGAATACCGAAACCTTTCAGCTCGAGTTACGTAACCGCTTTCAGTGCCTAGAAGATTGCAATGCAGTGGACGATATGAATGACAACGTGATGGATGACGTGGAAACTGTCCATGCGGTCGGAGCTAAGTTCTGCAAGACCCGCCGCAAAAACTCTCCGATCACACTCTTAAAATCATGGCTGTTAGACGGGAGATGAGGCTGCAATCGTCAACAGATTTGACAGCATACAGTAACGGCAACTGAACAGACAGATCTCCAAATGCATGCGGCGAGACTTACGCAACTTTAATGCTGCTCGTATTGAAGAAGCGATTGAGCGGAACCAGGGCTCCAAAGTCTTTGGCAGAGATCTGTCTGCCAGAAAGAGCCAACTGTCAAAGCTGAAGACTGAGTGTGGCAGCATCGTTTCCGGGACACCTGAGATTCTGAGTGAGATTGAGAGGTTCTATGGGCAGCTGTACACAACATCGTTGGAGCCACACGCAAGTGTGAGTAACGATCCAAGAGCAATTCTTATCCGACACTATTCCGATGATATCCAGGACGTCAGTCTGAGCGAGATTACAAGGGCGAGTATTATTCCATTTACAGCGGAGCTTCTGAAAGCGGGTGGAAAACCGATACTTAAGTCCTTCAGAGGCTCTTTAATTCCGTCCTCAATGGTGGCACTACTCCGGAGACGTGGAGCAGAAGTGCGGTGGTCTTATTCTTCAAGAAAGGTGACAACGCCCTCTTGAAGAACTACAGACCGATATCCCTTTTGAGCCGCGTCTACTTGCTGTTCTCGAGAGTCATTACGAATCGTCTCGCACGAAGACTCGACGATTTCCAGCCTCCCGAACTAGCCGGTTTTCGAAAAGGCTTTAGTACCATAGACCACATACATACCCTTCGGCAAATTGTACAGAAGTACGAAGAGTACTATCTGCCACTTTGCCTGGCGTATGTGGACTATGAGAAAGCCTTTGACTCCGTCGAAATTTGGGCGGTGCTACAGTCTCTTCAGCGGTTCCAAGTTGACTGTCGGTATATCGAAGTGCTGAAGTTTTTGTACAGTAGGGCTACGATGGCTATCCGAATACAGAATTAGAGTACGAAACCTTTCCAACCGCAGAGAGGTGTAAGACAGGGTGACGTTATTTCCCCAAAACTCTTCACCGCTGCATTGGAAGACGTTTTCAAGCTACTGGACTGGAAAGGATACGGTATTAACATCAATGGCGAGTACATCACTCACCTTCGATTTACCGACGATAAGTATAGTCCTTATGGCAGAATCGCTGGAGGACTTAAGGACTATGCTCAATGACCTTAATAGTGCCTCCCAACGGATAGGTCTTAAGATGAACATGGACAAAACAAAGATTATGTTTAATGTCCATGTCACATCTGTGCCGGTAGTTGTTAGGAGCACTAAGCTCGAAGTTGTTGACGAGTACGTTTACCTGGGACGAATAATTCGACTAGGTAAGTCCAACTTCGACCGAGAGGTCAATCGACGGATTCAACTCAGCTGGGCAGCGTTCGTGAAATTACGACACATCTCGTCAGGTATACCTCAAAACCTGAAAACTAAGTTTAACTTTTAACAAGTTTAAATTAACAACCACTGCGTGTTACCAGTGATGACCTATGGAACCGAGACGTGGTCCTTCACTGCTGGCCGTATGAGAACGTTCAAAGTCGCTCAGCAAACTATGGAAAGAGCTATGTTCGGAGTTTCTCTGCGTGATAAACTTAGAAATGAGGATATCCGCAGTAGAACCAGAGTGACCGACATAGCCCAACAGATTAGTAAGCTGAAGTGGCAATGGGCCGGCCATATAGCTCGAAGAACCGACAACCGTTGGGGAAAAAAGGTTCTCGAGTGGCAGCCTCGTACCAGTAGGCGAAGTGTAGGGCGACCCCCCACTAGATGGAGTGACGACCTGATAAGACATGCAGGAAGTCGATGGATGCAGGTGGCTCAGGACCCTGCTTTGTGGCATACCTTGGGGGAGGCCTATGTTCAGCAGTGTACTTGTGAAGGGCTGTAATGATGATGATGATGAAAGTGGTATAAATAAAAAATAAAAAGGATTGAAATCATTTTTAAGATAAATTATACGTTACATTATTGTCATTATTTTCAGGTCTGTATTCATCTCAGGCATGAACCTGCCTCTGAAAAATTCTTCTCAGTGCCCTACAGACCTTTGGAAGAGCGTTGCGTGTACACTTCATGTCAAACCTTGTAGCAATAAGGTAAGAAGCTTAAAGGTTTCTGCATTATATTGTTTGCTTGTAGCAATGGAAGCACTTGAAGGTCTTGATATGAATTAGCTCATTTTCACTGAAAGTTCCCCACTCCCACCCCACTCTCGCTCGAGTACGTTTGTTAGCATTCGCTTACTATCGAATAATTTTAGTGGAAATATGCATAATGCTATAGACTAATATTGTAACATTAAATTATATGGAGTGTAAGGGGGGTACACTTTTGACTCTATTCTACATCACTTGTCTGGTTATAACAACTGACACGAGAGAGTTATATCGTCACCTATCTAGTAAATTATTACTGCTAGTCTCCATTGTTACTTTTTCGACGGCTACGCATACTAATTTGCATTGGAACACTACACTCTCACACTAGTATATTGGCGGTATAATACTGACGGTTTGGCATTTTCGAATGGGTACCGCCACTTATCGATCGTCAGAGACTCATTAATTGGCAGGTTGCATGGCATGTATGTAAGTTTGACATTAGGGGAATAAGTTGTCCATAATTTCCGTCAGTACCGTAGTCAGTTCCGACAGTACGTAAGCAACTTGGCTCCATTTACCGGCACATTCGAAATTGTTGACTGAAATTTATACTGCTTTTAATTTTTACCACGCGCCCGACAACGAAGGATAACATCGTAAGGAAACCTGCATGTCTCATAAAATATTTCGAGGACATTTGTGTGAAATGCACCAACATGGCGGTCTAAGCGTGGTCTAACGAACCGGTAACCTAGAAATGAGGGGTGGTATGTAGCCAGCAGTGGGATGTATGCTGTAAGTTTTCCTCATCTTCTTGCTGAGTTACGACCACACTGGCTACTTTCGATAAAATGTATTAAACAAACACGTCGTTATCACCTACCATGCCGGCATGCATAATTAAAGTATTTGAACTTTAAGTGCAAATACAACACGTGCCACGTAGACCACGCGCTCACAGAATACCAGCGTAAAATAGCAGCTTAAAGCTGCTGTATTTCGTATGGTGAGTGTTTTTTACTGGAAACTGGCATTCCATCTCAGTCCTCAGGGCTGGCAACGCATCTGCATTTTGGTTCTTAATTGAAGATAAATGTAGATGCTAGGCCAAGATCCACTACCATCGGTGGACTTTTTTATCATTCTAAAGACTATAGTCCTTCTAGAGGAAAAGAATTCGTTTATAAAGGTATTCAAATTCATCAGAAGGGGTTCTCTCCCACTCAATATCAAGAAGCTCATCCAATGTTTATTTTTTATTTTATAATCCATAAAACACTATTATAATTAGTTGATTTAGTAGTAACTTTTACTTTAAAGAACGCAATGGACAAATTTGCATGTGTTTAACCTATATACATAAAAAAAAGTTTGCGATCAGTTTGAAAAGTCGAAATCTTGTTTCTTACGGTAGACTATATTATAATGTCTTGTTCTTTATAGATTCTTCACTTAAAGATTTAGAATTAGAATATAAAACAATAAAGCATCACAACGCATCGCAACATAAAGTCTATGGGCCGCAGTGTGGCGGCGCTGTCGTCGCGCCACAATCGAAATACACCGAGCCTAAATCATAAACAGTATATATAGAACATCTCCGAACTATCACACGAAGTGTCGGCCGCTCCCCGGGCAGAACTGCTTGCCCGGCGGGAGATCTCCCCTCTTTCCTTCCACGGCCACAGTGGTGACCTCGACGTGATCTGAAAACGCAACCAAACAACCTTCGGAAACTTCAAGCTTCATCATCGTCATAGAATACCCCAACCATTCGCTCCCGAGCAGATATCATCTGCAGTCTTCATATCCTGCAAGCCATCTAGCTTCACAAGGTTCATCGCAGCACTGGAATAATAATGCTTCCTGTTCCTTCAAGCTACTCTCTGCGCTATACTGTGTTCGGCACGGCTCTGAGCCTTACTGCTCGCCTCTGCTTCACGGCACTCTCCCAGATTACTTGTCTTCTTCTCGACTCACCGCAGACTACAAGGCAATCTCCTGGCACTTGCACATTCTTCGACAACTCGACTGCAATATCGACCTCCGGTCTGAGCAGGGGGGTGATGTGGCGGTGCTGTCGTCGCGCCACAAGCGAAATACACCGAAGCCTAAATCACGCTATCAACATTCCGAATCATAAACAGTATATATAGAACATCTCCGAACTATCACACGGAGTATTGGCCACTCCCCGGGTAGAACACCTTGCCCGGCGGGAGATCTCCCCTTTTCCTACCACGGCCACACGCAGCAACCACTTACCTTCAGGTGGACTGTGTGCTCGTTTGTCATCCCATCCTATATAAAAAAAGCAAATTCAATTCTTTTTCCATATAAAAAGAAATTCAATTCAAGCTTACGAGGAAAGTTGTGATTTTTGCCAAAAGGATTATCAGAAGTTTTACGAGCAAGAATTGTAACTTTGAGGGAAGAAGGATATTCCACGAGAGAAATAGCACGCAGAGCTGCTGTATCACAATCCTGAGTCGTGGCCACGTTGCAGAGCTACCACGGCATGGATAATTCAGCTGACTGACCACGCAGTGGTCGCCCAACTGTACTGACTGTTGCTCAGAATCGATATATAAGGTTGCTGGCAGCCCGTGACCCAACAATCAAAGTCACTACATACAATAAAAGTAGAAGTGTGGGCTGCCTCTGGACTTGAATTGCTTACACCAGGCTAAACTACGAGCACGCAGGTCTTGGCGAGCACCCCCGAATACACGGCAAAGTCAGCGGCAGAGATTGCAGTGGGCCAGGCTTCGACAAAATGAAGAAGATGAAGAGGAGACTCCTCCTCCCATAGGGCAGATTTTCCTTTAACCACCATTCCCTGCAAGAGAAATAGTGATCAGCGTACTAGACGTCTCGCACCTTTGACGTTGCTTCTGGTCGCTGGTAATGTAAATTACGACTGTCGGAAAATAGATGCCGCCATTTATCGGAAGCCAAGTGATCGTTCTGGCATTTTCTATAATCATCTCTTAAACTCATGGCCTTAAATGGGATGATGGATTTTTTTACAAATACTCTGTGCTGCTTCGTTGGTGTAGTGATCATAAGTTCCAATGCAGGTCATGTGGTCGCGGTTTGGTATCCGGTTTAGTAATCGAGTCCAAAGTTCATGCGTGCGTGCGTCAGTGCACGGGTGCGTGTGTGCGGGCGTGTGCGTGTATATCCTACCTAAGTAAATTTTTACTCATTGGGTCCTACCAGCGATGTAATCTCTGAAAATACTAAGGAGTAAACCACGAATACCGATACTAACGTTTTAATTTAGAAATCAGTGTGGGGATAAAACTGTACCGAACGCTTTAGGGCTCTTGTACACACTTAGAAATTTCACCGTGTCTGCGGCAGATAAGATCAATTCATCATGTATACGACAAGTATTTTGTCGAATCTAGCCCTTAATTTGGCACTGTATGTACCGTCATACATGAACTTACAATTTACAAAATTACATCTTCCGTGTGGAAAATTAACATTCTTATGTTGTAACACTAACTGTTATTTGGTGGAAAAAATAAACATACATGTAGCAACATTTATTTTGACATAACTTGAAAAAAATGGCTACCCGGCGGACGTCAACTGCGTTGTCCAAGGTATTTATTCTATTATTATGAATATTACTTAGTTTAGGACAGGTGTAATGACTAAAATGTATGCTTTATTGTGTAATGGAATAAGTGTGATAATAATTGTGATGTTGCTATTGCATTGAATGGTTCTATTTTGATCACTAACATGATGTATGACGTGACATACACTGCCAAGTTTGTAACGAAACACCCGCCATTTTGTTTGTATGTCACGGCATACATTGCCAATTTGAGGATGCTTTTTTTATTTACTTGGTTTTATAGCACGCTTTATTTTCTTTGTCGGCAGCAAAAATTTCTAACTCGTGGTGGTAGAATTTTAGCGCTTGTGCCTGCTGAGCATGCACCCTCTGACGGTAGCGAAAGTTCTGACGATGAATTACGTGTGTGCAGCCCGCTTTCCGCGACATCTTCCTCTGCACCCTCTATAGATATCTCAATGGAAAGGCTCAATATTTTAGATGATGATGACCCCTCCGACCAGAATGTTCGACTCACACCAATTATTCGAAGCGTATATTCAAGCCCGTCCCTAGAACCAAATTGTAAAAAAGTGCCAATCCTGAGTGACATTCCGTCACTCCCAGCAACTCCCGCTACTCCTGCAACCCCAGCAACCCCTGCACTTCCTGAACCCCCCGCACCGCCTGAATCAACAGCAAGTGGCTCCATAACTGGCTTAGTTGCAGCTCGCATAAGGGCTTCTTCCAAGTCGCGTCCCAGAAATACCAGATCGCAACGGCCCACTGTTTCTGCTGTTAGACGACCTATTCAATCACCAAGTTCACTCTGAACTATCAGTGGAAAAAAACGATTTTTCGACACAAGGCAACTGTAGAAGAAGACTCAAATCACACCGAAATATTAAACGAAACTTCACTCGGTTATTTCTATAAATTCTTTTCCCCTGACGTTTTAGTAGATATCGTAGAGCAAACAAACTCATACGCAGTATTCAAAACTGGGCGCTCTCTTGGCTTGACCGAAGATGAATTGCGAGATTTTTTAGCAATTCATATTATCATGGGTGTTATTAGTATGCCCTCGTACACCGATTACTGGAGTTTGCGGTACAGATACGATCCCATAGCCGATTTGATGTCTCTAAAACGGTATCAACAAATCCGTCGTCATTTACATTTTGTTGATAACAATATACAAGACTCCGACATATATTATAAAGTTAGGCCTTTATAACAAAAAAATTCGAGAAAATTGCTTAGCTCAAGATAATGAAAAGAAATACAGCATTGACGAAATGATGATTCCCTATAAAGGGACCAAAGCGGGTAAGCGACGTAAATACATGAAGGATAAACCCAACAAGTGGGGCTGCAAAAACTATGTTCGTGCTGGAGTGTCGGGCATGATTTATGATTTTCTTTTGTATGGTGGCGAGGAACATTTAGATTTAATACTTTTACAGATAAGGAAGTTTCCATTGGATTTGGGGCTCAGGTTGTCATTGCTTTGTGTAAAAGTATAAAAAATAAACCGGCTTTTGTTTTCTGCGACAATTTCTTTACTTGCCCGGAGCTACTTTATATAGTTAGAGAAGAATATGGAATATTTGGATTGGGAACAACCAGGAGCAACAGGTTGAGAGGAGCTGAAGCAGTTCTGCCCTCATAAAAAGATATGAAAAAGTGGTCTGCGATAAAAAGCGATTAGCAATAGTACGGTGGAACGATAACAAAGCCGTAACATTGATAAGTTCTTACGTAGGTGCAGAGCCAGTAGAAAAAATTAAAAGATACTGCAAGGACTCTAAAAACAAAGTGGATGTAGATTGCCCTCAAATTGTCAAAGACTATAATAAACATATGGAGGGAGTCGATTTAGCCGATATGCTCATTTCTCTTTACAAAACCCCATTCAAGACCCGGCGTTGGTAAATCGGCATATTTGCGCAAATTCTCGACATATGTATCAATAATGCGTGGCTTCTATACCGACAAGATTGCTCAAAATCGCAAAAACAATGGAAGCCTCTCAAGGATTTTCGATTTGAGATTTCTGAGGGGTTGACAAAGTTCGGACGCACCCGTACCGATAAACACACAAAGCGTGTACCACAAGTCAACCCGGTAGAATCGTCACGCTATGACAGTGTTGGCTATTTTATGACAATGACCAGCCAAGGTCGTTGTAGGCTATGTTCAAAGCTAACGTCAGTGTTATGTATAAAATGCCAAGTCCGTCTGTGCTTTGTAACCGGAAAAAGTTCTAGGAATTGTCAATTAGACTACCATGTGCGGGTTTAGTAAAGTTGGCCATTTCTAGGCGTTGTCACCTTGTTTTTTTTTTTGCATTCTAGAAGAGGCCTTTGCCCAGCAGTGAGACAGTAACATTCTGGTGTAATGATTTATTATATTTACGCGAACACTACACATTGAAATAATACTATTTTTTACAGAATTTATCGCGTATATTTAACTTTTTAAATACCCGACGTTTCGAGAGCTTTACAGCACCCATGGTCACGGGAAGGACTGAGATGTTCAACGTCCAGATATCATAGTTAACCGCGGTTACCATAGATTAAAATTTAACTTTTGTTCAGATCTACACAGTATGAACTTATGGTATCTTGAAGTCTTGCAGTTGTATGCTTGGGTTGGGATTTAATTTTATTTATTATAGGATCCTAAGCAGATGGTAGCACCCAGCCATCTTCTCTATTGAAATTAGGATGTTTTTTGATTTCAATAGCCTCGCGAATCATCCTTGGAAGGAATCGGTGTTCTTTAGCGAGGATTTGTATCTATCAAATCTGATGTAGTGACGGGGGCGATCCTGTACGTGTTCACAGACTGCAGACTTCCCGGAGCGTTGATTCTTCACATCAACTATATGTTCTTTAACGCGGGTTTTAATTGATCTTTTAGTTTGTCCTATGTCCTGCATCTTGCAGAGGGACGTTACACTTGACTGGTGGTGAAAACTGACCAATCTTCTTCGGCAGCTTGAAGTATGTTTTACACTTTTGTAACACATTTTACATTTTTGTAACACCTATAAATGTTTACAAAAATTTTTATAAAAAAAATTATGATTTTATTACATTTTATTCTTTGCCAAATTAAGGGCTAGCAACGAAAATTTGTCTTGTCTGCTTCAGACAAGATAAATATAGACGTGTAAACGGTAAGATTGTTTTCGATAAGTCGTGCGTAGGGTACAGTGCACTAGTCACGTTTGTTTGTCATGAATAGAATCATGTTAACTATGAAGCAAAAAATGATTATTGAATATTATATATATAAAAAAAACGAAAAGGTACGTAAACACGTCCACACTTGTACAAAAAACTTAAATTATCTGAAGCAACTCACCTACTCCGCCCCTCCCTTCACCGCAACAACATAGAGCTCGTTTTGTCAAGCGCAGACAAGATTTTTTCTTTGTCAGTACCGGAGCATTGTACGCAGTTCGTGTGTAAAAACGACACGAATTCTTGCATAGACCCGGCGACTTTTCTTAGCGTGTACAAGAGCCCTTAGAGACGTCAAGAAAAATGCCGCTTGCTTGGTAGTTGTAGTCTGGGAAAGTTCAATTACAATATCTTCGCTAGATACACCAGGTCTAAAACCGAACTGGTTTTTAGCAATGATGTTAAAATTTTTAAGAATATTAGACAACGCGATATAATACGCCATAAATATCCCGTAGTTCATAAAATTATGCTGGATACCGCAGGATTGCGGTATCCCACTTTACTGGAGTGCAAACCCTAATTCCATCTTAGTCCATAGGGGTGACAACGCATCTGCATTTTAATTATTAATCAAGGAAAGATGTAGATGTCTATGGTTCACAATATCCATTTCGCATTGGGTGGACTGTGTGCTCGTTTGTCTATGCAGATGGCTAGTCTGGCCTGGAGTACTCACTCAGCATCGTGTACTGTGTGCTACGACAGTGTTGTGTGGTTGCAGGGGCATAGCAGCTTGATGTGCTTGGAAGACTGCATGCGGCTGGTGTCGTCGTGCGTGGAGTGGGCGCGCGTGCAGCTGACGGCGCCAGCGCTGTGCGCGCGTCTCGCGCCACCCCAACACGACGCGCCCTGCGTCTCCTTGCGGGATTTCGTCAACCCTAGTCAGTATCTCGTAACACCTCATACTTTAATCATTATTAAATTTAAGTATTTGCCTGTAATATTGATATAACGGATATTTTTTATGCTTTGGGAGCTTATTTCCATGCTATAAAGATATAAATTACCACTTTGAACATTTTTGTTTGTCACTTTATCTGCCCGGGCTAATCTTAGGAAAGGCTGAACCAATTTAGATAAAACTTTATGAACAGGTGCAATGCCAGCAGGGATCTGGGCTATATTTTATCCGACTTAAATCTAATGAACCCCAAATTAACAGACCCTACAGGTGAATCCGAGGTGGATTGCTAATTTATTAATGAATTTATGCCAGGTACAGAGCCAGCCCTGCTGTCAGCCAGAGAGGTGGTGACGTCGCCGTGCTCGGGATCGCCGTGCAACGCGAGCCAGCTGTGCGTCGTCAACCGCAGTTGCGCGTACGGCGGCACGTGCGCGCGCTACGCCTGCCTTGATGCCTGCCCACTCGGTCAGTGACACACTAACTAACTACCAGCCTGTACCATTATCGCCATCATGTCGTCATCATGACAGTATTTTAATATGCCTCCCTTAAGAAATATCCCACCCTTAAGAATATCCCTCCCTTAACAAATGCCATCAAACACAATCTACGCGATACCATCTGGAATCTCCCCATGGAATGCCATAAAGCACGATCCTGAGCCACTTGCATCATATATAATATCGTCATCTATTTATCAACTTACGCAACTTAATATATTTGTAGATAAATATCGATCCTAAATCCATTTGCTAAGGACGACTATTGCAGTTTGCAATGGAAATTAAATAAGCGGATGTATAATTTGTTACAGGTGATGGCAGTTCTTATATGGTTTCCTCTGGATCTTGGGTTCGTGTACCGATTCCGTGCTACGGAAACGACCTGTGCTACAAAGTTTGTCGTTGTGAAGGGCACACCTTTGCACATTGTCAGCAATTGCCGCCTATTTATCCCGACTCTACTAATTGCAGGCTACATGACAAGGTCGTGAAAGACGGTAAATAAGCTAAGGGGACGATTAAAATAATTCGGATGATTCCATTTTCATGACTAAACCATTAAGTGTGATTAGAGGCATGCCGCAAGGTTATATACTAGGACCAATATTGTTTTTGGCTCGTAAATAAGGCGGTTATCGCTAAAACGTTTAAAATAAATCATAACATTATATATGTGTACGCACACGAGTATGTAGGTCAAAGCTCAAATACATGTAGGACAATTTTGGTGGTGGATGGTTAGTAAAATGAAGACCTACATAATTCCCGTTACCATTAGGTCAAATATTAATGCATTGGCCATCAACACTTATAAGAGTAAATTTTGTTTATTTAATCTTGAAACATCAAACCAAATACATAATTATGTAGTAGACTTAATACAAATGTTGTTGTATTTAGTTGGCTTTCGAATTTTTTCCGCTTGACATATGTAAGTCACTGACCTCTATATATACAAGTGTATATATAGAGGTCAGTGTATGTAAGTTAATTGAAGGCAGATGTGATATAATATGGCTCTAAATTAAATTTATCAACTTCCAAAACTAATTTACGGATTTATCCGTTTGATTAATTGATACATTATTATATAACACTTTGTTTTGTTTGAATCAAAAATATGAAATTGCCAGGAAAGCTCACACGTTGACCGAGATACATAACGGTATGAATACCACAACGTTCAAAGGTTATATATGCTGGGGTGATTACGTCAAATCGTCCAAGCAAGCAAGCAAGGCTTAGACGAAGCCAGTGTTGGCTGACAGTTTCACTAGCAGCCAGCGCTGGCTTGTTATTACACTCGTACAAACAGTTTTTCAAGACAAACCAGCGCTGGCTGCCAGCACTAACGGGGATAAAGTGCCTGACTATTTTTATATCTGACTATTTATTGTTTATTTTAGACTAATATTCATTACATTATGACCACAAAAGTAAAGTGAAGTTAGTTCTCTTCGTACACATACACCGATCGCGATATGTATGTGTGCATGCTAAGCTAGTTTTATAAGTATTGATATTGCATATAAACTTATGTTTTTTTTAACTTAATTATGCCTCCTCGATCGGTAAATTTACTTTGTTTAGTGTCGTACAGCTCGCATCAATCTTTTTGCTGTGCTCTCGCAGCTTCAGAGCCACCAAAAAGGTTGACGCGGCCTGTACCTTTACTTTTAATATGCCAAGTGTTGATATAAATCACGTTTTTATCACAAAAAATCTTATTGGTTGGATGTATTAGATTAAAATCGGATTTATTTAATTTTATATTATATTAGTACAAAGATAGTATTTTTATTATATACTACTTAATTACCAAAGAACACTTTCTTCGTCCATAAACATATTTTTATAAAGTTCTCTCTCCTCTCTTGCAATTTCTGCTGAATGATTACTACCTTCATTAATAATACTCTGGTACATTGATTTATATATTACACTAGATTAGTAATTACCGCGCCAAAGCGTTGCCACAGCACATATGGCCACAGACATATGTCTAGCTATCGTCAGTTCAGTGTTTAATGTGACGTCGACAGAGTTAAGCCGAACGATCTGCGACAAAAAATGGGTAAATGCGTAGTGAAAGAATGCGATTCAAGGTCACAAAAACGTGATAAATCAAGCGGAATCACTTTCCACACATAAGTTTCAGTTCATGTTTTCATATAAACGTAAAAACCTGAAATAATTAAATAAAATTATCGAATATTGCTATTAAGGTTAAATGTTGCCACTTTTCCGCCTTGGTGATTATCCCACATTAATGGGAGACTATATAATTAATGGAGTAAGTTAATTTGTTACCTCTGATTTTAAATATTTTGGAAATCATAGTAAAAACTACGTTTCAACTTTCATAAAAAATAATTAATTATTCTTATTTTAGTTTATTCATGAATGATCTATTAAATATATTTTATTACCTGTTTTATATTAATAATTTCATATTGATTATAATTTTATTTTTTAATAAATTTTATATTAATTCTTTACGTGGTAGAGCCACGCTGCAGCTATATTATGGTGGTAGCATGAATGGGTCGGCTCGACCGGGGAAGGACCACGCTCTCAAAGAAAACCAGCGTAAAATAGCAGCTTAATGCTGCTGTGTTTCGTGTGGTGAGTGTAGAGAACCGGAGACCCGTTTTACTGGGATCGAGGCATTCCATCTTAGTCCTCAGGGGTGACAACGTCGTCAACGACGACAATCCAGTCATGAATATATCGCTTTGCCATTGCCTCATCCAAAGTTTTTTTATTCTTTACGATTTCTTTCTCCAATATATTGATCAAATCTTCTCTTAATGGTGCAAAGATGTTCTTTATACATTGCTTTTTCAATCACCACCGCTTTTGTCACGAATTCATTTTTTAAAACACAAAACGTGTACACACAACAAGAATAATCCAAGAGTTAAATGAATCCATTTCATCTACTATCCTCTATATATACAAGTACGCATTTGACCTCATAACAACGCGGGCCAGGCCAGTGCAGGCTTGTCTGAGGACCAGCGCCAGCGTTACTGGCTTTGTCTATACCCTGTTTTATATTTGAAAGACCTGTGTTTTGGAGTGGATTTTTAAGAGCCGATGAAGAAGATTAAAACGTAATCAATGTGTTCGACTGCTTAGGAGAGAAGTACTACATGGAGTGCAACCCGTGCAAGTGCGTGCTGGGGGAGCGAGTGTGCGCAGTGCGCGCGTGCGGGCGCGCTGCGCTGCTGACCGGGCTGCCGTGCAACTGCCCGCCGCACCACCTGCCCGTCACCGCGGCCGGCCGCCTGCACGCCAACGCCTGCCTTGCCAAGTGAGTGCTGCACGTGCTGCCGTGCAACTGTGCAACTGCCCGCCGCACCCCCTGCCCGTCTCCGCGGCCGACCGCCTGCACGCCAACGCCTGCCTCGCCAAGTGAGTGCCGCACGTCCTGCCGTGCAACTGTGCAACTGCCCGCCCCACCATCTGCCCGTCGCCGCGGCCGGCCGCCTGCACGCCAACGCCTGCCTCGCCAAGTGAATGCCGCACGTGCTGCCGTGCAACTGTGCAACTGCCCGCCGCACCATCTGCCCGTTACCGCGGCTGGCCGCCTGCACGCCAACGCCTGCCTCGCCAAGTGAGTACCGCACGTGCTGCCGTGCAACTGTGCAACTGCCCACTGCACCATCTGCCCGTCAGCGCGGCCGGCCGCCTGCACGCCAACGCCTGCCTCGCCAAGTGAGTGCCGCACGTGCCGTCGAGCAACTGTGCAACTGCCCGCCGCACCACCTGCCCGTCGCCGCGGCCGACCGCCTGCACGCCAACGCCTGCCTCGCCAAGTGAGTGCTGCACGTGCTGCCGTGCAACTGTGCTATTACCCGATGCACCACCCGCCCGTCACTGCGGCCGGCCACCTGCACGCCAACGCCTGCCTCGCAGAAACCGTGTTGACGGTAACTAATGAGCTGATGCTTTTTGAGGTATCGCATGAGCTGGCAGTTAATAATGGATTCCATTATTTGGGAGAACAAGGCGGCGATAGACCTGTAGTTGGACGGGTCCGAGCTGCCACCTTTTTTAAGGGATGGAATGCACTAAGACTTCTTTCGCCATTAGCGTGGGACGACGCCTAAAGAGTAAGAGAACCGGAAAAGAAGAGTAAGAACCGGTACCAATTCTGAAGTCACATGTCTTCAGTACAATTGGGGTGATTTCATCAGGCCCTCTCGACCTCTTGATGTCTAGGGACAGAAGAGCTTTGCGCACTGAGCGATGTGTAAACAGCACATTGTAGAATTCACAGTGAGCGTAGGATAAGGTGCTGCAGTGATTTAGCTCGTTTGCCTCGAGTAGTATGTGTACAGGGCAGAAATGTACCACCGGATACCTGAACTCACCAGACGAAACGCGAGGGCGTGGTACTACTCCGGTCGAGCCGGCCCATTCGTGCAACAGCAAAAGCTACTGCGTGGCTCTATCACGTTAAAATTTGGCTATAAAGTTCATAAAAAACTCCTAGTGATTTTATTTATGATAGTTTATTTAACTTTCACTAACCTTTAATTGAAATTCGAAGGTATTCAAACAAAAAATTGAACGCAGATGTGCTGGTGTACCGGACGTGTTCATCGAGTTCGGGACACCGTCACCATGCGCGAGCGTGTCGTGTCCACGTCGTCACGTCTGTCTGCCCAAGAATGCTGTGTGCCTCTCGCAACTTTCGAATTCTTGCCCACAGCATGTTTGTGGTGAGTCAATTTTTGTAACTCAGAACTCGCACGCATTGGAATGTTTTCGGATACATGAAAAGACAAGGCTATAATATTAGAGTTCTCAATACGAGATTTAAAATTCTAGTATTTAAGAATACCTTAAAAAAGGCTCTTATGGGTCTACCTATAGGTAACACTTTCTTATTATTTTTCAAATAAGAGGGGGCAAACGAGCATACAGCTCACCTGATTATTGGTGTCGACCGCCACCCATGAACAAAAGCAACACCAAGGGAACTACAAATGCGTTGCCGGCCTTTTAAAAAGGAGTAAGCTTAGTACATTGGACCCCGCTAATCTGGTAGTACATTGGCCCCTTCTATTTTTAGACCTATTTCTGCACTGCCAACACTTGTAAAAAAAAATAATGTAAATAATTTACTTCATAAAAATCAATGCGATTTCACAAGGGGTCGCTCGACAACTGATGCTGGTATTGAGCTGATTAAATATATCCTCAATGCATCGGAAAATTCACAGGATGCTTTGGGTATATTCTGTGACATATTCAAAGCCTTCGATTGTGTTTACCATGAAACATTAAAATCAGGAAACTTCAACACTACGGTGTAAGAAGTGATGCTCTTAAATGAATTATTTCATATTTAAGTAACAGAACGTAAAAAGTTGTCATTATTTTCAGTATGAGTTCTTTCGGGTCGATTGTACAAATGGGCGTGCCTCAGGGCTCAATTCTCGGCCCCTTTCTGTTTCTTGTATATATCAATGACTTACCTAACATAGTAGGGGACAACCATGATATAGTATTTATTATTTGCTGATGATACCGCATTAATTTTCAAATTAAAACGACAGTTATTAAATTACGACGAGGTAAATAATGTTATAGCGAAGTTAGTCAATTGGTTTAATGTTAATAATTTGCATTTAAATGGAACTAAAACTAAATGTATGAAATTCGTAATTCCAATTGTCAAAAATGTTAATACTAACGTAATTTTAAATGGGGAGGAGCCGAGTCTTGTTGATACCACCATTTTTCTTGGAATCACACTAGACGCAAAGCTTCAATGGCTTCCCCATATACCAAAACTAGCTAGCAGACTTAGTTCTGCAGCATATGCTGTAAAAAAGATTAGAACTCTTACCAGTGTTGAAACAGCTAGAATAGTTTACTTTAGCTATTTCCATAACATTATGTTGTATGGTATTTTGCTATGGGGACACGTGACTGACATTGAAATTATATTTGTTTTACAGAAGAGGGCCATTAGAGCAATATATGATTTAAAACAAAAAGAGTCGCTCAGACAAAATTTCTTCCAGGTCTCCAAGTGGTATCGGTATCACTATTAATATTCTCTTAGCAATCATGAGAAAACGCCAATGGCGTTATATGCTAAAGTTTAAATGGACACCATTATAACACGGAGGAAAAAAGTTTTTGTTTAGCCTGCACTTTACTTAACTAGTTATTTTTTTCCAATATATATAAATTGAAAATAATAAAATATAGCGGTTGTAAACCCCCCTGCTAAGCTTGGCAATTCTAGCAAATAAAGCATCCCCATCAATGCGGGTTGCCTATGTTCTTTTTAGAATTACGGTGACAAACGAGCATAGAGTCCACCTGATGGTAAGCGAATGCTGCGGCGCATAGACTACATTTATATCTACATTTGTCCTCGATTTAAAATCAAAAAGTAGATAAGATCGAATGCCTCGTTTTCAGTAAAAAGGGTCTCCGTTTCTCTACACCCACCATACGAAACACAGCAGACTTAAGCTGCTATTTTACGCTGGTATTCTGTGAGAGCGTGGTCCCAACCTGGTGGAGCCGACCCATTCGTATAATTTTTAAAATAAAATAAAGTAAATTCATGGCATATTATTTTTCTTTTAATGTTTCAGTAAACACTACGAATTGCAAATCGCAACCTGCAATGCCAGTGTGTGACACAGAAGGCCGAACACACGTCAGCCCCTGCCACCTTGTTATGAGCCGAGCCACCGTTGCTTATTGGGGGCATTGTCTCAAAGGATGTGCTAAGGTATGTTCTGTAACTTTAGGGTTCTCTAAATTAATAAATATGTTAGATACACATATTTATTGTGTGTAAAATGTCTTAATTTTTTATTTCTAAGAAAAAGGAATAATGTTTCATATGAAATCTAATATACTACATAATGTCCACTTACACCACAAACTCCAGACCGAATTTCGGCCACGGTGGCCTGCCTTAACGGAGGCCAGCCATCGGCGCAGGACAGGATTATAGTGCCAAAGTGTATGCGAAAGCACAGCACTCTCTATTCTCTCACTCTCATAATCCGATGGGACGGTAAACCGACACGACCGGAGAGAGATCAGGCGCAGGACCATCGGCTTTACGTGCTTTCCGAGGCACGGGGGTGAGACACCGCCAACTTCCCGACTCCAGGCAGCTACTAAGAATTTCTTGACGGAAAAACTCAATAATTGATTTTTGGCCCGATCCGGGATTCGAACCCAGGGCCTCATGATCAGCAGTCGCACTACTACAACCACTAGACCAACGAGGCAGTCAATATACTACTATTACATTACATTACACGGTAAATAGTAATATACTACATATATTATTACTATTTACCGTGTAATGGCGGTATAAGAATATCCACTACCTCATATCGTACCGTGGATGTTACAAGAGAGCCGACAGAGAGAAACAAATTATAAGATGAGCAGCAGCGTCTTCTAAATAACAGTTAAGAATAAAATCTGCAGTTGCCAACCCACCTGCCAAGCTCTAACTATAGCAAATAATATGAGACAGTCTAGGGGGGGTGGGGCTGTACTCATCAGTGAACTTCTGATAGGCTGTAACGAAACGTTACCATCATTAAAGTACGATTGAGAGTGTCGAGCAATATTATCACCCGCAATATTATACCCTGATCAGAAATTAATTTTAATTTTCAGACTGGAACTGTATGTGGGGTGAACGGTGTAACCTACACATCAGAGTGTGCTGCTTGGTCAGAATACGTAAGCGTTGATTACCTTGGACCTTGTTTCGCAGTTGGCCCTATATCTGACCTAATGGAACCTAAATGTGAATTCGATAGAATCGTTTGCCCGCCACTTAAGAGACCAAAATGCCTTGGCTTCACTGCTCCGGGCGCTTGCTGTCCAAAATGCGGTGGCGCTTTGAGAATACTTTACGCAAAGAAACAATTTGATAGAGCGTTGTATGGAACAAACATCTCTGATAATGTGGTACATTTAAATAACATACTTAAAACTTTAGAAAGGCATATCAAAATAGCCGAGTGCGCTTTAAGAGGATATTTGACGGTGGAAATGGAACTTTTCATTTCAGTTGAAACTCTTTTGGATAATCCTACAGATTTACAACTAAGCGTCTGTGTTCTTGAAGCGGAGAAGTTAGCTGATTTGATAAATAGAGGGAGTGCGTTAATAAATAGCGATGTAGCTTTGTGTGCACTATCTTATGCTATTCCTGTACACACACATCCAACGCAAAGTTCATGCTGTATCCATATTTCAAGTATTTTATTATTATTTTCATTTTTCATTGCGTTTATTTTAAGATAAAGTTATAAAATAAAATTTATTTATAAAAAATGAAGGTCAACACAAGCATCTTGGTATAAAGGCTTAGTAACATTATTAAAACATGTATATTATATATACAAAACGGAGTTTTTCGTATATGTATGTTATACCTACAGTTATGTATAAACTTAAAATGTAGATACTATTTGGACTAGTACCATTAAGTTATGTGTTTAGCCCTTTTTCTTTAATATGGCTGTATTTAATTATAAATATAATCTGTAAATAGGTTTTGTAAATAAAGTAAGTAATAAAACCAAATAAATGTGCCATCTGAAGCAATGTAGAGATACCGTATACAGGACAAAGGATACGCTTTGAAATGCTTTATATTTACGATAGAACACAGTTGTACGATTAAGAGTTGTATTTATTTTGCTGTGAGTTCAATGTGCCATCGTTTAGATGTTGTTGTGTCGTAGATATATATTTTATAGTACTTAGGGTTGCCATTTGTCTTAGTAAAATATATAGCCTTAGCTTGACATGTCATACTGAACTGTTTATGTGGGAATTCTGAAAGAAATTAGAGCAAGTAAGATACTACTATATGCTTAAAACTTTACGTTATTTTAAAGATAGAGATAGAACATCTTCTAAATTTGTAAATTTTCACAGGAATTGTGTTATTCCTACTAAACCTCAAAATTAAGTTGGTTCTAAATAAAATAAAATAAAATTTAAGATAATACATGTTGGTAATTGATATTAGAAACATATGCAAAATATTTAGTAACGATTGAAGCGTTTCAAATGCAAGTATCATGGAGGTTAGAGAACAGGAGAACGATCGCCGTAGAAAATAATGTCCCAGAAATATGGACACCATAAGTGAGGCGCTGCGATTGCTAAGTTCGCCCAATAAAAGTCATTTTCAGTCTATTTTTCAGATCAGATGCTAAACCACTTGCACATACACGCACAATAAAATATTTCTCTATTTTCAATGTTTCTTTTGTCAAAAATTACAAAATTACGGAGCATGAAAATTTTTTCACCAATGCTGCGAATTAAATTTGTACATTATTCAACTAACTTCATAAATAGCTAACCTCGCAGTCACTACTTAACGACGTCAGCGCCGCTATAAATTCTACAATTTTCAAGGACAGGCGGGCTATGCTTTAGTACGTAGCGATCGCTCTCCTGTTCTTTAACCTCGATGGCAACTATGTATATGACGTTAGTGCTAAAGTAGTTTAAGTTTTTGATTATTGACATCTGGCAATCCTATAAGTAGGAGATTTTCTAACAAAAATGTATTATAAGTTGGACTGAAAATAAGCTATGCTATGATAGAAGTACAAAAGACAGTTTACGATGTAGTCCATAATACCAAATAGTGTATAATTACAACTCTATAATTTGTTATATTTTGTTGATACAGATTTTTAGATATGTATATTGTAGGAGGAAGTATATTATGTGCTAAAAGCTGAATTAAAGGAGTATTAAAATGAAACAATCATGATATCATTGTTTTATTTTGCAATTAACTAACACTGAACATGGAGGATTATATAGTTATGATAATAAGTTGAATTATATTATCACATGTAATTGATCACTTATAATTAATTTCGATTAATTATTTTTATCGAAAAACATATTTATTCTGTCCAATAGCTGTGGTTCAGTCACGGTTTTGGCAAGTTGTAGAAACCCATTGTTAAGGACAGGGTTGACAAGTTGAAATCTTTCTATCGGAAACGTCAGTACAAGTTCTAAGTATGCCATTAATATACTTTGCAAGCAAGATCGTCGCACGTCCATATCCTGGAAATATATAATAATTTAAGACACATAAATGTACATTTTAAATAAAAATAAACAAATATTGTAGTTGAAAGGGAATATATCAAACAGTTACGTTTGTGGTGCAGTGGCAACGTGGTGTTGTAGGTGAGTTTATCGTCGGAAAGATGTCGGATTTATCGTCCACAAAGCCCTTATTAACTTGTTCAATATACAAAGTGTATCGACAAGGTTTACGGACCTCATACTCAGAATTGATGTAAAAAGTTAGTAAAGTTACAGCCTATATACGTCCCACTGCTGAGCACAGGCCTCCCCTCAGTTCTGAGAGGGTTTTAGGGCAAGGAAGTGTCCGCCGCGCTGCCCCAATGCGTGTTGGCGAACTTCACATGTCTTTGAAATATTTTTTTATTTCTCAGACATGCAGGTTTCCTCACGATGTTTTCCTTCACCGCTGAGCACGTGGTAAATCAGCACTTAAAATTGCAATTACCCATTTCATTGGTGCCGGCGGGGATCGAACCCGGGTTACTCGCATTCTATTATATTTACAGCGAGCGTTAACCATCTGAGCTACCACGGCTCTAGGTTGATGTATGTTTTGCGTCAAATAGGTTTATCCACCACATGAAATTTAAGAAGTTTTCTAGAGATATTTACATCTCCCATCCGATCCAGACCCGGCAGTTCTACATAAAATGAGTTTGACTTCACTATAACAACCAAGCCAGTGATATGGCTTGGTTGTTATAGTGAAGTTGAAAAACTGGAAGCGACCCTTGAAGCCTGAGGAAAGTGTAAATAGCAACCCAAGAGGACATCAATCTGCACGAGATTAAAAGAGCTCTTAAGCATCTTAAACGACAAGGCGGTACTTTAAGTCCCTCAGAAGCTGTTCCATTCCATCCCATAATGGCACTCTACTCCGGAAGTGTGGAACAGTAGTGCAGTAATCTTATTCTGCTAGTACCATATTACACATGAAATATATTCGGCAAATGTATAGAAGACCATAGAGAAAACAATCTACCACTTCGTCTTGCGTAATTCAATTATTCTGACATTGAAACAATCCTAGGATTCCGTCTAAATTTGCGCGGTGTCACAGTTCCTACAGTGGTACCAAATTGACTATACTGAAAGTAAAGAATCAAGGCGATTGAATTGTTTGCACAGTAAGACTATAGTTATTGGAGTACATAATCAAAGTATGAAAATTGTCCATATTCAGGAAGGTGTATGATAGAAAAAATAACGCCATAACGCCGAAACTCTTCACCACCGCATTAGAAAACGTTTTAAAGTAGTTACTTCAAAACTACTGATTTAAAACTTAAACCTGTAGTTTTTGTGTGCTTGGAGTGTTATGGAAAAAGCGTAGAAATTATGAAAAAGTGTAGAATAGTCGATAGTAGAGGGATTGAAAATCAGATAAAGCATACTCCAACCGATGAATGCAGAAGGCTCAGTACTTTTTTGTGGTGTTACTTAAGTTAGGTCTACGTTCAGTAGTGGACTTATGAAGGGTTGTAGTGGTTAATATGTCATGTGTGGTAATCATCATTCTAATTTAATACATTTTTTTCTCTAGATCTCCTGGTAACAGTTCATTGCTGGATCGTCATGTAGTAGTAACGTAAGAGAACCTATTATCTTATTACGTAACTCATCCCCATGGGTGCAGATATCATAGCCATACAGATAGATGGCAATATCAACCATGTACATCAGTTATAAAATACCTTGATCGGTAACAAACAGCAGGATCGAGTCTACCTACAATATGTGGCGATTATGTACATCCTCAAAACTATTAGAGGAAACCTTGCCCAGCAATGATTCTGTTAACTTATAAATTTCCATACTTGTGAGGTGAGACATAGTAAAATTGAAAAATATTGCAGCTTATAAGGAAGTTGCGTAGAGTAACAAAACCATCTTACTTTGTTTATACTTAGTGTTCTTTGTTGTTCGATCTCCGGAGGTACAGGCTGTGGAGGAATAATTGACTCTGGAGTTTTATTCTTTTCAAAGATAGGTCCATCACATATTGTAATGTTGACTTTCCGTGTGCTCGTTTGATTACTATTTATATTTGATGTACTATCAACTTTAGTTTTTAGTGGACTCTGACCAATTTTGGAATTGTTTATCGATTTACAGGTAATTTCTTCGATAAGTTCGGGTTTACTTTTTTCGATACAAACTTCATCTGTTTGAATAGTATTAATTTCGTCATCTGTTGTAGCATCGTGACATTCAAATTTTTCTCTTTCTTTGTCTTCAGTTTCAATTACAGACTTATTGCTGTTGGTTTTAAAGTCTGCAAATGTAAATGGTTTTGGTGTATTAATAGCTTCCTTTATATGGTCATCATTAAATTCCTTATCTGAAATATTGGTTGATGGTTCTGGTATTTCTGGCATTTCTTCAGCATAATATTGTTCGTAATTATTGGAAGACGATTCGCTTTCTACGGAGCTGCAGGATAAATGATCCTTAAAAATATTTGGTTCATCAAAATCTGTCACGTTGTTTGTGTGCTTGACAAAGTTGTTACAAAGTGATTCCCAAGTCGTTTTTAAATCAAACAATTTTCTTACAAATCTGTCGTAATCCAGAGTTAAATTAAATGAGTTTGTATAATTATTTAAAATTATTGATATATCTGTAGGTTTAAGCTTATATCTATAAACACCACTAAAGAATATTTCTGTGAGTGTTATGATTTTTATTAACCACGATGAAGTAGTTTGTTTATAAAGATTGGCAGCATAGTCCAAATTGGAAACTTTCTGAACTAAAAATTTTAAGCCGGGTCGTAAATCAAACTGCATAGCGCGCATATATGACATTTCGAGGCTTTTCAAGAGCAAATCGATGTTATTGTTATTTAAGAAAAATTTATAGTTACATACATTGGATCCACTTTTTAAACTTTCCAGCAAGATACTATTTATTCCCTGAAAGACGTCGGAAGATGCTTGTATCAGAACCGTAGCAATTATCTGTATTAATATTTGATGAGCTAATAGTCCTACTATTAGTCCCCTGTAAGGTATCCTCACGGTGTAAAATTCTGGATTAAGTGAGTTAATGGATTCTTGAAGATAAACAAGAAATATGTAACTTCGATCATCTATCAACATTTGATTTTGATTTTTTCCATTTACTTTCGCATTACTATCTCCCCTTAGCTGTTCTGTAAGGAATACTTGTTGAGCCATTGCATGTAATCTCACATTATCGTTAACTGAACAATCGCGTCTTGCTGCTACTTTAACAATAGCCAAATCTCCATAAAAACTGTTCGAATTTTCTTTGAAGGCGTACGTTATTTGTTTTAAAGGACTTAAGCTGACGTTACAAGCTCGGTGGAGACTTGTACAAACTATTTCCCATTGGTTGTCCGTTAATAAATGCCCAGATGTAAGTATTATATGTCTTATACAAGATGCGCCCAATCTAGCTACGGGTTCTTGTGGTTGAGCTATACATTCTACTAATATCAACAATGTCTGTTTTAAAGCGAATGTAGCCTCTGCATTTTCTACAGGTTCAATCTCTATTCCATCGTTAGTAGTTTCATCGCTTGTAGACCGCTCAATGTTGATTTGTTGTAAATTATACAGAAATACTACAATGGTGTCAGTTGTCATGCCGCAACATAGCTTGAAATTTGGCATTATAGTATCCCAATGAGTGTTGACATTAGCAATTTGTCTTAACCAATTTTGTAGCGTGGGTAAAAGAAGATGGTTAATACAATGAAGGCCAAAGTGTGTTCCAGGTACATCAATCGTACTTTTCAACAATTTGAATAGTGTTTCCATTACTGCTGGTTGATTTTTCTTTGAACATACCACAGTTGCTGATATCAGGCCCTCAATAAGCACATACCAGACTTTTAGTATATTACTAGGTTTATCTAGTTTTAAAAGACAAGAATTTGTAGTGTTCGATGAGCGCAAGGTTGTGGATAGTTTTCTGTACGAAATTAACTCTTCTTCAATATTGTCATTTGTAATATATTTAGTAACATCAAGGGAGCAACTAGGTATAATGGGATCAACAACAGACAGTGGTATATCACCTTTGATTCTGTTACCGGTGTTAAATATAGGGCATTTAGGCATATTATACATTATAGTAAGAATTTCAGCACAATTTTCCAAATGAAACAGAGCTTCTCTACACATGTCTATTATAACTTTTTCTGATTTTTCTTCACTGAGAGGTATAAACTTACTATTCTTAGAGAATTTTAGACTCAAGATAGGTTTTGGTTGTGCAGGTGTGATCTTTTTTGGCTTAACTTCTGTTGCCTGTACTTCATCAAAACGAAGTCCTTTTATATGACTAAGCAGACAAAGTATACAATCGAGAGCAGCATTAGCAAAAACTAACGTATTGTCTGTATTAAGAAAAACTTTAAATATTTCTAAAATAGCTGAATACTGGTTTGAATTGTTGGCGGCTCGTAAGGTATTGAAAAGTGGCCTCCAACCAGATCTAATTTCCATGCGATTCGTCTCTACGAACTCACATATACAAGAAATAATTTGTTCCTGTAAATAAAAAATAAGGTTAATATTATTGAAGCATGAATTTATAGTAATAGTGGGACGATGAGGTTTAAATATCATACTTGTATATCATCGTCGCAAAGTTCTAGGCACAGTAAATTTTCAAAAGGTTTCAGCAGCGCTTCATTAAAGTGGAAATGGGGAAGCTCCACTTGTTGATTGAGCAGTGTAGTTGCACAGTCGTGTAAGCACTGGATGGCGAGACTGGCTATTTGAATATCTTTATGACATGCAGCCTGTAAAATTGCAAATTTTAATCAATAAAGGAGTACACTGAAACCAAGAAAGAAATTACTGAAAAGAAGTTATTTTTTTAAACGATGAATGCTTGAAACATTATTCGTTTCATTGCTTGAATTAAATGACAATATTTTATTTGGATCAGTCCTCACTTATATTAATACTCCTCAGTAGCCATGTATTTGAAGTGAATTTAGATTTGCATATGTCTACACGATATATTTTATTAAGCGATACTTTAAGCTAGGTGGCTAGCACTATAGAGTAATAATGTCCAAAGGAAGCTAAAAGTCAGGTAGTCAGTAACTAAAAATTTGAGAGATGGAAGCCCCCGTGGTGGCTTGAGATTGAGCAAGACGGCGTAGTACAAAGTAAATACTAAATACGTTTGTGAAACTAATATGAAAGTTGTTGAAGTAATAACGAACGTCTCTTCTTTATATTCCTCTATGAAGCAGTATTTGAATATAATGTGGACCCGCCGCATTCAGAGGTACGGATTTGTATTTGGCGTTTTGCCTGTGGTGCGTGCTCACTCAGATAAATCGGCTCTGAGTCAAATGGAACTTGGAAGCTATGTTTAAAATGCACCTGCATAAAGTGTGGGCCGACCACCGTCCAAATGGCCATGCGGTGCGCGAGCGGGCGCACGGCACGCAGGCAGCGAAGTGCGACGTCACCGGCGCGGCACAGCGCGCGCGCCGCCTCCGCAGCACCTCCCGCGCCCGCCGCACCACCAGCGCGTCCCCGCCGCCACCAAGCCGCGTTGTTGTTCGCCACGTCTTGCTCCCACACCGAAAACAGCTGCAGCGACCAACAAAAGTAACGTGAATTGAGAACAATGTCTCGCAATCTAGACTAGATATGACGACGTAATGGTGGTGTAGAATAGATGATGTTCTGAATGAGCCAGTTAAATATTACCTCTAACAGTGTATCATCCATCTCCATTTTGTGTTAGAACAACTATGCGGTATGGTTGGCTACGCGGGTGTTGCCTTAGTCAACCGCGGATGTAGCCAAGTAAGCTGAAAGACCTTCTGACCTCTGATAGATGGCGGTGCACTATTGTCAGATGTATGATGCCCAGACCAGCAACAGGTAGCAGTGTGAAAGATGCGAGATATCTGATACTATAAGTACTAATCCACCTACAAAAGGTTTTAAGGAAATTGTTAGATACGTGCTGATAAAGAATACGAGATAGTTGGCGTTCTTCATCTATTCCAAACGTGAAAGTTCAGTTTTAATAGAATTTGACATCACACTTAGATCTAACTTATTGTTACCAATAATGCATTTGTTCTTACGGAACCGGTATCAGTTACTTACTAGAGTACCCCAACAGCTGTCGGTTATAATGTCTTATCACTGATATAGAATTCTACACCTTTATACGAGAAATTTTTGTATAATATATATATAATCGGAATCTCGGAAACGGCTCCAACGATTTTCGTAAAATTTAGTGTCCGGGGAGTTTCGGGGGCAATAAATCGATCTAGCTAGGATTTATTTTTAGAAAATGTCTTTTTGTCCGTGTTTTCAGGCAATGAAAAACTGCTTCAATATAAGAAGGTAAATTTTGACACTATGCTAATGATCGTAATAGCTCAAGTGGATATTGAGCGGTCGCAAAATCGTAATGCCTTGGTTCGCGTCCTGTGTTCGGTCCGATTTTTTCCCATTTTTTTTCAAGTTCCCTCCTTTTGTGAGAAAATCTATTATTTCGAGCCCTTTTTTTTAGTATTTTTTAAAAATACGAAAAATTTTAATTAAACTAATTGCACTCATGATTTTTTATTAAAACAGTTCAGTTTTTTCTATTATGTCAATAAGATCAAAAATATTATTCATCAGTATGTAATTTGTATCTAAATGTAATTTCCAAAAAAAAAACCGAGCAAAGCTCGGTTATCCGGGTACTAAAGTAAATAATATCACAAGCGAGTAAATATAATTATGTAGTTAAATACCTACCAGCCGGTGTTGGTGGGCGACTAGCCGTTGTAATGCTGCGCGTAGTGTGGGCAGCGTGGTGGTGGCCGCTAGTCGAGTGAACAGAGTATCCGCCGCTGCTGAAAGCGCGCAGCACACGCGCGCTGCAGCCGACCCAGATATCACGTTGCCTCCCTACGTTAGCAGTATATTAAATAATATGTGTTTTATGAGCCAACACAAATTACAACATAGAAAACAGAAATTACATATCGATCTTTAATGGAGCAAAAAATAGTTTAGATCCACAGGTTTGTTGGCTGAACCGCGGGTGCGATTCCCGGACTGAACAAGTATATTTCCACTTGTAATTTATGTTTGTAAGCCACCTCCGCGATGCCGAAGAATTTACTTGATGACAAAATAAAGTGAACACAAAGGAGTATTACTGTATTAGTTTTTCATTGATTTTTATATTAAAATTCACTGTCAGTGCTCTGCGATAATATCATTAGATGATATTTTGAATGCTAAAAAATGTTATAAGTCAAGTTATTATTATTAATGATTATTTAATATGCTAATTAATTTTAACTGCCTAGCTTTAATTTTGTCAACAACTAAATCAGTGATAATGGCTGTGTGAAACCAGACCTAAAAAGACTTAAGTATTCTTATTAGTAACTTGGTAGCATCTATGCATTTTAATCAATGTATGTATTAGAATATATTTCAAAGTACACATTATTATACACATACACATTTCTGAAAAAGATAATAATAAATAATTGTTTTACCATTCCCATACCACACGAAAAGGAAAAGGATCGCAGCAGGACTGTAAAAACTACCGTGGTATCAGCCTTCTTAGCATTGTGGGAAAATTGTGCTAAGGTACTTGTTGAAAGGATCATGAAAGAAACTGATGGAAAAATTTGGGATGTGCAAGCGGGATTTAGAAAGGGAATGGGATGTACAGATCAAGTCTTTTTCATGCGCATGATCGCGGAGAAGTTTTTGGCCAAAAACCAAAAGGTTTTTTGTGCGTTCATGGACTTGGAAAAGGCCTATGACAGAGTGGAAGGAAGTGCTATGGCAAACACTGAACACATTTGGGTTGAGCGCTGGCTTGATACGGGCATTGGAGTCTCTTTATAGAGACTCTAGTGCTTGTGTTGGGATCAACGGGGTCTACTCGGACTGGTTTGGCATCCATAAAGATGTCGACAGGGCTGTGTGGCTTCCCCGTGGCTGTTAACCTATTTATGGACAGTTGTTTGCAATATTTGAAAGTTGAAGAATGCGGATTAAGAATGGGTGAGTTAACCGTCAAATGCCTTTTGTACGTCGATGATCAAGTTATTCTTGCGTCATCGGCGGCCGAGATACAAATGATGCTTATATTAATGAACAGATCACTAAAAGAAAGGGGTATGAAAGTGAACGCAAGTAAGACGAAAGTTATGGTTTTTGAAAGAGAAGAAAGTAAAACGATATGTGAAATAAGAATAGAAGGGGAGTTGATCGAGCAAGTAGATGAGTTTGTATATTTGGGTAGCGTATTTAGCAGGGATGGGAGATGTGATAAGGATATAGAACGAGGAGTGAATGCAAGCAATAGAGTAAATGGGGCCCTACACTCTATTGTGAAGAGTCAAAATGTGTCGAAAAAGGCACGTATGTCAATTCACAATGCTGTGTTGGTCCCTATTTTAACGTATGGTAGTGAAAGTTGGGTGTGGCAGAAGAAGCACGAGAGTAGAATGGAGGCAGTAGAAATGCGTTCGTTAAGGAGTATATTAGGGCTGAATCTGAATGACAGGGTGAGAAATTGTGATATAAGATAAGAGTGTGGTTTGCAAGATGATGTTGTGACCAGGATTAAGAAAGGAATACTTCGGTGGTTTGGTCATGTGGAAAGAATGAATGAGGAAAGAATGACAAAGAAAATTTATGTTGCAGAAGTGAATGGCAGAGTCAAAAAGGGACGTCCTAGGTGAAAATTTATGGACCAAATTGGCGATTTATTGAAAACGGGCCAAATTAGGAGCACCCTTAACCGACGAGCATGTATGCGTAGGTATATGGATGTGAAGGAGGCGAGAGAGGTGTGTTAGGATCGTGACAAATGGAAGTCTGTAATCTCTGCCTACCCCTCTGGGTGACAGGCGTGAGTGTTTATGTATTATGTTTTACCATGTTAAATTTTACGTTATTTAATCTGAATAAAACAGTGAGTAGCGTTAAAGGCAATACGCAGTCAATGTTTCTAATTCTAGTCTCTTACCTCTTGCCTACAAGTTTCAACAATTTTTGCCACGGTCATATCGTTGTTTAAATTATTCTCCATTACTGGCTGCAAAAAATTGAACACGTCCACGCTGAAAAAGAAATATGTATAATAAAAACAAGTGTAATAATGCGTTTTTTAGTAGGTCGTCTTCTTATTCAATACTTTACATTTTCTATAGTGTAGTTACATAATCGATAGACTTCTGTGTAGATATATGTAAGTATTGTATGTACACATACTATGTATATGATACAAGGACATAAACACAACTCTCTGCTCTCTCTCTCGCCAAGTCGAGCAAAAAAGAGCGGCACGGCCGTACCATACTTTTCTCGATGCAGTTCAGGCCATTTTCGACCCCCCTATAACTTTGTTCTGGATAAAACTAGAAGCCTGAATTTTTTCAGTCACCAAGCAGGCGTTGTATAAAGATGGTATATTTCAAATTTCATTCAATTTGAACTAGTAGTTTAAGAATTATAACTAATCAAAGTTTCTTAATTTTGTCACTCACTGACTGACCGATCATCAAAACTCTAAGGCACTTCTAGTAAACATAGAAGCTTCAAATTTAAAATACAGATGGTGTTTAGTGTATAAATTAAAGAAAAACTAAAATATTATTCAATTTCGGTCCAGTTTTCTAGATACACCAACTGCATAAATAACTTTGTTATTCTATATAATTATATAGGATTACAAAGTTACATTTGCAATGAATGAATCAGTTCATGTTAATAAAGATTAAAAAAAAAATAGGATTACAAAGTTACATTTGCAAAAGAATCAGTGTACCTGTATATGTACAATAGGTGTAGATAGGTACATTGTTGGTATTCAAGAAGTATAAGGTATCGGAAAGGAAAAAAATGTAAGACTATCTACAAAAAGAAATGAGATGCCATCAAAAACATAACTTGTTAAAAAACAAGTCTCGCAACTCAGTTCCTAGACCGTAAAAAGTTGTGAGATCTATTTAATATCAAGTCGGTTAATTTATTCAGTCCCTACTTAAGGGTCCTTCTGTTTTAAGTTATTACGTTATTAGCTAACCTATCAACATCTTATAGTGACCATATCAATGTTCTAAAAAAATCTTTTATGTTTTAAATAAATAGATATTGGCTTGGCCATCACATGAAAACATTATGTATCTCAACAAGTAATTAGATTGTTTAGTGCGGGGATCCCAGGGGGGATGTCCTGGCATTGCTCTCTACTGGCATTGCTCTCTACCTGTTCGTAAAATTTATTAAACAACGTTATTTAAAATGTAAAGTCCAACAGAGTATTGTACCAAACTACTAGCAAATATACATATAATAATATATTTGCTAGTAGGAGTCAGGGACTTTAAATTTATTTGTTAAAATGTATTAGTGAAATAAAGCAAAATTATTATTATTAATAACTAACAAAAAGTCACTTAAGACGAGCTCTTAGCACGATTTCAAATTCGTTTTTCACCCGCGCGTCCCGCAGTGGGCGGAGCGCAACCGGCTGTCGGAGAGCGCCGCGTGAACACAGTATGCGCAAAGCAAGCAGACAATTCACCTCCAAACAAAAACTTTTCCGTGAGGTTTACTGTTCTCAACACCACTAGGTATTAGTAATCATATTTTGAGAACCTACTCACTAAAATCAAAACTGTTTACAATATAGTTAGTCTGGACATCAACTACATTTTAATTATCAATATTTTTTTAAAGTCAGATGATATGAGCAGGTAGGTACTTAGTCTACTATTTACATACATAAACATTTAAAACGCCACCTCACAAATTCTAAAAAAAACCAAGCTTCGTTTGCAAAATAGCTAAAATAAGAGAAAAAGAATAGTTTCAAATAAAACCATTAGAAAATTCAAATTTATTTTACTGTTTTCTATTACCTTACCTCCGGAATTGATGGAGTGACCTGAAGGTGTACTTTGGTAATCGGTATTGGAACAGGTCGCCGAGTACTACTAGGTGTGCCGAGTTTGGTCTCGTTTTATTAGGTATGACGAGCCCTTACCTTCGGACTTGATGGAGTGACCTGAAGGTGTACTTTGGCAATCGGCATTGGAACAGGTTGCTAAATACTACTAGGTGTGCCGAGTTTGGTCTCGTTTTGTTAGGTATGACGAGCCCTTACCTCCGGACTTGATGGAGTGACCTGAAGGTGTACTTTGGCAATCGGCATTGGAACAGGTCGCTAAGTACTACTAGGTGTGCCGAGGTTGGGCTCGTTTTGTTAGGTATGATGAGTCCTTACCTCCGGACTTGATGGAGTGACCTGAAGGTGTACTTTGGTAATCGGTATTGGAACTGGTCGCTAAGTACTACTAGTTGTGTCGAGTTTGATCTCGTTTTGTTAGGTATGACGAGCCCTTACCTCCGGACTTGATGGAGTGACCTGAAGGTGTACTCTATTAATCGGCATTGGAACAGGTCGCCGAGTACTACCAGGTGTGCCAAGTTTGTGCTCGTTTTGTTAGGTATGACGAGCCCTTACCTCCGGACTTGACGGAGTGACCTGAAGGTGTACTTTGGTAATCGGCATTGGAACAGGTCGCCGAGTACCACTAGGTGGGCCGAGTTTGGGCTCGTTTTGTTAGGTATGACGAGCCCTTACCTCCGGACTTGACGGAGTGACCTGAAGGTGTACTTTGGTAATCGGCATTGGAACAGGTCGCCGAGTACTACTAGGTGTGCCGAGTTTGGGCTCGTTTTGTTAGGTATGACGAGCCCTTACCTCCGGACTTGACGGAGTGACCTGAAGGTGTACTTTGGTAATCGGCATTGGAACAGGTCGCCGAATACCACTAGGTGTGCCGAGTTTGGGCTCGTTTTGTTAGGTATGACGAGCCCTTACCTCCGGACTTGATGGAGTGACCTGAAGGTGTACTTTGGTAATCGGCATTGGAACAGGTCGCCGAGTACCACTAGGTGGGCCGAGTTTGGGCTCGTTTTATTAGGTATGACGAGCCCTTACCTCCGGACTTGACGGAGTGACCTGAAGGTGTACTTTGGTAATCGGCATTGGAACAGGTCGCCGAGTACTAGTACTAGTACTAGTACTAGTACTAGTAGTAGAGTAGAGTAAGGGCTCGTCATACCTAACAAAACGAGCCCAACCTCGACACACCTAATAGTACTCGGCGACCTGTTCCAATGCCGATTACCAAAGTACACCTTCAGGTCACTCCATCAAGTCCGGAGGTAAGGGCTCGTCATACCTAACAAAACGAGCCCAAACTCGGCACACCTAGTAGTACTCGGCGACCTGTTCCAATACCGATTACCAAAGTACACCTTCAGGTCACTCCGTCAATTCCGGAGGTAAGGGCTCGTCATACCTAATAAAACGAGCCCAAACTCGGCATACCTAGTAGTACTCGGCGACCTGTTCCAATGCCGATTACCAAAGTACACCTTCAGGTCACTCCGTCAAGTCCGGAGGTAAGAGCTCGTCATACTTAACAAAACGAGCCCAAACTCGGCCCACCTAGTAGTACTCGGCGACCTGTTCCAATACCGATTACCAAAGTACACCTTCAGGTCACTCCATCAAGTCCGGAGGTAAGGGCTCGTCATACCTAACAAAACGAGCCCAAACTCGGCCCACCTAGTAGTACTCGGCGACCAGTTCCAATAGCGATTACCAAAGTACACCTTCAGGTCACTCCGTCAAGTCCGGAGGTAAGGGCTCGTCATACCTAACAAAACGAGCCCAAACTCGGCACACCTAGTAGTACTCGGCGACCTGTTCCAATGCCGATTACCAAAGTACACCTTCAGGTCACTCCGTCAAGTCCGTAGGTAAGAGCTCGTCATACTTAACAAAACGAGCCCAAACTCGGCACACCTAGTAGTACTCGGCGACCTGTTCCAATGCCGATTACCAAAGTACACCTTCAGGTCACTCCGTCAAGTCCGGAGGTAAGAGCTCGTCATACTTAAGAAAACGAGCCCAAACTCAGCCCACCTAGTAGTACTCGGCGACCTGTTCCAATACCGATTACCAAAGTACACCTTCAGGTCACTCCATCAAGTCCGGAGGTAAGGACTCGTCATACCTAACAAAACGAGCCCAAACTCGGCCCACCTAGTAGTACTCGGCGACCAGTTCCAATAGCGATTACCAAAGTACACCTTCAGGTCACTCCGTCAAGTCCGGAGGTAAGGGCTCGTCATACCTAACAAAACGAGCCCAAACTCGGCCCACCTATTAGTACTCGGCGACCTGTTCCAATGCCGATTACCAAAGTACACCTTCAGGTCACTCCGTCAAGTCCGGAGGTAAGGGCTCGTCATACCTAACAAAACGAGCCCAACCTCGACACACCTAATAGTACTCGGCGACCTGTTCCAATGCCGATTACCAAAGTACACCTTCAGGACACTCCATCAAGTCCGGAGGTAAGGGCTCGTCATACCTAACAAAACGAGCCCAAACTCGGCACACCTAGTAATACCTACTCGGCGACCTGCTCCAATACCGATTACTAAAGTACACCTTCAGGTCACTCCGTCAAGTCCGGAGGTAAGGGCTCGTCATACCTAACAAAACGAGCCCAAACTCGGCACACCTAGTAATACCTACTCGGCGACCTGCTCCAATACCGATTACTAAAGTACACCTTCAGGTCACTCCGTCAAGTCCGGAGGTAAGGGCTCGTCATACCTAATAAAACGAGCCCAAAGTCGGCACACCTAGTTCTACTAGTCCAGGTGTTCCAGTATTAGTTACTGAAGTTCACTTTCAGGTCACTCCATCAAGTCCGGAGGTAAGGTCTTATCATAACTGACAAAATCAGCCCAAAGTCCACAGCTAACTTCTCAGTGCCAGCAGAGGGCTCCCAGTGCAAAGCAGTCTCTAGAGTAGGTATTCGTACCTCGTAACAAGGTTACATGTATATAATCAAAGCTCGTAACTAAGTCTTATTACACTATGTATCAAAGTATATTTTTGTGGTGTAAGAAATCAAAATCTTTCAAATTATTAAAATAATTTTATTTGACTACGATTCCCGCAGCCAACCGTGCGTACACTTGTGTGCGTGACTCATGTCAGTGTAAGTAATAGTTCGATTCTATACCTATATCAATTTTGTAAACGCGTCCTTAAAAAATCTTAACGTAAATACTGCGGCAAAAAGAGCGACACGTCTCTACAGCACCAGGCCTCGACCGGCAGTGACTGCACAGGCGTTTACGCAAACATCCATACGTATTATTTCAGAAATAAGAATATGTGATTTTAAAAAAAAACTATTAGTTGGACTAAAAAATTGAAACACTATAACGATAATATGTTCAATGTATAAAAATCTGACAAAAAATCAGAATGATTGAATGTATACTAGTATGGTTTTTACTAGTTAAAAGAAATTTTTGGAGGTATGTTTGTGATTTTTTTCTATCGTATTAAATTAGTAGTATCATGTTTTCAACACACTATCTAACTAGGATATATCCTGGACAATATCATACATTTTTCTGGGTTTGTTTACTGCAGTGGATCATTTACTTTGAGGCATTATAAAACTTGCGTTTAGGGTCATGCCTCGTCTTAAGTATCTTTATGCCACTGCCGGTAGTATAGTCAGTCCTGGTAAATTCGATGAACTTGGGTGTGTTATACAGTCATTTCCTTATCAAATACATATTATTATACTGACCGAAATATGACTGAAATCAGAGGAGGCTAAAAGATTCTAACTAACAGGCTACACTCACTTACTACTTTAATATCAGTTATAATAGCAAAGGCGGTGGCGTATCAATATTTGCTCATAATTCACTTGGCACAATTTAATGGAAGAAAGCTCCCATTGTGAAAACCATTTTCTATGGGTTCACATAAACAAGTTTTCTCTAGACGTAGGTGGCGTCTACAAACCAGAATGCACTAATAACAAAGATAAGAGAGGATTACTTCTCAGCACAATTAGAACAGAAAAGAAGAGGCTTGGGTTTTGGAGATTTCAATTTGGATCTCCTAAGCTCTGATAGATCAATCTTTGAATATGAAGAAACAGTAAAATAATGCGGTTACTATCTTCGAACTTGGACTACAATGTTTTTGAACAAAATCTTATATCCTCTATACAAAAAATAAAATTACAAAAACAAGAAAGAGTAATAGCAGCGAAGATATTGTTAAAGTAATAGAAGAAAGAGATATTTTAAGGCTAAAATACATTAGAAATCTCTAAAAAAAAACAGATAGAAAAGGAAAATTTTAAAAGAAAAACGAAATTTAGTACGCAATATACAGAAAATAAAATATCAGTACCTACTATTACAAATTTGTGTTCCAGTGCGTGTTGCCAGTGATGACATACGGATCTGAGACGTGGTCCTTCACTGCTAGCCATATGAGGGAACGCTCCAGGTCGCTCAGCGAGCTATGGAGAGGGCTATGCTCGGAGTTTCTCTGCGTGATAGACTCAGAAATCTAGATATCCGCAGTAAAACCAGACTGACCGACATAGCCCAACGGATTAGTAAGCTGAAGTGGCAATGGGCTGGCCATATAGCTCGAAGAACCGATAACCGATGGGGAAGAAAGGTTCTCGAGTGGCAGCCCTCGTACCGGCAGGCGTAGTGTAGGGCGATCCCCACTAGATGGAGTGAAGACCTGGTAAGACATGCAGGAAGTCGATGGATGCAGGTGGCTTAGGACCGTGCTTTGTGGCATTACTTGGGGGAGGCCAATGTTCAGCAGTGGACATATGAAGGGCTGTAATAAATAAATAAAAACTATTACAAATTGTTTATGAATTGCGATTGTACAACGAAATAAAGGAAGCTACGGCTCCAGCTAAACTCCAGACAGAAACTGCCACCAGTACTTTTCAATCATCGGAGAAATCTTGGCAGTGAAATACGTTCCTTTCTCCATTATAATAATATCTTCGCTGCTGGTAAACACACGGTGCCATCGGAAGACCAGATATTGTTACCAAATGATCCCTACGACTATAGAAAAGGTCCTCAAAATAATTAACATTATAAGTCATAAATAATATAGCGTCAGGTATAGATGGAATCAATAGGTTTTAATAAATCTGTCAAGTGTGTTAAAAACCTAATGGCCTCAGAACTCACAAAATGTATAAATAAATGTTTGCAATCTGGTATCTTCCCACGTAGTCTGAAAATACCTAAAGGTATTCGAGAAAATGATCAAAACGTATTGCATTAGGTATATTTATAGATCTGAAAAGGCTTTAGATACCGTTAATTTGATTAACTCCTTAAAACGGTAAAACACGTCGGTATCATAGGTACAGCCTATGATATTATAAAATCTCACTTAACAAATTGCAAGTAAGTAGTCTACCAAACAATTTTCAAAGTAAATCTAAAACTGTGACATACGGCCTGCCACAATGATCCATGTTAGGGCCATTGTTATTCTTTATTTATATTAACAACTTAAAAGATATTGGCCTAAATAGAGACATAACGTTGTATACCGACGACACAAGCCTATTCTATTACGGCCACTTAATAATCTCTGACGCGAAAAATGACCTTAACTTAATACATAAATGGTTCCAGAACAATCTTCTAGTAATAAATATCTCCAAAACTAATTATATCATATTCAAAGCAAAAAAATAAGAAAATATTAGATTTTGAGCCTCTAAAATAAATAATCAAATTATCAAACGGTCCAATTGCGAAATATACCTTGGCTTACTTAAGATTATCCTACGACAGACGGACAGAAAGACCACGTTGCTTAGCAGCAGTAAAAAGGACTACCAAAGGAAAAAGGTAACGCCTACGTGACGTTAGTAGACAAAAAATGAATTCTAAAATTCCATGAAACGATATAAATGAAGTACTAACTAAAATATATGTTTATAGTACTAAACGTTTCGGACCTTTGACACGTTTCTCATCACCGGTCTTTAAAGAGATATGGTATAAAATGAGATAAGAAATGTTAGTCCTTTTGAAATATTCTACAAACTAGCACAAGTTAACTTACCAGGTTTCGTCGTCTTTCCCATCCAGCCCCAACTTGGCATCGGCCTGCAATATGGAGACAGTTTTGTTTCTGCCTGTCTGCATCGTAACTATGGGCGTTGCGTTGTTGCCCTGCTGGCCGAACAGTGAGTGCTCGAAGCTGGATACGTAATGACACGCGCCGAATATATGCTCCCAGCATTCTGGGGCTTTCGAACCTAATTCTAAGCCACCTGCGAGAGGAATTCAATTTTTTTATAGGAGGGGGGGGGCAAACGAGCATACTCACGAGCTGACCTGATAGTAAGTAATTAACGCTGCACGCATCTGCAATTCTCCAGATGTTTCAGATGCGTTGCCAGCCTTTTAAAAAGGAGTAAGCTCTTTTCTTGAAGGTTCCTAAGTCGTATCGGTGCGACAAAATCTCTGATGGTAGTCGATTCCACAAGGAAGTGTGCGAAGAAGAAAACTTCTTTTAAACCGCACAGGGGTGTACCGCCAGTCATCCAGATGACATGGATGGTATCGCAAGTTTTGTCGCGATGTGCGATGGTGAAATTGTGCGGCTGGAATTAGTCCGAACAATTCCTCAGAGTACTCCCGTGGTAAATGCGATAAAATACGCAAAGAGATGCAACATCTCTTCGCAGTGCCAGTAAATCAAGCCGATCGAAAAGAGCTCCTTGGCCGACGATACGAACAGCTCTGCGCTGGATGTGATCAAATGGAAGGAGCTGGGACTGGGGAGCCCCAGCCCAGAGATGGGAACAGTATTCCATGTACGGCCAAACCTGCGCCTTATAAAGTTGCAGGCGGTGTGCCGGCATGAAATACTGTTCCACTCTGCTGAGCACGCCAAGCTTTTTAGAGGCCAATTAAAAATTGCTTATGGTAGAGCCATATTACAGGTCTTAGAGCCACGCTGCTGCTATATTATGGTTGTAGCACGAGCGGGTCGGCTAGACTGGGGTAGGACAACATTCTTACAGAATACCAGTAAAATAACAACATAATTTTATGTAGGGGGTAGTGTAGAGAACCGGAGACCCTTTAAATGGAAACTAGTCATTACATTTTACGTCTTTACAACGCTTCTGTATTTTGTTTCAAAGCCGAAATTTTGTTGCTGCCATTTGATGTAGATATATAAGGGTTGCATCCTCTATACATATACGATTAACTGACTGTGTGCTCATTTTTCTAACTTATTTTATAAAATAAAAGCTTATTTCATCCTGTAGGAATCGTAAGAGAACACTTTAATTTTATTATTTATTTAATATTACATTAGATTTTTTTAATTTAACGATATTATTACCTGTGATCAATATATCTAGTGACAGGGCATGCGTCGCTAAAATTTTCCCGTTTGGTGGTTGCGATACGGCAGAATTGGCCAGCAGTGCCAAAATGCTACTGCAGCGACTTTGCAAGCTCAAAGTATTACTTATCCTAGCGGCCTGAAACAAAATTAAAATTTATTGAAGCATCACTTAAAATTAGCAACATTTAATTTAATTAAAATAACGGAGTTGAATAAGTATTACTTACTCGCGTGGCTCTTTGTGAAGTCAAAACCTAATATCGTCACTGGAAAGGCAAAATTACTGGAGCACCAAAAAGCCATTTCGAGAAAAAGCCATATTTTTATATTTTTTAAACAAAAAAAATCGTACATCCGATTTCAATCAAGTAACTTGATATGTAAACCTTATCCATTTTTTATTTTATTCATATCCTGTATGATATTCTGAAGGCTGTTTTGGAAAATAAGTGGTGGATAAGTAATATGGCCTCATTTCAGAGTAAGTTAAATTTACCTAAACGCCGCCAAGTAAACTTCCTTTGCCATTTAAACGTACTTATAACACAACATAAGAAATGGGAGTACGATAAAATTTCTTTTAATATAACGCACTGCTATGCCGATGAAGTAAAATTACTTCAATGACATATTTTCCATTTTCATATATCTAGTACAAGGACTTAAGGGGTAATCAGATAATTTACTAAGTTAACCACAATTAGAATTATTATTAAAGTAAGTTTGCCGTAATTATATAAGGGATCAATGACGTAAAAGACTAATGTCACATTGAATAACTGAAGTGTCCCTAAATAAAATAATTAGATACTTGAAAATTACGTATCAACTGCTATCAATATTGTTGCGCGCTCAAGTCGACGATACACTAGCGCCATCTAGTGTCAGGAAAGAGAGCGAGGGGAGCATTGAGAAAATGACATCACAAATCACTCAACCGACAGCGCCACCCGAAGAACTAAGTTTCTGGAAAATCTACACTCGAATACTCGTTGCCTGGCGCGCATTTACTTGAATGTTCGGGACGCTTCTTTGCTAATTATATAAATAGGCGCTGCAAGATGCGATCGTAGTAGTGTTGATTTGGCGAAACAAGCGAAGCTTCGGAGCGGAATAAAGTGAATTAGTGTGTTTAATTATTAGTGTTTTTAACTTTAATTTGTGTAAAGTAAATTAAAGTGTTAATTTAGGTAATTTTATCGGCAATTTTTATTGTCACGAACCTCAAGCTCGTAACAATATTAACTAAATGACTTTCTTCTTAGGCCTTTCTTTTTTTCTTTCGGGACCTTTAAGGTAACATGAAAAACCATGTAGTAACTACCACACGCGGCGGCCCGTACCAAATTGTTTACCATGTAGTTATTGGACGTAGCCGTAAGTTTTCAAATAAAATAGAGACATTATCAAAGTAACCATTTATTTAAATGATTAAGGAACATTTATAGTAGATATACCTAAAATCACCATAATAATCCCAATTATTTGATAAACTTGTCGTTTCATAGAACCGAATTAGCTTAACAAAATAGTATTATCTTCTTTTTATTTTTGGATTATTCTTACGTTAATCATACTTCGCTTCATCATCATCGTTACAACCCTTCACAAGTCTCACTTCCCCAAGGTATGCCACAAAGCACGGTCCTGAGCCACCCGCATCCATCGACTTCCTGCATGTCTTACTAGGTCGCCACTCCATCTAGTGGGGGGTCGGCCTACACTTCGCCTACCGGTACGAGGCCGCCACTCGAGAACCTTTTTTCCCCATCGGTTGTCTGTTCTTCCAGCTATAGGGCCGCCCATTGCAACTTCAGCTTACTAATCCGTTGGGCTATGTATATATCCTTATTTCTAAGTTTATTTCAAGCATTGTTTACGCCTTGGCTACGTAAGTCTCTAAAAGTACCCTGTTTATTAGTATTTCGTTTGTTCTAGAAATAAAAATTGCATAAAAAATGTATAATTACAACTGAATGTGTTTGAGTGAAATTGATTCGATATATATTAGTGTACGCCTAGGATAAGACTATTATTTGTTTGTATGTGTTTTAAACTTTCTCATGTAAGTGAATTGTTGTAAATTCTTATGAGAAATAAAGATATCTCAAACCTCAGAAACCCAGAGCATAGCCCTCTCTGCTTAATATAATTTAAATCATGGCACAAGCTAAAGTTGAGAATCAATGTTTTATTTCAGTCTTCTTACTTACTTACTTAAAAATACTTATACTTAAAAAATAGACTTGAAGATTTAAGATTAATTATAAAACAATAATAACTCTTACGGTGAAACAAACAACCATTCTAATGACTAAGGTATAAGTGTAGTCAAAAAAAACTTCTTTTAAATTTTAATAAATAACTAAATAATCTTTCTCTGAGATTTTCTCATATTAAAAAGTAGGTAATCAAAAACAAAGAACAATAAAGTAGATGTATATGACCATCCCATTATTCTTCGGCAGTTTCTTCATCTTCCATAATTAAACAGTCTTGAATATTATAAGTATAGTTCAACTGTTGTACTCTTCATGATACATCACTGGTATGACTCTGTTACACAATTTGTTGAGATCCATGTATTTTTAACTTCTCACTAAGAAAATTGAAAATTTACAAAAATCGGGAAGTAATTGTTCCTACCCCGTTTTTCGAAAATTGAGTTTTCATCAAATCTTGACGTTTTGAGGTCACAGGAAGCCACCCTGACAATTTTTCGATTATGTGTGATTATAACTTAGATTTCCTATTAATTTTACCTATTTCGGAGAAGTAGATTCTGAGAAACTCATAAAAATTTTGAAAAACTTTTTTTAATAACTTTTAAAAGGCTTTGCCGTTAAATTATAAAAAGCTAATCAACTTTTAACCTTAAAAAAACCACGGTGATCACCGCTGGTCCGGTCAAAATCGGTTGATTTGTTCGTGATATATCGTTAACGAAAAATTTTGAAAAAAATTATTTTTTTAAATTACTCCGATATTTCATATTCAACGTCATAATTTGATGAAATTTGGAGCTATTTGAATTTTAATTTAGCGGGAAGTTCCATGGATGGCCTGCAGGGTCAACCAATTTTGTTTAGAAACAATTTGTAACATAGTTTCAATCTTTTTTGTGTTCAATTTGATCAGTTTCTTTTATTTGTGGTCGATTTTTTTAATGTTACCGTTCTTAGTTTGCTTATTTTACTGGCCAAATTTCCCTCGAAATATTTTTCTGAAGTTATGTCCCGTTCATAGAAGTCAGTGACCTTTATTTTATAGGGTATCGGTGACTTCCTAGCGAAAGTGAAAACTGTACTCCACTATGAAGTTGCCCAAATTATAACGCCACTTAAGCATTTTTCAATAATGGAATGAACCAAATCTACGCGCATATATGTATACGCAGGAAGCAAGTAATTTATATGTATCAATAAAAGAATGTTACAATTTTGGAGAGTTACATTTAGGCAAGCTAAAATTAAAACTAAAATTGAAGATACTTCATTGGTTCCTCTTTTCCACGTCAATTTCAGACGATGTGTAACAAGCCTATTTCTGGTGCCTGATTCATAAAAAGTTAAATTATACACTGCTAATTTACGGCTGTAATAAATCATCATATTTTCGCCGTGAGGCGTATTCAAGACTTTTTGTGGGTCAAGAGTTGTACATGAAATAGTATCATACTTGTTATGAATATCTTTATGTGCTTTGAAACTTTTAGTTTTTTCTTCTTTATCCTTCAAATGTTTCCATTTTTCTTCTTCTTTAATGTTTTTGGTATTCTCAAATTGTGTACATTTAAAATACTCATTTTTTCAAGGGAAATGAAATCCTAATTTAAACTCGGCTGTGAAAACTTTTTTAAACACCGTTTCTCCTACGTACTGTAAGCTATTTTTCCCTCTTCTCTTTGTTAATTTGATATAAGTTTGTTATATTTTTGATTTCCTGGGACAAATACGTTCTTTTACTGTTTTTCCTGCAGTAGTGTGAGGGTGAAATGCTGGTATTTTCGTAAATTTTCGATGACTGTGTCTGGGGTTTTGTTACTGGGCACATGTTTGCGTCTTATATGTTTACTCGCAGAGCCATGAAGAGAGTTTGCAACTGTATTATATTATGTTTTTTGCTTAATATCTAGTGTGAAAAGCAAAAATTGTTGCCACACTTGTCGTTGGCATTCGCCTTCGTTAATAAAGTAAACCGTCACAGTGTTTTCGATCGATTTTTATCCAGCTGCGGCATCAAAAATATACGTCCTTTCCCTAAAACTCTGTCAAGTCGATCGACTTAACCGCCTACATGGGCACGTTCATTAACAATTTTGAACTATCAAGTCGATACTTATTCAGCAATAATAATAATTTTGTGATTAATAATTTTACTTATAAGATGGTAGTATATACTTGCACAGAAAGGATGAAATACTTTTGTGGCTTTTGCAGAAATTTAGCAGCAAAGCAATGATACCGATAACCCGAAAACTGCTCTATAACAGTCAGGTCAAATTACTAAAGCGCCGTTCACTCGATGAAAATAATACGACATCTTTTTTTATCCGCCATGCCTCATTCAAATTTACGTAAATCAAAATTACTTAAACCAAGTTATTATTAAATTCAAAGAAGAGCACAACTACTCATACAACATTCTTTTTCTAACAAAAGAAAGTTAAAATTTACTTTGATGGAAATTTATATATTTTTACAGTAAGTAAACATGACCTAAATAACACTCGTGTAAAAAATAAAAAGAGTGTCGTTTACGTAATCTAGAAGAAAATAATCCCGCTTTTATACGGGTTACTGAAGCGCCACTAAAGTGCCTCGATTGCAATGTTACCTATATAGATCGATGCAGAAAAAATCACTGATTCCGAATATGTATATAACTCAATATGCCCAATTTGGCGGTTAAGTAATTTTGCCTTTCCAGTGACGATATATTAAATAATATACTTATGTCTTTATAAATTCCTTACCTTGTGTAGTCCTTCTAGACATTGTATTGTTAATCCTTCCCAAGCGATACGCTTTCTCTTGCCGAACGTATTGATCTTCTTTGAGATAATGCCTTGTAACTTGTGGTTTTTATTCCTATATCCAGTTAGTGGCACACTCAATACCATCACCATGGAGTCCCAAATACAAGTTAGTATTCTAGAAAGAAAAATTTAATCTTTAAACTTTCATCATCATAACAGAAACAGAAACTAAGCCTTTCACGAATCCACTGCTTTACAGTCCCCAAGGGATGCTACAAAACATAGTCCTGCCACGGGCATTCATGACTAGACTTCCTGCATGCTTTATGTATTTCCAGCTCATTACTTCATCAAGTAACCTGCCCTACCTCTCAGCTTACCAATACAAGTGTGCCACTCGAGAAAATCTCTTCCCAATTGGATTCTTCCAGCTATATATTCAGTTTATTACCATTTCAGCCGGTTATTGCGGACATTTTTAAATGTTTTAAGATGTCAATGCAACACGCTCTGGCTATCAACTCTCTTTTAAGAGGATAGAGTAAGTCAGCTCAAATTCTAATTTCGCCCCCACTTCCCCGCGCGTCGTATGCTATGTACCGACATGTTTGTAATCACTAATACTGTAAGTAGAAAGGTCGTTAGATACTTATTTCATTAGGTTTATCATATTTATGCCTGTTTCTTAACGCCAACCCAGTCACTTCTTATTTTTATAACGGTTATTTCCATTTTAATTTTACGTCGTCCTGTTGCGTAATGTATATTCTGATCGTAAGCGACACAACTTCTCCCTTCAAAAGCCGGAGCGATACTAACGGGGCGACAGGAATCAAGCTTACGCGCCGATAGTTTATATTAGTATTTTAAAAAAAGTAAATAACATAACCACTGCTTTATAGTTAGTCCAGTTAGTATGCAAAGTTTCATGATCTTATTTAAAGTATTTTATGAATAACAGCGGTTTATTGTTTATTTTGGAGGTAACTTTGGATTTTTTTTCTATCGAGAAAATTTTACGAAATCGTGTTTTCGTCTAACATAATCCTTAACATTAATCCCCAACTTTACCATATATTAGTTTCAAAATTAATGCTGCAATATTTTCGGCATAACGAAGGATCTTGCTAAGCCATTTGACATTATATTTCCCCTTAAGATTTTAAGAAATAAGTGACAGGAAGATGTGCTGAAATTTCCCAAATACTGTCCAGTTAAGAAAGATTCATCTATTGACCTATCGATCGAAGTTGGACTAACCTAGCCGGATAATTTGTCCAAGGTAAGACCCGCTAAGTTAGCTGAGACCAATTTATCGAAGACACTATTGAGGCCTTTGTGTACTGCGCTTAACTCCTCCAGCGATTTGCCATAATGTCGACAAATTAAAGGTGAGTGATAATGATGGTTGAAGTTGATACCGTATCCTTTGCAGTCCAGTGCCTAATAGTACCATGAGGTACCATGGTAAAACAACCCATCTCTTTCCTCCACACTCTTACAGAATGCCAGCGTACAATAGCAGTTTGATTTCGTTGTGTTACGTTTCGTGAGTGTAGATAATCAGAGACCGTTTGTACTGGAGACGAGACATTCCATCTTAGTCACACACACAACGCATCTGTATTTTGTTCCATAACCGAGAACTGATGTAGAATATCTATAGGTTGCATCATCCATTTATCATCAGGTGGACTGTGTGTTCATTTGTCTTCGTAACTAATTTTATAAAAAAAAATTATTTCATCGTCTAGGAGTCGCAAGAGAATACTTATGGTAAATTCCAGATTCATCTTACGGCCTTCGATCAATGGCTTATCATCTCGACAATCAGAAGCAACGTCAAATATGTACGATATCTTATGTTGTGCTATTGTCTACCGCATTCAAGTTGTGTCGGTTTCCTTATAATTGGAGAGCCCATATTTAGCAGCAGACTTTATGGGCTTAAAAAAAAGAGTGGCACAAAAAGTATATTCACCTTCGTGCCCATCGCAGGCTTGCTTGATGTTGCGGCGAGTCTTCGATGTTGTTATATAGCCTTGATACCTCCTTCAGCTTTTGCCAATCAGACATAACTGGACTCGGGTCTAAGCCTCCAAGATCTGCAAAAAGACCACTGTATATTACACAGTATAATTCCTTTAACAAAAAAAAAAATAACGTTGCTTATTGATAGTCTCAAATTTGAAATGTGCTGTGAGAATATTATTTTTCATGAAATAAGTTAGACGTGGCGTGACATTCGCTGTGAAATTCCATACTTTAAATTTTAGTTCGCGTATTTCCGCGGGATTTCTATATTGAAACAGACTCTATTTTAAGCAAAAGACTATAAACTTCTTTTTGAAATAAGGGGAATAATATTTATTATGTCAAAGCAATCCGGTTACACATATTCCGACTTAAACTTCAAGGTCAACTTAAATGCGTCATTTGTATATAAACTCAGACGAAAATAAATAAAATAAAATGTGTTAAATCTATGTTAAAATTTAATGTAAAAATACAAAAACTATCAAGAAGTCTCAGTCCAACAAAAAAAGTTAGACAAAGCGCTGCGTATATTTCAAGTAATGCCGAAACCATGTTCAACTTCTTGACACGCACTCATGCACAATTCTCTCTTCTTTTTTTCTTCATCAGCCCTTAAAAATTCACTACTTGATGCACACATACGCACCTAAAATCATGTCAATCATCAGGTAAACAATTTTAGACGCGTATGTATATAATGTTCTATGTTCTTACAATACGTTGTGCATGGTTTTGACTGGGTTTTTGTGTCACTCGAAATGTACAAAACGCTTCGTCTCTCGTCTTTGCTGCTCTGAGTTTAAACCCGATACCTAAATGTAATTAAATAACTAATTTACTTAAATTACCTAAAGTTTTTAGATTTACCTGATAACAAATGAATAAGTGGATGATCAGAAGTCGGCACGTCCTTTAGTAAATCGTTTGCGAGAACTTGTTGATATAGTTCGCGGAGCCAGGTCGCTGATAGGTATACCAAGACGCCACTTCCCTGCACTTCTTCCACAAACTCGTCCTCGGTAATTGGAACTTGAACTTTCTTCGCCAAAAAGAAAGCCTAATAAAAATATACTGAAAGCTTAGGTACTACTTCTACTAGCAAAAAGTAGACTGTCCAAATTTGTATGAAGCGTAGGCCTGGTTTTGTACAAATAGGAAAATAAATGAAAATAATATATTACACCACTTTTGGTCATTCAAATCCATGAATTTGCCTTTATTTCAGTGGTATTAATATTTTGTTCCTGCCAAAAACTGCAACACTAATGGCGATTTGAGGTCGTTTTGACGTTAGGCCAGTTACGTCGTTAGGTAGATAACTTTCATGAGGTTATTGAGGATTCAAAATGTTACTCTACAGATGTCTGATATCAATGAAATCAAAATCTCACGTAAATCATGAAGTCCATAAAACAAAAGCAGAGTCAAATAAGTAATAACAGATCCAAAGTCCAAATAAAAAACAACAAATTGCCAAAGAAATCCAAAAGAAATACAATAAACGCATTCACGAGTTCACAACTGGCCGAACAAGCTCGGAATAAAAAAAATAACGCTACCTACATTGGATGCGTTTGGCAGAAAAAAGCGCTAGCAAGCGCTTGTAAGCAAAATGGCGATCGTAAGCGGTAATCGCTGTCAAATTGTAAGTAGCTATTTTCCTCTAGGACACGAAGTTAGTTTTAACCGGGGAACCTAACCTAATTTAAATATATGTTTGTAAAGTATTCATATTAAAAACTTACCAATCATGAATTTTTAATAACATGTATATGTCTATTCATGTCAATATATTACTTAAAACTAATATTGCACAAAACAACTTATAAACTCTACTTCAAAACAAATTAAATAAGCAAAATGGCGGATTGTGTCAGCGCCACTGAATTTAGCAAACGTGTCCTGGCTGAAAACTGTGTAGTTTCGCCATTTTGCTTACAAGCGCTTGCTAGCGCTTTTTTCTGCCAAACTGTTACATCCCTATTTACACTGTCACATCACTATTTGTTAAAGTAAAATGCTGACTTACAATTATTGCTGGTTTATTCAAATACAATATTAAAAATCAGCAATAATTTCGCTATAAATACGCAAGACTTTCCTAAATTCGTTCAGTTGGTTATTCTTCAGCTAAACTGCTCCCCAGCTACGAACCTGGTTCTTGCCTGCCGGCTGGCTATCAGTGAAAGCGAAGAATACACTCCGGGTCTACTCTGCCCTTCGCCAGGGCTATCGCGCTGTTATAATCCAAGTCGCGTATAAGTTTTATGTAATAGTAGAAATTCTGTGTCCGAACTTGTGTATGAGTAAAACTTTTAATTAATAAATAGTTGTCGAAATTTCAGTACTGTTTTTTTTATAAGTGCTGGATAGGACAATATAACAAAACGCACCCATTATTTCATGACTCAAGTCACTTTTCAGACATGACATATAACATATAATTTTTTGACTGGACGGGCTCCATCTTGTAAAATCGTCAAAAATTGGGATTGTATTTTTATTTTAGCAAATCATTTAGTTTTATTTATTCTCTGATATTATTTTTAATTAAATCCCTTAGTTTTTTTTACTTTTTTACGGTATATTGTACATAGACTGGGCCTGAAATGGACCGTGTCCTTTCCTAACTAAGTAGGTACCTAATTACTTTAATTATAAATAAATACATAATTTTTTAAATAACAACGAATGTCTTAATCATTGACACAGAAATAACTATGTACGTTTTGTAGCATTATCGTCTCGTATGATCTGTAGTACGAGTATGTATTACAGTTTAGCGGATCTTCACACAGATCACTCGTGATGATAATAGTGGTGATATTGAACTATCATATATGATAATCCTAAAATAAGGCAAAGGAGATGAGCGTCAAAAGAAAAAGATATTTGAAGCGTATGCCAATTCACAAACTGTGACAAATATGCCAAATACGCGGGACACGCAATAAGTTTTGAGATATAGGTCGGTCACGTTTTAAATGCAATACTCCGTACAAAGTGACCGACACGGCAGTCAAAGGCTTAATATTTATTTTACATCTTTTCAAACTATTCTCTATCATGCTCTATACAAAGTTCCATTCGTCTAAACCAACTCTTGAAAACACTTTTGCCAGTCTTGATCTGACAGGTCGGAAATCGCTTCTTCGTAGGCAGCCACGGCTTCTTCGGCGCTTGAAAAAAACTTGCCTTTTATTTTTTCTTTGACTCTTGGGAACAAAAAGAAATCACAAGGAGCTAAGTCAGGGCTGTAGGGTGGGTGACTTCGAGTTTCCACACCAGATTCCTCAATAAATGCTTTTGTTCTAAGGGAGGTATGTGAAGAGGCGTTATCGTGATGCAGCATGATTCCCCGAAACCCGGTCTTCTCTCGCGCACAGCTTGAAAAGCTTTGAGTAATGCAACTGCAGTATACCATTCAGGGTTGACTGACCTACAATTTCCCAGCATTTATGTCGACAAATGTTGGTTCCGCGAAAAAAAACTAGCCACCATTTTTTCCCGACGTTGCGAGGTCTTTGCAGTTTTGTCGATCCTTCTAAATAGACCCATATATACCGATGATTGCCTTTTATTTTCCATATTATATTAATAGATCCATGTTTCGTCACCAGTAACGATTTCTGAAACATGTCTAGATGCCCCGTTTTCAAAACATAGACGCATTTCATAGCACAATGATTTGTAAGAAAGAGGACCATCGACAACAAAGTTTCTACACTCCAAGATGTTGATGTAATATGGCTTTAATGCTCCCCAAACTAATGCCTACAATCTTTTCGATATCCGTATATATGATTGGTGGGTCTTCTCGCACCAACATTTCAGTAGTCCACACATTTTCTGCCGTTACTGCTGTTTGTGGGACCCCGGTTCTTTGGTCCCTTTTAAATTCAGCAAACCAGCTAAAAGTTGTTGCGCGTGACGGAGCCGTGTCCCCTCATGCTGATTGTAGCCGTTGTAAACTTAATTGTTCGGTTAAACCAAATTTAAAATCATAATTGATCATAGCACGCAAATGTTCACTGTTAAGATCCATCGTTTTAAATGAAAAGCGCGGGAAGCGTTGCAGGAAAATTAATAGAACCTTTTAATATTGAGCAATTGGTTTATGGAGTTCTATTTTTAAATAAATTTACTTTTTATATTTATTATATAGCATGGGTGCGTTCCATTTTTAAATTTCGAGCATCTCAAAATTTATTGAGTGACTTACGTATGTCCAACAGGATTGTGTGTACTGATAAAGATTAACAACTGCTAAAATAGGTGAAAATTGGCGTCTTACGTTGGGCAAATTGTAACAAATTATGCGTTTTTGCTTCAAGGTGAGCAGAAGTGCGGAGTATGTGGCGAGATAGACTCCGTCGGCGTTCATGATGCACGCAGTAGCCGGAGGTTGCGTCGCGTTGTGCTGGCAACATTTCGATGCAAAATCTTGCATTGCTTCGTCCACCTGTTGACGGTTTTATAAAATTAATAAATTAAATAATTTCTTATATTCACGCGTATGCATTGAATAAAACGAATTTATTATTAATTTCTTAGTGAGTCCCTAGACGTCCATTGTTGGAACTGGGTCTTTCCAGTTGTAGGACTTCACCACAAGACGAATGCTCGATTATTCTCTCGCATGAGAATTAATTGTACACACATTAAATGCCGACATTTTATACGTGGTAGAGCCATGCTGCAGTTATATTAGTAATGTAGTTGTAGCACGAATGGGTCGTTCGACCGGGGAAGGACCACGCATGTACTCACAGAATACTAGCGTCAAATAGTAGCTTAATGCTGCTGTGTTTCGTATAGTGAGTGTAGAGAACTGGAGACTCCCTTTACTGGAAACGAGGTATTCCATCTTAGTCCTCACGGGTGACAACGCATCTGCATTTTGATTCGTAATCGATGTCTATGCGCCACAGCAACCACTTACCATCAAGTGGACTGTGTGCTCGTTTATCACCTTATACTATAAAAAAAATTAAAAACAACAATGACCGGGTAATGTCAGTGTAAGAATATCCACTACTCCATACCGTCCCGTGTGAGCCTTAAGGCAACAACGAGAAACAAACCAGGAAATAGGCAGTAGGGGTTGACTATAGACATCCGGTACTTAATTTTGATAATGTTTTTAGTCTAGGAGACTAGTTACGATAAGCTCGAACCATTTACACTATTTTTAGATTTCGGAAATGCCTTTTGGATTAATTACGATAAAAATAATTTTCACTAAAATCTTAGACACGCAAATACGATTTGTTTTTTTTTTTAACACAGATACATGTATAAGTCAAAAGTTAATCACTCGGACTCAGACAATCCATTTGAGGCTGGAGACGGGTCTTATATACAATAAATGGAGAGCAGTAAAGAGGTTTTTCAGAAAACAAAATTATAACAATTCACGTAACATTATTTCATTTACCACTATCACAGAGTTTAGGGCAACCAGACTTTATAAAGATTGGTCGAATCAGTTCTAAAACTGAATTAGCACACTCCGACTCCAAGTAGTCTTGTCTGCCCTACCCCTAGAATGTTTTTGTAAAGCCGTAGGCACGTAGGGAGAGCAGCCCCGCCCGCTGAAGCCAATAAGCCGAAGCTGCGGAGGCGAGCATGGGTGCCCGTAAATTGCTACGAATGGGCGAAGGGGCTGCACTTCCCGCAGTGCCGAAGCCGTTGCAGAAGTAACTTTGCGTCAACATTAAATGAGGAGAGACAACATTATTATCAACTATATACATTTCCATGACAGGGGGAAGGGTAGAAGGGGTTTCCCATGACCCCCTCCCCCCCTCCCAACACCGTACGGCCGTCGCAGAAGTAACTTTGCGTCAATATTCCTGTATAAAAAGTGAGGTTAAGATTTTAGAAAAAAAAAATTATTACTCATAAACTATACATTTCCACGACGGGGGAAGGGTAGGAGGGGTTTCCCATGACTACTACTTCCTAACTCCAAGCTGCTATAGAGAATTTCTTGACAGAAAAACCTTAGAACCGATTTTGGTGCCATGATCAGCAGTGGCGGTTGCGGTCACTATACCTACGAAACAGTTATCAATAGTACATACACAGATTGTAATACTTACACAGAATATCAATATATTGTTTTTTTAATTATCTAAAATTTAATTGCGACGGACGGGGCTAAAGCAACCGTCAAATATTTTCAACACAGTCTGATAATGTGGTGTAGCCTTATAAGGGGGAAAGTAATGGCTTACCAAATCGATTGCGCAGAGTCAAATCAAGCAACATAGTTTAACAACTCACCTCTATACAAGTCCTTAGATGTATCAGTTTTGGCAATAGAGAATTCTGTAAGGTCTTTATAAATTGTCTAGCGTTGTGTCTCTCAAGGTCCACATTACATTCGGTTATGGTACATCTGTAAAAAAAAAACCACTTGCTTTTTTAATATGATACATACTTTTGCTTATGTTGCTCAATATTAAGGGAATTTTTAACTAAGCGGGAAAGTGCTAGATTACTACCACCTACTACCACCATATAATGTCACTTGAAAATTAGGTGTAATATCTGACAGATTTTATAGGGAAGTTTATTCGAAAAATGTAAAGGTTAAAATTGATAAAACCAAACTACAGATATTCATAAAAGTAGAATTTTTATAAAAAGGGATAAAAGTGTGCAAAAAATTAAATAGCAAACCACTGACGCATTGTTTTGTTTATATATATAATACTCATATAAACTGTTAATCTTTTATTTAAAACTAACTTCTCAATTAAATAACATTGTTAAACAAAAAACTTCACATCAGTGTCAACTAAAAAATTCAGAACCCACCCGCTACGCTTTATAATATCTTTGCTGAACGGGTAAGGCGATCGTTCTGACAAACATAATATGAAAAAGGGCCAATAAACTAGTTATTCACTTCGAACACTTTCGAACTTCGAACAGGGTTATATTTCAAAGAGCAGCCAAATTTTAAAATTAAGTTCAAATATATAAATAATAATACACCATTATTGCAGTGTTTGAAAATACGAGTACATTTAAATGAAATTATCCCAAATTGAATGCTATTTTAATTTTGTTTATTTAATTTTTATTTCGATTATCGATTTTAATTTTTTGTAATTACCACGCATTTAAAATTTAAAAGAAAAAATGACCGAGTATTTGAGTTTTTTTTTTAATTTTTAATTAATTTTCCTTAACCATTTGCCTATATTACTTATTCTGAACCTCTGCAAATCTGCATAATCTGCAAATTTGGCCGGTTATTGCAAAATTACTTTATATGAGTAAAGTTATACAGGTTGTATAACTTTACTCATATAAAGTGAGCGCATACAGAGCCATATTTCCTACAGTTGTACAGGTTTTTTGAACGTTTGTCTTTTCATTCATCCATCGATAACAGCCTATAAAAGTTCACTGCTGAACACAGGACTCCCCTATAAATTGACTGAAATGGGTAAATTTTGCCATAGTTGCCACGCTTGGCAGGCAGATTGGCAACTGCTGCTTTTTGTTATTTAGAGTTGTTATCAGGAAGAAAATACGAATAGATACGAAGATATGGACAATTTTTTGTTTTAGTTTCACTCTGTCGCCTGACGGAAGATGCGAGAGGAATGCAGAGGGAAACTAAAACAAAACCCCATCACCCATGGGGAGATAGTACCTATATTATGTAGTGGTTATTCTTTTTATTTAAATATGTAAATTTCATACAATATGTACCTTCCAAGGTTCAGGGTTTTTGGCACGGCCTTTCTTTTCTCAGTAAATGGATCGTTTTGGGTTTTATTTGGTGATGGATCGCTGGCTCGAGAAGGTAAAAATACATTATCTGCGTCGGAATCCACTTCACCGTCGCTGCCAGAACTTACATTCTCTGGTCCTGAAGTATCTAAACATTAAAATACATGATTCTTATTCAAATATTTTCAGAATTTTGGCAATATTGATAATATTATTAAAGGTAATATAATTTTTACATAAAAAACAGAAAAAATCAATAAGCTAAAACGGCAGGGTCAAATTAATATAGTAACTTAGAAACATTTGTATTCGAAATGTAACCGATAAAAATAATTACAAATATATTTTTATTAAAGGTATAACAATAATATATAATTTAACACACTATTTGTTTTAATAAAAGTTATAGCGAAAAACAAACTTACAGTTCTTACGATTAGTGCAATAAACTACAAGCAACTTTAAACAAAGGTCACAGATGCGTTGTCACCTCTGAGAACTAAAATGAAATGCCTCAAATCCTGTAATTGTACAGAAAGAGGTAAGAGGATGGTGACAGACCCTGTCTGGGTCTGTCACCACACACACACTCATAGGCAGAAAAGCACTTCTACTATTTTAAAATATGATATTTATGACCTTTAAACTAAATAGAACTGTGTATTATTAAAGGGCCAACTTCACCAAAGCTCTTATATTTCAAGAATAGTTAAATAGGAATTAAGAGTACTGTAATCTTGCCTCGACTGCCTCGTTGGTTTCATGGTTGAAGTAGTGCGAGTGCTGATCATGAGGTTCCGGATTTGAATGCCGGGTCGGGCAAATAAATCAACAAAAAGTGACAACCCCCCACCTCCCCCCGCTTGCCTCGGAAAGCACGTAAATCCGTTGGTCCTGCATCTGATCTCTGTCCGGTTGTGTCGTTTTACCGTCCCATCGGACCAGGTGAGCAAGCGAATAGAGTGCACCCGTGCTAGCGCATACACTTGGGCGCTATAATCCTGTCCTTTGCCGATGACTAGTCTCCGTTGAGACTGGCCGCCATGACCGAAATTCGGTCTGGAGGACATTATTGTAATCTTCAGATTTTAATCTTTGAACATTCTACTTTGGTTTTACTATACTACTCGAAGATATATTTAATATACTTTACTTAGACATCAATACTGAAAGTCTGTAAATCACTTTCAGATAATGTGCATTTTATCTGGAATAAATATTATTCTACTTTTATGAATTCAGATCTTAATTATATTGTGGAAATTATTTAAAGAAATTGTACCTGAAGAATCGTGCTCCTTTTCCTCACTGCTTTGCAACACAGCCACCACGTCCCTTTAAAAAAATATTAACATCTATGGTAAAAAATAACTTTACTACGATATCGCTCGGTTATCTTGTATATTATATTCTAGCCTAATGGTACGATTGCGGGCTGCGAACACAAAAGTAGTAGGTTCATATCCGCCATTCGTTTACTATCAAAAAAACCACTATCACAGACATTTTAAGCTAGGGTGGTTACGGGAATATTAGTTATGTGAACAGTATTGCTGGTACTATAAATAAAATAAAAAACACGTTACCTGTATGGACTGGGTAACCTAGCTAAAGTTTGGTAAGTTAGTGGTCCCGTATAGTCAGCGTCTTGAAGTTTTGGCCAGTGTTTCAGTATAAGCGTAGCTACGTCAGATGATAAATAATCGTTGGGCCCAGAACAAAGTTTCTCTAGAGCATCAAGCAGGGAAACAACGCATTCTACTGCAGCAGCAACTACTTCTGGATTGCCACTGCGACCACATTCTTCTATTCCATCCATTATTCTGTAAAGATACAAAAAAATTATGTAAACAAGTTCTAACAGAATCTATATTTGTAACAGATTTTATCTTTATACCATATAAAATTGGATTTTTATATCATACAAAATTTGATATTATAATTTGAATACATCATCTTTTGTGGACAACTTGCAAACTTCTTGGTGTGAAAAAGTAAAGTAAATGTATAAGCTAAAATGATGAAATATGTTTAAAACTCTTAACTGATGCATTAAAAGTCGTTTCCAAAGACTGGAGAAAGAGCGGTATCAACATTACTAACCTTCGATTTGCCGACGATAATCATTATGGCAGAATCGCTGAAGAAACTTAGCACTATCCTCAATGACCTCAATTTACCTTAGGGAGGAAAGGTTCACGAGTGGCAGCCTCGTACCGGTAGATGAATCCTAGAGTGGCCTCTTACTAGATGGAGTGACGACCTAGTAACACATTCAGGAAGTCGCTGGAAGATGGGTCAAGACATCTTGTGTTCCTTGGCGGTAGGGGATGAATATCTTCAGCAGTGGACTTGCGACACGCTATAATAATGATGATATTTACCTAGAACAAATAGCAGCATAATACTGCTGTTTTTCGTAAGGTAACGAGATCTGCAGACCCTTTATATTGGTGATTTAATATTGGTTAGATTGGTGACAATATACTACATCATCCTCTTACCATCGGATCAGTCATCCTTACTCCTATAAAAAAATTCTATAACTTGGATTTGTGTTTTCCTCTATTCTTCAACTTAAAAAAATAGCAACTTACAATCTTATAATAGCCATATCATCGCTATGCCTCTCCAGTTGGTCAGTTTTCTTCAACAGCACTAACTGGCACAATCTCTTCGGCTGCTGTATCAATTCCCTCACACTTCGTAGAGGTTCGACGCGATGCGACACCGGCGGGTACAGTAACATCCTGTGATACAACGCTTCCAGGACAGGTCGAAGATTCGAAATCGATCCCACCAAACGTACAAGTTGGTTTGCTATACTGCAGAAAAATAATCGTGAGAATATTAATTAGTGTCATTTCTAAATTAAAAAAAAATATTATTCGAAAATAGTGTACGAGGAAGTGTTAAAATGATAGAGGACTGTGATTGTTACAGCTCTTACCTATATATAGCTTTCGCTTGCTTGCTATTAAAACTTGGAGCGCAAACTAATGCACCTGATCCCCTGCCTGAATCGTCGATCAGATGACCTTCATGTTCCCTGGTTGACATAAGTTGACATACGTTTTAAATTTTAAATTCTTTTTATGACAAATTACTACTTGATTTTCTTAAATGAAAAGGGGGAGACATTTAAACTTAAAATAATTTACTTTTTATTTAACATAGTGTAAAATATTGTAAAATTAATTGGCAACATTACCTAGCCTTAATGTTCTTATCGACCCTCGGCGTTCCAAGAAAGGAGATGAGTGAAGGACAAAACTTCTGCCACAGGAACGTTGTGAAATGAGAGTTGCCGCATACGCGCTCGGAGAGACTAGACATCAGTGTTAACAAGCAGTCCAAAAAGAACAATGCTAGGGGGTTCTGTTTCGGGATTCTGAAATATTAAGAAATAATTACTCCTTATTATGAATCGAGATTTGATATTCATTTATTTTCTTTTCTTATAAATTTTATTATATGCTCGACAACTGAAGGGGAGAAACGACGGCCTTGCGCCCGTAATTTGATGAAACGTGCAAGAAATCGATGAATGTAGGTGGTTCAGGACCGTGGTTTGCGACATGTCTTGTGTCATATTACAAACCTATGTTTAGCAGCAGATTTTTGGAGAGTTTTAATGTCTATAATGATGATGATGATTAATCTTATTTAAACGTTTTACATACGTAATGGTGTGTGTAGTGTGGTAAGAATATGCATCATTTGTCAGATCCGATCTGATCTGCACAAAAGATCTTGTTTTATAAAATAAGGGCGACAAACAAACACACAGTCTGCCTGATGGTAAGATCTTGGGTATGTTCCGAAATATTTCCAGTATACGGGCGAATACAAATGACGTATATTGTACTGGCGTGCCGCCGCCATATTGTGCGGATATCCCGACATATTAAAACAATTTTTAATTGTGTGTACGCTAAATGAAGCATGCGAGAATTTGTTTTTATTTATTCAAATACATAAAATTATTGTATAATTTCTGATATCTCCATTCTTCGCAAATTAATTGAAACGGGATATAATGATTTTTGGAGCACAAAATGACAGACTAATCGCCAACACTTTTCCAATATGGCGCAAATGTATGACGTCATATACTGTGCTATGTTTTGGAACGAATCACCAGTATGGCGTCGATTCATGACGTCATATGCATTGGACAGTACACTGGGTTCTATTTTGGAATATACCCCTTATTATATATAGGATATCTATATATAACATTTGTAAGTAGAGTTGTAACGCCGTGTAGTGTCGAAGTATATATCATTTAATGGGTGTCGTAAGCGGCGACAGAGATAAGCGGAAACAGGAATCGTACAGCAGTTTCTTTTTGCATAAAATAACAGCTCAACCTAATAAAATAACAACTCAAAATAACAAAAAACTACGCTTGCCAATCGGCCTGCAAGCGTGGCAATCTAAGGGTAAGGCCTATGTTCAGCAGTGGAGGGCAATCTGTAATGAATGAATTAGTAAATGAAGTTAGGTAAAGTACAAATAAAACAAAAAAAGTAGGTAAAAGTAAAAAGTTACAGCCTATATACGTCCTACTGCTGGGCACAGGCCTCATCACTTCTCAGAGCGTTTTAGGATAAGGAAATGTACACCGCACTGTCCCAATGCGTGTTGGCGAACTTCACACGTTTTCGAAATATTTTCTCAGATTTCATGCAGGTTTCCTCACGATGTTTTCCGAACTTCTCCCAACTACTTTGAACTATCATGGCTCGGCTCGGCTTGGCTTCTACTTTCTATTTGGCTGTAGCATTAGTGAATGCTACAGCCAAATAGAAAATAGAATATTAAAAAAATTAAGTTATTTGTATGTATTCTATTTATTACTAGATATTATTATTTGTAATGATTATAATAGCGGGGTAAAGAAACCATCGCCCCATTTCATTTCAGGAGTGACATAAGGGGTGACTGACTTTAATGCCATATAAGATAATGATTATCATGACAGTGATATAATATTATTAAACACTTACAGTTGTGTTTCTGCCAGTCTTCCACATAGGTATTGTATAACTGGTATCACCTCACTGTAGCAGCCCACTGCAACGATATGATTCCCGCCAACTGGAGAACCTTCTGAGAGCAGCTCTTGACATTCTTCATCTATATAATACGTCACGTCAAAAAGGGTTTAGTTTTATAATATGGTAAATTAAATACATGGGTTATCCAAAAACTAGGTAATCCAGAAATAACTAAATTTGCGTCTGTAATCAGCAAGTATTTGGACTTCAAAAAAGTTAAATGTATATTTCATTTGCAAAATACTTGTATTTTTTTAAACATTGTCTTAAAATAATACTCATAGGCAAAGGCAAAATTCTGTTTAAGTTTTGAAATCACTACAACAATTTTCGAGAAATTAGTTCGCTACCCATATTATTATTTTTTTTTAAATTAAGTGACAAGTGAACTTAGTCTACCTGATGGAAAGTGGCTGCGGTGCGTACTGCATCTACTTACGTATTGTAAGCACCGCAGGTTTCGATACCTGTAGCCAACTTCAAACAAAGAAGGCAATAGATGCGTTATCTGTAGGTGATTATACTGTCTCTCTGAACTCTTCAGACCTAGTACCTACCCCGACGGACACTTAAGCAAAAAATAAGTCCTACCAATTATTATAGTGTTTTGAATAGGTGAACTTCAAACCTTTATTAGAACTTAAATGAAGATCCCTTTTATACTAGCCTATAGTTAGTGTTATACTTTGTCAATGGGTACCTAGCGGTTTCTAACCAGTAGCGTTGTAAGGATTTGTTACCTAGCTGTGCGCAGTAGGCCCTAAGCGCCTGAGCTGCCGCGGCACGAGCGGCTGCAGCAACTTGCGGCGCCGCGCCTGCTGCCTCGCCGCAGCGTCCGCAAGCCCACACGCACAGCCGCCCGTTCAGTGTACGCCTCGGTGACAGCGCCATCGAGAGGTACATACGGAATATTTGAACCTGCAAGCGAAAACGCAAAAAAAAACACTGTAAGACAATCACTAGCCCAAGTCATGTTACTAATAAACATATATACATACGACGCTGTTAAGCTAAGCCGAATGCAAAATGTTTGCTGATGATTACCTTCCCACTTTTGCCGATCGCGTCGAGCACTTTTTTACTCATATGTACAGTAGGACATTGATTGTAGACACTGAACAATACATACACAGTAGTGTATGTATTGTTCAGTGTCTACGATCAATGCGTGACGTCGTGACGTATTGCCTGCACGTGCAACCTGCACGCAAACCTTTTGCGTGCAGGTTGTATGGGTTACCGTTATCTGTTACAGCCTATCAAAAGTCCAATGCTGAGCCAAGCCCTCCCTCATAGAATGCCTCGTTATATTTGCAACAGTTTCCTCACTTGACTTGTGGGTTGGAAAATGCATTTTTTAATTTTTTGTTGTTGTTAAATACGCTGCTACCTTTCTCCTGGTTTAATAATTGGATGGTCTATAAGTGGATATTTTTACATTAATAATAAATAATAATGTTACGAGCTTTAGGTTCGTGACAATAAAAACTGCCGATTGAATTACCAAAATTGACACTTTTATTACCTAACATCAATTAAAACTTAAAAGACACTAATAATTAATCACACTGATTCACTTTATTTCGCTCTAAAGCTTCGCTTGTCTCGCCAAATTCAATACTGCCACGATCGCGATTTGCAGCCGCTTTAAATACACCTTTTACACCGAACCATCCAAAATATTCCAGTAAATACGGGCGCCGACCGACCACATGCAGAAAGTTTGAGTGTGGGGCTTCTAGAAAGCTTAATTCTTCTGTTCGATACTAGATGGCGCTGTTGGTCGAAAGTTCAAAATTGACATTTTCTAGGAAGCCCTCCTCGCTCTGATCCAGACACTAGATGGCGCTAGTGCCAGGTACCTGACGTCAATTTAGGCGCGCAACAACAATAATAAAATAATAATAATAATGTCCTCCACGCCGAATTTCGGCCACGGCGGCCTGCTTCAACAGAGACTAGCTATCGGCGCAGGACAGGATTATAGTGCCCAAATGTACGCACTAGCACAGGTGCACTCTATTCCTTCACTCTCATAATCCTCTGGGACGGTAAACCGACACGACCGGAGAGAGATCAGGCGCAGGACCAACGGCTATACGTGCTTTCCGAGGCACGGGGGTGAGACGCCGCGAACTTCCTGACTCCGGGCAACTACTGAGAATTTCTTGACGGAAAAACTCAATAATTGATTTTTTAGCACGACCCGGGATTCGAACCCAGGACCTCATGATCAGCAGTCGCACTACTACATCAACTAGACCAACGAGGCACGAGATGAGAGAAACGTCAGTATTGTATCGGTAACCAAAAATGAAAAATAATACAATCACCTGTGTATCTGGTAAATGATACATGACCGAAGCCGTAGCGCATAGAAGTTGCGATGGCATCCATAGTGAATCGTCTTCGGGTTCAATTCCCCTATGAAACCGATCGTCGCGCAGTATCTTCTGAAATTTTTTAACCTAACATTAGGATGTATTAATAAGGATGGTATTTAATAGAATAAATTTTGTAAGTTATTTTTATATAACAGCTACAGAATAGTATCATATTCAGATTTAAATCCATGATTGCAATCACAGATTCTTTATTTAGTTGTAAAAGTTCGCAATAATTATTTAATTCTATTTAATCACATGGAAACCCTGGAGAGCGTAAGTGACGAGGCGGGGCCGCTTGGTCTCGAGGGCGATTTGAAGCGGCAGCAGGCACACCCGCCGCAGCTCGTACGATTGACGGCGGGCGTTGCTTTCCTGGATGCACAGCACCTCTGCAAGTTAATGTATTATTTAATGACAAGCTGTGCCCGTGACTGTGTTCACGTGGAATCAGTACTTTTGCTATTCTAAGTAATGATGATTTAATTTTAAAATCAACTGTCGAAGACTTAGAAAAACACTAATCTGATTAAAACATTCAGATAATCGGTCAATCAGACAAACAAACGAACGAAAAAATAAACGGACCCACAAACGAACCAAGAAACGAATAGGGCAAACTGTAAGCTTGTGAAGAATTTCTCTAGCCAATACTTAGTTTCCATACAACAAATAAGATGTGAGATATTGGAAAATGAAAAAAAAAAGAACTAATTGCGATATTTTAATCTCAAAGTATTCGTACTAATTTAAAGTTACAATAATCATTTAATAATTTTTCCCTATACCAATATGAAATCACCCCCTCAAAACATTCCTAAAACCTTTTTTTACTATCTAAGGGTTTTAATTTTTCAAGACTTCTTTCTTAGTGGATGTCTAAAAGGAAGTTATTGTCCCAATTTCACGCATTCATATCCAGCGCATTGAGCTGTAGATTTAATACAATATTTTTCATACAAAATTTGGACTCTTGTTTTAAAACCGTAAGAGGCAAATTTTGTTATTTAATTACTTTACAGCATTAAATATATTTCTCCATTCAAATTGAACATTATCGAGTCCCTTCTCCCTCCCCGGGTAAGAGGTTGTTTTAAGAAATACCAAAATATTTTATTTCCATAGAAAATTTCACACCCTCTGCCCTTGCCCCCTTTACCCTAACGGGTTATTTTGAAATCGCAAAATACGTATTTATTTATTTTTAAATACAGTACTTTCAGAAGTATCGATTCAATCGCCCTGTAAAATATTTTCGCAATAAAATAATTAACTGTAACACCCTTAGGGATCGAATTTTCCAAAATGATTTCATAGCGAATTTCTACCACATAGCAAAGTAGCTACCTACTGTCCAAATTTTAGATTTATATTATTTAAATTTATATTAATTTTAGATTTATATTCTATTTCTAGATGTTATTGTCAAATCAAATTGTAAAATAGTTTCATTACACACCACTAGCGGTGCTGATTGAGTATATTTGATAAAAACAGAATTTTTATTTTTATTTCTAGATGACTTTATGCCAAATTTATATAATATATAAATGTTAGCGGCTTTGTTGTGCGACTGAGCCACTCAAGTCGCACCTCAACTTATTGAGTCCGAGTGCTAGAGGGTAAAGTTTTGATCGTCATAGTTTTAATATAATAATAGCGCCATTTACTTACTGCTAAATAAACTAATAAAAAGGACATAACGTCAAATTAAACACAACTCTAAATATGTACTTATTGTTGCAGCATCAAAAATTGTGAGACTGGTATAGGCCTGTGGCCACTGTCTGCATGTTTTATCATAATTTTCAATTTTAGCAAAATTACTAACAAAACTGTGTACACAAAATTTTGATTAAGAGAGAAAGTCTTTATTTTAATATGTTGTGTGCCTATCGGCATAGCAATATTTCACAAATTTCTTTTTGTATCAAGTATATATAGCGTGAATCTTCTGACTAAAATAAAAATAATTTTATTTTAGGGTGATCGTGGTGATTGCACAATATCGTCTACATCGAAAAAAGAAAGTTGGATGTTCCGGCAAAATTCCATAAGTTATCTCGAAAGTCACAATTCGAAAAAATATCCTTATATAGCCCGAACTAGTCCTACTCCCACTGCAAGTACGAGCCAACACTGGAAAATTAGAATGAAAAAATGCCTTGACATAAAAAACAATAGCATAAACAGGCTTCACAAGTTTGCAAGAAATACTATGCCCTAACACTTAACTATTACTCACCAAAAGCCTGTCGCTATGTACGTAAAACTTTTGGAACATGTTTGCCTGCACCCGTACATTGACTAAGTGGTACACTACCATCGATCACCGACAAGAGTTTACTCAAGAAGCGCTGACGGCATTAAAATTGAGAGCGGAGAGTAACCCTGATAATTTTTTTTATTGTACCTTGGTAATGGGTGAAATGAAAATTAAGCAATTGACAATACCATGCTAGTAGCCAAAGGCGTTATGTATATAACCAAAATGTCTTTTAGAACTTGCATGGTACTCCGTCAATTGTTTTATTTTAATTTCATCTATCACTAATATACGATATAATTTCTTATCAGGGTTACTCTCTAGTCTAAGTTTTAAAACAGTTAACGCTTTTTTTGTGTAGCCAAGTCGGCCATAAATTGTACTGTACAACTTTGTTATCGTATGTGATGAAGGCAGACCAATTTCAAAACTTTTGATATTTCGCACATATTGTTAAGCTTTCGATGAATGGTGTTGTAAAATTAAAGCAAAAAATCTTTCTAGGGAATAATTAGCCCTAGGTAGATGTCACGTTTTATTTTTAAGCAGCTGTCTGCTTAAAGTTCACTTTGTTAAATTATTATATACCTAGTGTAAAACTTTTTTGTTTTTCTAATTTATTAAATATTTTCCAGACAGTTCGTTTAATAACTCTTGAAAATCAACAACTATTTTTAATTAGTGGTTTTGTGATAACGAAGCTTTATAATAAAAACAAAAACTTGGTTAACACCATCTAAGACGATAAACTGATTGGACTTTTCAAACAATCTGATTTTTAAAATAAGTTAACTAAACCTATTTCGATTTGTTAAATGTTTAAAATTTTATCCTGCGTAATGTAAAATAAACCTGTAGCAAAATAATAAACTTATTTTAAATAATTTCTAAGTTTTTTTCCGAAAAAAAATTTCTAAATACTTTAAAAAATAATTTCAAATAACACCTTGGTATTATCTATCTACGTTTGACTTATAATCAAAATGCGGACTATGGTGATTTGTTTATCGATAAAAAAACATCGACATAGTCCACGCCTTACGTTGCTTACGCATTTAGACAGCGCTATCAGTGTATCGACACGTGTACAATTTGATGGTATGCGTAAACGCGATGAACACAAACACAAATGTTGTAGTGTGCATTTATAGTGACACGATTTAATTTTGCATTTGTAATTAAGTTTACAGTTGTGTGTTTTCTTGCACCCCCCTGATGTTGACAGAATTTTTGTTTAGGAATTAACGCGCATGGCCTCTCCAGTTGGTTGAATACTCAAAGAACTATAAGGATAATAAGAGTTTTGTACATACTCGTACGATTGCAATTTTTATCCGTTTATATATAGATAAAAAACTAATATCTACCAATACTTTTTATAAATAAATTAAACTTGGAAACATCCTTAATTTTATGATTGTCAATAGATATCACAACTATCTATTGAAGTAGTAATTAGTTACAATAAAATATTATATTTAAAAACTTATATGTACTAAAATGAAATAACAAAATCTAAAAAATGTACATTAGGATCTTCAAATCAATTATGAATTTAATTAATTTTAATTAAATATGAATTTAATTATAAATGCAAATGAGGCAAAAGGTCACTACTTTTTGTACTTTACGTAAGATGGCACTGTCCTGAAAAGTGAATACAACAATAATATCGTAGATTTTCGGCGTAGTTCAATTTATTACACAAAACTAAAAACTAATAAAACTAATTTTGGGCTTTATCCAAAAATATTTTATTTTAATAAAACACATCAATCGTATAAAAACCACTAATTTGGCTTCAGTGCCCCTTATTTAGATCCCTGGAATTATTTGTTCTAGAAAATATTAGAATTACAGAGACGACTTTTCTACAGATTTATTATATATATAGATATAGATTATGTGTCTTTCATATCCACAGAACACTATTATTCCTAGCGGAGATTCATATCTCGTTTATAATTAAAACTTACGGTGCTTGAAAATACTTATAGCGCCATTTATATAAAATTATAGTAGTTAATTTATTATTACAGTAAAATAAAAATTATATGGTATTTAGAAAAGAACGGGTAGGAATAATATAAAAAAAAACTCAAAATCGGGTAATGTAATTTTTCAATTTCCCGACAATATAAATTTTAAAACTTTTGGAAAAGGAAAATATAATATGTTTACTGTTGTGATGCAAAAGGAAAGTATAATATGTTTACTGCCAAGCTTCCATGGTCCTTGCCGAAACCAAAGAAATTGTTAGTAGCTCTTTCAAAATTTGATTTACCATGTTGTAGGTACTCGGCGGTTAAGGAAAAAAATATGAGCACACCAACCTAAAATTTAATAAATAATTTTCACAAAACCATCTATCGATGATATTGATTAACTATTGTAATTTTTCAACTGAGATATTAGGATTTATATATTTTTTATAAATTTTTATTACGGTTTTCTTATTTTTTTATTTACTGGGTTTAGATACAATTATTACATTATAGAACACTATTTAACATTATTTAATTACAAAAATGTCCTTGATCACTCAACGCCACATTGAACAAATTCGTCGTCGTCGTGAACAAAATCTAAGTAGGTATATTGCGTTCCCATACTTCAGAATATTAATCATAACTTTTGATAGTAGAACGGATTTTAATAAAACAAAGATTAAATTTAATAGGAAGGTAGGTACGTTTAAAATTTTTCCTAACGATTATTTTTATATAAATCAGTACTTTATATATGATACGGTAACAAGAAAACAGACATACAGACAGACAATTCTAAAAATGATAGAAATGTATGTATTTAGTTACTTATTTTTAGTCGCTCTCAATCTATTTTGTTACAAAAATATTTTTTTATAGGATAGTGTGACAAACGAGCACACAGTCCACCTGATGGTAAATGGTTGCTGTGACCCATAAACACCTACATCTTTCCTCGATAACGAATCAAAATGCAGATGCGTTGTCACACGTGAGGACTTAGATGGAATGCCTCGTTTCCAGTAAAAAGCGTCTCCGGTTCTTTACACTCACCATACTGTCAGCTTTTCTCCAATAAATCCACGACAACTCAATTAGTTAACAGTTTTAATCACTATGTTCGTTGTTTAATTTCACTCTTAAATTGTATATATGTAATACTTGTATAACACACTATACTTTACTTTTATAAAGAAGACCATATATTAATTTAACTTTACTCACAACCTTTAGAATCACCTTATTTCACAATAGACTTGACTATTATAACCTTCTCAGCACCACTGTTCGTAATCAACTGCCGCGGAGCTATCGTCTATTATCTAGATGTTAGTGCTGTTAGTCTATGCGACTCTTACAGCCTCATCTTGTCTCAGGGCTCGCGGCCTGCAAGGCCGCGAGCTAATTAAAAAGGGAAAGGCAATGAGGTGAAATGATGATGAATGATTTATGATTTGATATTGTTATCAATCATCATGTCGCCTTTTAGGCGTTTTTCTTTGAGCTATCTAACCGCAGTCCGAGGAGGGGTGTGCGGACCCCCGTCTCTGACTGCTCAGCTCGTGTCGGTCGGTGGTCTGGGCGGTGAGAACCGTCCAGGAACGCGAGTGTACGGTGTGTACGCGGTGTGAGCTGGAACGCGTCGTGCCCGTCTGCGGGTGCGACGCGTCCCATTCGTTGTCCTATTTGTGTTTGTCCCATTTAGTGTGGGTGTAGTGTCGTTGTGTGATGTGCCTGCGACGCTTGGGTCGACTGGATCGAGCGATCTGCCGCGGAGCGTCAAGTGTAGGCGCTTTTATATTGTGACTCAACTTTAGAATTAATGTAGGTAGTTTGAAATGGATTCATATTAATATTAATTGTGAAGATTGCTAAGTAATATTGCATAATGATCATTTATCTAACAATACGAAACACAGCAGCATTTAGTTACTATTTGACGCTGGTATTCTGTGAGATCCGATTGTCCGATTGGATGTGAATGTACAGACATCTGCAATTTACATTTTATTATATCACTATAGTTACAGTATAGATAATTATAGCAATAATTACGCCATCTTGACTGATTTGCGAAACATTGTGGAAACAATGACAATTTTGGAATAATCAATAGTTGTCAACTGCCCTGGAGATATTGTAATGCCACAACGCCAATCGAAATAAAGCAAGAAACTCGCTGTGAATATCGATAAAATATCATAGTATATTTCTACATACATATTATGTACTGGTATAGGATGTTTAAAATGAGTATTTTTTGTTAGTCCGCATGTGTTCCCACACCTTTCGTCCGATTCCGATGAAATGTAAAACGAAATCACATACGTCATTGAGCCACGCTGCTGCTATTTTGTGGTCATAGCACGATTGGGTCGGCTCGACCCGGAATAACCATGCATAGGGGAATTCGTATAAATTGTTAGTGTTGACCAGGAATAAAAATGGCAAATATAGTTTATTCAATATATTTCTTTATTTATATTATTGATATGCGAATATGTTGTATATATACTGGATAATTTTTTTACCGTCTCAAAAAAATAGAGTGTAAGAGGTGAACGGAATAGAAGCCTGTGACATTTATATTTTACAATTTTTTGGCTTTTACATTAACATAGTATGAAATTAAACTACCAATAAATAGCATTCATTTGAAATAAACTTTCGGTAATAAAATAATAAAAACAAAAATTTTGAACTAAATAAATAATTCAATTAAAAACTATCGAAATTAAAGTAATACGTACCCGATTAGTAGTATTTATTGATAGATCAATTTCATAAACATAGGGCCTACTTTATTTCACTTCTTACTTGATTTCAGGTATGTTCCACATTTCAACTTCATAGATACTATTTATTCCCTCATTGAACCTACTATTTGAAGTTGAAAAGAAATAGGATTATCTGCTCGAAGAACTTAAAATCTTCAAATTTCACAATCAGTGCCCTTAGCGGCGTATTTTGTTATAGTTGTATATATATATATATATATATATATATACTCCACGACACAGGAGAAAATCCTAGTGTGTGTGGAGATAACGATTTTTAAAACAAAGAAATATACTTATGACAGTTCCAAAGTGTACGCAATGCGTTTGATTGCCATGTTGTGGGTTACGCCGGCGGTTTCTATTTCTGCTATTTCTGGAAGTAACAACTATTTATCTGACCATTAAATCTATTTAATATTAATTTCAGATGCAATGTGTGCAATTTATTTACGTAAATTACGAGCCCATATGCAGTTTATGCACGTAAAGCATTTCGATGATACAGAAGAAATTAGGTACAACCAAACCTTTCACAATTTCAATGAATATCACTCTAAAGATTTTATTCGCTGCTTCAAAAGAAAGTAGGTATAGCGTATTTTGTTTGACGACAATAGGTGCTGTGCTGAATAATAAGTGTGATTATAGTTCATTTCAAATAGGATGGCAGGATTCCACTTGAGACTTAGCAATTACAGCTGTAATGTTAATCTATTGTTGTGTGATTATTTTATTGCTTTAACGCTTGAAGTTAAGCATCTATAATAGCTGGAATGACGAATTTTGGTACTTGAACATTAAAACAAATTAAATTGTAGATAAAAAACCTTTATTACTTTTAACTTAACTATTTTAAATACTTATAACAACTTGTTAATATTTTGTTTAATCAATCACTCTGAAGAACATTCATCGGTATCTGTGTCCTCACACGTATTTATTATAAATGGTTGTATCCGATCCCTCGAAAATTCGTTTTCCACTCTTATGACATTATTAAATAGTCCTCCTCACATGTTCCTCTGTAAAATTATCAATTCTTTTAAAACTTCCGATGTCTCTTTAATCACTCCCTTATCACCCATGCGTTTCAGAAGCTTATTGTAAACACTCAAAACTATGTCTTGAGCGTCTGAACTTAAATGTCTTTTTCTACGCTGAACACTATTTTCATCACTTGTAGATGCACTATTTGATATTTCCCATGGTCGAACCACAAGTGTACGTCTGTGTAATAACGAAGTTACAAGACGACTGAATTTTTGACAACAATGTCATCGTGTATTTAACAAAAGCATCAAAACTTGTTTGCTGCCACAAAAATACCACGTCAGGATAAGGTCTTCCCAGGTATCGGTTGTAAATACCACTTCTTTTGTTATCGCCTAATGACCGCTTCAAGTACAATCCTGCCATGCTATTTGAAATGAACTATACCTATGATTTGATTTTTATAAGTACTTATTATAAGTAGAGATGGGCCGAATATTCGTTTTATATTCGGTATTCGGCATATTCGGCAGCTTTACCTAATATTCGTATTCGGGCGAATATTCGGCTAAATCACCGAACATTCGTTTTCATAGTGTCCAATGTATTGAAATGTACGAATTGAGTAATGCGATGTCTTTTACTGTTGAAAGTATAATTTATTTATGATTTAAATTTACTTACTCTAACTCTAGAGTGCCTCAAATGCATAAATCTACACATTTATGTTTTTGAGGCACTGTAGATTTGTTTCCAATTATAGCAAATAAAAGGCTTGATAAAATGTTTTTGGAATCAAACAAAGAAACATTACATTAGTACATTTAATTTTACTTTGGTCGTCAGTTTCTCTAAAATAAGTCCAAATAGTAAATCTCCTGCCGCTCATTTTTATCATATAATTATCAATTTTTACTAAGAATATAACAACGAAATACTTTTTTTATCACAAAAATAGTCAAAACATAAGCATGTGCCGTCGATTTCCTCAGTACTAGATGATGCAATAACTGTCAGGCCGCGCGCTTTACGGTAACAAGTTTCGACATAAATTGGTTAGGTCCCCAGGTAATCCTGCCGAATAATGTTCGGCCGAATATTCGGTTCGGTAAAAGTTTTACCGAACATTCAGCCGAATATTCGTATTCGGTGAAATCCATATTCGGCCCATCCCTAATTATAGGGGTAGGGTAGCTGAGAATTGGGTCGCTAATGTGATGATGAGTGAGAGCTCCTGGTTACGACGCCGCAGGTGCTCGGTTTGAATATAAGCCAAAGCTAACATTTGAGTCGAAATATAAATTATCCGGTTTATTTTTATAGCATATAATAAGCATACAGTTCACTTGATGGTAAATGGGTACTGTGGATCATAGACAACTGCGTATGTTCTCGATTAAAAACCAAAATGCAGATGCATTGTCACCCCTAAGAACTCTTAGTTAATATGGAACAACGCAATAAAATGCCTCGTTAGCTGTAAAATGTTTGTCCGGTACCTTGCATCTTTCGAAATATAGCTGCATTAAAATAGTATTTGACATTGGTGTCCTGTGAGAGCGTAGTCCTTCCTTGGTCGACCATACTCATTCGTATTATAACAATAATACAGATGCAGCGTGGTTCCACTACTTTCTACCATTATTTTATAATTGTCTCCGAGTCTGTTCTACTTGTACTTTATCAGATAAACATTATATAGACAATTCAAAGCCTTTTTGCTTTTAATTACTAATCAACTATTAATTATAATGAGGTATATGATACGCGGTGTAACTGTTACAATTATTTTTTTTTTTTTATTAACTGAACGCTCGTCAACGTCAATAACGCACACAGTATAAAGCGATAGTCACAGGGAAAGCTATATCTATCCATCTCTTTATCTGCAAATATACAATATATAAAAGTTTTTGTTTGTTTATTTGTATTTTAAGCGCTGCTATACCGTTCATCAGATTACAGTAAAACTTTATCAACATATTGCTTGCACTTCCTTCGTCAACATATTCAGAGTAGTGAATTAATTAAACGTACATAATTATTGGCTACAACAATGAATTTACTGTAAGGGCGTAAAACTATCGCAACAGTGTACAAATAAATTATGTTTGATGGCGGATGTTATAGCCTAACAAGAGACATGACTATTGCCGCATGAACTCCCATTGCTAGGTAAAATATATGAGGAATTAAGTTACGTGGGTAAGTCTGCTGGTGATATGTCAAGTGGGTTATTAAAAGGATCACAAAATGATTTCTTAAATTTACGCGAACACTACACATTGAATAAAACTATTATTTACGGATTTTATCGCGTTTAATTACTTTAATTTATTTTTATTATTATCCAGACGTTTCGGGTGCTTTACAGCACAAATGGTCACTGGGGGGAATGAGATGTTTGACGTCCCAATGTCATTGTTAGCCCGGCTACCTTCAGTTTTTGAATATTAATTTTTGGTCCGATTTACGCAAAACAAACTTACAGTATCTTGAAGTCTTGCAGTGGTATGCTTGGGTTTGGGTTTAACTTTGTTAATTATAGGATCCCAAGCAGATGGCAGCACCCAACCATCTTCTCTATTGAAATTAGGATGTTTTTAATTTCAATAGCCTCACGTATCATCCTTGGTAGGAATCGGTGTTCTTTTTTTTTTAAAGGACTTTTGCGAGGACTTGTGGTTTATCAAATCTGATGTAATGGTGGGACGATCCTGAACATGTTCACAGACTGCAACTCAGCCGTACGGTCTGTACGGCTGACGTGTGATATTCCGGCGTAAAAGTATATGAAACTAGTACAGTGTCAAAGTGATCGATTGACAGCTATAAATACTGATATTCTGTATATACTATATATTTTTTACGTGGAAGAGCCATGCTGCAGCTGTATTGTGGCGTCGGCACGAATGGGTCTGCTCGACCGGGGTAGAACCACGCTCTCACAGAATACCAGCGTAAAATAGCAGCTTAATGCGTGTATGGCGTGTGTTGAGAACCGGAGACCCTTTTTTACTGGAACTGGTCGTATTTAAGTGGAAAAGCCGGCTGTTGTATTTGCCCTGTCAATATATTTGCGAAAGATTCGTCAATATACAAAAGAAAACAGAAATGTTATTTTTAGGATGAAACGTGGGTTGATAATAATAATTTAACTTCTAAAAAATGCTAGAGAAATGATAAGATTAATGCAGGGTTGACGGATACCAGTTCCACAAACAGGCCCATTCTTGTACACGCAGGATCGCGAAGAGGTTTTTTAAATAATGCTAAGCTGTTTTTTATGACTGGTACTCTAACAGGAGACTATCACGGCCAAATTAATAGTGTGAACTTTGAAAAGTGTGTCTCTGAAATGCTTATTCCTAACTAAACAGCGTCATAATGGATAACGTACCGTACAAGAAATTAAAGTCCCACTAGTAATGCTGGATAGATTTTTTCAAGCGTCTCTGACTATGCCAAAAGATGGTCTCTTTTGTTTGATTGATTCGCATAAGACTAGAGTAAAACGTTTAAAGTAGATCAATTCATAAGGAACCTTGGCTATGTCGTAGTTAGATTACCGTCGTATATGTGTGATCTCAACATGATTGAAAAATTGTTACGTCACAGTGTCAATTCAGATTTAACTTTAACAAAACTTAAAGATATTACAGAGCTAGCACTTAGTCAAACCACAGAGGAAGATTAGCGCGTCTTTGACGACTATGTAATAAACTTAGAACAAAATTATTAGCAAGGAATTGGCCTAATGGAAGAAACTATTGATCGATTTGTGATACAGGTCAGCGCAGGAGAGGATAGTGATGATGACGATTCTGATGTCTTTTATTTTAGAATTTGATGAATGATGATAGTTATACCCTGACAGTTTTTCTCTATTTAACAAATAAATAATATTTTGACAATTATTATTGTGTTTTATTCAATATTTAAAAATGTATGAAAATTCTTTTGTAGTTACTACACTGACTAGAATACGTACGTGGTTACAAACATTCACACAAACTTTCACAGAACGAAATTTAAAACTTCTTATTTAATTTGCAGTTTATCGACATATCACTAATTAATTACTAATTAGGTCACAACACTAGTGCATTGTTTAGCTCTGCACTCAACTCGCGTACTTACTGTACATGATTACTGATTTGACTGAAAGTCTTATTGAGCTTACCAATTGTTTAGGGGAAGTGGTATCTATCCACTATTGAGAATTATGGTATTGAATTTGTGTTTATGTTAAGGGATGTTTATGCACATCCTAATCAGTTATTTGGAGTAGAAATGCAAAATTTTTGTAATAACCAAAGAACTGCGTTGCGAAGTCTCTGGGAGAAGGGTCGGATACATCAGACACATACTTTTGTCAGTGATGCGCATGGTTGTTGTCCGTGGTTGACGATTGCCTTGTAACAGAGGCGTAATGGAGATCGATTGTCTTACAGTGGCGGTTGAATGTAATTTTGAATTGGTCATAAAATCACTTTAAAAAAATTAAATAAATAATAAAGTATTATGGAGAGAACGGAATAAAAAACAAATTGAATTGTATAAACAAGTCTGTAACAGTATCTTAAGACTGATAGAATTTCCGAATGAGTTAAGATCCTGTGGGGATAGAAAATGTAACAAAATTTGCCATAGGAAAGTCATTGATCTATTATATAAATCAATGACTTTCTGATAACCGAGGCATATATGCTGAGAAGGGATTGCAGAGAGCTTTGGAGGGGCGAATTCATCCCTGGTTGGAACCAGTATGTTAGGGACTCTCATTGGGGGGCTCGTACTCATGTTAAGAGATAGCTGCTAAATGGAAAATCTGGTATGGAAGGCTATGACTTAGAGTAGGAATTTTTTCTAGAAAAATCTTAACTCTGTTCAAAATAATCGGGAACAGGTAAAAATGGATGTACTGGCAACCCATCATATTAATATGTCGTTTAAACAATTTTGGAATCAAACGAAAAAACTTAAGCCGAGGCCAAGACTCCCAGTGAGTGTTGAGGGCAAAGTAGAAGCGGGATACATTGCCAACATTTTCAAACAACATGTTCAGACGTACTCTAAGGTTTTGGCTCAAAAGGCTATGCTGCTCGCAGAAGGTGTCACAGGGGAGCATGGTGAAAGGTAAGTCCCCTAGACACGACGGACTTAGTGTGGAGCAAAAGCACGCCAGTGTTTTTCACTTTTTGTATGAGGAATGCCTATTTGCCAGACGATACAATGAGAGCAGTTATGATACCGATCGTAAAGAACAGAACAGGAGATGTTAGAGACAAAAAGAAATATAGACCCTTAGCTACCATATTGGCCAAGGTTCCTGACGGTGGTTGAACGGTTATCTTGATCAGTATGTGACACTCGAAGATGCTCAATTTGGGTTTAGGGCGGGACTCTCGACTGAGAGTGCAATAATAGTTCATAAGCATACTGTCAAGTATAAGTAAGCCACCTTTTTGGACATCTAAAAGGCATTTGATCTGGTCAGTTATGAAAAACTGTGGGCCACACTGAGAGAAAATAGTTTGCCGGAGGGTATAACAAGTACATATTTTCGAGTACCGTACCAATTTTGAAAGATGGGCAGATTGCCTGTGAATCTTATCAATTAAAATGTGCAGTTTGGCAGCGAGGACTGAGCTCTCCTACTTTATTTAATAATATATATAAGGGAGGTAGTTCATTAGCTCAACAACACATGTGTAGATTGCTCCATAGATGGTCATATAGTCAACATTAGTAACACCGATGTCATTGTGTTGTTGACCCCATCGATAAGTGCCCTACGTAGGCTCTTGGGTGTGTGTGAGGCGTATACTGAAATACATGGATTGATGTATGAGGTCAATAAAAGCGAGTTGCTGGTGTTTCGGGCGGGGCAAATGAATCCTTCAAATGTACCGTCCGTGACACTAGCTAAGACGAGTCTCTCAGTTTGTGTACTAAGGACATGTTGTGAACGAGAATCTGACTGATGACCCAGACATGAAACCTAAACGCAGAGGGCTCGCGATACGCTGTAATACGCTAGCTTGCTAGGTGTTCAAAGGCAGTTAAAACAATATTGTGTAGGGGCTTCTGCCAATCATTTTATACCTGCAGCCTGTGGGCCAACTGCACGCAGCGGGTCGTGATCGCTCAGTGAGTTAGTGCAACAATGCCATCAGGATGTTGATGGGACTGCCTCGCTATTGTAGTGCGTCAGCGATGTATGCAAATTCACAAGTGGATGGCTATTATACCATAATTAGAAAAAGAGCAGCATCACGTTGATGCGCAGAGTGAGAGACAGTTTTAACGGCTACCTAAGTGTCATTTCTGAACATATTGAGATTCCTATCTGGAGACACTGGATTTGCCTACATATAGGATAAACTATTATAGTTTGTTTCTATATATGTGTATTATAAACATAGTTTTTTTAAGTTTAATTGTATTACTAACACTTATGGACAACCTATTCTGAAAGAAATTATAAATTAAAATTATAAAAGGCTGTGAAATTAATGGTAGACCCATTCATCTCACAGGGAATGATCACCCTTGCACAGAATACCGGCGTAAAATACCTAGCACCATAATGCAATGCGGTGTTTTGTATGGTGAAGTGACGAGAACTGGAGACACTTTTTACGGTGTTTTAGTCCTCAGGGGTGACAATGCAAACAGTCTGGGTCACGTCATCCACTTACCAGGTGGTCAGGTGGTCTGTCCTTTGTTATCTTACTTCTATAAAAATAATTATTTAATGAAATCTGATAAAGTAACTAGCAAATATGTAACATAGAAAGCAATCGTTATCGCTAATACTATATTTAAAACGAAGAGCAATGTTAGTTACGTATGAATAAAATTATGCTCTTAAAACTGTAATATGACCTGTAAATTTGTAAGGGACGCGTTGAAAATTATGGGACGCATTTCCTAATAACGTCTTTGAATATCATGTCAACGAAAATATCAAGTGATATTATTTTCTTATGCGCATAAACTGATGAAGACTGAAACCTCACCCGTTTTTGATGCTTTATGAATATGTGAATGAATACACTTAAGTATAGAAACAATATTCTATTTTACAATAAATTATAACAGTTTTACACATGGACGTTAAAAAATTCGGACGTTAAGACGAGCTCTTAGCACGATTTCAAATTCGTTTTTCACCCGCGCGTCCCGCAGTGGGCGGAGCGCAACCGGCTGTCGGAGAGCGCCGCGTGAACACAGTATGCGCAAAGCAAGCAGACAATTCACCTCCAAACAAAAACTTTTCCGTGAGGTTTACTGTTCTCAACACCACTAGGTATTAGTAATCATATTTTGAGAACCTACTCACTAAAATCAAAACTGTTTACAATATAGTTAGTCTGGACATCAACTACATTTTAATTATCAATATTTTTTTAAAGTCAGATGATATGAGCAGGTAGGTACTTAGTCTACTATTTACATACATAAACATTTAAAACGCCACCTCACAAATTCTAAAAAAAACCAAGCTTCGTTTGCAAAATAGCTAAAATAAGAGAAAAAGAATAGTTTCAAATAAAACCATTAGAAAATTCAAATTTATTTTACTGTTTTCTATTACCTTACCTCCGGAATTGATGGAGTGACCTGAAGGTGTACATTGGTAATCGGTATTGGAACAGGTCGCCGAGTACTACTAGGTGTGCCGAGTTTGGTCTCGTTTTATTAGGTATGACGAGCCCTTACCTTCGGACTTGATGGAGTGACCTGGAGGTGTACTTTGGCAATCGGCATTGGAACAGGTTGCTAAATACTACTAGGTGTGCCGAGTTTGGTCTCGTTTTGTTAGGTATGACGAGCCCTTACCTCCGGACTTGATGGAGTGACCTGAAGGTGTACTTTGGCAATCGGCATTGGAACAGGTCGCTAAGTACTACTAGGTGTGCCGAGGTTGGGCTCGTTTTGTTAGGTATGATGAGTCCTTACCTCCGGACTTGATGGAGTGACCTGAAGAGTGTACTTTGGTAATCGGCATTGGAACAGGTCGCCGAATACCACTAGGTGTGCCGAGTTTGGGCTCGTTTTGTTAGGTATGACGAGCCCTTACCTCCGGACTTGATGGAGTGACCTGAAGGTGTACTTTGGTAATCGGCATTGGAACAGGTCGCCGAGTACCACTAGGTGGGCCGAGTTTGGGCTCGTTTTATTAGGTATGACGAGCCCTTACCTCCGGACTTGACGGAGTGACCTGAAGGTGTACTTTGGTAATCGGCATTGGAACAGGTCGCCGAGTACCACTAGGTGGGCCGAGTTTGGGCTCGTTTTGTTAGGTATGACGAGCCCTTACCTCCGGACTTGACGGAGTGACCTGAAGGTGTACTTTGGTAATCGGCATTGGAACAGGTCGCCGAGTACTACTAGGTGTGCCGAGTTTGGGCTCGTTTTGTTAGGTATGACGAGCCCTTACCTCCGGACTTGACGGAGTGACCTGAAGGTGTACTTTGGTAATCGGCATTGGAACAGGTCGCCGAATACCACTAGGTGTGCCGAGTTTGGGCTCGTTTTGTTAGGTATGACGAGCCCTTACCTCCGGACTTGATGGAGTGACCTGAAGGTGTACTTTGGTAATCGGCATTGGAACAGGTCGCCGAGTACCACTAGGTGGGCCGAGTTTGGGCTCGTTTTATTAGGTATGACGAGCCCTTACCTCCGGACTTGACGGAGTGACCTGAAGGTGTACTTTGGTAATCGGCATTGGAACAGGTCGCCGAGTACCACTAGGTGGGCCGAGTTTGGGCTCGTTTTGTTAGGTATGACGAGCCCTTACCTCCGGACTTGACGGAGTGACCTGAAGGTGTACTTTGGTAATCGGCATTGGAACAGGTCGCCGAGTACTACTAGGTGTGCCGAGTTTGGGCTCGTTTTGTTAGGTATGACGAGCCCTTACCTCCGGACTTGACGGAGTGACCTGAAGGTGTACTTTGGTAATCGGCATTGGAACAGGTCGCCGAATACCACTAGGTGTGCCGAGTTTGGGCTCGTTTTGTTAGGTATGACGAGCCCTTACCTCCGGACTTGATGGAGTGACCTGAAGGTGTACTTTGGTAATCGGCATTGGAACAGGTCGCCGAGTACCACTAGGTGGGCCGAGTTTGGGCTCGTTTTATTAGGTATGACGAGCCCTTACCTCCGGACTTGACGGAGTGACCTGAAGGTGTACTTTGGTAATCGGCATTGGAACAGGGACAGGACCAGTATTTTTGTGGTGTAAGAAATCAAAATCTTTCAAATTATTAAAATAATTTTATTTGACTACGATTCCCGCAGCCAACCGTGCGTACACTTGTGTGCGTGACTCATGTCAATGTAATAGTTCGATTCTATACCTATATCAATTTTGTAAACGCGTCCTTAAAAAATCTTAACGTAAATACTGCGGCAAAAAAGAGCGACACGTCTCTACAGCACCAGGCCTCGGCCGGCAATGACTGCACAGGCGTTTACGCAAACATCCGTACGTATTATTTCAGAAATAAGAATATGTGATTTTAAAAAAAAACTATTAGTTGGACTAAAAAATTGAAACACTATAACGATAATATGTTCAATGTATAAAAATCTGACAAAAAATCAGAATGATTGAATGTATACTAGTATGGTTTTTACTAGTTAAAAGAAATTTTTGGAGGTATGTTTGTGATTTTTTTCTATCGTATTAAATTAGTAGTATCATGTTTTCAACACACTATCTAACTAGGATATATCCTGGACAATATCATACATTTTTCTGGGTTTGTTTACTGCAGTGGATCATTTACTTTGAGGCATTATAAAACTTGCGTTTAGGGACATGCCTCGTCTTAAGCTATACTGATAACGTGTGGAGCAGCCTAGGTTTTACAATTTTGTTTGTTACAAGTATATAAGACCGATGTCCAAGTATCATGTAGACTCTTCTTTAGCTTAAGATTTTAAAATATTTTTAAATCTTATATCAGATATTGTATTACAGCAGCGTCTTTCCAACAGTGACTAGAAAATTAAAAAATCTGCCTTTGTTACCCCACCTGCCGAGCCTGGCAACTATGGGATATATCCGCCTTTGGGCAGTCTAGGGTCTACGTTCTGCAGTGGGCCTATAAAGGCTGTAAAGGGTGGATAGAAAATCTTAAATATCATTTGAAAATAAAGTCACTAGAACAATGTTAAGTACATATTGGTAATATTGTGATACTAGCAGAAGTGATAAAAAATATACTTTATATACTTAGACCTATTATCTTTTACGCACCTAAGGCATCCTGACATGATTTTTTGAGCGTCGATAACTTGGGCCCTGTAGCTTCTTTGAAAATCTCTTGTAGAAGTTCCTCCATATCAAACACGGAAACAAAACATATTGTTAGTCACTTTTATCATACTATTTAGTCGTAAATCACAAATGAAAGATCGTTTGGACTCAATAGGTTTAGTAATTTCACTGTAATATATATAATATCTCACAATTCTAACACCGTTTTGTTAGAACTTAGTGGGTGTTAGTTCGCGTTTGATGCGCACTTATCAGTAGTAGAGCTCGTATCGCACGCATCCGTGAGCATGCTCGGTGTGAAAATCAATACTTTGATTCTACGTAGTTTTTATGCTTTTCCTACAGAACAGAATCAACAGGTTATGAGAAGTTATTACAATAACGTTAATGAATTTCTTGTTCAATGCGTGTACAAGCTATTAATGTCCAGTTTTCAAAATCCTATATATATATAAATATATATATATATATATATATATATATATATATATATATATATATATATATATATATATAATGATATGTTATTTTAAGGTTTTCAATTAAAAAAAAACATTTTGTTAACTTTTTTAATCGCCGTAGAAAATTATTACGATGATTTGACTTCATTTCTTCTTAAAAAATATTCGTTTTAATTATAATTGAAAAAAATCTTTAAAAATCTAATTATTAACAATCAGTTTTGCATTACCCACCCCATCCCATCTCTTACATTAGTTACACATCGACATCCATTGTTCATACTTTAAATTAAAATGTCAATATCTTGCTGCGGTATGAGGGCCCATGTTATTTGTAAGTGTTTGTAGTGTTGGGAAAGGTGTGAAATCTCTCAAAGCTTTTTATTGTAACATGTCCTAGACATGTTCAATAGGATTTAAGTCGGGCGACTGTGCAGACGCGCTGTATGCGAAGGAGCATTATCGCGCATGAGTAGAAATTCCTGGCCTATTCCGATTCTGTGTGGGACAATAACAGGCTCTACTACTACCTTCTCGTGGTATTTTTGTGCAGTCCAGAGAGATCCAAACGAGCTGGGTTCGTCCGCCAAAACAAATTCCTGCCTACACCATGATTGTTCCGCCTTGATATGAGTGGACCACCTGAGGCTGCCGTAGACAGCTAACTCTCCCTGGAGTTCTCCAAACGCACGTTCTTTGTGAATCCGGATGAAACCCGAAGCGGGACTCATCGGTGAACCACACCAAGGACCACATTGTCCGTCACTCCACGGTCAATACTCCCAAGCCCACTAAAGTCACCGACCGCGATTGCCACGTCGCAATGCTGGAACAAGTAGCGGTCTTCGAGCATGAAGACCAGTTTCGTGCAACCTTCACACAGTTTGGTCACTTACCAGTAGCTGGTGGTCCTCCTGTAGCCTGGGTTTTTGAAACAGAAACAGAAACTTTTTTATTCAATATAGATTATAAATAATACTTATTGAAAGTTACTTTTTTTAATTTACCACTGATTCGAAAAAAAAAACACTATCCTGGGAAGAACCTGCAAGAAACTCAGCGGTACTTAAAAAATAAATAACAGCAACCACTTATCATCAGATGGACTATGTGCCTGTTTGTCACCCTTATCCTATTAAAAAATATTAAAAAACAATTTATAAGTACTGTTTTCATCAACTAGTCTCCTAGATGTAATCTTTTGTTGAAGGAGGATCTCCTATTGTTAATTAACCAAAAAGAATAACCTCTGGCATACTTTGTATTTTTTTAAGTCTATTAAAGTTTGTTTGTACAAAACCCTGTCAAAAGCGAACTTATAAGTTCGCTTTTGACAGGGTTTACAAGGATTTCTATGCCAGTTTAACTCTTGGTGAAGCTGTAATTTTATCCGTCTGCGGAGGATCAGCGAAAGGAGGGTAATGCTTTTTTTATAGGAGTTTACCGCCGCCCATGAACAACTTTAACACCAGAAGAATTGCAGATGATTGCAGATTTTAAAAAGAAATAGGTTCTTTTCTTGAAGGTCCCTGGTGCAGACAAGGTTGTGCGAGACATCACTGCATGAACATGCGTCACGTAGTTTTAGCAGCGGCAGGAGGGGGGAGTGGTACGGAGGATACGGTAGCGGTTCGCCCGTCGCACAGAACGACTCAGTTTAAGTTAACGATCGCGCGGTTACATTGTCGGGTTACCTCTGTAGCACGAATAAAACTAATTCAGTACAGTCCAACTTTAATTGATTCTCATCCGGGTAGGCAGTACTCCCTATCACAAAGTGTACAGGGCACTATCTCCACCAATCCCTAAGTCGTATCGGTCCGGAATAATCTCTAGTGGTAGTCGATTCCACAACGAAGATGTGCGAAGAAGAAAACTTCTTTTAAATCGCACAAGTGGTGGACCGCCAGTCATCCAGATGGTGTGGATGGTATCGCGAGTATCGTCGCGATGTGTGATGGTGAAATTGTGTGGCTGAAATTAGTCTGAACAATTCCTCAGAGCACTCCCCGTGGTAGATGCAATAAAATACACAAAGGGATGCAACATATATTTATAGTGCCAGTGAGTCAAGCCGATCGGAAAGAGCTCGGTCACTGACGATTCGAACTTCTCTGAGCTGGATGCGATCAAATAGAAGGAGCTGGCACTGAAGAGCCCCAGTCCAGAGATGGGAATAGTATTCCATGTGCGGCCGAATCTGCGCGTTGTAAAATTGCAGGCGGTGAGTTGGCATGAAATACTGTCCCACTCTGCTGAGCACGCTTTTTAGAGGCCAATTTGGCCTTCTCTTTCAAGTGACCACGAAACTACACGTCACTCGATATGTCGACGCCAAGGATTCCGATACTGGCTGCGGCAACAATGGAAGTGCCTTGAAACTGAAGAGATACGACGAAGGGGTTCTTTTTAGCGGTAAATGCGCAAAATTGTGCCTTCTGGGGATTAAACTGGACTAGACTTAGTCGCCCCCAGTCCGAAATTTTGTTCAACAAAATCTCGACTTCAGACATAAGTTTGTCCCGGTACTCGGCGACATTTTCCTGAGAAATATTGGTACGGCCGGTATATAAAGCATCATCAGTGCTGTCATCTGAATAGCAATGAATGTTACCGGTTGGAAACATGTCACTGATATGCAGCAGAAATAGCGTTGGTGATGGCACGCAGCCTTGTGGAATACCAGCGTTAATGGGCTTGTAATCGAAGCATGCACCGTCTACTGCGACCTTGATGCTCCGATCAGCAAGAAAACTGGTGATCCAATTGAACAATTTCTCGGGAAGCCCATAGTAAGGAAGCTTCGTAAGAAGCGCTTTGTGCCAAACCCGATCGAAGGCCTTCGCTATGTCCAAACTAACGACAACGCCTCCCCCTTGGACTCTACTGCCTCCACCCATTTATGAGTTAGGTAACCCAGAAGATTACCAGCTGAGCGACTTGCGGCGGAAAAAATCAGCTGGTGATCCTCAAGGTACCGCATGACCTGGCTGTTAATAATGGATTCCATCATTTTAGTGAATAAGGAGGGGATGGCGATAGGCCTATAGTTGGACGGATCAGAGTGGTTACCTTTTTTGGGGATCGGGTACACGAAGGCTATCTTCCATGATTTCGTGACTACGCCTAGGGTAGGAGCGTACCGGAAAAGACGCGTTAAAACCGATGCCAACTCCGGAGCACACGTCTTCAGCACAATAGGAGGGACGCCATCAGGCCCACTCGACTTGTTGATATCCAGAGAGAGGAGTTCTCTGCGCACTGAGTGTTGGGTAATAAGCACATCCTGAGTGTTGGGTAATAAGCACATCCTGCAACACTCACACTACGGGATGGTTGGTGGCGTGTTCCCCCCGTCATCAAGAGTCGAGTTGGACCCCAAGAAAGAGCCAAGTAGATCGGCTTTGTCCTTTGCGGCATGGGCCAGTGAGTCTTCCTCCCTGTGCAGAGATGAGAGAGATGGCTGGTAGAAGTTCCCTTGGACAGCCTTGGCGAGAGACCAGAATGCACGTATTCCCGAAGGAAGACGGACGAGTCTCTCACCAATTCTGCCAATGTGCTCCAATTTTCCCTTGACAATGACGCTTTTGAAGGACCTGGAAGCAGAATTATACTTCTTTGTAAGAACGATGGTATTTTCATCCCGGGACGTTGATGCGCGAGCCCAGGCCTGGTAGCACTCCTGCTTATTACGTAATATTGTTCCGAGCTTGAGGTTTGTGACAATAAAAACTGCCGATTGAATTACCAAAATTAACACTTTAATTCACTTTACATTAATTAAAACTTAAAAGACACTAATAATTAATCACACTGATTCACTTTATTTCGCTCCGAAGCTTCGCTTGTCTCGCCAAACTCAATACTGCCCCGATCGCGTCTTGCAGCGCCTTTAAATATACCTTTCTCACCGAAACATCCAGAATATTCAAGTAAATACGCGCGCCAACCGACCAGGCGCAGAAAGTTCGAGTGTGGGGCTTCTAGAAAGCTTAATTCTTCTGTTCGATACTAGATGGCGCTGTTGGTCGAAAGTCAAGATTGACATTTTCTAGGAAGCCCTCCTCGCTATGGTCCCCGACACTAGATGGCGCTAGTGTCAGGTACTTGATCAACTTACGCGCAACACTGCCTCCTCCTAAGACATGCTCGTCCCGAGCATTATCGGCCCCATAATAACCGCGCCAGGCGATCCACATGGACGATCTTAGGAGTCCCTCTTGCGCCTTTCTGTATCCGGTAGGTTACATCGTTGATCCTGGTCACAATCTGGCACAGGCCGTCCCATTTAACTTGAAGCTTAGGAGATTTCCCTTCACTGCGGACTGGATTGTGCAACCACACTAGTGAACCTTCGTCAAACCCTTTGTTATTCATTTTGCGGTCATACCGGGTTTTCATCTTTTCAGACGTTTGCTGGCCCGATTGTCTGACGTGCTCATAAATGTCATTCATTTTGTTCCGTAAGTCATTTGCATAATCGGTTATACTGCGTGGGGCATCAGGTGGTATCCCGGTGATCAGGTCTGCGGGCAGCCATAATTCTCTTCCAAAGTTTGCGAAAGCTGGTGTCACTGATGTACTTTCGTGAACAGCGCTTCGATATGACAACAAAAACGGTTGTATGTGTTTGTCCCAACTAGTTGCGATTGTCTACAACTTTTGCTAGGTACCTCTCCAATGTCTGATTAAATTGTTCTATCATTCCATCAGATTGCGGGTGATAAGAAGTCGTTCTTGTTTTATGGCTACCCATAACTCGGCAAGTTTCTTGGAATATTTGATACTCAAAATTCCTTCCTTGATCGCTGTCAATCTCTAAAGGTACTCCAAAACGACAGAAGACTTCATGAACTAGTTTATCTGCAACTGTTGAAGCTTTTTGATTTGGAATGGAGAAGACTTCTGGTCACTTAGTGGAGTAATCCATCACAACCATGAAATACTTGTTAAGGCTTTCACTCTCCGGAAACGGCCTCGCCACGTCAATGGCTATTCTCTCCCATGGTGCACCAATATTGTACAACTTCAATGCACCTCTACTACGAGTCTGAGTTCCCTTTACAGCCGCACAACATTTGCGACACCAGTCCTCGATATCGTTTCGATAGTGGACCCAGTAAACCGTTCTCGGATCTTCAGTAGAGTTCGTTTAACTCCCAGATGGCCTCCTGAACAATCATTATGGTACAGCTGTAGAACATCTGGTACTTTAGCTTTAGGGACAACCATTTGCAAATGACAGCTGTCTCCCCGAACATCTTCCCATTTACGGCACAGAACTCTATCCTGAAGCAGCAAGCTGTCCCATTGGGCCCAATAGCTTTTAGTGGCCGAACTCATCGCTGAGACGTCGCTCCACTTGGGTTTGGGAGCACTGGCCTTCATCCATTGCAGAATCGGCTTGATGTCCGGATCGTCCTGCTGTGCACGTTGTAAGCTGTCCTTCCACTCGTTACTGAGGTGGACTGTCCTGAGCATCCTCACGGATACCACTTCCTTACTCTCTTATCTAGTACAATGTTCGCAATCTTCAGGACAAGGTCTTCTCGACAATGCATCTGTGTTGCCTCGCCATTTCCCGCTGCAGTGTCTGATAGTAAAGTCGTATCCCTGCTGCTGCTGGGTGGTGATGTTAGCCACACTTCCCTTCTGAGATCGTTCATCTTCCCTTTATAGGGTTCGCTTAGGGCAGCTGGATCGAAGATGGCCCCTTTCCCCACAGCCATAGCACCTAGGGCTGTATCCTTTATTGTGGTCGCGAACCGTAACTGCTGCAACCTCCCTAACGTGAGGGGAACAATGATCCTGCCGCCGCCAGGCGGTGCCGTTAGCTGCACTACCCTCTCGAGATCGACCAACTTCCCTTTTTACGGTCCGTTTAGGGCAGCTGGATCGAAGATGGCCCCTTTCCCCACAGCCATAGCACCTAGGGCTGTATCCATTATTGCGGTCGCGAAATGCCGTAGCTGCTGCAACCTCCCTGGCGCGATGGGAACGAAGATTCTGCCGCACGGCTTCCACCTCCAGTGCATACGCCAAGGCGTTCTTAAGCGTCTCGTGGTGCCCGAGCCTCACAGCAGCTCTGACTTGAAGGTCGCGGAAGCGGTCGTTGAATGTCTGCACCAGGTTCCCTTCAATGAGCGCAGGTACAGACTGGTATGCTTTTCGAACCATCTTCTTCACCTCAAGGGCCCACTGCTGCAGGTTTTCGTTGCTGCGTAACACGCGATCTTTAAACTGCGCGCGAAAGACGTATTACAGGTGAGCGTCGCCATATCTCGCCTACAATGCTTCAAGGAGCTGCTTGTAGGTCACTTTCTTACTAAGAGCTTCCAACACAGTTAAGGCTTGGTCGCGCAGGCCTAGGGTGAGTGCAGTCATGGTCTAGCTTTTATTCCAGCCGTTCGCCTCCATGACGGCCTCGAAATATATTTTGGAAGTTGACCAGGAAGAAGTCCCGTCGAACGGTGGCACTTTGAACCCACGTAGCGAAGGTGTAGTAGCTACTACGGGAGCTGTAGTTCCATCCCCCAGTTTGAGGTCGTCCAGCGTTTTCTTCACGTCAGCCATCAAGTTGTCAACCCGATTGTTCACTTGGTCGATTTGCGTTTTAGCTTCCTTGATTTGGGTTTCAGCTTCCGACAGGCGGTTGTCATGTTGAGCAACCCTATGCTTCACCTCCCTTATCTCTTTCCCGAAGTTAGCGTTAAGGTCCTCACGAGGAGCATCTGCTCTTCCTGTCGGCGGGCCTGTTCCTCCTACTGCTCTTTCTCTTTCTCTTCTTCTCAACGGGCCTGTTCCTCTTGTCCACCCCGCAGCTGCTCTTCCAATCGGCGTGCCTGTTTCGCCTGCTGGCGGGCCTGTGCCTCCTGCTGCTCTTTCAACCAACGGGCCTGTTCCTCCTGTCGGCGGGCCTGTTCCTCCTGTCGGCGGGCCTGTTCCTCCTGCTGCTCTTTCAACCAACGGGCCTGCTCTTCCTTTCGGCGAGCCTGCTCCTGTAGCATCACCATCAGAGTACCTAAGTCAGGTGCTGCAGATGTAGGAGCTACTGACGGGCCTGCAGCTGGCAGCTGGCCCTCCGATGTCTGCGGCGTTGCACCACCAAATCTTCTTTGGTCCGTCTCCTGCTGGCGTTGACTACGGGTACGGACACCCTCCGTTTCCTCCTTAGGTAAAATCGGCATGATTTCATCCCACTTCTGACATCAATTGTTACGAGCTTGAGGTTCGTGACAATAAAAACTGCCGATTGAATTATCAAAATTAACACTTTAATTCACTTTACACTAATTAAAACTTAAAAGACACTAATAATTAATCACACTGATTCACTTTATTTCGCTCCGAAGCTTCGCTTGTCTCGCCAAATTCAATACTGCCCCGATCGCGTCTTACCTTTAAATACACCTTTCTCACCGAAACATCCAGAATATTCAAGTAAATACGCGCGCCAACCGACTAGGCGCAGAAAGTTCGAGTGTGGGGCTTCTAGAAAGCTTAATTATTCTGTTCGATACTAGATGGCGCTGTTGGCCGAAAGTCAAGATTGACATTTTCTCTCCTCGATCTGGTCCCCGACACTAGATGGCGTTAGTTCCAGGTACCTGACGTCAACTTAGGCACGCAACAAAATAATTCTGCAGGAGCGACCAAACCGAGGCTGGGTTCTGTCTCCGATAGTTACCACAGATGATTGAATAAATAGTTCCATTCCCTGTAGCACCACATCAGCGACAGAATCAGCAACAACGCTAGGATCATCCGACGAGAAGCAAACCCGCCTCCAAGGGTAGGATGCAAAAAAAAGATCGCATCCCGTCCCAATCGCCAATCGCTTACAATGCCAAACACAGCGGCAATCTGCAGTACGCAACCGCGAAGATAGCGTGAGTAACAAAGTACTCCAGATCAGTCAATGGTCCGAGGAGCCAAGAGGGGCATCAACGGAGACCTGATTTCCGTCCACGTGAGAGGTCAGCAGAAGGTCCAACGGGGAAGGTACAAACATGACCCGCGTAGGCGAGGTAACCAGTAGTGTCAGACCATATACCAAAGTAAAATCATAAACAGATCTACCCGCATGATCGATTAAACGAGAACCAAGCCATTCAGCGTAGTGGGCGTTAAAATCATCAAGTATCACGATCTCTGCGGATGGGACCTGTTGTACGGAGTCTGCAGCCATCTGGACGTGGTCGATCAGTTGGTCTGTGTCGGCATTACCGTTATTGCACCTATAGAGGCATCCGTAGATGCGGAGATGGTCGTCGCTGTCTACGCGCAGCCATAAGTAGCCGTAACTTCAAGACTGCCGAGGCGTCGAAAACAGATGTTCTCTCTGACGTACACGTAAACTCCAGCCCGGGGCACAAAGGAGTGTTCTAATTTGTACCCGGGGTAGGAGAGATGTGAAAAATCAGCAAGGCCGGCTTCGCCGTTTCCAGATGGTAGTGGTCAGCATTAAGGTTTGAATAAAGTCCCCTGATGTTGCAGAAATTCACGGATAACGTGGCGGGGGGCGCCTTTGACTTATTGCTCCGTTTGCGCCGAGGAGGTTTAGTCTCGAGCAGGTCCCCCCCCCTCCCAGACTATGAAGGGCAGCCAGAGCACCCACGCTCAAGAAGAGTAAGGGAGTTTGGGCCTGGATGCTCCTGGGGTAATGTTATATTTAACTCCACTACCATGTTAAGGGGGGAATTGGGCCTCCGGCCACCTGCACTCACCACACGAAATGCAGAAGCAAAGCTTCTACTTCACGCTGGTCTTCTGTGAGGTCGTGGTAGCACCCCACAGTGGTAGCCACGTGGCTCTACCACAGTTAAATGTTTATTATATTGGCTGTTACCGGAAGACAATGAAACGGACACATGCGTGCCCTTTTCATTGTCTCCCGGTAACACTTAAACAAAATCGGTTATCGACAAAATGACATGTTACGATATTGAGGCAACTTATGACAATATGTACGAATATATGTAGTCTGCATAAATTAAATATAAAATAAATAAATAAAAAAATAAAATAGCCTTTATTTCTACTACAATACAAACTTGACTTTGTATCAATCTAGGTAATAATAGTATAGTATAGTTAATATGTATTTTTTTACGTATAATTATGTATGTATATATATAACTTAGTTAATGTTAGTAGTAGTCGCCTCTGCGGCGTAGGCCTCTCCTAAACCTTTCCACATATCTCTATATGGGCGTATGATTGGACGAGTGACCAGGTAGATTTATCAGATGTTTGTATTTCAAGTAACGCTACCCGATCCGAGAAACGGTCTTCTTGTTACTCTTTCCATTTTTGTAAGACGCTAGGTGGAAAATATTCTTTCAGGTAAATATTTGTACCCTCTAGCGATTTTTTCTTTTTAGGTATCTCTATTCTCCTGCTTGTTGTTGTTATTGTGACAACCACTGATCTGACTTTTCCTGATTTTTCCCCATCCTATTAACGTGTTCAATTTTCCATTTATGGCAAGGTATTTTCATCGTGTTATTAATGATATCTAAAACAATGGAGAGTAAACTTTCATACCCCTTTTCTTTTTCTTCGATCCCAAAAATATAATTTTTTTTCTTCTGAGCTGCTTATCTAAGATTTCTATAGTTTTTTTGTTGTTGTTCGATTTTTATTTCTAACTGTTTTGTTTTATTTTCAAAAATTAGAAAATTTTCGTCTATGTTATTATTTATAGATTCTTTGATATTTAGCTCCATCTCTTTCATTTATTGTGTGATTTTTGATATGTCATTTTGTATATTTTCTAAAATTTTTATGTCTTCTTCTATTGTAAACGTAAAAACAACGCCCTCTATTGGAATTGTAACAAAATTTTTGGTATTAATTGCTTGCGCTTGCACTTGCACAAGGTTTGAATCGTATCTTGTAGATAGTTTTGTTGTTTACCAATAGATGGCACTCTTATGAGTATTTTGATTGCAATAACTTAACTTTTTTCCTGGGATTAATTTGAGGTTATAATATAAACAAGATTTGCCAAACCTTTTTTTACCTTTATTATTTGTTTGGATTTCAATAACCGGTTTAGCTGTTGATCTTGTGTGTTGATTTGTTCAATATTTCACAATAGAAGCGTCTAGCTTTCAGTTTAACTCTCGACGGTTTTTCGGATATTTGTACGTGAATATCAATTTTGTGTAGCACATAACATTTGTCCGAAGAACTCACAACTTAATTCAGGTATTTATCACTATTACACTTCGATTTACAAGCTTTTAGATTTAATAAAGCACAATTATATAGCAGAGCCAATGTAAACATGAGCACAGTCGCGCCCTCTCTGCCATTATTAAATAAATTAAAAAATTATAGCATAAATTAAATATACAACAAGGAAAACACAGGACCGTTATAAGGAAAAAATAACCTTGTGTGTAATATAGTAAGTAAGAAGCAAAGTTGTATTATTAGGGTCAGTTTAAACCGATAAGCGACGCGATGTGACGATGCTTGAAGAGGTCAATGGTTTCACACCGCGCAGAGTGCCACCGCGAGACGCGTCGCGATGTCGTGAGGTGCTTACACGCTGCACCTACTAAGGAAGCTCTATTACCATAACATTACAGCCTCTAAAAGTCTACTGCTAAACATAGACCTCCCATAGATTGTCTCACAGATTTTATTTTATAGGAGATTTTGCCATAGTTACACGCTTGGCGAGCGGATCGTCGACCAGTATTTTTTTATTAGTTTTGAGTCGCTATGAGGAAGATGCTGCTGCTCATCACCCGTTTCAATTTCCCTCTATCACCTCTTACGACAACCACGGGACGATGAGGGGTAGTGGATATTCTTACATTACCACTCTCCACCACCTCTCTAGGTGTGAGCCTCACACCTAGATAACGCGTCCCTAATTCTAAACATAGTCTCAGTGTATGCCCCTCAAGTTGGATGTAGCAATGAAGAAAAGGATCTGTTCTGGGAAAATCTCACTACCTTTTCGTAACCATACCTTTAGACGAGAAAAAATATAGCAGGGGCATTTAATTGGGGCTTTGAATGGCCATGCAGGTATGAAAGCACCTGAAAACTCAAACATACATGGAAATTTTGGATATGGCACCTCTAATAGCGAAGGTCAGGATATAATAAATCTAGTGACCTAATTTGATCTTCTGATCGCTAACACTTACTTCCAATAAAAATATGAACACCTCATCGCCTACAAAAGTGGCGGTTCGGCCTCTCAAATAGACTTTTTTCTTTGTGACATATTGATTCTCCGCAATTTTAGGGACTGGAATCCCTGGTTGAACTTTGCAAACCAGGGATTCCACTAACAACCCAATACAGACTGCTTGTAACCTGTCTAAAAATGCCAAACTGGAATACAAAAGAGAAATATAAAAATCATGAACCCCGTATAAAATGATATAACATACACAAGGATGAAAGCACTTTATTTATAGAACATGTAGATACATATTTGAAAGAGACATTTCTAGTCCCAAAAGACAGCAACACGCTATGGAACGAATTCCACATGTTTTTCCTAAGAACCTCCAGAACAACCCTAGGTATTACAAAAGGAAAATTGAGGATTAGATAATAAAGATCCTACTTGGTGCGACGAGAATATTAGATCTCTATTATTGGAAAAGAAAGCATATTTCAAGAAATGGCAACAATTAAAAAGTGACAGTGATCGACTGGATTACAATATAATAAAAAAAGAGAGCTAAAAATGTATTGCAGTAACAAGAGCATTGTCCAAAGATAACTTTTACAAAGAATTAGAAAACGCAAAATCAGGCGCATAAATATTTAAATTAGCAAAACATCGAAATAACCAAACAAAATATATCAAACGTAACAACATATCAAAGACTCATCGGGTAAATTGTTATCCACAGACAAATAAATTATTCAGAGGTGACGAGAATACTACCAAACATTATTGAACGAAATATTTCCACAGGAACAGATGAAGAAATTTCACCCTAGGAGGTAAAGACAGCATTTTTTATAGTATGTTGTATTTATATGTTGACAAACGAGCACACAGTCCACCTGATGGTAAGTGTTTGCTATGGTCCATAGACATCTATATCTATCCCCGATTATGAATCAAAATGCAGATGCGTTGTCACCCGTGAGGACTAAGATAGAATGCCTCGTTCCAGTAAAAACGGTCTCCGGTTCTCTACACTCATCATACGAAACACAGCAGCATTAAGCTACTACTTTACGCTGGTATTCTGTGAGAGCGTGGCCCTTCCCCGGTCGAGCCGACCCATTAGTGCTAAATATACTACTTATATAATTGCAGCATGGCTCTACCACGTATAAATAAATATATATAGCAATACATAAATAGCATAAAATATATAGCATTCAAAGAATAAAAAATAGGAAAGTAGCCGTACCACAAACCACTACCAATAACCTGACTGCAAACACTAAAAAACGACCTGAAATCTTCTAACATGTCAGAAAGTACAACCCACAATCGCACGATGTGGCGCAAGATTACTAGCAGGGCTGACCCCAATTACCCCGACCACTACCGCGCGGAGTAGCGAGACACCACGTGGCATTTTTGAATTAACTCAATATAATGTATATCTGTTTGTTTGTGTATTAGTTAGTAAATAAAGTTAGATTTGTACCACTTTCTTAAAAAGTGTGCGCCGCATTATGTAGCGTCACATCTTAGTTGTGAACTGATCCTTAAAAGACTAGGCTGATATGATTTAACCCAAATATCGTGGACAATACTAAGTTAATCCGGTTAAGCCGAGGCTTACTTGTTCTTCTGGCATTATATACGAAATGGGTGATAGATTCTTACACCGCCACCATGCAGCGCACGAGACCCACGTCTATAAGAGGACTTGCACTCATATAATTTTGTAATATAATATTTTCTAATAAAGATGTGGCAGAACAAATGATGTTTTTATTTTTTTGGTTCCTGTAGTTCTTTATTATTATTTAATCATGTTGGTATTTAGTATTATTTTAGCATTGTTGTATGAAGTGTCGAGGTATGTAGTGCAGACTGTGTATTAAAATGTGTCCGTAGAAAACCGTTAAATAAGGAAGGCGCCACTATAGCTACGGGGTAAATTTTAAAGAGCGCGCCGAAAAATATTAGTGGGATAGACGACTTTTTCGTGGTTATATTTACTAAATAAAATTATTTTAGATTTTAGAGCTACTGAGCAGTTTAGCAGCACACTTCACACCGTCGACAACTGCTAAGTTCATTTCATGTAGCTGTTTCTTGTAGCTACTCCAGCGCTGTTGTGGAGAGTTTTAAACTATTATTTATTGCTTACAGGTGGACACTTTTTCAACTAATTTCCTATAAGAGATTTTTCTCCTTACCTCTACACTCCATACATTGTTGGTTCTTGTTTGGAAGTTTTTTAAACAAATTATGGCAGCATTTTTTGTATTGCTGCCAATTTAACTGATTTTTAAATTAAAATATATCTCCATATCAGTTATCATAAAATAAATTATTGAGATTCTATTTTGACTGATTATTGATTTTTAAATATTGGCTATCGAATTTAAGGAAAATCTGATTTTCTTTTCTTTCAATAATAAAACGAAACTCTAGTAGGTAAATCCAGAAGGTGTAAAATCTAACAAACAATCTCAATAAAACAAAGCGGAGGAATAGCTTGGCAGTAAAAACAGTAGATATTCTGTAGTGCTACAAAAAACATATTGTTGTTATATTTAGTAACCAAATTTCTTTCCAATTATAATAACTTTATGTACCTCGATAACTTTGATAAAGATTAATCATTTTCCCATTACTATTAATTTAGGTTAATATTTTTATAGAAACTACGAACCATTGAAATATATAAAAATATTAAAAAAACTACAATAAAAAAACTAAAACAAAGAACTTAAATTATTATACAGTCCTACTCAACCCGTGTACCAAACTAACGCTAACTACCAATCCTATTATTAGTAGACTACAATATTGATTTTTTTTATAATTGGATTGGATGTCGTGTAACGCATTTACAATTATAGGTTATGAAAGAGGCAATTAAAAAGTTGATTAATACGCTTTATTCTATTGAAATGAAAATTCTACTACATTTACTCGAATTGAATTTTTTTGATGTAGATAGCCGAAGAGCCAGGCTTAGGTAATTTCTACCGATATTGTCGGATTTCAACTAAAGTTGTTCAAAACGACTATAAATCAAAAGCACGCTACAGACTATAAACTATATATTTCTAGCGCGCTATTAAATAAGCTATGTTATGGGGCGCTATTTATAAGAAAGCGTGTAGGAGGCCGGTAAGCGCGTTAAGTTTTGAAGCACGTTATATATCTTAGCACGTTACATTACATGTCATTCATCGGATACATCGCGTGCTATATACATAAGAACATTATTTCGTAATAAGTCGCATTTTAAACTAAAATGAAATAAAGCGGTAAAGAAAAACCAATGCACGCTTTTTCATACTTTTCAGGCGTACGACTTTCTATAATATTAAAAATATTTTTAAGGCATGTACTTTTTAAAACGAAATAAAATTATTATTTTTTTATAGTTGATGTAAACGTTATTTTAACCATAATTTAAATCATAAATAAACTTTTAAATACATTTGTATTTAAAAGTTTATTTATTGTGTTTATAAAAATCAATTATTTACATACACTATTATATACACTTTCGTGTCTACATTTTATTTACATTTTAAAACATTAGTTAGGCTTCTTTTATCACAACTGTGTCCTTTGATCACTTATAAATATACAGTATACGCTAACTAGCGTGCTAAACATCGCGCGCTAAACGTCTAACATTAAATTAGGTCACGCACGATGAATAGCGCGCTGCGTCAGACGTCCTCTCCCTACAACTAAACAACGTCTAACATTAAATTAGGTCACGCACGATGAATAGCGCGGTGCGTCAGACGTCCTCTCCTAACAACTAAACAACGTCTAACATTAAATTAGGTCACGCACGATGAATAGCGCGCTGCGTCAGACGTCCTCTCCCAACAACTAAACAACGTCTAACATTAAATTAGGTCGCACGCTATGAATAGCGCGCTGCGTCAGACGTCCTCTCCCAACAGCGCTGCTGCTAGAACTAGTTGCCGCTAGATATTAATACTTAATAGCGCCAAAGCGCCATAGCGCAATAGCACCATGGCGACTACTTACATAACACGCGCTATGTGTTATGAAGAGATAGAGCGCTATAATATGGCGCTATGCGCTTTGTTAGCCACCATTAATTTCAACTGGCAACAGTAATTTTTGTTTTTGGGTTGCTCATGGAGGTGGGCAAAGAGTATCATTTTTGCGATTGGAACATTTACATCTCGATCACTGAAATGTTCCGAAGCACTGATATGTTTCATTTGGATCATCGACTCAAAAGATATAAAATACAGAATGTTACGAATACATTAAGTTGCGTCGCGGGCGTCTATTACTGACTGATTCAGTGAAATGTTATGTGGCAACAATGCTGAATGATATAAGTGCTTAAGTTATTTTTATCATATATTTAGTTATTGTTATTTATTGTGTACCTTAATAAGATTGTATATAAAATCGATCCTCCTTTATATTTTATCCAGACTTAGGACTGGCGGCTAGTCCTTAATTTATGGCAAGCTGGCGTATTATTTATGATGAAAAGGAAGAAAGTAAGTCACAATAATCACTACGCAAAGAAATCCTAAACAGAACTCAGTATGTTTTCGTAAACAGGCGCAAACGAACATAATTTGACAAGTTAGTGCCGGATCAACGTAAAAGGACAACTTGTTTAATGTAAACATTATATGCAAAAGACGACCGTATAGTATTTGATGCGTAAGCGCCTTAGTGGTAATTTTTACGTGCATGAATAACTATAGCTAAAATCCGTACGAGTTGAGTTATACACTTCTCATTTGTTAACTCTTTCTGACTTGTATAGATTGTTATTATTTCGCGCGCTCACTCGCCACTCTCTCGCTTGTGGCTCAGTCGCCTCGCGAGCGAGACGCGTCGCACTAAATGAGCAAAGTAATGTTCCAGATCCAAATGATGCATTTGAAACATTGTTACTGACCCAATCTTTTGAAAAACTTCAGTGATTCGAATCAGTGAGTCAGTTCCGTAAAGAGTTACACACGCCTAGTTGCTCAAGCTGTTTGTCAGCTGTCAAGCTGTCACAGTCAAGTGTCAATGTACGAATAAAATTAAAATAATATTCTATAGAAAGATGGTGTCCTGGAGTGCTTTAGGTCGATCTTTCGGCATTAATTTATTAAAAAACCAAACAAAATCGCCATTAAAAGCCCACAATGTAAATTTTTCTGCAAGTAAAATTCTTAATGGCGACCACGGCCACAAAGTAATGGCACTACAGCCATCTAGGTAAAGTATAACTTGTCGCATGATTACCTAACCAATTTTCATGATTATGCTTTACATATTTTAGGTGTATTATTTTGGTATAACACTCATTTTGTTATAATTGTCTAATGAATGTTGTTGCAGATGGCAATGGCACAAATTTAAGGATATGTTCCATTATTATGCTATGGTCGGCTTAATTCCAGTAACTGCGATCATCTTCTATGCGAACGTATTCATTGGCCCAGCTGAATTAGAACCTATACCTGAGGGCTACACGCCGAAACACTGGGAGTATCATCGTCACCCAATAACGAGATTTATCGCACGTTATATCCACAACAATCCTCAGCAGGTAAAGTGATAAAAAGTTCTATAATAATTATTTAGTACCTATTGGATTTAATATCACTTGCATAACAAATATTACTAAATTTTTAATTTGAAGTATTAACCTTTAAATTTTTTTTCTCTTATTTACATGGTAGGTAAGTCTGATTTTGTATAGTGTGGCTGATTATGTTTTTGTTTTGATCCAAAAATTTTTGAATAGAAAATTTCATTCTTTAAATAGTGTAAGTTATAGTCAACCAAATCTAAGAAATACATTTTGACAGCTGTCAGACTTATTGCACCAAGCATGCCAACCAAAAAATGGGAACGTAGAATATTCGATTCTTAAAAAAATCATATTGATTTTTTAGAGTAAGTAATCATTTACAGTTTGTTTTTAATAATACTTACCAGAATAAATTAAAAACGGATAATTTCAAACCCAAGATTTATCAGTTTCTTCGTATTTGTTGTTACTGATTATTTCTAGAGGTTAAGTTATAAACATTTAGGATTGAAACTAGATTAAAAATAAATTTATTCGACCACTTTCAGTACAACTACTTAGTTGTTCCGTCGTTGTTTAGATTAATTATTATTTGATTTTCAATAATGCAGTCAAAATTAAAGTCTCTTTCAAAGTCATCCATAGTCATTATTTTTTATTTTTCTACCACTTTTGCCCTATCATCCTTTGTATGACATGGGCACATGCTTCAACGAATATAGAAGAAAGAGTTCAAAAAGTTAAAGCCGAGTCACAAAATAAGAAGACAAACACAATATCACAAATTACATACAGTAAGCTCCCGAAATGGCGGGTGATTGAAATTATGTAGTGATTTTTTCAAGGCGGCCTTGTATATGAGTTTTATTTTGCCTACACAAAAAGTAAAAAAATAAACTTGTGCTATTCATGATTCACGTAATAGAATATTACACCATGTAAAATAAAATTTAAAAATATATACTTATGATAGATTTTGTAAAAAGTAAACGAGAAATATTGATTTCTGTTTATAACATTGCATTATTAATTTTATATTTCAATTTTAAGAATATTTTTTCTTGTCTGTGCCTTAAATCTGTAAAAAGGCCTGATCCATCCTAAGGATATTAGTGTTCTGTATCGCTGATAAGAGAACTAGCTAACATGCTGTGTTATTTCGAAAATTTTCAAGTTATCATTACAATTATTGAGTTTTATTACGAATTTTATTGAAAAGGCATCATGGAAGACGAATTTGTAAAGGCAGAACATACTTATCTACCAAGGATAAATAAATTGATTGTGGCAAAATTTTTTGGCCACCATCAATTTTAAGGTATAACACAAAACCTGAAAACTAAAGTATACAACCAGTGCGTGTTGCCATTGATGACCTACCGAACCGAGACATAGTCCTTCACTGCTGGACGTATGAGGATTCTCAAAGTTGCTCAGAGAGCAATGGAGGGGCTATGCTCGGGGTTTCTCTGCGTGATAAACTTAGAAATGAGGATATCCGTAGTAGAACCAGAGTGACTGACATAGCCCAACTGATTAGTAAGTTGAAGTGGCAATGGGCCGGCCATATAGCTCGAAGAACCGACAACCGTTGAGGAAAAAGGTTCTCGAGTGGCAGCCTCGTACTGGTAGGCGAAGTGTAGGGCGACTTCCCACTAGATGAAGTGATGACCTGGTTAGACATGCAGGAAGTCAATGGATTCAGGTGGCTCAGGACCGTGCTTCGTGGCATACCTTGGGGTAGGCCTATGTTCAGCAGTCGACTTGTGAAGGGCTGTAAGGATGATGATGATGAAAATTTTTTGCATGCAACCGCAATTTTTGTTCTGCTGTGTTGAGGAATGTTAAAATATCGATGTAAGTACCTATTAACAACTTTTGTTTATACAAAAATACAATACCAGATGAGGCGTATTTTGATAAAACATAGTTTAGTAGTTATCATAGTTTAGTTTATCTTATAGTTATAATATCTAAGTTAAAGTAATTTATTACAAAATTTGACTTGCGATATCCTTCACCTCATGACGTTTGTTTTGTAATAAACAATAGTTAACTCAACAGTTTGGAATCCTCAATATAATATTTATATAGAGTCAATTGAAAAGATTCACAAAAATTTTCTGAAGCATATTCAATTTAGATTAGCCGGCGATGCCTCTATTTGGTGAAGACTAGCTTTTGACCTAAAATCTCGCCATGCTGTCAGGGATCAGATGTTTTTATATAAAATCATTCATAATAGGGTCGACTCCATACCACTTCTAAATGAAATAAGTTTCAGATGTCAAAGGATAAGTGCTAGAAAGAAACTTTTATTTTGTACTTCCACTATGCGCACAAAATATGGCAAGAACAATTTTATAACTCGTGCATGTAATTCTTATGATAAAAACTTTTCACATGTAGATATATTTTCTCTGTCATATGGACAGTTTAAGAAGGAAATTGAAGCTTAAGTTAAATTAATAGCTAAATTATCATTTCACTTAAATATCACACTTTACTTTGACTTAACTTCGCTTTAGTTTTTGCACACCTAAGTTTGTCATGGTGTTTGCTTGTTGTCCTTAAATGTAAGATTAATATGTGTTATGTAATAGACTAAAATTATGTATGTTTCCCTTGAAGATAAAATAAATAAAAATAAATAAGTCATACTTACATCAAAATGATCTTCACAGAAGAAAGGTTTATGTAGACAATGTATTTGGGTATCTTCTTGCCAGTTTTAGCCAAGTATTTCTTATATTTAAATCAGTTAGTTAAAATAATACATTAAAAAAATAATGATTCGATTATTTCAATATTTCTACAGATTATTTGAATATTTTTGCCGATTATTCGCATAACAATGAATTTTAACCATCCAAACACTAACCAAACGTAAGTTACATAGCGACATATCATTGAAACGACGTCAAGTAAAAAAGTTGATACTGGTTATTTTTTAATATTTTGCCTTGTTTGAAAGATTCGAATTTAAATTAATGATAAAAAACTATACACGATATAATGAAATATAGATAACTTCATAATTCTTCCGATTTACGTAAAAGGTTATTTTAAATCGTGTGAGTATGCTTGTGCAAAGTTATCGCGGAATGAAATGTCAAAAGGTATTTCTTAGATTTGGTTGACTATAGTGTCTGATTTTTCTATGGAATGGAAATGGAATTTTTCTATGGCCTGTTTATTTTATATTCCAATGAAAATTTATAAGCTTACTACTATAGAAAATTTAATAGAAAGTTTCTGAAGTGGTAACTCAGTACCTGTAAGCATAGTGTGTATTATATTGCTCCAAAAATCTCCAGCATATTGCTCCATAAATCTCCAGCATAGTGGAGACAAGTAGTAGAGCACCAAGTTGTACTGCAGTAGCTTCTTATCATCAGTCATGTACATTTCCAGTTCATTAACAAAAAAATGTATCCATTGTCATTATCTAATCTATAATGATTTTGATTCATGTAACACATTGAGAAAACTTTTTTCAACAGATTGTATCACATTTATTTAGCTTTAAGTTTCTGGTGCTTGATATCTGATGTGTATTATCACAAGACCCCACAAGCATATTTTGTAAATTATTCTTGGTAGGTTGGAATTTTTTTTGAGGGTAATGAAAAGTGATGTAATGAAAGAGGTTGTCTTTTGATATTAGACACAGATTGCAAAATTCCCGGAGTGTCTGGTTACAAAAACTGGAGACTGTGAGATTAAAGGGCATTCAATTTTAGTTCTCAGGATTGACAACGTGTGGTTTTTCATTCATTGGCACGGCACCGGCATGCCTCCAACAACGGTCCGGCTGCCGAGGAAGCAAAAGTGTATGAAATATATGGCATGTTTTTCTACTTACTGGCGCTGACGTCGGCACGGCTATGACTCCCACCAGTGCTGGTGCCGGTGCCGGGACAGCAAGCTACCCACTCGATGCCGGCTGGCAAAACTGCGTGTGTAGTGTGTATTATGTAGTACGTATTGTAGCCAAGTGTGTGTGTGCTTGTGCGCGGGCCGAAGTAGGAGAGAAGCGGTGAGATTGAGACTCGAAATTGACTTGTAAATTGATGAAATGTCGCATTCATCCGGAAGTAGTTGAAATATTTTTCTGTTTATTGTCAACTTTTAAAATAGGGTATAATAAATTCCTTCAAAGTATTATTTTTAAGATTATATGAATTCAAAATTTGACTTCTCTGCGTTGATTATATTTTTGTCTTAAATACAAGAGATATAACAAACCAATACGAAGACTTGCCGGGACCATTTTTACGTGTTGGACAACTGAAGTCTCCCAAAAACCGAGCGTAGAGCGGGACCAGCGCCGGCGCACTGGAAAAACGAAGCCTGTGAATGTAAAACCGCCCTATGCATGAAAAACCATGACTAACTAACTATGTATGATTCCTAATTGAGGTGTGGCTGTGCATATGAATACCCACTACCTCTTATTATTATGCGGTTGAGGGAATTTGACAGCATTTTCTAATAAAAACTTAAAATATTTAAAGGAACTGCATTTGCTAACCCACCTACCTGTCAAGTGTGACAACGATGACAAAATCCCTCCTCTGAATTAATCTATGGGGAGCCCTATTTTCAGCAGTAGACTATTAATAGGCTGTAATTATTTAAAAAAAAAAGTCAATCTGCTATAAAATTCAATCTCTTTCATACATTAATAAAACACAGTTTACAATGGAGTTGTACTTTATAGTAATTGTTTTCAATTTTTTACAGGATTATGAAAAATTTATGCACTTCATTGATGAAGAACAACAAAAAGCAAAACTCCGTGCATTGGAGAAGGAAATAATCAAGAAAATGTCCGAACGCCAAGATTATCAGGCCTATTATTACAGACCAATGGTCAACAAATATTTGCGTACCAACAAACAGGTTGGTGATGATATTTACAACCGAGTGGGTGACGACTATAAGGATTAAGACAGCTTTTATACTTGTTCTGGAGCAGTTAGATGTATTTAGCGATCAAGTGTCATTTTGTGAATATGCTATTGTAGATAAATAAAGAATTTATTGTAACTTTATGTTATAATTCTTTTTCCTTGCCATCATCATGTCATGTGATACACGTAATGGTCGTGCCCGCACCAATTTCCTAAACCACCATTTACCTACGCCTTTACTAAGAGATGATAGAAGGTAAACGAAATCATATTGGTCAGCATTGTCTATAGGAACGTTTTCAAAAGACACATGAATGCTTGCGGTATAAGCCCTGAGTGTTGGGAGAAGCTTGCTGCAAAAAGTTCATCTTTGTGATCTACCATCTTTAAAAGCATTAAATAGTTTGAGGAAAGCCACCTTAAAACTCCAGACTTAAAACGACAATTGCGCAAAGTGAGACCTTAGCCATCCTACATGTATGCTTACAACTCCTCTGACCAACTCTACTGTCATGCATGCCAATTGTATTTAGGGTTGCAAAGATAATAAGACCAAACCTGGTACAATGGACTGCAACGGGTAATCGTGAAGCATTCGAGGATAGCTGTCCCGTCAAAACCAAGACATCAACACGAAAAGTTCCTTGGTGGAATACTAAGCTAAAAGAACTTGGGAAAAGACCAGGAAACTATTTTATATGGTTAAAAAACCCAGAGTGGGATATCTATAGTGCAGCCCAAACTGAATATAATAAGGAAATTAGGAAAGCCAAGAGAGCATCGTGTATGAAACTATGCGAGGAACTTGAGCGTTTGCCTTGCAGTGCAAGACAACACAAAATGTTATCAGAAGCTAAACCTAATCAGATTGGGCTTCTTAAAAAGCCTGATGGTTTTTTCAATAGGATAGTGTGACAAACGAGCACACATTCCATCTGACTGTAAGTGGTTGCTGTGGGCCATAGACATCTACACCTATTACTAATATATATATATATATATATATATATATATATATATATATATATATATATATATATATACTACATCGATTACAAAGCAAAATGCAGATGCGTGTCACCCGTGAGGACTAAGATGGAATGCCTTGTTTCCAGTAAAAAGGGTCTCCGGCTCTCTACACTTCATACGAAACACAGCAGCATAGGCCTGCATGGTGTAGGGCTGCAAAGATAATAAGGCCACTGGTGCACCAGAGCGAAAAAAAGAAATAGCGCTGTTTCAAACTTCGATTGAGGTTGCAACTACAAGAGGCTGTTCACAAGGAGGTGTTTTGTCACCCCTTCTTTGGACTCTTGCGGTTTGCCAATTTATTATAAAAGATGGTAGACCTTCGCATTGACACACTGGGTTATGCTGATGACATTATCATTGCGAGGGGTTTTCGCCAAAGTACTTTATCATTTATCGTACAAAGAGTCCTAAACACCATAAATAACTGGTGCACAGATAACAGTTTATCAGGTAATGTTGATAAAACTTGTATAATACCCTTTACCAAAAAGAGACGGTTGGACTAATTAGTCACACCAAAACATAATGCAAAAAGTACCATACTCCACAGAAGTTAAATAGTACTTGGGCGTGACAATCGACCAAAAACTAACGTGGAACTCTAATCTTAGCAAAGTATGTCGTAAGGCTAAAATTAGGTACGTGCAGTCGTTTGGTTGGGAACTACTGGGGCTTGCGTACTAGTACGCCCTATTGTTGTATAGCAGCATAGTGAAGCCGATTCCTAACTACACCTCTACAATCTGGTGTAATAATGCCAACCAAAAGACGACTGCGGACAACTAAATAGTCTACAAAGGACTGCCTGCTTAATGGCAACTGGAGCATGCGATCATCGCCTAGAGCGGCTCCTAATGCACTTCTATGCCTAACGCCCCACACAAGGAGGCTACTAGTCCTAGGACTAGTTTGTATAGGATTAACTCCCATGGCGGTGTGAGCTTCTTTTCCTATAGATTGAGATCCATGCTGGACTCAATTAAGGAAACAGCAGTCTTATGTATGATCTCAGATATACACACTATACACTTTAAAACTACATAGTGGAACTAGCCTACAGAGAAGAGTGGCTGAATGACAGGTTATCTGTGAGGTCGGCAACCTTATATAGTACCTATACCAATGGGTCAAAAATGGACCTCGACGTAGGCTTTGGAATTTATGGGGAACGCCCCAAATTCAAACTCAGTATGAATTTGAGTAGATTCACCTCTACCTTCCAGGCAGAAATTTTCGCCATACTTCAGTGTGCAGAAATTAATCTGCAAAAACACTACGTCAATCATATAATCTATATAAACTGATAGTCACAAGCAGCACTGTTAGCGCGAGATCAAACTTAGTGAATTCGAAGCTAGTTGGAGACTGCGTGAATCGTCTAAACGCCCAGGGATGTAACAATAGCGTCGCTTTAAGATAGGTTTCGGGTCACGCAGGACCCGTAGGCAATGAACTTGCGGACAAGCTTGCACGGGAGCGGGAGGGCTCAAAGTGGTGGTACACTAATTTGGACCCGAGTCATGTTTATTTATTTATTCATTTATCTATGCACAAAGTATACATATGGCGGACTTAATCCCAAGCTTCTCTCCCAGTCAACCATTAGGCTAAACAGAGATAGACATTTTGAAGGCGGTGCAGCAATAATAAAACAAGGATAAAAAATATATATAACAATACATATATATATATATATATATATATATATATATATGCTTCGGTGGTTTGGTCATGTGGAAAGAATGAATGAGGAAAGAGTGACAAAGAAAATTTATGTTGCAGAAGTGAATGGCAGAGTCGGAAAGGGACGTCCTAGGCGAAAATTTATCGACCAAATTGGCGATTTATTGAAAACGGGCCAAATTAGGAGTACCCTTAACCGACGAGCATGTATGCGGAGGTGTATGGATGTGAAGGAGGCGAGAGAGGTGTGTCAGGATCGTGCCAAATGGAAGTCTGTAGTCTCTGCCTACCCCTCTGGGTGACAGGCGTGAGTGTTTATGTATGTATGTATGTATATATATATGTATTGTATATATATATATATGTATTGTATATATATTTTTATCCTGTTTTATTATTGCTGCACCGCCTTCAATATGTCTATCTCTGTTTAGCCTAATGGTTGACTGGGAGAGAATGCCCTATGGGATTAAGTCCGCCATATGTACTACTTTGTGCATAAAAGCATAAATGAATAAATAAATAAACATGACTCGGGTCCAAATTAGTGTACCACCACTTTGAGCCCTCCCGCTCCCGTGCAAGCTTGTCCGCAAGTTCATTGCCTACGGGTATATGAAATATATATATATATATATATATATATATATATATATATATATATATATATATATATATATTACTGCCTAGGAGTAATAGTAATCTGAGATTACTTATGATCTTCGATGAATTAGAGATGATGAATGAGAGATCAGAGAATCAGAATCATCATTTATGAGTAGTATAATTTGAGAGCAGGCAGCACAGAACACTATTACTCCTAGGCAGGCAGTTCCAGTTGTCACTTAACAAAGGCCTTTTGTGTTTGGGCATACGCCATGTTCAAACAACAATAATTCTTAAAGTAATAAACATACAGCTGTAAACTTTATGTTGCATTGTAGCTTAACTCAAAATCTGTCGATCTAGTATAAAAATAAGAAGGGTAAATGGGGTTGTTTTTGCAGTAATTTACAATAATTTGCTGATTAGCATATTTTTTTGATATTTATTTGAAGTTAATATAGACATGTTTTATTTTAACAGTATATATAGTTAGTATATAGTTTATATTAACAGTAGTGGACTGCCGCAGTCTAATGATGATGGTGATGGTAATTATAATTTTATATAATATTAGTTTTACTAAAGTTTCTTTTTTGTAGAATTAAAAGGACCATTTTGACTCAGAAGAATAAATCAGATCAGAGAGAACGCAAAGTTTTAAATTTTTGTTTAAATAGTTAGAATTTAATATGACATACTATAATTCATTATATTCAAGTATAATAAATTAATGTCTATATTAATAGTCGTACATCAAACAACCGTGTTTCCTCTTTCTTGTGTTCACGGCACATTAACCATATTGACCCCGTAGCGGATGTCTCCATGTCGCTTTCTCTCTTCTCTTATTATAACTGGTTGGCAGCGCCATCTTACGTTACTGCAAATAATTATTTTGTTTAAATTATTTCTATTATTTATTTTTTTATTTTTTTTCTTCAAAGTTACAAGTATGTCAACAAAAATTTTGATAATGTAAACGATAAACAATATTATTGGCCTCCGAATGAGTTAATTTTTATCTCAATAGGACTAAAACTTTGAAAGATATGACTTTTTTCGTAAACGCGTAGAGAATATCTCAAGACGAAAACAAAATGGCTGCCAAATAGAGGGGGGAGGGAATTAGACCTCAGTGTGTAGTGTATTTTATATTAAAATAGCTGTATTATAAGTACCTAAAATATCGCTAGTCCGTGACCGGACACACTGTATATATATATATATATATATATACAATAGGTACGAATAAATATTATCTATGTCAGAACAAATATGAAATATTATATACGAAAAAAAGAGCTGTGTTATTTCAAACTTGCAACGATTTAATCATATACTTACGGACTTGTTTTTTTAAAACGAATTTGTTGGGAGCTTTTTTAATGTGAAGAGGGATGTCGTTCCAGAGTCTGATGGCCGTGTGGGCAAAAGAGTGAGATAAATAACCAGTACGGTGTAAAGGAGTGAGCAACTTAAGATTGGCCGAGGAACGGAGAAAAAATTATCGAGATATCTCCCTGGTATTGAAATTTAGATTTCAGATACTCGGGAGCACATGGATCGTTCAAAATTGTGAAAAGGGTGCAGAGTATTCTAACATATCTGCGCTGACGGATAGGCAACAGTTTAGCTGTGTACGAAAGGAAGATACATGGTCGTATTTACGAAGATCATAAATGTATCTGATGCAGTTGTTAAGAAGACGATCCAATGTATTAACATGAAGTTGAGACAGGTCTGAGCAACACACATCGACATAATCAATAATCGATACAATAAGTGATTGGACAAGTAAAATTTTTGTATTGGTGGGAAGAAAGTTTTTAAATCGATATAGAAATCGCAAAGTTCCAGTAGTTGCGGTTCACCTCCTGTATATGTTTGTTCCATGTTAAGCAACCATCGATATACAGACCAAGGTTCTTCACATTAGTAGAGAATAGTATGACATTATTATTAAACATAATTAATGGCAGGGTGGGAATATCTAGTTTAGATAATAATCTTGAGCTACCTAAGATTATCATTTGGCATTTAGACGGGTTCACGTTTATGCCATACACAGTAGACCATTCTGAGATATATTTCAAATCATCATTTAACAGTGAGATAGCACTAAGGATATTTGAAGGTTCCACTTGCGCATATAACTGCAGATCATCAGCATACAGATGGTAAGAGCTCTTGAGATTTAGTGTGATGAGATTTATAGAAGTGGAAAACAGAAGGGGAGAGATAATACCGCCTTGAGGGACGCCAATTGACACATCAGGCCAGTCAGATAGTGTATGGCCAGTACGCACAGCCTGTTGGCGCCCTCGAAGATATGTTGAGAACCATTCCTGAGCTGAAGATGAGATATTCAAATGAGAAAGAAGAGCTAAAAAGATACCATGATCGATAGAATTAAATGCATTAGAAAAATCAATTAAGATGAGAACGGTCAGTTTTGATTTTTCCATCCACTCGCGAATATCTTCCGTAACGTTGAGAAGAGCAATAGTTGTAGAATGACCCGGGCGGAAACCAGACTGATAAGGGGAAAGAAAAGAAAACATTGAGAAAACAAAAGAAGAAATCTGTTTATGAGCAACAGCTTTCAGAACCTTAGAAAGAAAATGCAGGATAGAAATTGGTCTGAAATTATATAAAGCGCTGCATTCAGTAGATTTCGGAATGGGAATAATAAAGGCTTTACGCTAGAGAGTTGGAAAAGCACCATTCGTCGGCGAAAAGTTAATTATATGAGTTATCACGAGTAAAACAGAATCCAGCACGTGCAAAACCATTACCCTACGTACATCATCACATCCAACGGCTTTCGATTTAATAGAGGAAAGTGCTTTACGTACCTCATCTTCGTCTACAGGAGTAAAAGTGAAAGTTTCATGAGAATAAGGAGGCATGGAACATATAAAAGAGATAGCATTCCCTCTAGAATTATCAGAAACTATTTGAGAAGACAGAAAATGACGATTAAAATCGTCAGGAGAAAAGGAGGCGCTATTATAGTTAAATTGCGATTTTCCATATCCAAGCGTATTCAGAAACTTTCATATATCAGCCGAAGATGAATAAAGTAGTTGTTCGTGGATATAAGGCGTTTAGCAGCTCTCACCATCTGATTGCATCGATTTCTTGCAGCTTTATATGCTTGCCACTTTACATCAGTGCGATTCTTCTTGAAAGCACGGAAAGTTCTATCGCGTTTAGCCATAGCCATTATTACCCCAATCGTGATCCATGGAACAGGAGGACGCTTCAGTTGAACAACACGTTTAGGAGCATGTTCATTATACAGTCCTAATATGTTGCTGTTGAAAAATTCGACTTTTTCATCAACTGTGGAAGCAGTATATACAGATGACCAGTTAATAGCATCCGCATCGCATTTAAGCTTGTTCATATCTATTCTAGCAAGACTACGAATAGAGATGGACACAGAATAAAAAACAACGCAATAAGTAATTAGGCTAGATTATTACATATAACTAAAATAAAGTTGAATCAAGTATAACATATTTTTCAAGTGTACATATTCTGTCAATAGTAATGTAGTTAGTATGGCAGAAGGCCATGTAACCAAAGCCAAAAACATAACCATCTGTCTATGTCATCTGACATCTTTATGTCTTATGATGTAAAAATCACGCCTATGAAGTCCTGAATTTCTTAGTAGTACAGACACATAGACAGAGAATAGGATTCTCTGTCTACGTACAGACAGTACCTGTCAATGTCAACTTTATGGGCATGCAACACTGACCTCTATATATATACATATATAGAGGTCAGTGGCATGCACTAATTAGGTCGGCAGCAAATTTAATTAATACTCTGTACTACAAATTCAGACTTCATATTTTACTGAATTGAATCCTATATTTTATGAACAATATAGTTATAATATGTTATCTATGGTCTTAGTTCAGCAAAATATTACTTAGGCTCAGAAGGGCTAGAACCTAGAGCCGTAAAGCCAGTTAATAAAAAAATTAAAAAAATATTACTTAATATGTACGTAAATAAAAGTTATTATGTTACCATTATTACAGTATCATAACAAATATGCCCAGTTGTTATCAATAATAATGAGACAAATAACAAATACACATGACAGCTTACAAATTAAATCCAACATGAGAATAAAGTCGATGAGAGTTATTTGTGGCGAATTATGTGTTTGGACCGCACCGTCGACTTTGGTGCACTATCACTGTTAACATTTGGTGACACTTTCTTCGACGTAGAACCAGATGGTCGATCTGATGCAACAGGCTGTTCATACTATGTTGTAAAATCTCAAAAAGCCTAGCCGGATTGACTCTTGAAACTCTTTATCACAATAAATCACTTAAGATCTGGTCTGATATACAAGGCTTAAAACATTTTAAAACCTTAATCCGGGCTTTTGTATATAATATGATCGTAAATTTGCTTCAGAAGCCCTGAGGTTAGGTAAAAATAAACTGCGCGTTCCGGCAAGAGCCCTGACTAGAAACTTTTGTCTTAAAAACCACGTGTCCATTCTGGGATCAAGCAACGCAAGGATATGCCGGTTTTGTTCCTTAACGGAAAAAACGTCTTTGCACATCCTAACTGATTGCGGACGCTTAATGCGCAAACGTAATGGTCGCCACACACGGGCAGTTCAACTGATCATTCCAACTGATCAGTTCAAACTAAAACTGTTGATATTTTTTAAAATAGTGGATTTTCGATATATCGATCATTATAAATATATTGATCATTATAAATATATTAATATCGGAGTTTTACATATAAGTTTATTTATTGATATATCGAAAATTCGATATTTTAAAAAATATCAACAGTTTTAGTTTGAACTGATCAGTTGAACTGACCGTGTGTGGCGATCATAACACTAATCTGAGAAACTATGTAGGTACTACCCCCATAAGAGGTGAAATTGCTCACAGCTAAGCAACTCCTTCTATTCATTGAAGACACAGGGCTTAGCAGTGAACTACAGCCATAGCAGCGATCACAATATATCTTTTAGGTCGCAAAACTGATCTCTCTCTCTCTCTCTTTCTCTAGACTTGCATAGCAGCTCGCAAACACAAAAATGCAAAAGCAAATGATAGACAAAATTCGTAGTTCCTAGGGTCGTTGTCATTGAAATCGATGGGGAGGACTATGTATATAATATGTATATGCATATATGATATTCAAAGTGTAGTCTATATGTAAGTTAGGAATATTTGTACTGTATTCATTTTTAGTTATGGTAGCTCAGCAGTAGTGCACTCGTCTAAGTACAGAAGAAGAAGAAGAAAGCACCCTGAGTTTGATGCCTAAAGCCGGTATTACTTAGTTGCTACTTTAAATGTTTTGTCGTGCATGCTTGGCGGTGAAGAAAAATATCACGAGGTAACCTGTAAGTCCAAGGAATGAAATATTTCAAGGCCGTGTGAATTCCACCAACACGCACTGGCGCATTTATTGCTTCGTAATCTCTCGCGAGTAGGCCTGGAAATCAGCAGTGAGACGTATTTCGGTTGTAACTTTGTCATAATTGCAATGCAATATGCAAATAATATGTACTGTAACTTTTTAAGATAATAATTTGGCTGGTTTTTTCCTAAGCGTACCCCACACATCACATACTTATTATGTTTTACGAATTTTATTGTTTACATAATATTGAAATATACTTAAAATTAAAAAACTACGATAAAAAAATAAAACTGATAAACTATCATACAGTTCTACTTCCCATGGTATCGTGCCAAGAATGCTAGCTGCGTTTCCTCGGTGATTGGCTATACATAGCCTTTGAACGAGAAACTAATCAGCCCTCACCACCAGTAGCAACGACCAGTCGCGGTTAGAGTTCCTTTAGGAACTTCACAGCACGTGGACCCCGCGAGTTGATGGTCTCTTCAGCAAATGGCACAAATATAGACTCATATTTGCGCCACTTACTTAGATCAGTTGCCTCTAATGTCAGCTCTAAACGTGGTACCCCTGAGATGAGAGGCAGCCAGTGTCTACGCAAGTAGCATCCCACACTGGGGCCTTACCTCTCTCCGAAGGAACCAATGTCATATCGTCGAGTCTCCTGTCATCGTCTTTAAATATTCCACAAAGCTCTAAAACCGGGGGTACATTTATACATACAAGAGCTCTTCGAAAGACATCGTTCACATTATATTAAATTAATTAAGAGGATTGTGAAGCTGTAAATTTTCATACAAAAAGCGATAACGTTTTTCATAAAGCGTTTACAAAAAGCGATAACTATTGCGTAGGATGTAAGTTATTAATATCACAATATCTATATTTTTGACATTAAAAACTTTCTCGAGTGTTTTTATTTTTTTTTTTAATTAAACTAATCTGAATTACTAAAAAATGAAAACATAAAGACCTAGATTAAGATGTATTGAGTCTAATGTGATTAAAGTTGTCTTATTTTGTAAAGGTTTAGGGGGTGTGAAAACGTTATCGCCCGAAACAATATTTCAAAAAGGAAATGTAGGCAATTGCTTCCAAGACTAGAAATTCTATTATATACTTTTTATATTATATACTATTCGTCACTTCACAATCCTCTTAAATGTTTATGTTTATTTGCTTCATATTCTGTTTATTCCATATTTTATTATTATTAACTAAGTTAATATATACGTTTTGAGGTGGTTCATCACGTAGTGACGGTGTTTCGTAAGAGGCGACAGAGGGAAACTGTAACAGAGGATGAGCAGCAGCATCTTCCTGATAACAATTCCAAATAATAAAAAAAAAACTGTGGTTGTGAAACCGCCTGCCAAGTGTGGCGACTATCATCATATCTTTCGTAAGGTATAATACAATTAATGGGGTGGAAATAAGTTCAGCAGTGGACTTTTTAGGTTAGATAAAATTGATGGATGGCATTTCCCAGTGTTGGCGTTTTGGAGTAATTAGTATAATCCCTTTCGCGCTATGCAACACCTAATACGAGGGGCACACTGAAATGATCGGGAATAAGAAAACCACTTGCACGGTATAGCTAAACTGTATTTTATTGTTTTTCGAAGTATTCTCCGTTCAACTTAATGCACTTTTCTATTCGGGCAAACCAATCATTAAAACAGTAATTCCAGTCTGAAGTTGATGTTGACAAAATGGCTGATTTGTACGCTTCCACAGCTGCTTCGGGGTCTTCAAACCGTTGACCGCGTAATAAATCTTTCATTCTATGGAATGTAAAGAAATCTTTTGGGCTCAGGTCAGGACTGTACGGAGGATGGCTAATCAGCTCAACAAAAGGTTTCTAAAAAAGGTTTTATTGTAACACCATCTGAAATATTCTATTCCCGATCATTTCAGTGTGCCCCTCGTATGCTCTATAAATAATATTAATAAGACTACGGACTTTCATAAGGTACAAGATCCTGACACACCACTCGCTTTTTCATATCCTTAATATCTAAGCATATATGTACCGTATGTTATACTATATGTGTACGTAGGTATGTGTTTAGGGGTTACTGTTAATTTAGCCCATTTTCAATAAATCGCCAATTTGTCGATAACTGTTCGCTTGAAGCCCATGCCGACTTTGTCAATAAATAATTGTTGCTTCTTACCTCTTTTCTCATTCATTCTTTCTGTGTCCAAACCACGGAAATATTTCTTTCTAAGTCCTGGACCCTAAACATCGTCTTGCAAACCACAGTCTCTCTTATCACACAGTTTTTCACCGTACTATTCAGTCACTCCTTACAGACTTCTAAATGACCGCGTTTCTACACAAGCTAACAAGCAAGCAAGTTTCTACACAAGCTAGTAGTACCAGTTACTCGACTCCACCGAGTCAGTAATTCATTCTTGGGGCGATGTATACGCTTTTACAACAAAATCCCAGAAAATATACAAAATTTGTCATACGCAAAGTTCAAAAATTTTATTAAACTAAGTTTGTATAAAAAGGGTTATTAAATATTAAGGAATTTATGGATGATAATAACCCCTGGGAAGGGTGATCGATACCAAGCTATTTCTAATTTGTCTTGTGTTGTTAATTGTAAACATGATTGTAAGCTATTATTTGAAAAAAATAATAGTCCCGCTGGGTTTCTTGCTGGTTCTTCCCAGGATAGAGGTTTTTTTTGCGAACCAGTATTAAATGAAAAAATTGACTTTCAATAAGTATTGTTTATAATCTACATTAAATAAAAAAAGTTTCTGTTTCTGTATCTACAGCATTAATTTTACTCCTGCGCTTCTGCCTTACCCTACTTTAACTTCCAATACAGTAAGGTAATATAATACACATCACTGTAAATTTCCTAACATGTATTTTTGGCTGCTTACCACAATACAGTGAAGAACCCCATTCACCTGTGTCCTACATACACTCTTCCTTCTATATACATGTCAATTCTACCACCATCCCTGCTAAGTTAAATATTTCTAAGGAATGTTTTAAGTGAAGGTTTCTAAATAAAGAAAATGAAAACGCTAATATGGTAACATTGTTATTTATTTTACAGGAAATTCTAACGATTGACAATAAAATCCCACATGTGGAAATCTTACAAAATTAATGTCAACACTTAATTAGTAATGCGAATTGATATGACTCTACATTTCGATCTTTACCGTGATTAATATTCCCAATATTGTAATTGAATGTGTACATGTATACAGACTTGTTTTAGAGCAAAATCTATGGGATCAGTAGAACATATTATGATCTGTTGTTAATATAGGTTTTGCTTCAACTAATACCCGAGATAATTGTTGAAGAGGTAATTATGTAACGAAAAATGTAACCAGGTAAACAAAATAAGTGTCTTGTGCGAGCTTACTTTGGCTTATAAAAATAAACATAAATTACAAAAAATGTTTTACAGAGTTGCCAGGTATAGTCTATTTAATATATTATACATCGCAGAACACAACGTGTCCATTTTTAAAATTACAGCTTGTATGCGAACTCCTTTTCCAAATGTTCCGCCAAAAACTGCACTCGTCTCCCCTATGACAGGACGTCTTTTCCGCACTCCTTTATGTGTTGCGTTAGAGGATGGACAATTTAAGGTTTTCCAACAGGTCGAGTGAGGATCTAGAACCACTCGTAATGCTTATTGTTTTTTCGTGTTGTTTTTTGCCAACTGAACCGCCTTGTAAAGTGCATAAAGTTCCGTTTGGAACGTGTTACACGAAGGGGCTAAGCTGAATTTAGAGTAACGGATTTCCTTATCTTCCTCCCACCAAGTGCCCTAGCTCCAACACTTCCCTCTATCAGAACAAAGAAAGATAAACGCAGCGCTGCACTTACATTTTTTACACACACATCACCTTTCTTTTTAAACAGTATGTCAAAGTTTATTGCTTGACGCGCTCATATACACATAAAGTCATGTCGGTGATTGAAAATGATTGCGTAAAATATATATATATATATATATATATATACAATAACTTAAACAAAGTTTTGGCTTGGTTTCGGCATCAATTTAAATGTACGCAGCGCTCCTTTCAGCTTTCTTTGCTGGTCTGCGGGCAGACTAACTACTAAATAACGGAGCAGACTCTGGCGAACTATTATGAAAATCAATCTAAATCTAAATAGACTAAAAATAAAAACCACAAACTATGTAAAGAAGCAGCACTATTCACAAGTCTACTGCTGAACATTGGCTTCGTTCCTGGGAACGAAGCAACAGGAAACGTTTTTGTGAATTTTAGCTTATATTTAAATGGCGACACACCTTCATCAATAATGTGGCAACATAGTCAATGTCTAACAAATATCGACATAAGAAAATAAATTTAACCGGGTGGTACAGTAATGCACAAGCTCTTAACAATATTGTTACATAAGTAAATACAAAACGATATGATTTCATCCAGTTCGTTCAGTCTTCGTAGTTTGTAAGTTCCAACTATGGCCCAACTACTATGTATTTTTTTAAATTGCTTTTCGTATTAACATTTGACTTTAAAACTATATACAACGCTTCTAAACGTTATAACAATTGGAAATATTGCGAATTAGCTATATAACAGAAACTTGTATCTTAAAAGTAGGTATCTACAACGTCATGCTATTTTACAAAAACGAAATCAGAATAAAAATAATACTGTTAAAATGATGTTTTTTGTTAAATGCTGAAGTAACAGGCTTATGAAATTTCAAAAAAAATACTCTATTCAGTTTTACGATTCCTCAATAACGATTTCAAATCTAAATTCTAAAGACGGCTAAGAGTTTCTACGACGTAAATTCTAAAACCGTTTAGTTATTTTGCTTTCTCTTTTTCTGCTTGTGCCGCTAACTTTGCTTCTTTCTTCGCTTTCTTTTTCTCTTCTTTTGCTAATAATTTTGCTTGTCTTTCTTCCTCTTTAGCTAATAATTTAGCCTGTCTTTCCTCTTCTTTAGCCTGAAGTTTAGCTTCTTTTTTGGCTTCTTTCTCAGCTTTGAGCCTTAATTTTTCTTCCTTCTTTCTCTCTGCCATATCATTTTTCTTACTATCACAACTCTCATCCTTTTTACTTTTCTCTCCTGGCTTAACCTTTTCCTCTTCTTTCTTTTTCTTATCTTCTTTTTTGGGCTTTGTTTTGGGGTTATCTTTTTTCTTGTCAGTCTCTTTGCTATGGTCTCTAGATTTAGGGGAATCGTCTTTATTTGAAGGTTTTAGAGGTCGAAAGAAATGTTGTTTGTCTTTCTGTGGTGAAGTTTCTAGCTGCGTCACTATTTTCTGTGCGCACCTGTAAATATTATACAGAATATATATATATAATATTTACTTTTATATTACAGAACGCAGAATACCAGCGTAAAATAGCAACTTAATACTGCTGTGTTTCGTATGTTGAGTGTAGGGATCCGGAGACCTTTTTTTACTGGAAACGAGACATTCCATCTTAGTCCTCAAGGGTGACAACACATCTGCGTTTGGATTCTTAATTGAGAATAAAGGCAGATAGATGTCTATGGGCCACAGTATCCACTTACCATCAGGTGGACTGTGTGCTCATTTGTCACCCTTATTCTATAAAAAAAGAAACATTTCATTTTGCCAAAAGAATAAATTATTCTAAAGTAGTTAGAAGGTGGTTGGACTCCAACCTTTTCTGTACATGACTTCGTCCGAGTAGGCACCATCCTCGTTCCTATTTCTGTCGCCAAATAGTAGTGCTTGTACTGCTATTTCGGTCTGAAGGATATAGAGAGCCAGTATAATTATTACAGGCTATATGGCATTCCATCTTAGTCCTCAGAAGTACAATGCAACTGTAGTCTACTATATTATTTCAAGTTGACTGAAGGTATCCATAGATTATAGTAAAAACCTCCTCTAACTTCTGTGAGGGTTTTAGGGCAAGGAAGTGTCCGCCGCGCTGCCCCAATCCGTGTTGGCGGGTTTCAAATGTCTTCAAAATATTTTCTTTTTTTATTTCTCAGACATGCAGGTTTCCTCACGATGATTTTCTTTACCGCTGAGCATGTGGTAATTAGGACTTAAAATTTCTATTAACAATTTCATTTGCGCTGGCGGTAGTCGAACCCGTATTGCTCGCATACTGTGAAATTAGGCAACAGCGAGCGTTAATCCCCTGAGCTACCACGGCTTACCATACACTATAGTAGCCAGATACAATTGGGTGGACTGTAAAGTCGTTTGTCTCCCCAGTTTTATAAAATAAAGAATAAAGTTCATTGTTCGTCAAAAAATTCTCTCACTATTGTAAGAGTACTAACCGGAGGAAAGAGGCCGCTTCGCGGCTCCGGATCGAGATAATGGATGTTTTCGAAATATATTTTGTTTGTAGAACAAACAGCTTTCTTGCGATGTTTATCCACACATACAATTACTGATCTTAGTAGTGCCATAATTTAACGCTAATTAACAGCCGTAAGCTCACGTAACACCTGTTACGAAATTTAAGGCGGAAGCTATCTAATTAAGTTATAACCATCAGATGGTCAGCTTGTTTGAAACTCCAGTTTTATAAAAGAGAAGTTAATTATATAACATAGTTATGGTTATTGTAGGTGAATTAAAATATCATGAGGAAGAATATTTTTATCTGTCGACCTTATTCTAGTAGAGCCACAAGAAGTGGTCGCACTTTCGCGTCTACCCTCGCGGAACTCTCGCTGGAATTCTCTAATAGGAGGCAGTCGCCCCGAAGGCTCGCCCGCAGGTCCGCCCGTATAACTATGGTATTCTTGCAGTCGAGCCTGGAATGAAATAGGAAATTGAAAAAGTGTTAAAGATAAGATAATAGAATCGCTGATATTACTCAATACAGCCCATCATAAGATTTAACTGCCTTATATATGTTTGCTCAAGAGACAACTATTTATTGTATATACAGTATACACATGGAATCACATCAGACACAGAGTCTTTCACAGATGTTTTTCTCTAAAACTGAGTCTAAGGGCTCCAGTATTCATTGATCATTAGGTGGACTCTGTGCTCGTTTTACCGTCACCTTAACTTCTATAAAAATATAAAGATTACTAGACAAAGACAAGACATCTGTGACAATCATGAGGACAAAGACAAATGCATCACCTTCGTCTTTGGTACTTTGGTACCACCGCTTTATTTATATCTGCTGCCAGCAGCAGGGTATCAACTGCAGTGATCTGGTTTGAAGGGTATGTGAGTCTGTATACTGACTGAATGTGAGGCATTTAAGCCTTAGGACTGATACAGTTACAGTCTATGTACGTCCCAGAGTTAGGCATAGGCATTCTCTTATGTTTGTGAGGATTATAGATGAATGAGTCCGCCACGCTTCTCCAGCGCATTCGTCTTTCCAGTAATCTCTTAAAATTTATATAGTAGATATTCTTACATCGCCACTACACGACCAACATTATACAGGTATATTATAATATTACAGTTTATACTTAAACATTATTAATGGGTACCGGTTTAATCAATTAAAAAATAAATTATTACATTGTATGTCTTCTTGAAAAATGTTTGTTGATTGATTATTAATTTATCAAATCAAGCGGTATTGATAAAAATATTTTTTGGTATATAAAACTTTTCTTACGTTACGAAAATGAAAACTAACATAAACGAAAGATGTTTTATGCTGAAAGGGAACTCTGTTCCATTACATTTATAACAACGAGAAAATGTAAATTCGCGACGGGATCCATTACGCATTCACTTTGTAGGCGCTGCATTATTTAAAACTACGTTAATGGGTTCTAATAATATTATAGACATAATAGTTTTAGAATACTAAATTATGCGCTACCGAGTCCGTTATGTATCAATATTTCCTAACATTGTTTACTTTCATCGATATAATATGAAACCAAAAAAATTACTGTTACACAAAATGCATTTTTGGAACAAGTACAAGCTAGTTATACCAGTTACTTGACTCCATAGAGTCCGTAATTCCTTAATGGGCCTTGGGCTAATGGGTGTATTAAAAGCTTTTAGAAAGTCCTTGATAATATGCAGGGCATATTTATCACAAGCTTAAAATTTTTGATTAAACGAGCTGTTAACAAATAATAATAATTTCTGAGAATGGGGTGATCGTTACCATGCCACTTCTTAATGTTTTATATTTAATCAACAGTACAAATCAAAAATACAATATTGTAAATTATTATTTATTTAAAAGGAATCCGACGGAGTTTTCTGCGAGTTCTTACCAGGGCAGGGGTTTTTCGATACTAGTGGCAAAAGCATAAATGATGTTCAGTAAGTATTAAATCCATTCAAGACTACCACTGTAAATAGGTCTCATCATAGGTTTACCATATACGATTGGCAAGCGGGTTGGCAACCAATGTTTTTTTTATTTTTTTTTATTAGTAAGTCGCTACTGCCCATCTCCTGATTTGTTATCCCGTAACGTATTAACTGTAATCTTTTTTTTATAGAATAAGTGTGACTAACGAGCACACAGTCCACCCGATGATAAGTTGATGCTGTGGCTCATAGGCATCTAAATTTATCTTCAATTATGAATCAAAATGCAGATGCGTTGTCAACCTCTGAGGACTGAGATGGAATGCCTCGTTTACTGTATAAAGAATCCCCGGTTCTTTACTCTAACCATACAAAACACAGCAACATTAAGCTGCTATTTTATACTGACATTCTGTTCCTATCCCGGTTGAGTCGATCCATTCGTGCTGCAACCACAATATAGCCGCAGCATGGCTTTAACATATAAAGCATAAACATGTAATCTATAATAAATAACAATTATTCTATTCTTTGGTGGTGTCCAGTGTGATTTATTATTGAGCTCGATAAGATTTAGGTAATCTCTAGGTTAATCTATTGTGCAAACTCCAAAGAGGTAAGTAATTTAACCAATATAAATAATAATTGTACTCCCAAACAAATATTCGGTTGCCAATTGAGTCTTACAAAGCATTTCTTTAGGTAGTCTTTTACATATTAAACGATGTCCTCTTAGCCGATTTTATACTTCGATGACACTCAGCCCTGGATTAAACTAAAGGCAAAATAAGTAACATCCTATAGGCCCGCGTCAGTAAAGAGTACTACAGTTTTAGTATATACGATGTAAGAAGTTTGAAAAAGGAAGAAATATCCCATTGCATTTTTTTTCAGTGAGTTGTAAGTAAGCAAGAAAGCACCTTCATGCTATGATGTTGCGAACGTCGTAAAGAATTAGAAGCGGGCTGGCGTGGTTTCGGCGGCGCAGAACCTGACGGTGGTCGAGGGATAGCTCCAAGACAAGCCCCACCACATTTAGCTCCACCACATAACTTGGTTGTACAGCTGCTGCTTACATTACCACCACTGTTCGACGAAACGGAAGACACTCCTGAGAATAATAAGGTTTATAATAATTATTAATAATATCATTTACAATTGCATCATACTGCAATGTTTTGTAATGAGTACAGGGTGTAATAATTTTGTCTGTCTTGCCGTTTGAAAGTTTTTTTTTTAATTTAAACCCCGACGCAAACAGTTGGATGTTATAAGTTTAACGGGTGTAACTGTGTATCTGTGTGTTTCCCGTGGCATCGTAGCTCTCAAACGGATGGACCGATTCAGATTTAGTTTTTTTTTTTTTGTTTGAAAGGTGACTTGATCGAGAGTGTCTTTAGCTATGATTCAAGAAAATCTTTTCAGCCATTTGAAAATCATTAGCTCCTAATTTAATACCCACGCAAATATACACCTATATTCGTTATCTGTGTATCTATGTAACTAAGTATCTGTACGTTTGTCTGTCTGGCATTAAAGCTCCCTAACCATGGAGTGTAGAGGTAAGGAGGACCGTCTCTGTATATTAAAAAGTGTCCGTAGAAAAGCGTTAAATAAAGGTGGCACCACTGTAGCTAGAGGGTAAATTTTAAAGAATATTTATAACTTTTTATTGCACAAACTTTCTACTATAATTCTTTTTATAATAATTATTTTATTGTTTTCAAAATTTATACTTTCAAAATCACTCTCAACGTGTTTCACGGCGACATTTTCTAGGTTATATTTACTAAATTATTTTAGACAACGTAAGTAGTTGAGGTTTTAAATACTGCAGTAACATCAACTATTCTAGTCACCATAAATATTAAAGTCCTCAACTCAACAGACTTCACTCTGTCTACAACTGCTAAGTTCATTTCATACTCTCTAGCTATTCTAGCGCTATTGTGGAGAGTTTTTGAACTGATATTTAATGCTTACACATGGACATTTTTTCAACTATTCTCTATGTGAGACGGTTCTCCTTATCTCTACACTCCATGTCCTAAACTGATAAACAGATTTTCATTTAATTTTGACCCTTTTGTTATAAGTTTAAGATAAAAATTATATTACAAATTTCAAACACCTTAGAATTGGATCTTTTTATTTAAATTTCTATGGAATCTACTCTGAATATCAACTTTCTTTATAATAAAAAAATAATTATTCAAATCTCTTCAAACTAGCAAAACTTGTACAAAGAAAACACAGTCGTACATAAAGTACAGTCTAATTAAAACCTCCTCTTTTCTTTGAAGTTAGCTAAATATTAAGCGAATTGGAAATGACAGCGGTATGGGTTGCTGCCGTTCGGGACCCCAAAAAGTTCCATTTTCGTAAATATCATTAAAAATATAAAATTGGTAAAAGTCTTCCATAGTCGTTGTAAGTCAGTGTATCCTTGGCAAGTGTGTGTGAGTGTGTGTGATTTTCTTAATTTTATGATGCAGCTGTTTCAGGATCATTCTTATAGCATTCTTTAGGGGAGGCCTATATTTAGTAGTGGACTTTTGATGAGCTGTAATGACGATTATGATGATGATTTAAAAGTTAAGTCGGGAGCTGTCTTTCTTTCCAAAAATGCAGCTTTCTATAATCTGCCGCCAGAGCCAATGGGTTCCTGGGTTTCTCCCCCTTTGTTACTCCACTGATAATTCAGACATTTTTTTGTTGACGTTATAAATTAAAATATCGTCATTTCTTTTAAATTTAGAATCGTTTCAAAGTGACGATTGAAAAGATGAAAAAACAGTGAATAATTATGGAAATTAATTGAAAAATTATACACAAATTAGAGTAAAACCGGCAATAATATGAACTGTACCGGAGAGGGAAGATTCACCGCTGGTGACGGAATAGAGCGAGGCTGAGGCGGGCACTGAACGTGCACCCACAGAGTAGCTCGACACCGAGCCGGGCACGCCCCAGCACTTGCTGTTGCTACTCGATACCTGTCGAAGTATATGATTTTTATATTTAGTCTTCTTAACAGTTTTCGTCATATGGAATGGTTATAGGTAGTGAATAAAAATATCCTTGATTGTTTCCGGTCCATCACGGCAATATCAGGTCGCAAAGATAGTCCTATTTCTGATGATAGCCCAGTTCCAGTAGAGCCTGATGTCGACTATTTAGTTAGATATAACAACCTGATCCTTCAATGCACGGATAAAACCCTTGGTTTCTCCAAAGAGGTCATCGAAACGTAGCCAGTGCAAGGCCTTCTAGAACCTCCTGTGAAACTCCTTATCCTTAAACAAGGGCTCCCTGCAATGGCTGCACTACCGGGTCCTGCCATTGTTTGTTGGCTCTGGATAAAGGGGTAAATCTTTTATCACACGTAATGAATGACCGTCCGTGTAGAATGGCCATCCGATCTCGTGAGGAAGTAATTACGAAGGGTTGCATACTGCGACTATGCATGATGAGAACACTTAAAATGCCACACCCACCATAATTCCACGGCAATTAAGCTCATGGCTCATTAGCGACGATCTCGGATGGTGCATCCTACTGTAAAATAGTAGCTTAATACTGCTTTGTGTAGTGTAGACTGTAGAGATCTGGAGACCCTTTTTACTGGAAACGGGGCATTCCATCTTAGTCCTCAGGGGTGACAACGCATCTACGATTCCATTTTTAATCGAGGATAAATGTAAATGTCAATGGGCCACATCATCCACCTTCCATCAGGTGAACTGTGTGCTTGTGTGTCATCCTTATTCTATAAAAAATTACTTTTATTTGATTTGATTGCCTTTTTTGTATATAAAGTGCTTGAACAACAATATACTTTAAGTGGTCTAAGCAATCTTCGCAGTTAAGCAGAGTTACGTGAGTTTAGTAATCGGATATGTGACATTTGATTGATAGTAAGAGAGTCAGTACAACTAAAAGTATAGTTACAGTTGTGATTGATCTGTGGACTACTTTGATTAAAAGTTGATTGTGTGTGAAGTTGGCTATGGGGTACAAAAGGTACTTAATATCATCACCCGAATAAAGTTGTTACTCGCATATTTATAAAAATAAGATCAAGACAAATGACCTGGCTATAGACTGAATACGTAATGGGCAACAAATACCTTTTTTGTACCAAATTTCGGCATAGTCTCATGACATTTTGTCCGTGACACACTTTTTCAATACCGAAAACTTACTTATTGATTAACCGATATAATTTAAATTACACCTTCGTTGTTTCAAGTAATGGTCATTAATAACACAACTGTAAATAAAAAAACTATGCTTTTTTTTATGTTGTCCTTGAGAATTAAGTAAACATTAATGGGAAGCAGAGTTCTTTGAACCGATAATCAAACAAAAGATAAAATTCTAAATTTTGTATAACCAACTTCAATACAATCGGATCAATAGGTTTTAAAGTCAATTAAATACGTGTTATTTAAGGATAACCCAAAAACTACTTATCAGATCTTGATCAAATTTATATGGACCTACGTGAGAAGGACCAGCTTTCAAATATAAAAAGAATCATTAAAATCGGTTTACCAATAAAAAGTTTTGAGGTAAAACACATAAAAACATACAGCCGAATTGAATATCTCCCTAGTGGCGGCGCAAGACCTAAATTTTATGTGGGCAAGATACATTTTGCGAGGCCCTCTGCCTAACAATTTCAAAGAAAAATGAAGAAATAGATATTCTGCTTTTTATCCTGCAGAATTGTTTAATTATAACGTCATAATCCAGCTTGGATGCTATATCTGCCTCGATAGATAAAACTTTCAACGCTGAAAGTCTTTTCTGTAACATTGCATTCCTGAGTTAATTTTTAATGAGTACTAATTTTAAGAAGATTCCTTCAGCGGAGGCTGTACTGATCGGTATTGTTAAATGACGATGTAAATGTTTGGGTATATTTTTTAAATTATTTTCTGTAACTTATTGGAGAAGCTGTTTCACACCTGATACGAAGTTAGGTAAATTAGGGATCATTAATTGTAATTCCTCATATAATTCGTAAGGTTGAAAGTCACTACTTTCACCCATTCACGGGGCTGTGTGTAAATCATGACAGTTATTTTAATATTAGATGGTTTGGAATATTTTTTAACTTGTTTATCACAAAGGAAACCAAAATTTTCATAATGTGGGTTTAAAGCCATAAATCTCAAATCCAAATTTGTTATAATTGAACAAACATGGTGTTAAAAATCTGTTTAATACCGACTTTTAGGAGACTATATAGGTTAATCCTTGCCTTCATAATCCAACACCTTCTTCTTTTTGGCTACTCTTTTATTTTTAAAGTCTTTTGGCAGATCATAACAGTTTTTTTTAATAAACTGATACCAGACAAGCATTTTTCGAAACAAGTTTGTCGATATTCTTTAATCCAGTCACAAAATGTACGCAAACGTTCTAGAGCTTTAATTTGTCTTCACCTATAGTGACAACCCTATCAAAATAGGTAACAATTTTGCAAGTACTTAAGAAGCTTTGTGTCTGTTCCGTTTATCTACTCATGTGCGTACAGCGCGAAAATATACGTATGACAACCACGTGGGCTGCTGTACCGCACTCTTTACTCGATTGCCACGCGCTCACCATTGAATAAAATCAGTATTCTGTCTAACAAACAGAACGGGAAATCCTCAGCTTTTGTCGCCCCCATAGATTACTGTGGGTATGTTCCGAAACGTTTTCAGTATACTGCCGAATACAAATGACGTCATCAATTGACACTACATTGAACTGGCGTGCTGCCGCCATATTGCGTCGGATATCCGGCCATAATAAAACAATTTTTAATTGTGTGTGCGCTGAATGAAGCATGCCAGAATTTGTTTTTATTTATTCAAATACAAAAAATTATAGAATAATTGTTGGTATCTCCATTAGGAGGATAGGATGATTTTTGGAGCACAAAATGACAAAATAATCGCCAACACTTTTCCAATATGGCGCAAATGTATGACGCCATGTACTGTCCTACGTTTTGGAACGCATCACCAGCATAGCGTCGATTCATGACGTCATTTGCATTGGACATTACACTGGGTTCTATTTTGGAATATACCCTGTATAGACTCGTATACTGGTCGCCCCGTAGCGGGGATTCCCCGCAATAGCAACGCAAACTAATGTTGCTAGACTGAATAAAAACGTATTTAGTTATGTCAATAGTATTGATTCATGACAATGAATTTTTTTCGGCGCGTTTACGGTTTTAAGTAATGCGTAAGCTTCCACGGCGCGAGGCCTCCTGGATCGCGAGGCCGTAGGCGGTGGCCCACGTCGCCCACGCCTTACGCCGCCTCTGTATCTCCCCCCTTTTTGAAGTCGGTAAATAAAATGAGAACATCATCAATGTAGTCGAAGTCAATTAATACGCATTATTAAGGATAACTTAGAAAGTACGTGTCATCTTTTAATTAAAAAAAAAGAGTCATCAAAATCGGTTGACCTAGAAAAATGTTCTTAGGTAACATACATAAAAAAAAACTTTACAGTCGAATTGAGAACCTGATCCATATTTTTAAATCCGTTGAAAATAGCGGCGTTAAATATTACCCAATACCCGAATAAAAAATGTTTGTGTATTTTATATTTTACTAACTTGCCAGGCAGACGTTGTTCTGCCCTTTTCGACGACCCTTTGTCATGACTTTTTAAAAATCTTTAAATTCGCAAAAAAAAAATTGTGGTAAAATACTCATGGGCACAAAAACTATCCTATCTCTCAAGTTGGACCAAGCTGCACACGGTGTGCAAATTTGAATAAAATCGGTTAAGTAGTTTAGGAGCCCATCGCGGACAAACATTGTGATACGTAATTTATATATATTAAGATTTACTTAGAAGACATAGCCAAGGCTAAACAATGAGGACAATATTTCCATATATTATTAAACTCTTTGCTGTCTAAAGTATTTTTAATATAAATATATTAAAAAATAGCTCGCGGCGAAATTACGACGTAGCACTCACCTGCCAACTCTTGCTGGTGACAAGCCGGGGCGCCTGTCTCAGTCGCAATATCTTGGCACGGCAGATGACGCAGCGCAGAGGCAGCAAGCGCTGGCTCACCGCCATCTGTATGGTCTTCACGAAGCACCGTCTGCAAACCACGCGGTGGCCGCAAGGCGACGTCTGCATCGTAGCTTTCGCATTCACACAAATTACACACTGGAATATAAAAGAAAGTATTGTAATTAATCTGGTAACATGGTAGATGTATCATCATCAACATAACCATAATTGGATGTAGATAGTATTTTTGGTAGATTTTATTACTTTTATCATGTAAAATATAGAAAAAATGCTAAAATTCACTTAAACATTCAGATATTAATATTTTATAATATATTATAATTTATATATTATATAATATACAATAAAATATATAAATAAAATAAATAATAAATTTTATGATACTTAATACGTAAAATGTGACAAAATTAAAGTGAGGGGCTTGCAATAAACCAACCAACCTGAATTAAAAAATTCAGTTTCAGAATAGCTTTGGGGTAAGAGGTAAGTTAAAGATAAGACCGATTATACGTGTCAGTGTTAAAGGCACGCAGTTCACTAATCCTAAACGGGCACTGTTGGCTGTTTATCTTCGATCGAGATGTCGGTGCGTCATTATCTCAAAAGACATAAAAATGTTATTTTTCAGCGGAGGCGCCTTACACTAGCTACGGATAGGTACGGTGCGGTGTGTTGTCCATACGTACAACACGAGCAGTGGCCATTCAGAACAATGTCAGACGTTCATAACGACAAAAAATAAAGGTTACTGTTGCTAACTATATTTTTTTAAAGTATAATGGTGACAAACGAGCACACAGTCCACCTGATGGTATGTGAATTACGGTTGTGTTGTCACCCATGAGGACATATGCCTCGTTTTCAATAAAAAGTTTCTCCGGTTCTCTACGCTCATCATAAGGAACAGCATATTTAGTCTGCTACTTAATGCTGGTATTCTGGAAGAGCGTAGCGTTTCCCCGGTTAAGCTCGTAGTAGAGCCGTGCTGCAGTTATATTAGTAGTATAGTTGTGGCACGAATGGGTGGCTCGACCGGGAGAGGATCACACACGATCACAGAATACCAGCGTAAATTAGTAGCTTAATGCTTCTGTGTTTCGTATGGTGAGTATAGAGGATCGGAGAGCCTTTTTACTGGAAATAGTGCATTCCATCTTAGTCCTCAGTCGTGAAAACGCATCTGCATTTTGATTCGTAATCGAGGATACATGTAGGTGTCTAATGTATATGGACCGTAGCAACCACTTACTATCAGGTAGACTGTGTGCTCGTTTGTCACCCTATACTACAAAAAACTGACCCATTCGTGATTCAACCATAATTTAGCTGCAGGGCAGCTCTACTACGTTAATCGGTCGCGTTAGTCATAATGCCACACTGCACGCTCGCGTCGCATCTTGGTTTATCACCAGAATGAAGGCAGAATGACAGCAACTGTATCCTTAGAATGCGTTACGTTACCGCCATACTAGGATTTTCTCATAGTACGGGCAGTTTACATACATAAATTTCATTATAGAATTTCAGAATAAAAATCAAGACCCTTGTATATTTGTAGGCCATACAAATACTTATTCCGTGCGGGATTCGTACCCGAGGCACTCAGTACTGCAGCTCAATGATTAGAGATCACGTCCTTATTGTTTCGAAAAGATACAAAAAATATAAATATTTTAGGATAAAGATTATGTGGCTAGAATAGAATAGAATATTTTTTAGTCAATATAGTAGCTGCTGGGCGTAGTGTACAGGAGGTACTAATGAAACTTCAAAAAGAGTTTGACATACTGACGAAGTGGTACTTTCTACGTGGTAGAGTCATGCTGCAGTTATATTAGTAGTATAGTTGTAGCACGAATGGGTCGGCTCGACCGGGGAAGGACCACGCTCTCACAGAATACCAGCGTGAAATAGTAGCTTAATGCTGCTGTATTTCGTATGGTGAGTGTAGAGAACCGGAGACCCTTTTTACTGAAAATGAGGCATTCCATCTCAGCCCTCATGGGTGACAACGCATCTGCATTTTGATTTGTAATGGAAGATAGATGTAGATGTCTATGGGCCGCAGCAACCACTTACCATCAGGTGGACTGTGTGCTCGTTTGTCAGCCTATTCTATAAAAAAAAAAGTGGTCACACGACGTCGGTTTAGTACTCAATGCTGCCAAAACTAAACTTATGTATATAAGTACAAGCCACAACAGAAGTTCTTTTATACCTAAACTAATAGCGCACACACATCACTGCCTTCATATACAAAATACTGACAATTCGACACCCTGTAATTGCGATGCCATAGAAATTGTAAATAAGCACACCTATCTTGGTCTAATAATTGACGATCGGCTAAACTGGAAAGAGCATGTAAATCGTGTTTGTGATATATTAAGAGGGATATTAGCAAAATTTACATTAATCAAATACCTTATAAAACCTCTTTAATGCTCCATAAATCCTTAGCTGAATCTGTTATACACTATGGCTTGTCAAGCTATGGGAGAACCTATAAAACATATCTAGATCGAATATACTCACTTCAGCTGCGCATTTTAAAACAAATAGTCCCTAATAATCTCAAAATTAATTTTAAAGATGATTATCGAAAACTATTTGCATTTTGTAAAATTATACCTATTCACGACAAAGTTGAACTAACATTACTAACTGAAAATTACTTTACTGAAAATTTTAAAAAGGTAGATAAGTTATTATACTCGGCACGCAGAACTGATAATGTAAAACTGCAATTACCTAGCTATAATAACTTATACGGAAAAAGAACTTTAAACTATGTTATACCTAATCTAATCAATCAGTTACCTAAATCTTTGAAAGACGTCATTACACGTAAAAACATAAAATATAAATTAAATTTTTTTTTATATGTACAATTAACTCTTACTAAATACTCGTAACACTTTAAACAACTTCTCGTTCTATATTATTGGTTTACTTTACCAACATATTATCTTATTATAAATTTATGAAAATTATGTTATAATCAGCCTGTATCACGATTATTCACAGAATGTAATGTTCACCTTGTGATTTTACGCTCATCGCCTAAAACTATTTTGTATTTTTGTACCCACAAATAGTTTGTCAATTAGAAACATAACATTTAATGCACCTAATTTAAGTTGATAATAATATTAATGTAACTTTGGTAATGTAATGTATTATAAAGTGTTAATTAGAATAATATGTCGATAGCAATGGTGTACGGAAAAACTTTAATGAGTTTATGTTTACACTAAAACTATTCATCTTTGTAATCATAAATTTCTTAAATAAATAAATAAATAAATAAAGTAATTCTTATTGAAAGTCAATATTTTACGTTACCACTACACACATGTATTCATTTATATCATAATAACCCTTTTTATACAGTTTTTGTTTAATTATATAACTTGATAATAGAGAGACCTTCTATATTTTCTGGGACTTTGTTCTAATAGCGTATACATTGCCCCAAGAATGAATTACTGACTCTGTAGAGTCGAGAAACTGGCGGCGCCAGCTTGTATTTGTTCCTAGTGTTTACCGAGTGTATGTCACTTTTTTACTAAAACTACCTTTATTTTTGTGAACATACATCAAATTTTCATAGATATGCTGAGAGGCCAAAGTTAATATATGGAGAGATCTATGTTCAACAGTGGATCTTTGATAGCGCAGTTTGAAGCTGTTTATATAAAATCCTATACAAAAATGAGCAGGGCAGAACAATAAAATAAAATAAAACAAAATTCTGGGACGATAAATTTCAACCAAGATTTAAATCCACTGTTTCCAGTTGAATACAACGACGTAGCTTTTTAAAACTTGACTAACTAGCGAAGTTAAAACTAAAGTTGAATAAAATTGTACAAAAAGTCCAGATATCTGGAGAAGTATTGTCGCATAAAAATTAATGCAAATTCTAGAACACTTTTTACTTATAAATATTGTGTCAATAATACTTCAAAATAATCATTTATACAAATTCTTTCTTTTTAATAGGTGAGGTAAATATCGCCTAATGGATATACCCGAAAGATAATATGGATTTCGACAGGCAGTAGTATAAACATTGTTTTGTACATTTATATATCGAAAGAACGTGTCGAAAAATTATACATAGGTACAGTCTAGGTTCGATATTATTTGTAATGTTAGACAAAATACTTTTACAGCTTCATTCAGTCGGAAGCTATGAAATATATATAGGCCTTAAAGTGTTACGTAAAAACTAAACTTTGAACATATAATTGAGCAAACAAATACGCTAACTACAAGTTTAGAGAACTTTAGAAGGATAAACAGCTATGATTAAATAAATTAATCACTTAATATTCTATTGTGGGGGACTCTTTAAGTCGCTGGTGCCGTGACGGATGAGCGCTTATTAAAAATCGTGTTTCTAACAGCCTTAGAACTAAATTGAAGTCTTCTACACAAAAGAAGTTACTTAGCTACGGCGGCGCAACGGTCTTTACGAAATTTGATATTTGCTGTCAGATACTACCTACTAAATTTTGAAAAGGTTGAATTAGTTTGCATATTTTCCGCGTGAAATCATAATTGAAACGGACTCGAATTATAAGTTCCTTTTTGTAATAAGACGGAAAACTCGTGGGTTTGAATATGTCAGCGATGACTACTAGATTGATTGACGACCTGGTAAGTGATGCAGGAAATCGATGGGTGCAGGTATCTCTGGACCGTGCTTTGTGTTATTCCCTGTATTCAGCAGTGGACTTGTAAAATATTTTTTTTAATTTATTCTTATAGAGTGTACATTACTTACATTTTAAATTTTGCCAAACTGTAAGCCAGTTTGTCGGCAAGGCTGAAATGAATGAATGAATGTCCAACTACTGTTATCATCATCATCATCACAGCCATTCACAAGTCCACTGCTGAACATAGGCCTCCCCCAAGGAACGCCACAAAGCACGGCCTTGAGCCACCTGCATCCATCGATTTCCTGCATGTCTTACCAGATCGTTACTCCATCTAGTAGGGAGACGCCCTACACTTTGCTTGCCAGTATATACCAATTGGGCTATGTCGGTCACTCTGGTTCTCCTGCGGATATCCTCATTCCTAAGTTTATCACGCAAAGAAACTCCGAGCATAGCCCTCTCCATAGCTCGCTGAGCGACCTTGAGCTTCTTCATACTGCCAGCAGTGAAGGACCACGTCTCAGATTCATAGGTCATCCCTGACAACACGCACTGGTTGTACAATCTAGTTTTGAGGTTTGGAGGTATGCCTGACTAGAAGATGTGTCGTAATCTCCCGAACGCTGCCATCGATTGACCTCTCGGTCGAAGTTGAACTTATCTAGTCGGACTACTTGTCCCAGGTAAACATACTCGTCAACAACTTCGAGCTTAGTGCTCCCAACAACCACCGGCATAGGTGTGACATGGACATTACACATGCATTTTGTTTTGTCCATGTTTGTCTTAAGACCTATCCATTGGGAGACACTATTGAGCTCGTTGAGCATAATGATCTTAGATCCTCCAGTGATTCTGCCATAAGGACTATATCGTCGGCAAATCGAAGGTGAGTGATGTACTCGCTATTGATGTTAATACCGTATCCTTTCCAGTCCAGTAGCTTGAAAACGTCTTCAAATACAGCGGTGAAGAATTTCGGGGATATTACGTCACTCTTTCTTACACTTCTCTGCCGTTGGATAGGTTTCGTACTCTGGTTCTATACTCGGATAGCCATCGTAGCCCTAGTGTCTCCCAACACTTTAGCACTTCGATATAGTGACAGTCAATTTGGCACCGCTGAAGGGACTGCAGCACCGCCCAAATTTCGACGGATTCAAAGGCCCACATACTCAAGATAATGTGGTAGATTGTACTCTTCGGACTTCTCAATAATTTGTCGAAGGGTATGTATGTGGTTTACGGTGCTAAAGCCTTTTCGGAAATCGGTTTGTACGGGAGGTTGGAGGTCGTCGAGTCTGTGTGCGAGACGATTCGTAATTACTCTCGAAAACAGCACAAGTTCAGAAGGAAAATCGGTCTGTAGTTCTTCAAGAGAGCGTTGTCACCTTTATTGAAGAGCAAGACCACCGCACTTCCGACTATAGTGAACACAACTATGGTGAACTACTGTCATAATGTGAAGAAAATATTATGAATGTTAAAAGTGCTATCTACTAAATATTATTGTACATCTAACAAAAAAGGCCTTTAAGAAAGGGTATTATGTTTTTTAGTCTTCGACAGGTGGTGGTATTTATTTTTGATAGTATGCCAGATGTGACCTGCCCAGAAGATTGACGGAAACCAGAATCAAAGGTGTGAGAAATTTGGTTCTCTATATGCCGTCGTTCGTCTCTATTTTCATCATTCAAGTGTATTAGCTAACTATTACAAGGTAACAAAGACTCAGGAGAAATTCATATTGGGTTAAGCAATTCTATATTTACAGATTTATAAATATGTATTATTAAAGTAGATCATTTGATGGTATATTGGACTCTTTTTTATAGGAAAAGGGTGATAAACGAGCACACAATCCACCTGATGGTAAGTGGTTGCTGTGGCCCATAGACATCTACATCTATCCTCGTTTGCGAATCAAAATGAAGATGCGTTGTCAGCCTTGAAGACTAAGATGGAATGCCTCTTTTCCAGTAAAAAGGGTCTCCGGTTCTGTACACTCACCATACGCAACACAACAGCATTAAGCTGGCTTACAGGCTGGTTAGAAGTAAAAGAAGAATAATACGAGGTAAACGTCTAGCTGGCAAGTATTAGCGCAGCCTGTAGATACTGGCAGCAATCTCTAATCAAAAAATATTATAGATGCGTTACCTAGTATTTTAAATTTACTAGTGAATAAAGCTTTTACATCTACCACATTTTCTTCAGACTGCCTCGTCCCCAAGTGTATGCGCAAGGCATACACTTGGGGACTATAATCCTGTCCTGTACCAATGTCTAGTTTCCGTTGAGGCAGCCGGCGTGACCGAAATTTGGTCTGGAGGACATTACATTTTCTTCTTCGATTGCTCGTATTAGTTTACAGCTGTAATTGGGCCCCTCCTGCTGTAGGAATAATTTGCTATAATCACCAGGTTTGGCAAGTAGATTAATATTATCTGACGTCTCCCACCTTGGACGCTACTCCTCTTTTCCGGTTTAAAGTTATTACATCTGGCGTAATCAAAATATTACCGTATACAATATTATGAAATTGGTTGGAAATATTGTCAGAGATACAGTAATAATCACAACAAGCCAAAATTTTAACACCAATTACTGATGTCTTTTCACACTCCAGTAGATATTTGGAGTCAAGACCCACCACATCTGTCACGCTTAGATTGTCTCTTGCTTAGCTTAGCGGATATTATTTAGTTACGTCGGCGTGACAGCAATGTATAATTTTTTTGTATTAAAACAAGAACATAATTAACTCCTGCTGTATTTTAACTTACTTCTTCCTCAGGAGATGAAGCTAATTCAGGCTCATTTTCCTCCAGTTTATTGAGCAATTTATCCTGTAACAAAAGAGAACAGTGATTAGCTACTTGATATTAATATTGATAGTGACGGAAATGGAAAAAGAATAAAATTTCTTGACATTTAGGTAAAAGAAAAAATATATAATGTTTGAAAGGAGCACGTGAAAAAGCGGGTATATTATGTAAATACTACACCGTATGTCAACAGTAATTTAAATATAAGTTGTCGGTTTTTAGGCATACTTTTAATATGATGTCTCGTATCGCATATGTGTTACGTCGGGAATAAGTAGATTCGGACGAATGAGTGCGTCTCCTATGTTTGTTCGCGCAAACTGCGCGCAGAACTTCTACTCTAACCGCGCTTTTGTCTTCACTCCCTGTACCAACGCTTCCGTGTATGTGAGATGTAATTATGCTTTTGGCAAACCTTCTGGACGCATGTTATATTAATGTCTTTTAGACCGAATTTCGGTCACGATGGCCAGTCTAAACGGAGATAGCCATCTATTCTCAGGATATAGGATTATTGATGGACAGGATTATAAAGTTTGTGTGTGCTCAGTTTAATAGGATGGTAATGCGACACGATCGGAGAGTCAAAAAATCTACGAGTTTGCTTTCCGAGGCACGAGCGTGAAACACCGCTAATTTCCCGACTTCGAAGCACAGCAGTATTATGGTGTTATTTTATGCTCATGCTCTGTGTGAGTGTATTTCCAATTCAACCCAATCTATTCACTCTTGTGTTTTGGCTCATGTCAGTCCGGAAGACTGTTGTCTTTAAAGAATTTTATTTCCTGGATTTGTACGATTTCGGAACATATTCAAGTCAAACATGTGGTAAAAATACATTTAATGTTATCAAAAAAATCGTACGTCGTGTAGTTTAATAGTTAAAACAAGGATGTAAGAAGGGAATTAAATTCTTTGTCGCAAATTGATAAAACATAATGAATTCCCTTCATTATGTTCCACAGACTAATATGATGCTTGTTATATAGGTACCTTAGTAATTATGTAGGTTAGGTTGGATGACTACGAAACGATGCTGTGGGACAAATTCAGCTTAGGTTATCCTAACTTTAATATTTGCGGTGCCTTCAGTGAACGGGTGCTAGATAGTTGATTAAATATCGAGTGAAACGTAATTTGAAACGGCTTTAACCAGGTTAAATTAAATGTTGGTTGCCTCGTCATAGAATTTGTGAGAGTTCTACTTGCTCATAATTTGTTGATTAATGACTTGTAAAGTAAGTTTTAGTAATTTAAATGTTCAGCATGTTACTTTTAGAATTTTATAAGCAATGAACGAAAAGATTGATGTTTTTTCATTTTTTTTCATTCATACAGTTGATGCAAGACAAGAGCATTTTAATAGTATTTAGATTTGAGGTTTCTGAAATATTAGAGATTAAATAATAATAACAAACTACACAGGACATAATTATGATACTGCTGTATAATATCAACCTATTGAAACTGAAAATGTACCTTCATATTTTTAACAAATTTAACAGACTACCTTAATTCACTGGGTGTACGGGTAAACGGGAATTCCCCCTATATACACTGATAGGTGAAGCAGGTGTGTGCAAGGGTCGTCGCCTAAACAGTTTATAATTTGGAGGGTTGTATTATTATTAGTAGTAGAACACTATAACTCTTAAAATTTTTACTCCAAAACATTCCAATGGCTATGTTTAGTCATTTTAAAAATAAGAAGTTTATTTTGCAGGCAGGCATATGGAAATACGAGTATACTATGTACTTACAGAAACAGTAACTTTTATAATTCAATATAGATTATAAATAATACTTATTAAAAGATCCAGGAACACATGTATATGTGTTCCTGGATCTTTTAATAAGTATTATTGTGTAAAAATGTGTTAAATATTATTATTGTGTATACAAGAAACAGAATTGAGCCCTGAAGCACACCCATTTGTCACTTATTTACAACTCATACTATTAATGATAACTATTTGCGTTCTGTTATTTAAGTATGAAATAATTAATTTAAGATCATCACTTCTTACACCGTTGTGTTAAAGTTTCCTGATTAATGTTTCATGGTGAACACAATCGAAGGCTTTAGACAGGGCACAGAATATACCTAAAGCATCCTGTGAATTTTCCTGCATCAGTTGTCAAGAGACCACAAGTTTTATGAAGTAAATTGTTTACATTAAAAAAATTACTTTGATCTAGAATATTTTTTTCAAAAAATTTACTAAGCTGGCAATAGAGAAAAAGATCTAATATTCGCGGGGTCCAATGGGCTACCAGATTTAAATAAAGGTATTACTTTACTATGCTTCATTAAATTAAGAAAAACACCAGATTCGATACTAGTATTAAAAATTATAGCTAGTTGAGGTGTGATTGTATCTATTATAGACGAAATAACTTTAACGGAAATCCCTCACAGATCGGCGGTTTTCTTAATATCAATTGTTAAAAATATTTTACAATATCTTTTGATGATACTCTATGTAATGTAAAATTCTTTGTACACGCATTTACGTTTCGTTTAAGTAACTCAAAAAAAAAAGACAGGCCAAAATTATTGGTGTTTCTTGCATGAAAACGCAATTGCAAATGAACAAAACTGTCGTACTAATAATCTTGTTAACGTAACATTGTAGAACAAAAGAAAGTTAAAAAAATTTTTAGAAGGTCACGTTTTCTAGGTTAGTTCTCTAAGCAGTAGTAGTGTTAAAGCTAAAAAAGTCTACGATAGATACTGTTTAATAATTTCGAAACGCTCCATTATCCGTTTCGTTTCGATGACGCAATCGATTCGCTATAAGTTCGTTTTGATTGTTCTAATAGATATTATGAGCGTCACTGTTTCGTAGTCGCTCGAATATGACTGGCGAAAAAATAAAGGTTACTGTTGCTTTAATGTCGAAATTATTAACTTTATGTTCTTATTTTATAGAATGAGGGTGACAAACGAGCACACAGTCCATCTGATAGTAAGTGGATGCTATGGCCCATAGACATCTACATTTACTCGATTAAGAATAAAAACGCAGATGCGTTGTCACCCCCGACTAAGATGGAATGCCTCGTTTCCTGTAAAAAAGGGTCCCCAGATCACTATACTCTCCATACGAAATACAGTAGTATGTTATTTTACAGCAGCTATTTACGCTGGTATTATTATTATGGTATATATATTCTATGAGAGCGTGGTCCTTCCCCGGTCGAGTCGACCCATTCGTACTACAACCATAATATAGCTGCAGCGTGGCTCTACCACGTATAAAATTATTATGGAGATATAAACTTTAATCAAAAGACCGCCATTTCTAAAAACTTTAGATAAATATTCTATTCGATAGCTTATATTATTTAAAATAGTTATAAATAAACTTAATGCACTGATATGTCCGATTTATTGTAGCCAGCAAGCACGCTACACAAGCTATAATTATTATAATAAGTCTAGGAAGTTTTACTTGGTGGAAGATTATATTTTAAAATTACTAATAAAATTGCAAGTAACTATATGTCGTAATGATGACATGATAATATTATGATGTCCGGTTATTTACTATTTATAAATTAGGTATTTTTAGGGAGAATCCATCACCCTATTACGTCTTGCGGGTGTCGTAAGAGGGGACTATGAGGTATGCCACTTGCTGCCACAAAAAATCTTGTGGTTTCTTCTATATGGTGGTATAACCATCTTTTTTACCACCGACGTTAAATACGTAGACCAGCAAAAAGCAGCAGTGGCAAAGGTTGCAGACGTCTGCCACTCCGATCGTCAATCCGCCTGCCAAACGAACGATTCAGACAAATCCTGCCCAAACCCCTGCCCTGTGTCTGCGTCTGACAAGCTGATAAAGAATAAAGAAAAAATAAAAATATATCCGAAGCACCTTTATGGTTTCAGTAATCATTTTTTTACAATAATACTTAATTCTGCCTGATAACAAACATATTAAAATGGCTACGGCCTTTTAACTCGCCATGAATATTGTCGTGCAACTTTTACTACCACATATTACTTTTTTATTTAAAAACAATACTAGCAATGCTATTAACTAACTAATATACCCTTTGACCAATCCTGATAAGCTTAAAATACTTGTATTAGGAGTGGGTCACGACTCACGTCAGTAGTCGGACCCTCGAGAGGATTCGAAATTTTGAGTTCGCGGTTCGCACATTGCCGTTAGTCTACTGTCGCTACAGGAAAACATTATTTCAAATGGTTATAATTACACAGCAGTAATTATAAAAGGTTAAAAGTTAGAAGTCTCAGTTATTTAAATAGTAATTTAAAGCGATCGTAAGTAAACAGATATGATAATAACGTGTTCGTAACGTGAAAATATGTGTTCTTAATTGTAAATTTTTTTATAGTATAAGGGTGACAAACGAGCACACAGTCCACCTGATGTTAAGTAAATGCTGCGGCCCATAGATATCTATATTTATGTTCAATTAAAAATCGAAATGCAGATGCGTTGCCAGCCCTGAGGACAGAGATGGAATGCCTCGTTTCCAGTAAAAAGAGTCACCGGTTCTCTACACTCACTATACGAAACACAGTACCATTAAGTTGCTATTTTACGCTGGTATTCTGTGAGAGCGTGGTCCTTCCCCGGTCGAGCGGACCCATTCGTGCTGCAACCACAATATAGCTGCAGCGTGGCTCTACCACGTAAAAAATTAAAAAACGTACATGACTGTAGGCCGTTATTTTTTTTTAAATGTCCCGCTGGGTTTCTTGCTGGTTCTTCTCAGGGCAGAGGCTTTTTTCAAACCAGTGATAAATAAAAAAAGGACTTTCAATATGTATAATTTATAATCTATATTGTAGAATGTATAATATTTAATCAATTCAATATGTATAATATATAATCTATATTGTATAGAAGAGCGTTTCTGTTTCTGTTACAGTTTAGGAAACACTGGTCTAAGCAAAATTTTTTATAGCGAATTGCGCAAACTTATTGCTGTCTACTCCGACTCTATTTACCTTTAGAAAAACGGACAGCAGTTGTTTAAGATATCTCGTACGAGAATCATTCATATCCGACCGCACTTATGTTTAAGCGGTTTAGTTACTTACTCATGTGAAACGAATAGTTAGGTTGTAGTCAAGGTTGTATTAAGGTAAATAATTACGACACGTGATGATGTTTATATAAGGAAGGTTTCCACGTATGAATCTATTGAGAATACTATAGTTACATTGAATAGCACCAGCCACTACGGAAATTGTACTAAAAAAGGATACTTTTTAATGAGCTCCGAAGCATTGTGTACGCAACATTGTGAAAATTTCCTCGTCGGAGCCTAACGAGGTAGGAAAATGTGGAGTTGTCAGGCACTTAGATGATTTTCTGACGCCTACTGAAGAGTTTTCTCTCGTCCCCTGTGATTGTTTCAGTTGGAAACATGAAAGCGTCGGCGTGCCGAATGATGATGACCTTTTTCATAGGTGAGTAATAATACCTATAATTTAAAACGTTAAGGGTATTTTGTTCTTCCTTTAGTAAAGTTTATTTAATATCTGTAAAAATGGTCCAAATCACGAATCTAAGTCCTTTTTTGACGTTTTTGAAGTGACATCACTAATATTAATATTTTTTTATCCTCCATGGAACGGTTTGACACTTTTTCTCCTATCATTTCCCAAAATGCACTTTCCGAATGATAAAAGTTGTTTGATTCGTTCCATGTAACAAAATAAAAAAATATCATGTTGTTCTATATAATATTCAAAGTAAAAAGTCCCTATGGCCAATAAAGTTTACTCATTTTTTTCTTGCAACATGACACATGCAAAAACTGTTTTACGACGTAATTATGTAAAAATTGATAAAAGCAAAGCAGAATATGTTAAGCTTGTAATAATAATATACAAAAAAATTGAGATAAACAAGTGGTAAAATTAAAAATTTTGTACAACCGACTTCAATATAAATAAAATGAGAACATCATCAATTTAGTCGAAGTCAATTTAAAAGGCATTATTAAGGATAACTCAAAACTACTGGTCAGATCTTGATCAAATTTATATGGGACCACATGAGAAGCACCAGCTTAAAAGAGAAGAATGATCAAAATCGGTTCACCGAGAAAAAAAGTTCTGCTACCTCGGAACTTTTTTTCACACAACACAACAAACAACTTAAAAAAACATAGGTACTGTCGAATTGGGTACCTCCTCCTTTTTAAGCCAGTTAAAAATAATATTATGACGATATATTTATAGAGAATTAATCTTTTGTTGAAGTAACTGCACAAATGTTATCCCACCAATAACATTTAAATGTGAAAATGCGACTATGTTCGGTACAAACAACTTTGGGCGTTGGCGGCTTTGCTAATAAAAGTGTTCGGATATAAAGGGATGCATTACTATACTCTTTGATGGACGCCACGTTTAATAATAGTTACTAATATGTATAATATATAATATAAGCAATCATGGAGTCTATTAGAAACCCTCGTGTATTAAAAATAAGTTAAAATAAACGCGATAAATTCGTAAAAGTATTTTTATTCTACACCAAGTAACATAAGAAATCATTATCTATATGTAGGTATATAAACCATGCTTGGAACTGTTATGAACCTTGTCGTCCATACAGTTAGTTTCTAGTTATAATTTATTTTTTTAAACTTAGTATTACCCTTTTGTTATTCTAAATAAACACATGGCCTACATCGTTTTTTCTTACGTTTACGCTAATTGTTCTTTAAAGCGTAAACGTATATTTTGCTGTTCAACCTATTTATGGACAGTTGTTTGCAAAATTTGAAAGTTGAAGAATGCGGATTAAGAATGGGTGAGTTAACCGTCAAATGCCTTTTGTACGCCGATGATCAAGTTATCCTTGCGTCGTCGGCGGCGAGATGCAAATGATGGTTACATTAATGAACAGATCATTAAAAGAAAGGGGTATGAAAGTGAACGCAAGTAAGACGAAGGTTATGGTTTTTGAAAGAGAAGAAAGTAAAACGATATGTGAAATAAGAATAGAAGGGGAGTTGATCGAGCAAGTAGATGAGTTTGTATATTTGGGCTGCGTGTTTAGCAGGGATGGGAGATATAATAAGAATATAGAACGACGAGTGAATGCGGGAAATAGAGTAAATGGGGCCCTACACTCTATTATGAAGAGTCAAAATGTGTCAAAAAAGGCAAGTATGGCAATTCACAATGCTGTGTTGCTCCCTACTTTAACGTATGGTAGTGAAAGTTGGGTGTGGCAGAAGAAGCACGAGAGTAGAATCAACGCAGTAGAAATGCGGTCGTTAAGGAGTATGTTAGGGCTGAATCTGAACGACAGGGTAAGAAATTGTGTAATAAGAGAAGAGTGTGGTTTGCAAGATGATGTTGTGACCAGGATTAAGAAAGGAATGCTTCGGTGGTTTGGTCATGTGGAAAGAATGAATGAGGAAAGAGTGACAAAGAAAATTTATGTTGCAGAAGTGAATGGCAGAGTCGGAAAGGGACGTCCTAGGCGAAAATTTATTGACCAAATTGGCGATTTATTGAAAACGGGCCAAATTAGGAGTACCCTTAACCGACGAGCATGTATGCGTAGGTGTATGGATGTGAAGGAGGCGAGAGAGGCGTGTCAGGATCGTGCCAAATGGAAGTCTGTAGTCTCTGCCTACCCCTCTGGGTGACAGGCGTGAGTGTTTATGTATTATGTATATTTTTAATTTGAACTATAAGAATTAAATATTGACAAACTTCCTGGTACACAATGTGGCAAACGTAGTGGTGGTTGGACAAACTTAAAACGAACCACAATTAGAATTTGTAAACAGTTGTCAACGATAATTTATAGTTTTCAGATTTTTTTTCTTTGTGCCTTGACCTCGATGACAAATTTTCAGTTTCTAGGTAAACTACAAGTGGCCTAGCTTTTTGATTAGTGATCTGTCAGTGATAAAAGATGCTAATTTCTATACATAATTCAAGAATAAAAATAAAAACGTTATATGAAGTTTTGGATTCTAGAAGGCGTGCAAAAATATAAGCGTGCAGGTTTAGTTTTTGAGATATAGGGGATACGAAAGTAACTTGAAATGTTTCATGCGTACACACTGATTGTGCGTCGTCTTCTTTTTTCCGAACTTAGTTGACACTCTGCCGTGTGTCTAGAACAGTCGACGTGGAATAGTTACTTATTTTTTTATGGTATTAAAATTAAGTCTCAATAAAAACTACGTAAGTCCTTAAGATACTTGATAATAATCCCTAAATCCAACATTGAGTGATGAGCTCGAAATTTACAGATTACGTTTCTGAAATCTTTTATTAAAAAAATTGACGAAGTTTTTATGATTATAATCATAATTTACACCGGATTTATTTCACGAATAGAAGTTATGTGTTCAGGAATATTTTGTGAACTTGAAAAAATTTACTTCTGAATGTGATTTATTTTTGATTTATGTTAAATATCATAATATGAGTAATAAAGTCAGTAAAAATTCAGATATGCTGGTGACGAGGATCGATTACAGGTGGTTCAAGTGTTGAGTGCCTGGCCCTCAGCTTATGATTCTTATAAGATGGTAGCTAAGTATCTATAATAATAACAAATAATATGAGCATATCAGTATTCCAGATTCCAACCTGACATTACATAAAACCTAATCCTTATAAAATTATTTATATCATGACCTTGCGTGCAAATCAACAACTTGTTTCTTGCATGCATATGGATAATTTGAGAAGATGAAATTGTTAGTCTTGTTTATGTGACCTTGCACCTTGCGAGTAGAGTACAAACTTGTCCTTCACATGTTAATCACTGTAAATCTCATCTAAATGCAATAAGCATTATGAAGTATTATAAATCGTGATGAAATCAGAATGTTTGAAACAAATGTACGAAGAAGGGTTTGTATAAAGTAGAATGCTTGACACAAGTGTACGAAGAAGGGTTTGTATAAAATAGAATGTTTGACACAAACGTACGAAGAAGGGTTTGTATAAAATAGAATGTTTGACACGAATGTACGAAGAAGGGTTTGTATAAAATTGAGATCGAATATTTAATAAATTTTTGATCCATCTATCCATTAATTATAGCCTATAAAAGTCCACAAGCTTGGCAAGCTGGTTGGTGGCCGCAGTTTTTTTTTTAATTATTTTAAGTTGTTATCATGAAGATACTGCTGGCCATGTCTTACGACATCCTCGGAACGATATTTTTTCGTCTTTGGCTAAAAGTAAACTAAAGTTCAAATAAAAAGAAAAATGTTTGAACTATACAAACTCAATGTTATTGCGTTTTGATTTAATTCCTGTTTTTTTTTTAATACAAGAATACAATTGAAAAGAGTGATAGGTCGCTCAATGATTTCCTTTTTTAATACACTTTTATACATGCAGAAAGCATTTGATTTTTAATTTCTTTAATGCATTGAAAATGCATTAAAGAAATTAAAAATCAAATGTAGCGCATTCAACAAACTGCATTTCAAAAATTGTATTCCGAGCTCATTCAATTTGAAATCTAAAGTGTGTTTTTGAAAGTATTTATAAATCCAGCCCTTATTGTCATGCTCGGTTGCCAAATGTTGGTTGAATGGTTGAGGTAAAAGCTTTTGGGAGCTTACTGTCAAAGTTAATAAATACAAGCACTTTGTAGAAAAAAATATGATTATGGATTTTGGATTATGGATTTTGGATTTTTATACGTGGTAGAGCCATGCTGCAGTTATATTAGATGTATAGTTGTAGCACGAATGGGTCGGCTCGACCGGGGAAGGACCACGCTCTCACAGAATACCAGCGTGAAATAGTAGCTTAATGCTGCTGTATTTCGTATGGTGAGTGTAGAGAACCGGCGACCCATTTTACTGGAAACGAGGCATTCCATCTTAGTCCTCACGGGTGACAACACATCTGCATTTTGATTCGTAATCGAGGATAGATGTAGATGTCTATGGGCCACAGCAACCACTTACCATCAGGTGGACTGTGTGCTCGATTGTCACCCTATCCTATAAAAAAAAATATTTGGGACTACCGCGATTTTGTAGCGCCTCAGACATGTGCCGATACGTGGAAAAGTGATCTCATACTCTAGATCATAAAGAATATACTTCTTAGTAAAGTATTTTAACTGGTACGTAGAATTAAAGGAAGGTATAGTCTCAAAGACATTTGATTCTGCAGTATTGAACCGGCTGATTGCATTACATATTGCATAAATGTTCATCATCACTACAGCCATTAAGAAGTCCAGTGGTGAACTTCCTCCAAGGAGTGCTACAAAACACTGTTCTGAGGCACTTGCATCTATCGACCTCCTGCATGTCTTACCAGATCTTCATTAAATCTAGTGGGAAGCCAGTTTACACTTCGCTTACCGGTTTGAGATTGCCACTCTAGAACCTTTCTACCCCATCGGTTGTTAGTCCTTCGAGCTATCTGACTGTTCTGATTGTTATTATTGTTAATGTTTATTTAAGATTGTATTTCTTTGGTAAATATTGTAGTATAATAAATAATATTCTTAACTTTCGTACGTAACTATCTATATATGCTGGACACAGAGATAATTTAATACTGAGGGTTTTAGGACAGGGAAGGGAACTTCACACATCTTCGAAATTTATTTGTTTTTCAGGCATGTAGGTTTCCTTAAGACGTTTTTTTTACCACCGAGCACTAAATCAACACTTAAATTAGCCAATGAGCTACCACGGTTGCCAATCTTAATTTAATAAGAGATAAAAAGCCGTTATTTATTTTTGACACTTGTCATAGACTTGGACGTTTCAATATTGCTCGTTGGTTGATACTAAAAACATACCTTGGCGAATATGTTATCACCAAATAAGATTTTTTTTTTTATAAAATATAGTCCTTTGTAACGGATACCTTAAATTTATTTTAATATGTACAATTTTAAATGCAGATTTATAGAACAGGATTCCGGAATTTATATAAATGTAAGAAATGTTTTGTTTACGTTTTGAGAAATTTCATTAATCTCAAATAACACGATGAAGTATTTTTTAACTTTAATATTATTGCAATATTTTGTATTGCAATATTTTGTCTTTGAATTAATTACCGAGTTTCAAAAACGTTTCCACGTTGTATGTTCACCGATTTCTCGGAAAGGGCTTTTTGCCAATTTAATGTATTTTTTAATTACATAAGTTGTGCTACAGCTGTCTCACACACTTTTAAAAACATAATTCCATCTCTAAACGGGTAGGTAGATTTGAAAAAATATGATTGAATGTACCTATATAATAGACATTGTTACTGCTACTTTGAACTTGTAATATTTCCTAAGACTAGGGTAAAATAATTAAACGTTTTTAAAGTAAAAATCTAAAATAATAATAATTATTTCAACATTAAAGCATCTAAAATTTTTATCATCGCAATTCTATGATACAATATGTCTTTGTACCGACTGGTAGAAGAACGAGAAATACAAGACTTAGTTTTAGAAGTTGGTTTTTATTTTTTATTAAATTTGAATTGTTCTTTTTCTTCTCTTTTTTGTCACCAAAACGTATAAAATTAGTTATTGTAAAGTAATAGTAACATTGGATGCAGTTGACTCAGGAGAACCGTTTTTGTGGCTATTCCTTGGGGATTGCGCCTATGTTCAGCAGTGGATTTGTGAAGGAATGAATGAATGAAAAAAGCAACATTATGAACATTCTAGTTTGGGAAGAATACAATTTTTTTTAGGGTTCCGTAGTCAACTAGGAACCCTTATAGTTTCGCCATGTCTGTCTGTCCGTGTGTCCGTCCTCGCTTAATCTCTGTGACCGTTAGCACTAGAAAGCTGAAATTTGGTACCAATATGTGTATCAATCACGCCGACCAAGTGGTAAAAATTATAAAAATTGGAAAAAAAATGTTTCATTAGGGTAGCCCCCCTATATGTAAAGTGGGAAGTGATTTTTTTTAATTTCAACCCTAACGTGTGATTTATTGTTGGAAAAGTATTTAAAAATGAATAGGGGTTTACTAAAATCATTTTTTGATAATGTCAATAATTTCGGAAATAATCGCTCCAAAAGTAAAAAACAATGTGTCTCCCCCCCTCTAACTTTTGAACCATAAGTTTAGAAAATATGAAAAAATCTGAAAAGTAGAACTTTATAAGGACTTTCTAGGAAAATCATTTTGAACTCGGATGGAAACAACAGTACCCACTACCGGGAGCAGTTGCAAGAGCGCGGAGCGCTGCTGGAGCGCGAACATAATGGATACCCACCTGTAAACTCATAAGTGGGAACACTTATTGTGACGGACGGGAAACTACGGAACCCTACACTGAGCGTGGCCCGACACGCTCTTGGCTGGTATTCTTAGACTAACTTGGTGTCGTCGTATTTTTTAAAACATCAGCCAGACTCAATATTAATAAAATACTTGGTTTCTATGCATCCATGCCTATCTTTGACCTTATCGTTACATTAGATGTATATTCAATTTATTTGCATATATTACGCAGTATGATATTAATATATTACGTCAGTATAGTAGTTTAGTTTGTTTTATATGCAGTGTTATATGAGTGTTGATTTGGTGTAACAACGAAGGTCGAATGGCGCTAAATTTGAGTGTACTTGCGAACCAGTATTCTGCACTGTATAACCATCTAGTTTGCGTCTGCATATAAACCGGTGACGTCACGGGGAGCAGCGTCAATTGAAATATTTGCTATTGTCAATACGCCTGCGAAGCATGAGGTAAATTCTCCCTGCAACGGTAGCGGCCCATGTCCGACGGTGGACTTTTACTTTACGATAAAGTTATTCTGCTCTGTTGAATTAAAAACACGTCACGGAATGATTGTTGTTGAATTTCGGTCACAGCGGCCAGTCTCATCGGAAACATACAATTAGAAATGTAACGGATATCCGGTAACTATCAGGTTTTCGGCCTATCCGGACTATTACTTTCCGCCGGATACCGGATAACAAACGGCTATCCGGCCCGATACCAGATTGAAACAAAATACAGAATATGGAATTTAATTAAGTACTTTATTGATGTCACTTTATTGATGTTATCAGTAATCACAAAATTTTCATTAAAACTTAGAAAATTTGTACTCTTACTGCACTAAGGGCAAATTATGGTGAAAAATACTAATTTCTCTGCATTGAAAGATAAAAAGCGGATTTGCCTGCCTTCATAAACAAAGCTGACTTCAGAAAAAACTATTTCGTTGTAGACACTGCTGCAGGGTGCTGAGAGATGGATTTTGGCAAACTAATAAATTAGGGTATTGTGTAGCACTAGCTGTCCACCAAATATAAGGGTCTCGGTGACGAATAATTCGCACTGACTTTACTTTTCGCTTCTTGCGATGCACTAAACGGCAATGTTCGGCAGAGTATCCGGCGGCCGGATATCCGGCTATCCGGCGATAAGACTGGCTGAATATCCGGTATCCGGCTAAACAGTCATCCGTTTTATTTCTACACACAAAATGCGCAGACAGGATTATATGTAGTTAACGAGTAACCTTTGAGCGCCAGCACAGGTGCACTCTCCATTTCCTCGCTCCTATAGACCGATGGGAAGGAAAACGGACACGACCGGAGGGAGACTAGGCCCAGGACCAACGGATTTACGTGCTGCCTGAGGCACGGGGGTGAAATACCGATAACTTCCTGAATTCGGACTGCCATTGAGTTTTTCTTGACGGAAAACCGCATAATTGATATCGTCCGACCTACTCCGACACGGATTTTAAGATATGCTTTTAGATCAACGAGGCAGACAATTATTATGAAAAAAAAATGGTGCAAAAAGAATTACATAATGTAAGCAATGTACTTTTACATTGAATTGCGTAATATAAACTTTATATCCTGCAGTCTTTTTATATGTTCAAGGAATATTAGATTATATTATAATGCATGCAAGGCATTAAATTACAGCACATAATGTGTAAATAAGATATTATGACTGTAATTATGGCTAAAGATACTTCATGATTTACATTAATATGCTTCACGATGCATTTAAGGTTGTAGAAGTCATAGCTATTATAGGTGAAGCACTTATCGATTAATATTTCTGACGGGCACGCATAGCATTATTATAGATGGTTATATCTATAAACATTAGTAATATCTATACCTAAACATGTATTCAGTTTATTGACTACCTCGTTGGTCTAGTGGTTGTAGTAGTGCTACTGCCGATCGCGAGGTCCCGGGTTCGAATCCTGGGTCGGACCAAAAAATCAGTTTATTGAGTTTTTCCGTCAAAAATTCTCAGTAGACAGCTGCCCGGAGTAAGGAATTTGGCACTGGTGTCTCAACCCCCTGCCTCGGAAAGCAGGTAAAGCCGTTGGTCCTGCGCATGACCCCTCTCTCCGATCGTGTCGGTGTACCGTCCCATCGGAAAATGAGAATGAGGGAATAGAGAGTGCACCTGTGCTAATATTCTAAAGAACATTAGGGAAAATCCACAAGTGCACACCTCGTACAAACAAATGTTGAATAAGAATTATTTTTTATTGTTTGTCTAAGCGGAGAGGGACAGGAGCTTTGCTCTTGCATATTCTGCTACTAAACAGCAATAAGCTCATAGTCGTCGTAATTATCAGGGGTAGCATCTGTAGGTCACAGACGTGTTGAAGTCCCCAACCTCTTTTCTTCTTCTGATCTCCTGTTTTAACTTGGTTGCATTAAATGCAATAACCCACCATTAAGTGAACTGTAAATTAATTTATCACTCTAATATGATATAAAAAATCATCTTAAAATACCATTACATATGCCTTTTATAAAAATATTTCACCGTTAACCTTCTTAAAATTTATTACAAAATTAAAATGTATGCAATAATGATGTGGGCGAAGTGCCTACTATCCTAAAATTTTGCTAAACGATCACCTATATACCGAAGACCTTTCTGGTAATCCGATTTTACTTATAGTCGCGTAAATCTCTGTACGAATACTTTATTTGCCTAGTTCCTTTTCGTATTTTACTTCATTACAATCTTCTTGGACGACGGACTCAGTAGTTTCGTTATTGCAACACGCGTTAGGAAGTTAATTAAAATTATAAATAAAACGAAGAGTTCAAATTGTTAACGAATACTAATATTTTTAAAAACTAAGGTTTAAGGAGAAACAACACAGCGCGCCCCCCCCCAACGGTTTAATTATAATAGAAAAATCAACAAAAAAAAAACAAACTCCTTTTTAAAAATAAAAAAATCCCTATTGTTAATAATTTTCAGGTTTCTCTCAGCGTAATTAATGGGATTAAAGTTTTATTGCGACATTAAAATAGGACCGATGCAGATGCAAAAGTAAAACCTTTTGCTAGCATCATATACGGAGCGGAGTAAAAGTCTAAAGTCATTGAGTACTATCTTTATTTCAACAAAAGATTCAATCAAATGGTGTGACATTGCGCAGATGTACGAGTAAATTAGCTAATTGATTACATAGGAAAAGAAAAAAATCTAATTCAGATTTTTATTGTTTACAAACCTTGTCTGCGTTGAGCTAAAATATTGCCGAAAAAATTATGTAAATTGGCATACGGGTTACGTAGGAGATAGATTTCAAAGAATCGTTTTCTTGCGCCATGGGAGCTCCGCTCGCTTCGCTCCAATAATTAAAAAAACAAATACTTTGCCAGTTAGTATCATAATAGGTGACAATGGGAAACAAACCCGGAGATAGGCAACAGTATCTTTCTGATAACAGGAAAACTTCAATGAAAAAAACTGCGCTTGCCAACCCGCTTGCTACGCGTAGTAACTATGACATTATACCCCCCTCCCCCTCCCATGGCAAAGGGTACCAAGAAACGGCTTCCAGTCAACACAACAACTTAAAATAATTAAAAACTGCGGTTACTCATACCAACCTGCCTGCTTGCAACTATGGCAAAAGCCCCCCATAAGAGCAGCATTCTATAGGGTAGGCGTAGGTCTGAGGTAGCTTCAACAGTGGATTTTTAATAAGCTGTTATAGTATTACGAGTATTAACATACTATAAAAATGTAGGGTACTTAATAAAAAATCGTTCGTTCAGAAATATATGATACAAAGTACCAGTATAGTAATTTTTGTCAACAAACTTGACACACATATGAAAGTGCGTCTTTATCAAAGTGTAACTTTGTAAACGTGTAATCCAGTTGACGGTTTGATAACGCAGTGGCTCAGCGTTTATCCGTGGAGCTGCAGTGTGCAGTGTTGATTCTCGCACGGGACAAGTATTTGTAAAGTTTCCAGAATTTATTTCCCGATTTGACATCAACGTATGACGCTTGTAGTCAATGGTTCCACAGTGCAGCAAATCCACATTTTAGGTTTTACTAACAAAAAAATAACAAAAACGAAATCAAGCAAAAATATCAAAATCCTTTACCCAATACCCATATTTCAGGTGCGGTAGAAATATGTTACATGCCAGCCCCAGTAGGAGAGTGCAGTTACTGCTGTCCGAGAGATGATAGTGTGGATATTCAGTACAAACTTTTTACAAGGTATAAAGTATACAGTACAGGTACCTATGTCCTATACATCATACTTGGAAATGAAAGTAATTTTACTTGTGTTAAGTTTTTACTCGTAAACAAATTTGAGACGGCTTACGAGTATGGAAACGTTTTATTTGTATGTTGTACTATTAAAATCTGCGCTTATGACTCAGATTCGAAACTTTTATATTATACTAGAGATCAGTCCCAGTTTCGCACGGGTGATTTATGAAACTTTACAATAGCGCCATCTACCGGATGCAACTGTGAATCTAAGCCGTTCTTGAATCAATTTAATCACATGTGTGATGTGTGTGTGATTAAATTGATTCGAGAATTATTTCATTAAAATCGATCCAGCCGTGTTAGATGAGTTCGGTCAAATACACATGGACAGAAGAATTTTATATCTGAAGAATAACATTGATTCGAACACGTTAAGTTTTGTAGATTTTAGTTCTTATTTTAAACCCTTAATAAAAATCTACTTTTTAATTACTAAGCATTACATATATTTATAATTTTTGTTTTAACACTTATTCATTAATAGAAATATAAATGTTTAAATACTATATTGTTCAGTACAATTAAATCTCTTGCAGAATACGTAAAAAGTCTAATAATAATAATAGTAATACATAAAAAGACCAAAAGATTCTATCTGTCCTAAAATAAAACCAAAATACTTAACCTCCTACATCCTCTCAGATTTTCTGTTCAATTAGGATTTTGTACTCATCCAAAAATGTGGTGCGGACCTTGCGGTGGTGGTGGGTGCAGCGGACCATGTTGTCCATGCATCACTATCCGCTGTACGAAGATTTGTTAATGCGCTGTCATGGCCAGTGTCTACAACACTTCGACTCACCATATTTTAATTGGTGCCGTTACGCGAAATAAAATATTTATAAATGTATAAATATGTATAATTACATAATTTGGATTGTAGGTCACATCCGACGACGTTTCAAGCGGTCCCTTCGAATAATTTCGCCGTTTTGGCTAGAACAGACTTTAACGCGTCAAAACCTACGGTCATCTACGTGATGGGTTTCTCAGAAGCCATCACCGGACCCAGCACTACGACTCTAAAAAGAGGTGAGTGATAAAAATATTCCACTGGTACATACTCCTAATAAATGTCGAGTAATAATAATATTAAGACCGAATTTCGGTCACAGTGGCCAGCTCCAACGGAAACTAGCCATCTGCGCAGAACGGGATTATAGTGCCTGAGTGTATGCGCCAGCACAGGTTTACGCTCTATTCTTTCACCTATTCGATAAACCGACACGACCGAAGAGAGATATGGCGCTGGACCAACGACTTTACGTGCTTTTCGAGGCCCGGGGGTGAGACACCGTCAACTTCCTGACTCCGGGCAGCTACTGAGAATTTCTTGATAGAAGAATTCGGAATTAATGATATATAATTTGTATTTTTTGTCTTAACATTGTTTATACTCATGTGACTTTCGAAATTATTAATTACTGTGATTGGATTAAAAACCATTCTAATTTATAAAATAAATAAAATAACTGATTTTAGGCCAGGGAACAACGTTGATATTTAGTGATTTTACTTGCAAAAAACGACAAACATGCTTACAATTTCACTGCTAATTAGTAACCACGACAGTCCATATGATAGATACTATTCTAAACAAAGAAGGCCGTGGGTACCTATATTATTTCTGAAAACTAAAATAGAATTCCGAATGTCATGTAATACGGTACATGCATCTATACTGAGCTCTCTTTGCTATCTGAAGCGGAACATATTAGAAGGTGGTCTTCTATTTAGCAATACAAATAAGTACCAAAGTGATTTTTATAGTCGTAAGCGTGAAAGGTTGGCCGCTCACCTTAAATGTGATGGTATGCGAACGCGGGTAACCAAATTTGAATTAGGTTCTAATAATTAAGATTACGTAAATCGCAATTGTTCGACGGCGTTTCCCTTATTTTATGTTATTTTATTTTATTAGGAAAACTTACAGAAACTACAGAATAATAAATAAAAGGGATAAACAAAAGCCGTACCAACGCTTAACAATACCATAAAGTTAAAAATAATATTACAAATATTTTATGAATTAAGATTAAGATCTTTAGGAAATTGTTGTTTAAATCTTGTCACAATAATTTCTTAGACAAAAATCTAAAATATAACCAACAAAATACTATCTTCTCAAATTACAAATAAAATTGGTGCATTGATAAGCTTACATCAATTTATTGTATAGATAAAAGATATATTAACTTGTCGAAATCGTTTTTAACAAGTAATTGTTTTTTTTACTAGTCATCATCGTCTTTTCAGATAAAAAAATAATTATAACCAACCTAAATTTTGTATTCCCACAATAAGCAAAACATTTATAATAATTAAAAATGACACGATTCTTTTGGTGCAAATTAATATGAACACATTAAATTCAAAATATGAAAAATACTGAGTAATAGTTACATTAATAATACCCGAAAACGCAGTGAAAAGAATATAGATTTCTTGCTTTGCTTTCACTTTTGATAAAAATAAATCGATTCACAACTCATTTGGTAAAATAGGCCTAATAAGCTGCCACAAACATACACATATAATGGTTAAAAATATAGGTTGAAATCCCTTAAAATCCTTAGTTGGAGCAAAACATGGCAAAGTAACCGTCACATCATAGCATCACTATCATGGAAAATTCGCGAAGTCAATTTTCAGATAAATGTTAGAACAATACCGGCAACTAGTTATTAAATTTTCATTAAAAACATGACATATCTCGAAAAACGTAACATTGTCCGTTTTAATCGTAATTCAAACCTGTATATCCCTGACGACAAAGTTAACTTCCATCTAAAGTTGCCAGAATTGACTGTAGTGCAATAAATGCAATCCAGGTTACATTTATTGCACTATGGAGGGCACACCTCCACGGTGAACACACCGTGGAGGTGTGCCCTGCTTGGGCGGAGCACCGCCGTGTCCTCGTAGCGGCGATGACCTCTCGCGTCCGGCCCTGGTCGAAGCCATGGTCCGGAGCGAGACGGAATGGGATGCCGTCAACCACCTTCTGCGAAGCAGTGATGCTAGCGAAGGAGGTGGCGGAGCGGGAGAAGGAGAGAGCAGCAGCTTTCCTCCCCGGCCGCCGCGGGAGACGCCCCGGGCGTCGGGGGCTACGTCGTGGCCCCCGGCCACCGTAGGCGCGGGCCTGTGGACGGCGAGCAATGGGTAGCTCGCCGTCCGTCCGTCTGGAACACTGGGCACTGAAGGAACACGGATGGTTTTTAGTCAGTAAAAGTCTGACACTCCCTTACGCTCCACCCAGAGCGAAAGGCGTCATTAGATGATTTTCCATCCGCAAAAAAAAAAAAAAAAGGTTACAGTTGTTATTGCAGGAACGTCCCAAGTCATTTTCTAAATACTATAATAAGAAAATATCCTAAGATCGATGTGACACCATCATTTCGACCACTAAACCTAACAACACTACTCCCAATACCACCCACACCATCGGTAGGTACTATCATGAAACGAGCCATCACGACGCCATTCATAATAATAAAGCTAGGTATGCTAAGTATTGTTTACTGCGATACGAGCAATATAGTGAAATTCTGCATAGTGACACCTGATTCTAAAGGAAAAAAATTATAAGATACAGAATTTTATTTCAGAAAAAAAAACTGTGAAGTAATTATCCACAGAATAATTACGTATACGCGTGATAATAATTTATTATAATATGACAATATTTTTTACACGTGATTATAATGCGTTGTAAGAACCTTGTTTTTTTTTTAACATGCTCACATAGTGTTTGTAAAATGTTTTATATTATTATTTAAGTGTACCGTAAATAATGAATATACATTAATATTTTTACTCGCCTAATCACTGTGTTAATAGAAACTTTATTTGAAAGTGAAATGGGCGCAAAAAAACAGATTTTGCACGCTTTATAGGTGCGCAAAGAATCAATTTTCTGTCATTAAAACTACGAATTCACCGTTCTGTTAATCATCATGAAATTTAAAGATTTTCCTTAGTGAATTATGATGGCCAAAACAAGATTGACACATTTTGGCACGATACAAAAAGATTGCAAAGTTTCCTCAAAATCTACAATTTTAGGTACGTCCATTAAGGGAAAAAGCAGTTTCATTCGAATGTAATTAAAGCAATTTCAATTAAATTCTGTGTATGTGTTCATCAGTAATATATTATAGACAATGACTGCCTCGTTGGTCTAGTGGTTGTAGTAGTGCGACTGCTGATCATGAGGTCCTGGGTTTGAAACCCGGGTCGGGCCAAAAAATCAATTATTGAGTTTTTCTGTCAAGAAATTCTCAGTAGCTGCCTGGAGTCAGGAAGTTGGCGGGGGTGAGCCCCGTGCCTCGGAAAGCACGTAAAGCCGTTGGTCCTGCGCCTGATCTCTCTCCCGTCGTGCCGGTTTACCGTCCCATCGGATTATGAGAGTGAGAGTATAGAGAGTGCACCTGTGCATGCGCATACACTTGGGCACTATAATCCTGTCCTGCGCCGATGGCTAGCCTCCGTTGAGGCAGGTCGCCGTGGCCGAAATTCGGTCTGGAGGACATTATTATAGGCATATTATAAATTAATAGTTATTTTATTTTCCAATAAAAGAGTATATATTTCATTTTAAAAAGAAATATTAAATAAATATCGTGCAATAAAATTGCGCGCGGGCCGGCCAAACAGGAGGATATCGCCGCTCCTCACTCGTGACCACGATACTATTTAGCCTTGATATGTGTAAATGTATCGAGAGGCTTTTAATTTCACCCTTTTCAGTTATTTATAAAGGTGCTAACAATAAAAATTAAATAAATAAATTAACTAATAATGAAAACTTGTAGATTTAAATAACAAACAAAACAATCCATCATCCCATTTTGTACCGTGAGTGTCGGAAAAAGTTTTGGTGGACACATGGTAGGCTTCGTGGCCTCTGATGCAAGATGTTTAAATTTTAGAGGGCGCTATGAAAGCGATTGTAAATCCCGTCGGTACTAATAAAATCATTAACTTTAATTTTGAGAGCTGAAATACTCTCGGCGATGAAGGAAAATATATCAAGGAAACCAACATTTCCTTTTTTTTATAGGCTGACAAACCAGAACACAGTCCACCTGATTGTAAGTAGTAGCAACACAGCCTATCAAAAGTATTCTAGTGAACATAGGCCTTCCCCATAGATTGTCTGATAGGTAAGCGAGTTGGTACACGCAGAATTTTTTTATTCTGTTTTTATCAGAAAGATGTTGCATCCCATCTTCTTCAGGTTCAGTTTCCCTCTGTAGCCTCTTACGACACCCACGGGATGTGGGTCCACGGTGGGACCGCCACTACACGGTACCTTATAGTAAGCGGATTTGGTTTTCTATAGACACCTACATCTGTCTTCGACAAAAAACTAAAATGCAGATGTGTTGTTAGCTTTGATGGATTGCCTTGTTACCTCCAGTTCTCGTCACACATTTGTTTTTAAGTTCTACCCTCTTTTTCTAATCTATACGTGGTAGAGCCACGCTGCAGCTATATTATGGTTGTAACACGAAAGGGTCGGCTCGGCCGGGGAAGGACCACGCTCTACCAGCGTAAAATAGCACCTTGATGCTGTTGTGTTTCGTATGGTGAGTGTAGAGAACTGGAGACCCGTTTTACAGGAATCGAGTCCTCGGGGGTGACAACGCATCTGCATTTTTATTCCTAATCAAGGTTTAATGTAGATGTCCATGAGCCACAGCACTCACTTACCATCAAGTGGACTATATGCTCGTTTGTCACCCTAATTCTATAAAAAATCTTTATATACATAATACTTTTGTCCGTGTGTATGTGACTGAACTCCTAAACCTCCTAAACAGCTGAAGTGATTTTGATGAAATTTTGTCCGTGTAAATAAGTTGATTCGAGAATGGTTTAGATTCACAATTGGACCAGGCAGGTGGCCCTATTGCCGAGATCCAGAAACCCCCCCATGTGTAACAAAATTTACTGTAAACATTACAGCTTATTAAATTGACTGCTAAACATAGGCCTCCCCTATAGATTGCCTAAATAGGAGGATATTGCTGCCCTTCTTCTGATTTGTTTCGTTCCCTCTTACGACACCCACGGGATGATATGGGGTAACAGACATTCTTACATTGCCACTACACAGTAAACACAATCTGTTTGCAGATCATCATCATTCATCATCATCATCATTACGGCCCTTCACAAGTCCACTGCTGAACATAGGCCTCCCCCAAGTAATGCCACAAAGCACGGTCCTGAGCCACCTGCATCCATCGACTTCCTGTATGTCTTATCAGGTCGTCACTCCATCTAGTGGGGGGTCGACCTACACTACGCCTACCGGTACGAGGCTGCCACTCGAGAACCTTTCTTCCCCAACGGTTATCGGTTCTTCGAGCTATATGGCCGGCCCATTGCCACTTCAGCTTATTAATCCGTTGGGCATTACTGATTGCAGACAATACTCAGAAACTGAAAAAATCCTTACTTGTCCAACAATAAAGTGATTCATACTGAATGAAATATTCCCACACACATTATTAGTTTATTTTTTAATTTATTGATATAAACACAGCCCTTCTCTTATTTCCGAGAGGCTTATGACCCAATAAGTCTGCCGCACTGCTCTAATATGTTTTGGCAGACTTCACAACTTCCCATGTCTCCAAAGTATGAAGTTGCAGCGGATCGTTAGTAATGCTATATTTGTTTTGATTTCAGATTATCTGTCCTTCAGTGATTGTAATTTCATATCTGTGGACTGGTCACGTCTCATCGTTTTTCCATGGTAAGTCCAGATACATTAATTGCTTCACTTCGAGTCAGGTTCAGTTATGATAGTCCTCGTGTCTTCGACACTCCATCCAAGCCAACCTTCATCTTACCACCTAAACGTACACCGGGTTGGGCAGGTTTGTCTTTCTCTTTATCAGCCCACAAAAGTCTACTGATGGACATGGGCTGATCTCGTGGGGAGAGTTCTCTTTAACCACCATGCGTGGCAGATGGTGATCACAATACCAGACGTCTTACATCATTAACCTTGTCGCCGGTCTGGATATTTAACGTCTGGAGTTAATGAGATCGAGTTGATGATTGTTACGTGGAAGACGCTGCAGTCATATTATGGTTATAGCACGAATGGCCAACTCATTGAACTTCCCGTCACCCAGGAAAGGATCACGCTCTCACAGAACACCAGCGTAAAATAGCAGCTTAATGCTGCTGTGTTTCGTATGGTGAGTAACGAGAACCTCACAAAAGTGTAAAAAGGGTCTCTTTTTACTGGAAATGAGGCATTTCATCGCAGTCCTCAAGGGTGACGACGACAGTCTGTCATAATGGGAGAGAGATCAGGGGCAGGGACGTGCAACGGATTTATGTATTTTCTCTGTAACAGGGGTGCAACGGGACCACATGAATAACAAAAAACTGAAACTGCGGTGGTCGACCCGCCTGTCAAGCGTGGCAACTGTAACAAATATCCCTCCCTACCTCTCTCTAATCTATAAGTGGTGGTGGTGGAGGTATGTGAGGTTTCAGGGCGTAGCGCCACAGGTGGGAGACGTCTGATACTTGCGATCGCCAATCCACAGTTAGAGAGGTCCTCCCTAAGATCCAAAATTAAAAAAAAAAACTATGACATTTTTATCTTTTAGATAGCATTCATATACATCATACTCGTACCTATATGTATAAAGCAGCAACCATACGAGTATCAGCTGAAATTTAAATCATATTCTTCACTATGATATTCCTTCTTCATCATCGGTCCGTAAAAGTGCACTTCTGCACATGTGTCTCTCTCGTTGTAGATAGCATTTGTATTAACAGCTGTATAAGTGATCTTGCAATATAGGTAATAGGTACCTGACTCGCACCTTTCATGGTGCGTCCCGTAGCAGGTCTGGATTTCTTACGCTTGACGTAAACGAAATGTTTATACCGCCATCTAACGGAAGCCACAGTATCATTTTGCCATATCCTATTAACCTCTTAGGAGACCCTCGGTACGAAATGGAGTGATGGATTCCCCAACGTCGCCACAACACGGCAAATCTATTATATAATTATTAAGTCTTAGTATTTAAGTTAGAAATATTTTGGTTTAATACATACCTATTGCTAAATTTGACAATACTATATTTATTTTCGTAATTATTAGTACATATACTACAAATAAAAAGTACATTAATTTGCAGGTATGTGACAGCTGTTCGTAATACGCCGTATATGGGGACAAAACTTGCGGATTTTATTCAATATTTGGATTCAGTGGGCGCAAGAGCATCGTCACTTCATATTATAGGATTCTCGTTGGGCGCCGAAGCAGCTGGCTTTGCGGGGAAGATATTAAAAACAAGGGGGATACAAGTGGGTAGGATTACTGGTGAGTATAGCATACTACTACTACTAGTATAGTATAATTTAGTATAATATAAATTACATTACATAACATAAATGTTACCTAGTGGGGTGAGTAAAGCACACGGACTTTTATTTGACACGATCGTGACACATCTCTCTCGCTTCCTTAACATCCATAATACCTACACACACATCCTCTTTTGTTAAAGGTACACTTAAATATGAATAGCATAAATTATAATTTTAATATAATAAAGTTTATTATCTTATTATCCACAAATAGTCTTTTATTTAGGGCTGAAAGTAGGCCACGTCGTAGAGTTGTATTTCCACATACTAATACTGATACTAAAAGTTTTTCCGCAAGTAGCTGTAACTACCGTGAAATCTATACACAAAGTCTCATCTTGATCAACCCAAAAACAGGTCGTGATTGAACATGAATCTCTCAATATTGGGATATTCTTATAAAATGGCAGTGACACGCGAACTTACAGCCCCCTGATGGTACGTGGCTATTGTAACTCATGGACACCTGCCAGCTGCCACCAACTTTAAACAAATACGGCTACAAATGCGTTATGTAGACTGTCTCCTCTCCTCTGTAGACTGAAATGAATGAATCGAAACTTGTAGTAATTACTGAAATCACAACTCTTGGCAGACGAACTCGCGATTTTAGTACTCGACGCTCCGCACCTTGGATTCCTTACACGGATCTTGGTATTTTACAACTGGTATAACAAAGATCACTATGCAGCAAAATGGACATGGGAAATTAACTTCTAATGGTGTTACGATGTGAAGACATTTAAGACACCAGAGAAAAATAATTCATGAAAAATTAAAGTAACATCATAGATATGCTTCACATTGCTTGGTTATAGGTCATTTATCATTTCTGAGACGGTTAAATAAAATTTTAATAATTCCTATATTCACGAAACGTTTCGCTCTCCGTAACGATCCGTTATATTACATACGTGGTACATGTAAAAACAGTTTATATTACAAACTATTCGTTTAGCTTAAGAAAAGAACTTTATACGGTTCATACATAATTGAACTGGTATTTTGTTTAAAAAAGAAAAGGTTTTTTCATGCTCTTAATTTACTTCGAAACAACTCGTAAAAGTAAACGAAATGTTTTTAAATATGGAAACGCTGTGTAAAAAAATTAAAAACTTACACGTTAAAAAGACCTAGGTATAAAAATGAAACTTTGCGCTTTCTTAGTTGAAATTAAATAACTATGAAGTACATGAGGTATTTAATATATAAATTGACAGATTATAGATAAATTTTATGGGTAGTGGCTCAGTGGGACGAGGGCACAATTATTTAGAAACATTATTTGTATTACCTATAATTGTTTTGTGAGTGTGTGTGTTTTTAGCAGAAAAATATTTTAAATGTCTATCAACATGCTGTATGAATAATCCAGTTTTTTTTTAAATCTTTTATCTAAAAAAGAATAATTACTCGTAACATTTAGAGGCAGGAGTAAAAAGCTTAGCATTATTAGCATCATTTTCCCCGAGGATTTACATAAACAGATAATGTAGATCCCAGTTTATGATGCTGTGTTGTAAAAAATGTTATGATCCCTTGTAACGCAGCCGATCCATCGAATTCTTTTAATTAATTAGTAAGAGTTGTGGATAGCTCGGTGCTGGGCGCTCGCCTTAAGTTTACAAAAGGCCCGAATTCGATTCGGTCGGTGCTAACGAAATGGTTCGGTCGGTCGGTGGTAACGAATGGAAAACGAAACCGTGTGTTTGACGGAAAAGGAAAACATTGTGAAGAAATCTGCATGTCTGAGAGATTAAGACTAGGGCGGGTACCCTTGAGTATGTTTGCGAACTTTGAGTTCGCAAACATACTCAAGGGTACCGCAGTGGTCGCTTCCCTGTAACCTTTAGGTAAAATGAAAGAAAGCCTGCATCCAACTGAAAGACGTATTTTTTGTTTTGTAGGTCGACTTGATATTGACTCTTTTTTTTAGATTGCTACGTTATTTTACTCTATAATAAGAGTTCTATTTTATTTTGATACCATGCATAGGAGGACTTGTTTTTGTCATTGATAATCTAAATGATAATATTTATCTCAAAATCTATCTACATTAAAATATTATAATATCCGAGCAGTGGTAACTGAAATTATTACAACTTTAAGTGCTGATTAACCTTGTATGGAAATTACGATACGAAATATTATGTATACATGATGTTTCTTATCGTAATTGAGGAATAAAAAATATTTGAAGACGAGTGGAGTCCGCCAACATGCACTGCTGCAGCATAACATAATCATTCCTTCTCCTAAAATTCCTTCTAAAGATGAGTAGTCCCACCCAGTAAAATTTACTTAAATATATTTTAGTCTCTACCAAGTGGCAGCCACAAAAATTTCTGCTTCAGTCGACTATTACGATTAAAGTAAACCCGAATTTAAGAAAACGATAAGGTTCTATATTCAACGCGTATGTCTTTTTATGATCTGTGTTCACCGATTTCTTGGAAATAGCTGAAACAATTTAAAAGATTTTTTGAATAAATAGGCTACACTTCAGAAGTGATCCCATATAAATTTTGAAAAGAGAATTCCATGCAACTATTCAGACGATAAATGTAATAGACTTGAAAACGAAGATATCCACATTAGAACCAGAATAACCGACATAGCTCAACGAATTAGTATGCTGAAGTGATAGCTCGAAGAACCGACAATCGATTGGGAAGAAAGATCCTCGTGTGGCAACCTCGTACCGGTAGGCGAAGTGTAGGGCGTCCCACAATGGATGGAGTGGCAAACTGGTAAGACAAGCAGGAAGTAGATGGATGCAGGGGGGCTCAGAACCGTACTTTGTGGCATTTCTTGGGGGAGGTATATGTTCAGCAGTGAACCTGTGAAGCGCTGCAATGATGATGATGATGATGATTAAAACGACATTCTAGTTGTTACCCCTTGAAGTCGGTTTGTTCCTACTTTTTATTAAACGTGAAATATTTTATACATATATTATTTTCCTAGAAATTTAAACATTACATGAAATTACATTTTTACGCGTGAAACAAATACAACTACATGTGTTTGTCAACCGTCAGAAAAAGTATCCATCAAATAAATAATAACTTGGCTGAAGAATGAAAGTTTTTGTTGAACAAGAAGTTTGTAAAGAAAATATAATAATCAATTTCGAAAACTTATTTTATTCTAGAATGAAATGTTGATGAAATTCATACATTCATTCATATTAGTTCAGTGACATCTGGAGAAGGAAAAGTTTCAGTATTGAAAAAAAACTGTCACGATATTGAACTAAATGACCCTTTTTTAGTTCAGTCTGTTTTTAGTAGGTAGTCAATCCGTCATTGTAATAGTATTTATACGACCTGATATGTTTTCAATATATGTTTATAAAGTAATTGACTTTGAGTGAAATAAGTATGAGAATATGATATTACGGCGGTGACATAAATTTACAATATAATAAAATATACTATAACATACCCCAACATTTACGGCAGTATACTGTAATAGTTATAAAAAGAAGAATAAAATAAAAAGCTGTTGCGTATAGGTTTACACCACCGATATATTATAAAAAACATCTTTGTTAGACTTACTTAACAATTTCTTTAGCAAAAACTGTTAATAACTCAATATAGTTAAAAAAACTGTATTAGCCAACTCGCCTGCCAAGCATCTGGGCTCTATGTGCAGCATAGGACTTTTGGTTGGTAATAATTAATTAAAAGAAAAAGTTTTTTTAATTACAATACTTGCAAGGATTATAAATACAACTACGAAAGAAGAAGATTGATGTAGAAATTAAAATTAAAATCAAACAAATAAAAATAAGTAAGTTAATTGCAATGACAACCTAGAGAGGTAGGATAACAACTAAATCATGATTTAACTTCAGCTCAGTTAGAGTCATTAGTCGAACTTAGCTAGTTCGAAACTTTTTATTTTATTTGTTTTCGCGTTTTAATTTGTAGACTTAAGTAAACAATTAGGTTTACTGCTCTCTTAAAGTTCTTTTGAATTTTTATGATGGTTTGTTCGATTCTAGGATATCTTAAGTGTAACAACACTCAATTTGGCAGCACAGTGGAATCGTAAACCGGCTCTACTACCCCCTTAGGAATTATACCAGGTTTATACCCAGAAGGCGAACGTGTATAAGTCAAAACATTACTTTTACTTTACTTTTGTTTATAGACAAAAATCACATTACTATTTTTCGTTTCAACAAAATTAAATATAAGTTTTCAGAAGTGAATGGTAGCATGATAAGATGGTTTTTCTTATATAAAAGGAAATAAGTAAGTCGTAAGTAAGACATACCATAACAGAAATTACTGAAAATGGTACAAATGGTTTCGATGAAATTTATGTTGTTAGCTAGGGTATTAAGAAAGAGCTGTTGATAATCATACGTCGTGCTACTACGGCTCCAATCATCAGAACCACAGAAATCTAAATAATATTATTTATATTAACGTTTCCCGCTTGTTTAGATAGAAGACTAGTAGACCAATACCACCATTACATACCAGTAGACTAATAGACCATATTACCCTCAAGTACCTTGGTAGTGGATTCAAAAGACCTGCATATAGCAATGGGTTTTAAAGGCCTGTATTTAGCGGAGCGGTAGTTCAAAAGGCTCGTATATGGTAGTGGATTTAATAGACCTGTGTACATTTGATTGGTATGTATCTAGTTGTGAATTTAAGAAGTCTGTATTAATGGCTTCCAAAGAAATCAGTTTGCTCACGTACTTAGAAATTTAAGGCGAACGCTTAACCTCTTGATTATCACGGCTTAATATTATATTTGATTGATTTATAAGAAATCAGTGAGCTGTAAGTGAGGGCACACTGAAATGATCGGGAATAGAATATTTCGGATTGATTTACATTAAAACCTTTTTTATAATTTGAATACTGGCCTCTTAGAATCTTAATGACATTCAAACAATTAAAAAAATGTTTAAAAACAAAAACTATGTTGGTTCAAAGTTGACACGTCGTTAACAGAAATGGAGCTCACGCATGAACATTTCCGTGCCATAATTTACCACAATTTTCGTCGCGACTCATCTCAAGATAAATGTCTCAGCGAACTTGTTTCGATTTATGATATTGAAGCACTGAGTCAAACAACAATATACCGCTGGTATGCCAAGTTCCGACGCGGTCTTGTGTCGCTCAGCACTATTTCTTTTACAGGTCGACCAAGAACAACGGTCACGCCTGAAAATATCGAAGCTGTGCGAACTATTATATTAGATGACCGTCATGTGACGGGCATTCGGGCTGTTATGAGCTTGATAAGCTGTGTGTAAGAAAGCTAGTTTCCCGCTGGATTCCCCACAATTTGTCCAAAGAACAAAAGGTGGCTCGTGTGGATTGGTGCCGGAATACTCTGCAACGCTTCAAAGGAGGGAATCCAAATGCCGTTTATAATATCGTCTCAGGTGACGAACCACGGATTTATTCATACGAACTTGAGAGAAAACATCAGACAGTCAGCAGTTTTGGTCTTCGAAGATGAGGTAAAACCAACGGAAGTGGTTCGCTCCCGCAGCGTGGCAAAGAAAATGGTCGCTACGTTTGTCTCGAAAAAGGGGCATGTTGCTACAACTCCTTTACAGGAACGCAGAACGGTTACTGCTGAGTGGTATATCACGGTTTGTTTGCCAGAAATGATAGCCGAACTCCGAAAAAATAACTCGAAACGTCGCATCATCTTATATCACGATAATGCGAGCTCCCATACGACTCGGAAGAAAAATGATTTTTTGAAGCAGAAAAACGTTGAGCTGATGAGCCATCCTCCGTACAGTCCTGACCTGAGCCCAAACGATTTCATTACATTCCCTAGAATGAAAGATTTAATACGCGGTCAGCGGTTTGAAGACCCCAAAGGAGCTGAGGAAGCGTACAAATAAGCCATTTTGTCAACATCAACTTCAGACTGGAATTACTGTTTTAATAATTGGTTTGTACGAATGGAAAAGTGCATTAAGTTGAACGGAAAATACTTCGAAAAACAATAAAATACAATGTAGCTATACCGTGCATGTGGTTTTTCTTATTCCCGATCATTTCAGTGTGCCCCTCGTAATGACTTATTTTAATATTCGTTATTTTATTTTATTTTAATCTAGGTTTGGATCCAGCTTACCCAGGATACAGGTTCACAAACAGAGAAGGTCACTTATCCAAAGGAGATGCAGCTTTTGTGGACGTCATTCATACGAACCCCGGCATTTTCGGTTTTTTGCAACCGATTGGCGACGTTGACTTTTATCCCAACTATGGCTCATGGATTCAGCCAGGCTGTTGGGTTGATGAGCTTGTTATGCATAAGGAGATCAGATTTGTATGTAAGTGATTTAAAAGTAATATAATTGTTCATTAATAAAAGTAAGAATTTGGTTTCCGTTGCCCCGACACCAATAAAGGTGTTACTTACATTTTTGTACCTATTACCTGTACCTACCTGTACCTGTACCTACCCCCCCCCCCAGGTACCTATCAGAATGGATTCCTCGTAAAAAAATAATCCCCTTCGCGTTCTACATGACCTGTGAGAAACTCTCACACATTTTTTGAGCTCTTGCATAAGCATATATATGTACATTGTACAAATCTAAGTACATCGTTCGTGAAGTTTTACTTTTTTCTAACTAGTTGAAACTATGCTATGTTGAGCTATACAACATGTAACAAAAATCTTGTGGTTCCCGTTAACTGCGTTATCAGAATCAGTATCTAATCGTATAGAAATATTTCTTTTTTCAAATAAAAAACATTTCAAAAATTATGAAAAAAAAATTAATTCGCAAATTGTATGTGGTTTTATTTCCTCTAACTCACACCAGTATCGGTAATGCGGGGTCTTTGACAATCCTCTTACTCCACGACCAATGCAGATATAATAAAACCACATACAATTTGCAAATTGATTTTTTTTCATTAATTTTTTTTAAATGTGTTTTTTTTTTTGAAAAAGAATATTTTTATATGCTTAGATACTGATTCTGATAACGCAGTTAACGAGAACTACAGGGTTTTTGTTACATGTTGTATATTATATACGCTACAAGTGATGATGCACGAGCAGTTACGGTAGTTGTAATTTAATAACTTAAGTATATTTATTTTTGATTTGCACATGGAGAAACATGAAAACCAGAAATTAATTGAAATTAATTGAAAAATGATAACGAAGGATATACGAGTACATAGTTGTACTTGTTCTGTTTAGGAATCAAACCCGTAGCTTAAAGCGCTCCAGCTAAATACTTAATCACTGCGCTACGGAGCCGCCATGTTTCTTTTCTAATACTGAATATTAAACAGTTTTATCGTTATAGTGCAATGGAAAGTGTTCTTGCTGCAATCTGTTACGGCTATACAGCGGCTGTTGTTGCTGATCAAGAAGAAATTTTAGATTATACGAGGTAGAGTCGCACTGCAGCTATGTTATGGTTGTAGCACGAATAGGTCGACTCGACCGGGGGAGGAACAGGCTGTCACAGAATACCAGGTAAAATAGTCGATTAGTGGTTATGTTTCGTATTGTGAGGGGGTAGAGAACCGGAGACCCTGTTACTGTAAACGAGGCATTACATCAGGGGTGACAACGCATCTGCATTTTTATTCTTTATTTAGGACAAATTTAGATGTCAATGAGCCACAGCATCCATTTACCACGAGGTGGACTATGTGCTTGTTTATAATCATTATCCTTTAAAAAAAAACTATTTCTGACACCAAATAGTAGTGCTTGTACTTCTGTTTTCCGTTCGGAAGTATAGAAAGACAGTACCTGTACCATTCAGACCCGAACACTGACTGTGAGTCATTTCATATTAGTCCTCAGAGAATACATACACGTAACACATTTTTGTTTTTATAGGATTGTGTGAAAAACGAGCACGCAGTCCACCTGATGGTAAGTGGTTGCTGTGGCCCATAGACATCTACATCTATCCTCGATTAGAAATCAAAATGCAGATGCGTTGTCACCCGTGAGGACTAAGACGGAATGCCTCGTTTCCAGTAAAAAGGGTATCCGGTTCTCTACACTCATCATACGAAACACAGCAGCTTCAAGCAGCTATTTTACGCTGGTATTCTGTGAGAGAGTCCTTGCCCGGTCGAGCCGACCCATTCGTGCTACAACAATACTACTAATATAACTGCAGCATGACTCTACCACGTATAAAGCATTCTGTAGCATTCCTTGTCTTATATTGGAAGCAGGTGTCCATGGGCTGCTGCAGCCACTTACCTTATCAGGTGGACTGTAAGTTCGTTGGTCACTTCAAATTTATTAAAAAAAAGACGAATGTTAAATATCCCGGTGAATTTGTTACCTATTTCAAACCTTTTTTTAATAATACGTAATATAATGCGACTTATAAAAATCTGAAAAGCTTAGAACGTTCCAGACGTTCGTATATATTCAGAATAAATCCGATTTGTGTTTAGCATCCTTCATTACCTCAGTACAAGATAAAACTGTCGTCACAGTGTTTCGGGTGCGAGCGATCGATTCTCTGACGTCACAGCGCGGATGCTGCAGCGATAGGGGGTTAGGACGCACAGAGGGAGGGAGGGAATGAAGCAATACTGGAATCAACGCAAAATACTGTTTGCTAAAGGAGTTAATACTATATATTAGTGCTAAAGGAGTTATTACTAAATTTATTTCGCCCGAATATTTTTAATCGAACATTGGACTGCGTGTACTATGAACACAAACTTAGAGTGTAGTTCGAGCGGGTTTTTTTATTTTATTTTTTCTGCAACAAAAATTCGTATGCGAAAGAAAAAAAGATACAAATAATTTATCTGTTAGAAATTGACCCACATTGCTGAAAAGTTAAAAGAGATCTCTGTATGAGGCTGAAACGCACGCAGTGGTAGCGCTGACCGCAAAACTACGAGTATGATAGTGCGTCAATTAGACGACGGACGTTTGGTCCACTTTTTGCAACTAAGTACCGCATCTTCCCATTATTGTTTTAATAAAACTTAAATATCTTTTTGTAATTTTGACAAGTTAAAATTCATTAAAATATTGTCATAATTATTTTTTTTTATAGAAGAGGGGGCAAACCAGCACGCGGTTCACCTGATGGTAAGCGATTATCGCCGCCCATAAACAACCGCAACACCAGGGGAATTGCAGGTGCGTTGCCGGCCTTTTAGAAAGGAGTAAGCTCTTTTCTTTTTTACATATAACAGTGGGTATTAAATTGTTTGCTTAGTAGAATAAGTACTTACATAACCAGACTGGTTCTTAAACAACCCTAAAACCCTTATACTGCCAGCTCCTTTGTCTAGTAAAATATACTTTCCTAGGTGGTAGGACTTCTTTTGTTCCTCGGAGTCTGTCTGGATAGGTCACTCACACACTACTATTTATTTCTAACGCCTATTAGCGATGCCGTGTTGTGTATGTATGTAAACATGTAAACATCTCATAACTTTGTAACGGAGTGTCCGATCGAAAAGCGGTTTGCGGCATCTGAAAGGGCCTCGCTGAACTTAGGTTTTCTGTGAATTTAGAACGAATCTATAATCTATTCAACTTTTATACTCAAAAAACGACGTCGATTGCCGTGAACCGCATCAAAATCGGTTGATTCGTTGGAGAGATATTGTTGTCGAAAAAAATATCAAATAACTTGAAAAAATTCCGTCAAATCAATTTTTTGTAACCGGTTTTTTGTTAAGTTGAAACTCTGCGTCGATTGCCGCAAGCCGTCATGTCAAACATAAAGCATCTTAACATCAGTTTTTGTATTTTGCAGGGATGGTCTGTAAGGTTACCGTACTTTTTTTTATAAATCGGAAGTGATATATGAACTTCCACCGTTACCGTTATAGCCTATTGAAGTCAACTGCTGAACATAGGCCTCCCGTATAGACTGCCATATAATGGCGATATTTGCCATAGTTTCCACGCTTGGCAAGCCGGTTGGGGACTTATTTATTTATTTATTTATTCATACGGCACCATGCACACAATACATTACAATTTTATTGAAAAAAGAGCTTAATCTAGGGGCTGATGTGTGCACCCTTATAGGTGACACAGCATTACAAAGTACTATAAAAATTAAACAGCAATGTTACAATAGCTTATATGTTACAAAAAATAATATCTTAAGATAATAATATATAACCGATACAATAAAAATAATTCATAAAACCAAACGGCAGCTGTAAGGAACATGGATGTTAGATTATAATTAAGTCAGTCATAAATCATTTATAGTAGTGATCTATTACATTTTACCTATATTTAGTGAAAGTATCATGAAAAATATGGACAGTAGGCAAGACACCACAGAGTCAATTAAAAGTGTCACACATTCGCGGTACTGGGGCATATGAGCCCATGTTAGTCCTGGATTGAGGAGTGTGTAAAAGTTTTGTTGTATCGTGACGAGGGATATTTTATGGTACATTTAGGGAGAAATATTGTAATAGTTCACAGCAGGCAGTACGTCTGTTTACTATTTTATATAATACCAGCAGGTTGTGAATTTGTCTCCTGCCTATTACCGGGACGGCAGTTTATTTTTTTATTTTTAGTCGTTAAGGGGAAATATAATGTCAAATGGCTTAGCAAGATCCTTCGTTATGCCGAAAATATTGCAGCATTAATTTTGAAATAAATATATGGTAAAGTTGAGGATTAATGTTAATGATTATGTTAGACGAAAACACGATTTCGTAAAATTTTCTCGATAGAAAAAAAAATCCAAAGTTACCTCCAAAATAAACAATAAACCGCTGTTATTCATAAAATACTTTAAATAAGATCATGAAACTTTGCATACTAACTGAACTAACTATAAAGCAGTGCTTATGTTATTTACTTTTTTTAAAATACCATTATTTTCACTGTAAAAAGAAATTACCTAAACTATCGGCGTCTTGAGCTTGATTCCTGTCGCCCGTTAGTATCGCTTAGGCTTTTGAAGGGAGAAGTTGTGTCGCTTACGATCAGAATATACATTACGCAACAGTACGACGTAAAATTAAAATGGGAAATAACCGTTATAAAAATAAGAAGTGACTCGGTTGGCGTTAAGAAACAGGCATAAATATGATAAACCTAATGAAATAAGTGTCTAACGACCTATCTACTTACAGTATTAGTGATTACAAACATGTCGGTACATAGCATACGACGCGCGGGGAAGTGGGGACGAAATTAGAATTTGAGCTGACTTACTCTATCCTCATAGAAAAACGCTGATGCCTATTTCCTTATTTGTTTACTTCTGTCGCCTCTTACGACATCCACGAGATGGTATGTGTGGTGGATATTCTTACACCGCCAGTACACGGTAAGAGTAACCTGATGATAAGTAACTACTAACTTAAAGCTAGTAACTTCAAGCAAAGAATGTCTCATATTTTTAGTAGTACTGGCTTTCTGTATCCGTCAGATTATTTTTAATCGGTTGTAGAGCCATGCTGCAGCTGTAGTAGAACGAAGGGTTGGTTAACTGTTAACTTAAAACCCATGTTTACTGGAACGAGGCATTTCTTCTCAGTTTTCAGGGGCAACGCATTAACATTTTTATTCTTAATCGAGATAGATGTAGGTTTCTACAGGCCAAAGCAACCATCAGGTTTAGCACACACCGCTCTGTTTCAATAAAAAATAAGCTTCTTCATAATATCACAGCACATAATATTTCACTCTGAGCGTTTTATGTGACCTACTCAGTAATGCAAGCGTTTGTCGTAAACCTGTCCGTTTGTAGCGAAATTGCAGATCGCAATCAATATGCTTGGCATCCGGCCAGTGATCAAACGTAACTTCAAATATCGATAGTTAGTTGGTTATAGCGTATTCGTTCCTTTCAGATTTGATAACAGCATTAAAAATGATCTTTCCAACAACGTTTTGCGGCAGGCATTAAGCCAATATTATATCATCTGTTCGTAGCAGATTACATAAACTAAACAGGTTAGGTTCAATCTTGATTGAATTGATACCGTACAGAATTCTAGTATCACGTATTGAAGAACTATTTACGGAATAAATATATTTCGGAGAATATTAATTTACAGTCTTTCATTTTTGTACTGTCAAAACGGTTTTAGGCGGGATGTATGGATATGTTTGTACATTTAACTACTAATTAACTAAAAAACAAATCGACAGTTAAAGAAAATATAGATAACTTTTTGACATTTTTTATACTTACAAATAGTTAAATCCTCATTTAACTGAACTAAATCTAATAATAAACACATTAACTTATTCTCGTAACTCTTAACTCGTTTTTATGTGAATGCATGACGTAACTACGTGTTTCTTTAGAAAAGTAATGTAATAACACCCTGTAAATATTTTATGAGAAGTACAGCCATGACGGTTGTGCTTGAAAGAGTATTGGCAATTTGTACAACAAACACTTAAGACTTTTTAGGCCGTTAGTTGACTGGTCGAAACGACAGCAATCCGACAAACGCTTGGCTCAGCGTAACGAGCTAATGTCGGGCGCGTTTTAACAATAGGGACTCTATTTTTCTTCCGATTTTTTCCCTCGGCTGTGTATAGTCATTTACAGAAACATGATAAAAACTTGCTCAAGATTCTTAGTAGATATTACCTATAAAAATATATACATAGGTACTTCTTGTTTGAAAGGTCAACGATGAAATAAAAGGAGTACCTCACAGGATAACAGTTTCTTTGGATTCTTGGCATAAAATAATTTAAAATGAAGTTAAAGAAAAACTCCAATCCGCGAATGTGTGACACTTATAGTTGACTCTGTGGTGTCTTGCCTACTGTCCATATTTTTCATGATACTTTCACTAAATATAGGTAAAATGTAATAGATCACTACTATAAATGATTTATGAATGACTTAATTATAATCTAACATCCATGTTCCTTACAGCTGCCGTTTAGTTTTATGCATTATTTTTATTGTATCGGTTATATATTATTATCTTAAGATATTATTTTTTGTAACATATAAGCTATTGTAACATTGCTGTCTTAATTTTTATAGTACTTTGTAATGCTGTGTCACCTATAAGGGTGCACACATCAGCCCCTAGATTAAGCTCTTTTTTCAATAAAATTGTAATAATGTGTGCACGGCTGGTGCCGTATAAATAAATAAATAAATAAATAAGTCCCCAACCGGCTTGCCAAGCGTGGAAACTATGGCAAATATCGCCTTTATATGACAGTCTATGCGGGAGGCCTATGTTCAGCAGTTGACTTTAATAGGCTATAACGGTAACGGTACGTTGATGATGCGTTGTCTTTCTTATTAATATTAGAATATATATATATATATTCTAAAAACAGCTTCATGAATATAATCGGTATGAGAAATGATATTTGCATGTTTAGATCGTAAAGTTTTCAGATGGTTGCAGTCACAATCGAGCTTGGCGTATCTACGCGGAGTCACTGAGAAACCCTAATGGTTTCCCAGCCACCTTGTGCAAGCAGTGGAGAAGTCCATCTAGTAAATGCGAGTTTACGTTCGACGGTTATATGGGAATTGCAGCTCAACCACCGTGAGTTAAATGTGCGAGCGTGTGTGTATGCGTGTATGTATTTGTTTATCTTTTGCGGGCAAATTAACTGAATTACGATAATATGTCCTGCACGTCTAGCTTTTGACGATGAAGGTGCCACCTACCCGAATTCGATCATGCGCAGCGTCAACACGGAAGCATTCACTTATCCAAGCTAGGGTTGCCAACTTTATTATGTCAAAAACATTATCAAAGGAAATGATCAGCTAAGAATAAAAAAAACAATATGCACCTAGCTATATTACAAATTAATACTTTATTAAAAAACAAAAGGGTTAGCGTACTGTAGGTTTTTATTGTACCCGTATAATATAATAAGATAATACTTACCAAAGTTATGATGGCAACTGTATTAGCGCTTGATGTAACTTATCCGATGTAACTTTACCGAACTTGACAAACGGAGTTCGGCCACGGAATACATAATAGTACAGGGCAGTTCGACCAGGATACATTGTCGGAGAAAGACATCAGTGACAAACGAGATATAAAAAGACCCGAAAGTCAAGAATTTGCGTTTAAAAATATATAATATCTTTTATAATATCTCAAGTTTAATCCGTTTATCTAGCTCATCTTAAATCAACTATAACTATTGACAATTTGTAAAACAACTACGAGACTAACAAATATTTAAAAGGTTCCGGCCTGGTTTATTATATGGTTTTGATTTTAAACGAATAGGAAAGTTCACGATACATTACAGTTGAGTAAAAGCACGCAATATTTTCAAGCAAAACGTTATATTTATAGAGAAATATTATATTATTAAAAAAATAGTGCACCGTGTAGTGGCAACGTAAGATTATCCACTACCCCATATCGTCCCGAAGGTGTCGTAAGAGGCGACTGAGGGAAAATGAAACAGGAGATGGGCTGAAGCATCCTCCTGATAACAACTCAAAATATTAATAAACTGCGGCTGCCAACTCGCTTGCATAGCGTGGCAACTATGGCAAAATCCCTCCATGAGGCAATCTTTGAGGTAAGCTCATAGAATACTATAATACATACATAATAGAACGGGGGAGTAGGCGGAGCCCGCGTATTCACTAAAATGTCACTAACACATCAATTCACACGTATAAATGTCAAATCGTTTCCAATTTCGCATGCAAATTATTTTTAAAAAAATGCCTAATTGCACCCTATTTACAAATAAATATGTATTAAAATTTAAACGATTTTTTCAATGATAATCCTGAACATTAACCAAAAGTCTAAAATATGTAAATTTATTCAGTCTGTCAACGCAGCGAAACGGGTTTGGCGACACCAAACCTCGTACAAATTAAAGTTGACAGCCATTCTATTGTGTATTATAATATTCTATGGGTAAGCCTATATTCAGCTGTGGGCTTTTATATGCTGTCATGGAGGAATGGATGGGTTACACTTACTTGTTATTTCGTTATTTGGAATATAAAAACATCACATTAAGAAAAAAGACTGTCTCAGCAGCTAAACAAACTGCGTCACCTAAATCGGAATCAGTCGTAGATATATCATCTCCTCTGCTTGATTCATGCGGGATCGACACGGAAGAAGAATACGACGAACTAGAGGAATCCTCCTTGAAAATGTTCTCAAAGAGTGAAGATTACTCAACTATTAAAATATACGAACTGCAGGAAATGAAGGAAGAAATTAAAGAATTAAAAATTAATCTCTCGAGTACACAAAATGAGCTAGAGAATACGATAATAGAAAACAATGAACACAAAAGAGAAATAAGTTGAAAAAGGAAATTTACGTTCTAAAGAACATCTGTCGATCTCCAATAAGTAAAAGCACAAATGAGATAAATAAGGGATTTCACGTCTCACTCACACCTTCAAACACTTCTAAATATAGCCACACATCACACTTTTCTCCAATTTCTTCAAAGAAATGTAATAAAAAATGTAACAACATGATAATTTCCTTACAAAACAAGATAAAAGAATCGCAAGAACAATTGTTGAATGCCAAAAAAGAAATCACCGAGCTAGAGAATCAAATACGAGAACTTAGCATCAAGCTCACTACTCAAAGGGATAAAGAACAGCTTACATCTCGCGACAAAACTGAATACAATAAAAAAATAATGCATTCACCAAACAGAATATCTTCATTATGGGGACGCAACAGTGCATTGGTCTCGCGGCAGAACTCACTAAGTCAAGAATGAATAGCAGATACGAGGACTACCAAGTAACAGCGTTCATCAAGACATTTTCATCTACGGAAGAAGTCCGAAAGCTGTGTACCAATTTAAAGGTAGACACACACGATAAGGTAATTTTATGAGTAGGAGAAAACGATGATGACCCGGTAACAGCCATAGCGGAATTATATGCTGCATTGAAATTACTAAAGCATGCCACCGTTATTGTAATGAATGTAACTAATAGTAAGCATTTAAATAATAATTCATTAAACACGCAATTAAAATTAATATGTAAAAAGTTTAAAAATAGTCACTTTATTGAAACTAAAAAGTATTATCATTGTTATTTAAAGAACGCCTGTCATAGTATTAACATGTTTATTGATTCTTTGTATTACGAGAAAACATTTCTAAACTATTATTTTATCAAGAACCATGTTCAGACGAGCGGATGTAACGGAAAAGTGTTAAAGAAATCACAACAAAAACTGACAAATTGTGGATATAGACACAAGCAGACTTTTTCTTTCCCTTACGGCAAAATTATCTTTTTCGTTCCACACAGTAACCCAAAAACATCCTCCAATCAAACTGTTAAAGACCTAAACAAAAAACGTGTTATTATTTTGCACCAAAATATAGCGAGTTTGCACTCAAAAAAACCTTTTAGAAGTACGGGGGATAAGTCGCTCGCGTCCGTAGGCTTTGACCACCTGTTCCTAGGCCCACCCTACACGTGTCCCCCGGGTGGTGCTAAATGAGCGACAAGCCGATACCAAAGACTCGGCTCCAATAAATTAAATATACCACCCCATTTCGCACCATGAGGAATCGAATTAAAGAAATGGCCCCGAGTTCCCGGCGCCCCTTTAATGGGGCAGGGGTGCGAAGAATCTCCGGGAGGAAAACCGGCGACGAGGTTCGCCACCCGTCACGTTCTGTCTCCCGGAGAGGCGAAAAGTGGATTGCAGAGGCCCGTCTGGCTACGTTGAATGTATGTGGGGCAATGAATGATAAAATGGATGAAGTATGCGATATGACGTATGATAGAGGAATAGATGTGTTATGCGTAAATGAGACGAAAAGGAAGGGGAAGGATGTCACTACACATGGCATGTATACCGCATACTGGTCTGGTGTAGACGAGATCGAGCGGGCATGCCAGGGAGTAGGTATCATCCTTTCAGAAAGAATGGGCCAATGTGTGAAAGAGTATGAATGTGTAAGCCCAAGACTGCTATGGATACGAATGAAAGTGGGCTTAAAGAAGTTGTTTGTGTTAGGGGTCTACGCCCCAGACATGTCTAAGCCCACTTATATCCGAGAGCAGTTTTGGGAAATGGTAAGGATGGTGTTAATGAAGTGTAAGGGAAATGAAAATATTATTATGCTAGGAGATTTTAATGGAAGGGTTGGGGTCAGGAGGCTTGGTTATGAAAGAATATTGGGAACGTTTGGTGATGAAAGTATAAATGAGAATGGTGAAAGTCTCCTCACCGTATGTATGGAAAAGAATCTTTTTGTGACGAACACTTGCTTTCGCCACAAGAGGATTCACATGTATACTTGGGAAAGAGGTGACGATAGAAGCATGATAGATTTCATAATTGTGGATGAAAGATTGAGGGGCGCAGTGGTAGATACGAGAGTTTACCGGGGTTCTAACGTAGGAACGGATCATTATTTAGTTTTATGCCGAATTAATGGTCTATTCAGGCGTTGGCGCCATCGATCGTCTGTGTCTACCACTGCGTTACAGCGTATTAGAACAGAAAGGTTACAAGATGAAAGTGATAAAAACAAGTTCAAATGTAGACTGAAAGAAAATATAAGTGGTTTGGATGAATTATGTATGAAGGAGTTAGACTTGGAGAATATATGGCAAAATGTAAAGAAAGGTTTAGTGGATGCAGCTACCGAAGTATGTGGTGTTAGTAAGAGAAAGAATGAAAGGAAAAATAATACGTTATGGTGGGATGATGAGATACGTATGGAAGTTGAAGCAAAGAAGAGAGCATGGCTAGATTTACTAGCAACAAAGGCTGCTAATTCTAGTGGTACGAATGGTGATATTGAAAGAAAAAAGGCAGTCTTTAGACATCTTAATAAGAGAGTAAAAGAAGTAGTTGAAAGAAAAAAGCAAGAAAGAACGGATAAGAATGATAGAAGAATATCGGATAACTTCCAGGCAAATATTAAAATGTTCTGGAAACTTGTAAGAACTGCCAGGGGACATTCAAAATAGCCTATGATGAATGCTATAAGAGACGAGAATGGCTATATTCTGAATGATGAAGTTTTGAGTTTAAAGAGATGGAAGTAATATTTTGAAAGCGTGTTTATGAGTGAGGAGACAACGTGTGTACTAAGTGAAGTAGAAACACCGAAAGAAGAGGAAAGAGGTAGCGAGATAAGTATAGATGAAATAATGAAAGCAATGAAAAGCATGAAAGCAGGTAAGGCTGCCGGATATGATAGAGTTTCACTCGAAATGCTAAGGGCTGGAGAGGAAGTGGTGGCAGGCCTGCTGCACACCTTGTTTAATTTATGCTGGGAACTGAAGCGGGTACCGGTAGACTGGTGCAAAGCCGTGATAGTCCCAGTATATAAAGGAAGAGGGTCGCAGCAAGGCTGTAAAAACTACCGTGGTATCAGCCTTCTTAGCATTGTGGGAAAACTGTATGCTAAGGTACTGATTGAAAGGGTCATGAAAGAAACTGATGGAAAAATTTGGGATGTGCAAGCGGGATTTAGAAAGGGAATGGGATGTACAGATCAAGTCTTTTCCATGCGCATGATCGCGGAAAAGTTTCTGGCCAAAAACCAAAAGGTTTTTTGTGCGTTCATGGACTTGAAAAAGGCCTATGACAGAGTGGATAGGGATTTGCTATGGCAAACACTGAACTCATTTGGATTGAGCGCTGGCTTGGTACAGGCATTGGAGTCTCTTTATAGGGACTCTAGTGCTTGTGTTAGGATCAACGGGGTCTACTCGGACTGGTTTTACATCCATAAAGGTGTCAGACAGGGCTGTGTGGCTTCCCCGTGGCTGTTCAACCTATTTATGGACAGTTGTTTGCAAAATTTGAAAGTTGAAGAATGCGGATTAAGAATGGGTGAGTTAACCGTCAAATTCCTTTTGTACGCCGATGATCAAGTTATTCTTGCGTCGTCGGCGGCCGAGTTGCAAATGATGGTTACATTAATGAGTGGATCATTAAAAGAACGGGGTATGAAAGTGAACGCAAGTAAGACGAAGGTTATGGTTTTTGAAAGAGAAGAAAGTAAAACGATTTGTGAAATAAGAATAGAAGGGGAGTTGATCGAGCAAGTAGATGAGTTTGTATATTTGGGCTGCGTATTTAGCAGGGATGGGAGATATGATAAGGATATAGAACGACGAGTGAATGCGGGAAATAGAGTAAATGGGGCCTTGCACTCTATTGTGAAGAGTCAAAATGTGTCCAAAAAGGCACGTATATCAATTCACAATGCTGTGTTGGTCCCTACTTTAACGTATGGTAGTGAAATTTGGGTGTGGCAGAAGAAGCACGAGAGTAGAATAAATGCAGTAGAAATGCGGTCGTTAAGGAGTATGTTAGGGCTGAATCTGAATGACAGGGTAAGAAATTGTGTAATAAGAGAAGAGTGTGGTTTGCAAGATGATGTTGTGACCACGATTAAGAAAGGAATGCTTCGGTGGTTTGGTCATGTGGAAAGAATGAACGAGGAAAGAGTGACAAAGAAAATTTATGGTGCAGAAGTGAATGGTAGAGCCGGAAATGGACGTCCTAGGCGAAAATTTATCGACCAAATTGGCGATTTATTGAAAACGGGCCAAATTAGGAGTACCTTTAACCGACGAGCATGTATGCGTAGGTGTATGGATGTGAAGGAGGCAAGAGAGGTGTGTCAAGATCGTGCCAAATGGAAGTCTGTAGTGTCTGCCTACCCCTCTGGGTGACAGGCGTGAGTGTTTATGTTATATTTATGTTAGAAGTGACGCTCTCTGAACTGAAAGACTGTGATTCAGAACCTGATGATTATTCTTCTCAGAATCATTTATAAAAAAAGGTGAGGAGAAAAATGCTACTCTCTCAAATTACAAACAAGCAGCAAGCTATTCTAGGAATAATAAACGGAGTGGTACCTGCATCTTTCTGCGGAAGAGCCTTACTTGCAACGAACTCAAAATTTTTACAAGTACTTATTACCAGAAGTATTTGAGTGCTGCGGAATAAGAATCCCTAAATACAAAGTAATGATATTATGTGTTTATACCTCTCACAATAGACGTGCTCACTCATTTTTAACGAGGCTGGAAGCGGTGATCCGTGAACTGTTAAAGACATTTACACATTATAAAATTATCATCACTGGAGATTTTAATATAAATACATTAGTGGAATCTAGAGCATCGCAACAATTAAAAGATATGGCTAAATACTTTAATTTAAAAATTCACATAAATGAACCTACTAGAGGAAATAACTGTATAGACCACATTTTAAGCAATATTAAACAAGCTAAGGGCGTGACAATGCCGCTTCATCTATCTGATCATAATACTGCCCAAATATTGTCATTCTCAATAGAAAATATTCATAGTCTACAATACTGGTTTTTACACAAGAGAGACTATTGCAATGAAAATCTTCTAAAGTTTCGTGGCTACTTACAGTCACTATCTTTCTCAGATGTTTACAACGCGAAAAACATGAATGCAGCATTCGATCGATTCTATGATCTTTTTTGCACACTTTATAAATCTTGCTTTCCGAAATAAAAGTTTGCATAAAAACTAAAAGATCTTTGCGTTTCAAGTATTATAAACAAAAAACTAACGGGGACAGAGAAGCTTACTTGAGGTATTCAAAAATGCTTAAGAAGTTCATATCAATAGCCCAAAAAATTACAATATCAAATATCTCCAGAACAGTCAGAATATTTGTAAAGCTTCATGGAAACTCGTCAAAGATGTAACGGAAAGTGAACCCCCACAAAATTACATTACACACATGAAATACGAAAATAATATAATAACAAATGGGACAAAAATAGCAGAACTGTTTAACGATTACTACGTAAACCTAACTGATGGAAGGTATATGTATGATATGGATAAAAAGCGAAAGATACTATCAACGATCAATCATATATCAAAGTAAATTTTTCTTGAGCCGGTGAATTCAACAGAAACTACTCGCATTATACAATCACTAAACAATTCTAGCTCATGTGGGTATGATGAAATCTCAACAAAAGTGTTAAAATTCTGTAAAAACGAACTAGCCCAGATATTAACATATCTAATTAATTTATTCTTCGCAACAGGATGCTTTCCTGTGGCTCTTAAATTCTCAATCGTGAAACTATCCACAAAAAACAGAATAAATCTGAAATCGGTAACTACCGCCCAGTTACATTAATACCGGTGTTATCAAAGGTATTTGAAAAAGCCATGCAAAAAAGACTGCTCAACTATTTAACGAAATTAAAAATCATTACACCGGAGCAAAATGGGTTCCAAAAGGGAAAATCAACTACCCTCGCGTGCTTTAATCTAATACATAACATTATTCTTGGACTCGATGATAAACAGCGGACTACTGTACTTTTCTTCGATATATCTAAGGCATTCGATTTTGTAGTTCACAATGTCTTGTTAGATAAGCTGGAAAAGTATGGGATTCTGGTCTTTCTGCTCTTGGCTTAAATCATATCTAGAAAATAGACATCAGTGCGTAGAAATAAATAGAATAAGCGAGAGAAATACAACTACATCCGATCGTTCTAATTATAAAATAAATAAGTTTGGAGTACCACAGGGTAGCGTTCTGGGTCCTATATTGTTTTTATTATATATAAATGACTTACCAAGAGTGACTAAACATCAATGCATAATGTTTGCAGATGATATATCCATTATTGTTAAATCAAATTATAATGACAATCTAAATAATTATGAAAATGACATTAATAACACAATTAATAATATAGTTCAATATCTTAAATTAATTAATCTACAAGTAAATCTGAATAAGATAAATTTCATAAATTTTAACAAAACCAAATAATCTAATATACTGCACAAAAATATACCTATTGAAAGGACTACCATGGTCTCATTTTTGGGTGTAGTACTTAACGAGAACTTAAATTTCACTGGCCACATTGATAAAGTTTGTAATAAAATTAATAGCTTTGCTTTCGTCTTAAGGTGTTTAACTAAGATAACGACTCTTAGCGTAACTATGTCTGCTTATTATGGTAACGTCGCGTCCGATATTAATTATGGTCTGGTTCTGTGGGGCAACAGCGTTGAAGTAGAGTTCTCATCGCACAAAAAAAATGTATACGTGCTATATGCGGAAAGGTCCATTTGATACATGCAAGCCCCTATTTATTAAGCTGGGTATATTAACAGTCCCAAGCATGTACATATTAGAAATATATAAATTTGTCAAACAACATGCAGAGTTATTTAACTCAGCTTGTGATATATATCCACGAAATACTAGAGATAGTAAACGGCTTGTCTTAGACCATAAACCAAAAACTTCTGTCTATCAGAAAGGTTGTTACTGTATGTGTGTAAAAATATTTAATAAAATTCCAAAGCAGTTCAAAGACGGTTCTATGATTCTCATGACCAAAAAGTTACGTGAATGGCTAATAAGAAAATGTTATTATAGTATTAAGGATTTTCAAAATGATAATAATATGCATGTTGACATATGATAGACGTAATTGCTGTGTATCAATATTTTATAAGACTTCTATTTTTGATTGAACGTATTTAAATTTTAATTATGATACTGAAGCAACTTATTTTTATTGTAAAAACCTATCACTTACCCATTTATGGCAATTAAATAAATTTGAATTTGCAGGATGAGAGGAATCATGTATTTGGAAACAAATCAGAAGCCTCCATTTGCGAAAAATGGACCATGAAGTGCTACGCATATGCCATAGCATCGACCTGACGAAAAAAAGGAAACGACTAAAGTTACTACATTTTAATCTTTAAACTTTATTATTAAACTTTAAATTTGTAGTACAGTACATACAGAAAAAAATCTTACATGAAATAGCAATAACGCCAGGTAAAAACACTAGTGAAGGTGACGTTTTGTTCTCCTTGCTAGACTATAAAATAGCCTGTATTGAGGGGATTCAGTCCCTTAGCAAGGGGGTAAGCGTAACAAAAGTGAACAAAAAAGAAAAAAAGCCCTCTTCTTAGTACTACAGATTTTGTGTGTGTGTGTGTGTGTGTGTGTGTGTGTGTATGTGTGTGTGTGTGTGTATGTATATGGATGTTATACTTATATATATATATATATATATATATATATATATATAATATTAACTGAAATGTATGTAATCCGTCATTGTATACAATTCCTAGGTAATGTATATATAATTCCTAAAATCGTACGGAAATGTATGAAATAAATTATATAAGACACATTTCCTAGGAAATCTATACATTCCCTAAATAGCAATCGGAAATGTAATACATTCAACGTTTTTATCTGTCTCCACCTGTTTTTCGACGACTTCGCTACCCCTCTGGATCCTTTTTTACAAATGGTGGTAGTTATATATATTATGTGCGCAGCAAGCTCGTGACTTAGGGCATCACGACTCGGACAGGTTAGGTTAGAAGGAGAACTCCTTCCCGGCTATTTATTTATAAAACACTCAGAAGTAGGAGCCCCGCTTCGTGGGGCTCCGTCAACCGGGCTTCCATCGACTACGCCACGTTGAATGGCGTGGGGCTTCTCTCCCCCAACTCTCTTCAACCATAAATCAGGTTTATATCGTCAAAAACATTACGATAAACGTAACTTTGAAATGAGATTTTTAAAAATTTATTAACAAAAAACTAAGCACGTCCGGCAGGGGGGAAGTGGGGGGCGACTCTACATCTCCCTATTACCCTTTTTTGTGCTATATGGGCTTTAAAAATTAATAAATAGTTAATTTTTAAATCTTAATTAGTAAAAAGCCATAGGAATATAATATTAATATTATTTTTTTACGAAATGATTGTTACTTGATAGTCTCAACGAGAGTCTTAATAAAAATTCTGTTTCTCAGTTTAGCAACGTGTTTCCTTTTTGTTATTTTATCATTCCTTTTATGCATTTCCTAATACGATATCGGAATTTTATACATATCCTCGGAAATGTTTACATTTCCCAGGATATGTGTGTATTAAATAATGTTTGAAACAATATTTTGGAATTGTATACATATCTTAGGAATTGTGTACAATTCCTAGGTTTTTTTTTAATTTATTTAAAAAATATTACCTACACACTAGGATTTTCTTCTGTATAGTGGGGGCAGTTTACAAAGATAAGGATACACAAATACTTGTTCCGTGTGCGATTCGATCCCGCGGCCTCCAGTGCAGCCACTCACTGTACTGAGGCCGCAGTGCAGTGAGTGACGCCACGGAGCCGTCATTATTATATAAATGTTACCGGAAATGTAACGTTTAAAAAAAACTAATATAATACAAATTAGTTGGTCAGATATTTTAATAAGTACTGTTATGTCTTTTTATAACTCTTATTTAGTAGGAAGAAGTACACGGCTTTCATACATTTGTAACTAGTTCATAATTAGGAATATTAATATTGATTTTATTATGAAGAGCCCGAATACGGGAAAACCTTTTAGCAAAATGCGAGTTGACGGAATAATAATAACGCTTGGTAATTTCGATATGTTGGAACCTGGCGGTGTTGTAACATCACTGTATGTAATAAATATAATCAATTGTCCTACATTAAGAACGTTATGATCATTGTAGAGCTGAATTGACGGATATAAGACAGGTCAAAAAACAATAATCTTTAAAATTGATCTATGTGCGATTTCTAAAGATTTCAAAACAGTTTTTGCGGCACAAACCCAACATGAAATGCAATAAGATATGATAGAAAGGCAGAGTGCAAAATAAACGTTGCGTGCTCTGATTTGACGTGACGAAGTGATTTGAAAATAAAGATTAATTTACGGACTCTGTTAGTTAAATGTTCAACGTGGGCTTTAAAATTTAGAGTTTTATCTAGAGAGATATTTGATTGTATCGACCGAATTAACAAAGGGACAATGGCAAGTTTGTTGACATTGGTGATGACATGAGTGGGCTATAAATTTTATTGGAATTTAACGTGTGATATTGAAGAGATAGAAAAAGTAACGACTTTAGTTATTGCTGTATTTAAAGTAAGGGTGTGTGTACACGGAGCCATCATATGTGATGTTAAAGCCACCTTGCGCAATTTCTTGGAGAAAATCTGTCTGTTGATTGCTTATAATGCTATTATTTTAAATAAGTTTGGTCCTATTCGTATAAAAAAAAATATCATAGGTTTGTATAACGTTAAATAGCAACGTTCTAAATCGTCCAAGATTACAAGAGCAAGGCAATACGGGATGGTGATTTTATTAATTTTTAATTGGTATAATCAGTCTAAGCGGCAGTAGTATCTTTCAATTGCCTAGCTTAGTCGTTTCTATTTGGGGACAGCGCAACAGCAATAGATTCTTAAAAACCTATTCTTCAAATTTCTTACAGCCCAGATATCATTCCTCCTGCATTCCTTACGAAATACTGCTATGGGCAACGTTTTGTTACTTTGATAAATAAATGGTGAATATACCAAAAAAATCTCAGTTTAAACCCCATAGAGTACTAATTGAAGTGTGAAGGAGTGCTTTTGGTGCTTTGGTGATGTAGAAAGAATGAACGAGGAAAGAGTGACAAAGCAAATTTATATTGCAGATGTGAACGGCAGAGTTGGGAAGGGACGCCCTTAGTAAAAATTTGTCGACCAAATTGGCGATATATTGAAAATGGGCCAGATTAGGAGTACCCTTAACCGACGTTCGTGTATGCGTAGATATATGGATGTAATGGAGGCGAGAGAGGTGTGTCAGGATCGTGCCAAATGGAAGTCCGTAGTCCCTGCCTATCCCTCCGGGTGACAGGCGACATTTTGTATTATAATTTATAACTGTTATAGCAAAGGATAAAGAAATAATTTTACCAATATGCGTTATAATATATAGATAACATGGAACATATAAATTTTACTAACAAGAGCTATATAAAACTATTACATATATATTATTTTACAATAAGCTGATAATCGGTAAAATTGTTCAAAACAAAAATTTTAAATAAAACTTTCAAGTTCCCCACCATTCCTGACGTTTACAACTTTTTGAATTGTAATATCTCAGAAACGGTGGTTCGTAGGAAAAAAGTATTGCAACATTTTTTGTAGATAATTTTATGATCTACAACTTTTATGCAGAGTATTTTTATGATAAAACTTACCGTTTTGCCAGAAATCGCGAAAAACTTATTTTTTGACTTTCGACCTTGATAAAAAATGTACATACAGAGGAACAATTAAGAAGAAAAATTTTGTTTATTATTATATATTGAACAATTTTACCGATTATCAGCTTGTAAATTTATGTATCACCGACTGTCTAGATTGACCGGTCTAATATGACATAATTACAGTATTTAATACGGCTGCTTTGGCGGTTGTTGTTATGATGTAAAGTTTTAGTCACAGAATATGTGAATAACTTAATTGGAATTTATAAGGATATTGACGTACATACATATATTCGTAAATTAATAGTTGTTTGACCCCCTACGCGCATAAAAATTTTGTTAAAAGGTAATTAAAATTTTAACTATTTGTCATATAGTTTCATAAATGTGAAGTAGGAAGAAAGAATTACATTGCTAGTCAATTAAAAAGTAAATTGTATTAAAATTATATTTTATCAATGTATGCCAACTCACTGGTGTAGGCTATCTTTTTACAACTTGAAACGCCAACATTTGTATACTAAAATATACTTGTTATACACGATAACTATCCTTACAAAATTCTTTAAATAATGGTGAAAACGAACGAACACACAAGCAAACGCAGATGCGGATAACCGACTTTAGTGTATAGACTTTAGTAATACATTTGTTGTTATCGCTACCGTGGTAGCCTATCGGAGATATAGATATATATTGCAGTTTTTTTTATTTTTAGTTATTATTAGGAAGTCACTGTTGCCCTTCTGTTTTTCCCCTCTGTCGCCTCTTACATACTCAGCACTCCGTGGAATACTAGATATTCTTACACCGAAACTATATGGTCATACCATATAAAGTTGCAGTTTGTAAAATAATCCATCGCGCCATTTCATCTCATGAATATCGTAAGAGGAGAATATGGCAAATACCAGAAATAGCTTATGGCGTTCGACAGATGGCATCTTAAGCATTCCGTTTATCTAGACTGGTAGGGGAAATGTCAAAGGTTAGAAACGTTTGGAAGTTTGATCGTAAATCCTAGGCTAGCCGAATCTATCCATATCTGAGAGGACGCTTGTGCTATTGCTATGCAATGCTGGTTGAAAAAGTTACGACGTATTTTAGTTGTAACCTTTTTAACCAGCATTGCATTTGTAGATATTGTTGTCTTTTATAATCTATATTCATTTTTATTATAGCTTATCAAAACCCACTGCTGTACATCGGCCTCCCTATACATTGCCTGGTAAGAGGGTATTTGCCATACCACGCTTGCAAGCGATCTTACAACTTATTATAAAACAAAACAGCATAGCTTGACAGTAGATATTTATTATAAAATGAAACAAACAGTGAATTGTTAAGAAAGGGTAAAACTGATCGCTTTGGTGCAACGCTTTACATATTCGCGTAAGCACAATCGTCGAACCTCTCAAAATGCTTCGGGGTAAAGAATTGTAATTGACAGGCGTCTAGGCGACTCGACGAACTACAGTATTTGGAGTACCATTCCGACACCATCTTCTGCTTATAACTCAACTCGTTCAAAGCGATATTCATAAGAGTGGTCTCCGTTTCCGACAACATTGGTAGTCCAAGGTTCTTCGCTATTCCAGATCCCTGTATCTCCACTGTATTTGCCATGAATCTACATAAATCCAATTTTTTCATATTAGATATTATTAAAAAGTAATTTTAATAGAAGTCAGGCTTATAAATGACCACTTAATCCACCTGATGATATATGGATACTGCAGTTCATTAACCTCTATATCAACAACTGATTAAAAATCAAAATGAGCACGTGTTACACTCTGAGGACTAAGATGGAATGTCTTGTTAGTACTAGGAGGGTTTTCAAAGAACAGCTGCGTTGTACAGCTAATTTACGCTGGTATTCTATGAGAGCGAAGTCCTACCCCGGTCGGGCTGATCCATTCGTGCTGCAGACCTATTACAAGTACTACGTGGCTCTATCAAGTTGTTCTTTACACTTTACTCTACATATTATTACATGTTAAAAAATTTTATGGGGTAAAATAATTTGACTTCCCATAATGCAGCAGCGTTTGATCGCGACGCTGCAGGGCCGCGGTTCTAGTATTGCATGGACCCAGTGTTTGTATGGCCTACAAATATAATTGTTTAGGGATGCACACATCCATTGTGTAATTTAGGTAAGTATGTAAACCGCCTCCACGATACACGAAATAAGCTTTTTTTATAGGAGAGGGGAGCATGCGGCTCACCTGATCACACCGGTCACAGACAACTGCAATAACAGTGGAATTGTAGATGCGTTGCCGGCCTTTTAAAAAGGAGAAGGGTCTTTTCTAGAAGGTACCCAAGTCGTATCTGTGTGGAAAAATCTCTGGTGGTAGTCGATTCCACAAGAAACTTGTGCGAGAAAGAAAACTTCTTTTAAATCGCACAGTGGTAGACAGCCAATCACCCAGATGGTACGGATGGTATCGCAAGTTTTGTCACGATGTGCGATGGTGAAATTGAGCGACTGGAGTTAGTCCGAACAATTCCTTAAAGCACTACCCGTGGTAGATGCGATAAAATACGCAAAGAGATGCAAATTAGACACAACACCTCTTTACATTGTCGGTGAGTCAAGCCGATCAGAAAGAGCTCGTCGTCAACTCTGACCGCCGCCGCCGTAACCGCTCGGCGCTGGATGTAATCAAATGAAAGGACTGGGGAGCCCCAGCCCAAACATGGGAACAGTATTCCATGTGCCCTGAAACTGACGGATACGAGAAAGGGATTCTTTTTAGCGGTAAAAGTGCAAACATGTGTCTTCTGGCGTTTGAACTAGACTATATTTAGTCGAACCCAGTCCGAGACTTTGTTCAACAAAATCTCAACTTCAGACACAAATTTGTTTCCGTACTCGGCGACTTGTTGGCAATAAATATTGGCACGGCCGGTATATAAAGCATCACCTGTGCTGTTGTCCGCATAGCAATGAATGTTACCGGCTTACAACATATCATTGATATGCAGAAGAAACAGCGTTGATGATAGCACATAGCCTTGTGAAACACCAGTATTAATAGGCTTGTTATCGGAGCGTGCATCGTCTACTACGACCTTGATGCTCTGATCTGCAAGAAAACTGGTGATCTAATTGCACAATATCTCTCAGGAAGCATCGAAAGAAATGCTTTGTACCAAACCCGATCGAAAGGCCTTCGCTATGTCCAAACTAACGGCCAACACCTCCCCCTTGGACTTTACTTCCTCCGCCCATCTATCAGTTAGGTAACCCCGAAGATTATTAGCTGAGCGACCCCGACGAAAACTGTACTGGAGGTCATTAAGCTAGTGGTCCTCAAGGTATCTCATGAGCTGGCAGTTAATAATTGTTTCCAATATTTTGAAGAGCAAGGAGGTGATGGCGATAGGCCTTTAGTTGGACGGATCTGAGCAGTCGTCTTTTTTAGGGATCGGGTGCACCAAAGCCGTATTTCATGATTTCGGGACTACGCCTAGGGAATAGGAGTACCGGAAAAGACGCGTTAAAACCGGTGCCAACTCCGAAGCAAACGTCTTCAGCACACTAGGTGGGATTTCACAGTCCCAGGAGTAAAAAAATACGACTGTCATAAAACAACACTAGAAATAATTTAAGCGATGTTACTCGCTCTTCGCGAGTCATACGGTGGTAGGAACCGCATAAAAGTTGAACATTAGACAACCTAATAGATTAAAGTAAGGTCCCCCTAAACTGGGACTCCATCAGGCCGACTCGAATTGTTGACGTCCGGGGAGAGGACTGCTTTGCGCACCGAGCGTTGGGTAAACAGCACATCCTGAATGGACCACTCACACTGCGGGATGGTTGGCGGTGTGCTCCCTCCGTCATCGCGAGTAGAGTTGGACGCAAAAAGAGAAATCAAGCAGAACGGCTTTCTCCTTGAGTCGTCCTCCCTGTGCAGAAATGGCCGATAGAAGTTCCCACAGACAGTCTTGGCGATATACTTGAATGCACATGTTCTCGAAGGAAGTCGAACTAGTCTCACGTCAATTTTGCCGATGTACACTAACTTTGCCTTATCAATGACCCTTTTAAGTACCTGGAAGCGAAATTATACCTATTGTGGATATTGCGTTTTATTTAAAAAAGATGAATAGCGATATGACGTCGATGACCAAGTCTCGTTACTCAGACTACGAAGATAGTTTACAAATGATTTTGAAGGCAATCAACTACATCACAGTGCTACGTGAGAGATATTAAAGTTCATCAAGTGCATGCAGTTGAGGGTACGAGCTGTGATAAGATCGGAGAGAGCCTAGGATATGGAACTTATCTACAAAGACCGACAAAGACGCGTATACCACATTCATCATCATCGTTATAGCCCTTTGAAAGTTCACTCTTAAACTTAGGCCTTCTCCAAGTAATGCCACAACATAGTTCTGAGCCACACTGTATCCATAGACTTTCCGCATGCCTTACCAGGTCGTCCCATCTAGTGGCGGATCGTCCTACACTTCGCTTACCAGTACAAGGTTGCAACTCTCTTAAAACAGGCCAGTGTCCTGCAGTGGAGTTTTATACTTACTTTTTGGTTGGATGGATCGTACTATCGGGTTTTCTACTATTTATATTTTATTCAGTTATTACTAAACTGACATAGAATTGTAAGGTATTTCAATATTACCTTGAAGAGCAAACGATTTGTCCGGGATTCATCTGAACGAACCCCGTGACACGCGGGACATCTTTACAAAGCAAAGCGTTGGCGACCTTCGTGACCAAACCGGCTACAGCATGTGCCTCACTGAGCTCCGCCGCTTTGGGGCAGTCACCGTCGTGACGAGATACTGCTGAGGATGTTGCCCTTAATGTTTCAGTCAACATTTCAGCATTATGCTGGAACACATAAGCAAGAACTGAAAATGGACTACATGTATAAAGTATCCAATGTGTTAATCAATACGTTATTAAAAATGTTCATCTAAATTCATTTAGATATTTTGCGTGACTAAGAGGATATCAGGGCAGCGTTTAGTACAAATATATTCCTCTGTTTTCTCTGGGTTGTATTATATTAGATGATAATGGCTAAAATAATGACTTTAAGTCTGGAAAACCTGGTCTACTGAACATAATACATGAAAAAATATCTTTTAGATATAAAGACCTATTCTATGGTATAGACCTAAGCGATAGTAGCGACAGTAGCCTAATGGCAGGGCGCGGACCGCGAACTCAAAAAGGTCGTGGGTTCGAATCCGCTGTTCGACTACTGGCGTGAACCACTCGTAACACAAGCAATTTAAGCTTATCACGAGTGGTTAAGGGGAATATTAGTAATGTTTATAGCATTGTTAATATTCTTTTTTTTAAGTAAAAAAAAAAGAAAAAAGAAAAAAAAAAAGAAAGAAAAAGACCTATACGTATAATGGCAAATTATTAACATAAAAAGTTAGTGAATTTTGTATCGGTAAAGGGCCCACTGTGCGACACTGTATTAATGAGGTGGATATGCCCATGAGCAATCCGCTGCATTATCGCAATGCCTGTTAGTCTTTGAGTATTCAAACAATTTAATACTTAAAGATGTTAGTGGATGTACTTAAAATATTTATTTAATTTCACCGACATGCAGGTTTTATCACGTTTTCTTCATCGTCGAGCACACAAGCGCTTAAATAAGCGTGGTAATGCATCAATCAACCGTTTGATATTTGCCGTCGGGGATCGCAATACCGGTTTGCTCGAGTACTGTACAATATTAAAACGAGTGCTTATCGATTGAATTTCTTCTTCTTTTCATTCCGTAAAGGCTGCTGGACATGGAACTGCCCCATTGTAAGGAGGATTTGGCAAGCGGATTGACGTCTCGCATCTTTGATACTGCTGCCCATTGCTGGTCTAGGTATTCTACCTCTGGCGTATACGATAATGTTACACCGCCATCTATCGGAAGCCATAAGTCTTTTACTATATACATATCTTACGACATCTAGGGGATGTAACGTGATAACTTAACTACATAGTACATCTCATTTTATTTTGTACGGTAATATGAAATAACCAAAAAAGTACCCTCGCAAAATCGAAGTTTTCAACGGCTTTTGAGAAAAGAGGCACCAAAGATTCCCCTTCGGTGCCGCCAACGCATGGCACCTTCGTGTAGCTCGGATCTAGACAGAGAGCTCTTGCTGCTAAGGTGCTAGCTCGCATCTCAGGAACGGCCAGAGAACCAAATATTTTTCGAGGATTGTACCATCCCATCTCCGTTAACGCCTGAAGAAAAAGTTTACTAATTTACTTGATGTAAGCATCTCTTTTAGGTGATAGAGTTATGGTGCACTTATATTATGGTTGTGGTACGAATGGGTCGGCTAGACAGGAAAAGGACAACGCTCTGATACAATACCAGCGTCAAATAGCAGCTTAATGCAGCTGTGAGCCGGAGACACTTTTTAACTTCAAACTAGGCATTCCATTTTCGTCCACAGGGGTGGTCAGTGGTGGTGGTGGAGATGTCTATGGGTCACGTTATCCACTTGACATTACGTGCATTGTGAGCTCGCTCCTATTTTATAAAAAAAATCTTCATCAGCCCGTAAATTTTCACTGCTGGATGTAAGCCTCTACTATTGTTATCTTCTTGATTTTTCATAATCGTCACGAATAGCAGGCAGATGTCTAAAATCCTTGACGCTGCTGACAAAGTATGAGACAATCGTAACTCACAAATTTTTTTTTCAAAGCTATGCTAGGATCCAATAGATGGCACTGTAAACCAGATATCAACAAATTCTATATGTATGACTTATATTCCCAATATATGTTGTAAAGTTACAGCCTATATACGTCCCACTGCTGGACATAGGCCTCCTCTCATTTCCGAGAGGGTTTTTAGGGCAAGGAAGTGTCCGCCGCGCTGCCCCAACGCGTGTTGGCGAACTTCACATGTCTTCGAAATATTATTTTTTCTTGTTCCTCAGACATGCATGTTTCCTCACGATGTTTTCCTTCACCGCCGAGCACGTAGTAAATCAGCATTTAAAATTGCAATTAACGTCTTCATTGGTGCCGGCGGGGATCGAACCCGGGTTACTCGCGTTCTGTTATATTTACAACGAGCGATAACCACCTGAGCTACCACGGAATATATGTTGGCTTAGTGCTAAAAATAAAAAACACGAAACACACGCGCGTAGCCACGGCGGATCGCTTGTAGACTATAAAGTTTACTCCACCATAATTATTATTATTATTAATAATAATAATAACAATAGAGCCATTTATTCCATATCTTCACTTTCTTTTTACATTTCTGTATTTATTAGTAAGTTATAGCTTAAAATTATGAAAGAAATAATTATAATAAATGTTAGTATTGTTTATGAGATATGGACCCCTGTTTGGGTAAAGGCCTCCTCCATCCTTTTCCATGACTCCCTGTCCTTGCCTAACTTCATCCAGACGATTCCTGCGACGTATGGTATGTCATCAGCCCACCGTCCTAATTGTCGACCGATATTCTTTTTCCCCTTTGGTCCTTTCCATCGTGTGGCTTCAATGGTCCATCTTCTATCTGAGTATCGTGAGATGTGCCCGGCCCATCTCCACTTTAATAAGACTACTCTACTTTACTAATTGTAACGTAAATTTACCGAATGTACCTCTCGTTTGGGAGTAATTAGTCCACCACGCTGCTTTATTTTGTGTTGGTGGACTTCACATGTCTTCCTTCACCGCTGAGCACGTGCTAAATCAGCACTTATAAGTGGGCATCCAACTCGGGTTGATTGGGTGCTATATAATTACGGCGACCAATTTATCTCTTTAGCTATCACGGTCTATCCATGTATTTATCCTATGTACCGATTGAATGATAAAATTTAAGAATAACTGGCCTATATTCTGACTAATACGTGGACATCATAGCAGACCATACCGTCAATCTGTACCTTTTTATTACAATTATCTTAATTGAAAACATGTGTGTAAGAAATTTCAGATTACAGGACCATAATCTTGATTTCTGATACTATTAAACGACTCTTATTATAAAGCTTCCTAATTACAAAAAATATATAAATATATATGACGTATTTTTTTACAAACCAAATTCTCATCATTATTACACCCTATCAAAGTCTACGACTAAACATCCACCTACTTCATAGATTGCTTTACTTACAGATATTTGCCATAACAGCCATGTTTGGCGTGCTACCCCAGCTTTTTAATATATTGAGTAGTTATTAAACTGCTGCCTGTCTACTGTTTCAGCTTCTCTCTATCGCATCTCACACCCACGGGATAATATTAGATAGGTAGTTCATTATGCATCCACTACACGGCGAACAAGACTTATTTTTAGTAAAACCAAAATAATGGAACAAGAATGTTTTAGAGAGTTGTGTGTATGAGCATCAGAAGTGTTCACCATGAGCTGCCGTTAGCGCATTGCTGTGGGCAGAAATTACACGAACACGTGTCTCTAACGCCAAGTGGACTTGACGGAAAATATAAAAAATACGCGGTAGAGGCATACTGCAGCTATATTAGTAGTATAGTTGTAGCACGAATGGGTCGGCTCGACCGGAGAAGGACCACGCTCTCACAGAATATTACTGTGTTTAGTATGGTGAGTGTAGAGAAACTTGTACTGGAAAGAAGGCATTCCACCTTAGTCCTCACGGACCATAACGAATTTTCATTCGTAATCGAGGATAGATGTAGATATCTATGGGCCGCAGCAACCACTTACCATCATGTGGACTGTGTGCTCGTTTGTCATCCTTCTCTTATTTCTTGAGACAGTGTGAAAGCTAAAATTACATTTCTTTCGCAGTTGTGACTATTCGGTCTCTATTAGTTTTGATGTCCAAATATTTTCACATACCTCTTCTTCGTCATCAGCCCTCAAAAGTACACTACTGAACATGGGTCTCTCCAGTCGTAAGGCTTTGCCGCGTTTGGCAGATGGAATGGTAATCACAACACCAGACGCCTTGTACTTTTGCCACTGCTCCTAGTCGCTAATTTGTTTTTATTTTTTATTCAATAGACGTGACAACTGAGCGCAAAGTGCACTGATGTTAAATTGATGTTGTAGCCCATAGACATCTACATCTACTCTCAATTAAGAATCGAAATGCAGCGCATTGTCACCCTCCGAGGATTAAGATAGAATGTACCGTTATCAGTTAAAAGGGTCTCCGGTTTATTACTCCCACAATACAAAACACAGCAGCATTATAATGCCGTTCCGGTATTCCGTAAGTGCATGGTCCCCACTAAATCGAGCCAACTCATTCGTGCTGCAACCATAATATAGCTGATGTGGCTCTACCACGTTTGGTTACATGTAACGTAAACCAGACGGTTTGACCGTCACCTATTAATAAAATATATGTATATATTATATTTAATATTGATATAAAATCGTTTTAGTATTCCCTACAGTAGAGTTCAGTTACGTCGCTACCTCGTCAGAGGATTAGCTTCGAATATATTGTGAAAATTGTGTAAAAATGCGAAGGAAATGTAGCTATTTACATTTGTCGAATAAAACTATTATTTACGGATTTTATCGCGTTTAATTACTTTAATTTATTTTTATTATTATCCCGACGTTTCGGGTGCTTTACAGCACCCATGGTCACGGGGGGGGCGGACTGAGATGTTTGACGTCCCAATGTCATAGTTAGTCCGGCTACCTTCAGTTCAGTCAGGACTAACTATGACATTGGGACGTCAAACATCTCAGTCCCCCCCCCGTACCGTCTAAAGACCGAAACGTCGAATAATAAAAATAAATTAAAGTAATTAAACGCGATAAAATCCGTAAATAATAGTTTTATTTAATGTGTAGTGTTCGCGTAAATTTAAGAAATCATTATTTACATTTGTGTTGGCACGTGTCTCACGTGCAAATGCGAACATTGTGCTAATCAAGTTTATTTGTTACTGTAACTAACGACCCCTTAGCGATGCCATCGGCTTATCTACCGGTCCATAATCAATCGGTTCCCAAATAATTCAGGATAGTGTTGGTTATTATTGTTTGATAGGCGAAGTTGGTATTGCAATACAAAGCATTAAGAACAAGCAATCTAAGACACGTAGAAAAGTCGCTTAGAAGTGATCGTAAAAGTTACTAATACAAACAAATAAACAAAAGCTAATCGGTGTAGCAAAAATAATCAAGCTTGATTGGGCCCATAAAGTGTATTGGGGTCGAGAACGATCGGTCCTATAAACATCTTCACTTCCAATACGTCACCGCCACAAATACTGGTCTAGGATTACATGAACAATCTCACTTTATGTAGCGTCACAAATTAGAAAAAAAGCTCTGTTTTTCGAGACTTTTCTCTCACGGTATCATTCATATTTTCAACTATAAATTGTGCTGACTAAGTAAAGATTGCTTAAGAGGCTAATTAAAATGGACTTAATTAAAAATATTTTCTCTTTTGTAAACCATATTTTTCCTGTGCGGAGAAAATTTGCAAGGTCAGTATAACCATTAGTAAAGGTTGACTGGGTAAAATAATACATCTAATGTAATGAAAAATAAAACAAGATCTGATACTGTAAATGTATAAATAATTATAAGAAAAAGTAAGATCATTTCTGCCTATTATCTACTCTATCTATCTAATACCTTTAAACGTTACATAACGTAACGTACGTAACGTTTTTTTAGCATTGCTTCTTTTCTTGTTAGTTATTCACATAAATCCATGGACTCCTAAAACCAACTGACACTTCTGAGAACAAAGGTAAAATACCTATGACCCCTCAAACCATGAGGTGCCACGGGATTTTCTTTTTCGTCTTATTAGAAATACATACATACAAACAAGGCCAGTAACGCTCCTGCAATTCCGTTGGTGCTGCGGTTGCTTATGGCCGATGGTCGAAACATAAGTTTGCCCCTCTTTTATATAAAAAAACAAAACGGTGGTGAATTCCTGCCATCGTTATGTCACCGTACATCAATGTTACATCAAAAAATAATTTTGCGGCCTTGTTCAAACATTAATTACAATTTCGTGAACAAATTAACTAACTTGCCCTTATTGGGCAACACAGTGACGCAGTTCACGGAACATTTACTCATAATCGCACCGTTCGAAAAAAAATTGTGCGACCTACTTTTATTTCGGTTATAGTTCAATAGGTTTCGATTTACAGTTCATTTATTCCTTTTGCTTTTATTTTTTAAAGTACCCGTGACTCTAACGAAGTGAAATGTCATCCAATATGAATAACCCAGTCTTATTGAGATACCACAATCAAACACAGGTAAAGTAAAGTAATAACCTAATAAGTCCCACTGCTGGGCACAGGCCTCTCATTTCTGAGAGGGTTTTAGGGCAAGGAAATGTTCGCCGCGCTGATCCAATGCGTGTTGGTGAACTTGACATGTCTTCGAAATATTTTTAGGGTTCCATATCCCCATTACTATTACCCTATCACTAAGCCTCCGCTGTCCGTCTGTCTGTCTGTCAGCGGGCTGTATCTCATGATCCGCAATAGATAGACAATTGAAATTTTCACAGAATGTATATCTATTTCTATTGCCGCTTTAACAAAATAATAAAAATAAATTAAAAAATTAAAAAGGGCTAACCTACTACAAACGTGTTTTACGATGATACGGAATCCTTTATGAGAGAGTCCGACTTGCACTTAGCCGATTTTTTTATTTCCCGGACATACAAGTTTCCCAACAATGTTTTTCTTCACTCCCGAACACGTGGCAAATCAGGACTTAAAATTGCAATTTAGAATTGCATTGGTGCCGACGGGGATCGAACCCGGGGTGCTTGAAAACTGTGAAATTTTACAGCGAGGGCTTAGCTCCAGAGGTAGCTCGCGGCAATTAAATATATAGGTGTTCAAGCTAAAATAAGTATATTTTGGTTACAATGGATGTCATTTCAAGAACTAGTATTATGCAGTTATAGTTACAGCCTATCAAAAATCCACTGCTGAACATTGGTCTCCCCATAAATTGCCACATAAGGGGTTATTTGCCATAGTTGCCACGCTTGGTAGGCGAGTTGGCAACCGCAATTTTATTGTTATCAGGAAGACGCTGCTGCCTATCTCCTGGTATGTCTCCATTTGTCGCCTCTTACGAGACCCGCGGGACGATATGGGGTATTGGATACACTTACGCTGCCACTACACGGTACATGCACCGCATGTACCGTGCGTGCAGCACGGTACATGCGGTAATATGCACGTACATACTCATACATTATACTTTGGTGTAATGCATGAATATTTGTACTAAAAAGGAACGTTGAAATATTTACAAATAGACTTTTGGGAAAAATACTAAATATATATTTGTACTATTGAATAAATAGCCGTAGTTATCAAACTTCCTATTGAGTGCGAAATGGCAATGTAAGAATATCCACTACTCTATTTTATTCTGTGGGTGTCGTGAAAGACGACAAAGAGAAACAAATCAGGAGATGCGCAGCAGGTGTTTTCCTAACAAAAACTTTAAAAAAAAAAACTGCGCTTGCCAGCCCATGTTCAGCAATAAACTTATAATAGGCTGAAGTGGTAGATTTTAAATCCACTACTACGTGTCTTTTACTATGCATGTCCTGTACTGGATGACCTTTTTTACCGTCTGGAAAAAAATAGGGTGTAATATGTGAACGGAGTAGAAGCCTATAACAGTGATATTTTACAAAAAATAAAAACAAAAATTTTGAATTAAATAAATAAATTAATTAAAACCTATCGAAATTCAAATCATTTCCACCCTACTTTACAAAAGGCAATAAAACAATATATTTAGTAGGCATTTTTGACCTTGTCATTTTACAGGGTCACAGGCTCAAGGGCAAAGGGCGAAGTAATTGTTAAAAAAAAATTAACGTTTAATTCGAAATTTTTGTTTTTATTTTTTGTTCCATAGGCGTCTACTCCGTTCACATATTGCATCCTATTTTTATAGGCGTTATAAAACTAAGTACCGGTGACGTTAACGGATACTTCCTATACATATTATTTACGCTCAAATTTATGTCGAAAGCTAGTGCTAAAATGCAAATGTCTTTTGATTTTTTTGATTGGTGTATCTAATGATCACGAGGCTCGATTTCAATTCTTAATAACAAAAGTTCGGGAATTACTCACTGTGAAGACAAATTACGAAATTATATCAAACAAGAGTTATTTCACTTTATTTATCAATATAAAAAGAAGTGGCTAGATGTTTCAAGAAATAACTGGCTAAATACATCTATCAATTTCCATTTGCAAGAAAGAGAAAGAATCTCTAGTGAACCTACGGGAAGGCCGCAAAAAGATTGTGTTATGCAGTGAAAGGTCAAACCGACGAAAAACTCAAGAATTAAGAAATAGTACAGGTACATTGGAGTTGACATATGCAGCTGAAATAAAGTTCAGATTCGAAGGTAATGTTCAAGCTGCAAAACTTTTAGCTGACATTGCTATAAGCCCTGACACAGCGAAAAATTATATTAAGAAAGATGATGTTGAGATTGCAAAGCTAACAGAAGACAAAGCACTGTATTTACTTACTAATGCTAAACTAACTAAATATCAGTGTAATATTATTAGGAGTAATGCCCTTGAAGAAAATTGTCACCTATATCCCATTTACGAAAGCATAATAAAGGCAAAAAACGCTGCTATCCTGATAACATCCCTATAGCTGAGAGTTCAGCAGAAGTATCTCTTCAGGATCTCGTCGATCATACACTAAAAATGTTAGCTATATCACTGTGACGTACTTTCTAGAGTAGAAGAAAGTAAACATGTAGCTCATAAGTAAATGGGGCTGTGATGGTACTTCCGGCCAGGCTAAATACATATGAGCAGTTATTTGAAAATGCAGATATATCTGATGCTTCTATTTTTATTTCATTTTTGGTACCTGTACAAATAATTTGTGGAGATCCCCATGATAAACATGAAATAATTTGGCAAATTCAACGTCCTACACCACCGCGGTATTGCAGACCTATAAAGTTAGAATTCATACATGAAACAACTGAAGTATTACAAAACGATACAAAGTATATTGAAGAACAAATTGAGACTTTAACAAGTACAAATCTGGTAATTATTGAGAGAAATAATTCTATTTAACCCCATTTAGTTATGACAATGATTGATGGAAAAGCAATAAATGTAATTACACATTCTGGTTCCAGTCAAAGATGTAACTTAGGCGGTATCACAGCAAAAGATTTGAATAAACTGAACTATTGTTCAAGTAAACCTATTATAGATGAACAACGATTACTACTGGGACTTCCATCACTCCATTGCTGGATCAGATTTCATGAATGGATGTTAAACTTGTCTTACAAATTAAAACTGTGTAAATGGCAAGCGAGAGGATAAATCTAAAGTAGAATTAGGGAAAAAAAGAGTGCAATTTAAATCTAAACTGGAAATGTTACTAGATCAGCCTTAACATGGCTACGACTATGACATGGATATGACTATGAAATATCAGCAATTATGAAACATCTGCAGAAATAACTGGCAAATGCAAAAATCTGATTTATAGACTGGATAATATTGATGACAATGTCTAGTGGGCTAGCAATAAATGAAGAAAAATTCAAAATACATATATGCTCTGAAAACTGCTGTGCTCTAGTTAAAATAGTATCCATGGTATATGCCGACTACCATTCACAGAATATTAATTCATGGACATATGCAAAACAGAATGCAGTAGTTCCCATAGCCCACTTATCTGAAGAGGCCCAAGAAAGTAAGAACAAAATATTAAGATATATCGTGACGGTTTTACCCGAAAATTCTCCAGAAAACAAACTGCGGAATTTTTTTAATCAGCTTTTAATATCTTCAGATCCACACATTACAGGTATCAGAAAACTACCACAAAGACAAGTAAAGTCCTATCTCTTCTTTCTCACAATGTTACTGTTATATGTTATATAACAGTAACATTGTGAGAAAGGAGAGATTGTGAGCTATGTTAATACTCTTATAAGAACCTCAAGTTATGATTAAAATTTGTACTTTCTTTTTTGTTTTCTTATATATTATGGTATCAATAAAGCTTTTATTTTCATAATGCACATTTAAACTATTATTTAAGACTAACTACAGCAATATACAGGCGTTAACATACTTAATGTAATATTGGCCAAGTTTTCGATAAATTTCATCTGTGTGGCACCGCCAACGTTCATGTGAGCTTGCACTGACAAAATATTTACAGAAAAACATCATGTTTAAGTTATCCACTGGTTTCTGACAATGCATCGAATCGCGTTTGCATAGTCAATCAATATGTTGCAGTATCACCTTATCGCATGAAACATATTTAAAAACAATTAGCAACGCTATTAACATAATTATTTCCCTTTAACCACTCCTGGCAAGCTAAAAATGCTTGTGTTAGGAGTGGTTCACCAATTAGTCGAATGGCGGGTTCGAACCTACGACCTTTTGTGGTCGCTTCAAAATGTTTATGTATTTAACGCGAAAGAAATGTTAGTTGAAAGATTGTCATATTGAAAGATAAATTTGTTGAAATCTTAATTTACAGTCACTTCTATAACCTAATAAGCAAGTTATGAAGTTTTATTTTTTTTATCAACCAGTACTATAAATTTAGAACAGCGAAATTTTAGAAAGTCGTGGTTCTGGACGCGCAACTTTAAAAAAAATAGGGACATTTCGTGGTGCTTACAGTTTCTTCAAGTGCGAGTTGCTCATTCAAGATTAAAAACATTATTTTAGGATTTCACTTGAAGATTTGAAATATTATCGGCGAAAGTGGTGCCAATCATTCAGCTAAAACCAACAAACTTCAAGCAATCTATTCCAGCCATAAATTAGTCACTACTTTGCGGTTCTCAGCATCCGGAGGTTCATATTCATCACTTATGTATTTATGCAGAACATCAAAAAACAAAATAAGCAAACACATACATGAAGATTGTTAAGTAATTGTACAATGTAAAAGTAAGTCAAACAACTAAATTTTGAATAATTTCTTTATATTAACATCACTTTAAATTTCAACCAATTATTAATCACATTACCATAAAACAATCGCTATTTATCAAATCCTAGCGATCCGCCTCGGCTTCATACGGGTGATTAGAATCTCGACAACTACTTCACCTATCAGTTCCGATTGTAATCTAAACCATCCAGAGACTTACTCAACTTGAAATGCACGCACAAAATTTCTTCACAATACTTGAATTTTATTTATAGAGATTATTTTAAGAATCACAGCTTTTAACTTTTTGGTTTTGTGTGAATATAATAAACAAAGCATCATCATCATTACATCTTTTCAGAAGTCCATTGCTGAACATAGGCCTTTCCCAAGGAATGCCACAAAGCACAGTCTGAAGCCACTTGTATCCATTGACTTCCTGCATGTCTTAACAGCTCATCACTCCCTCTAGTGGGGGCCGCCCTACACTTCACCTAAAGATACGAGGCTTAACTCTTTCTGCCTTATGGTCGGTTCTTTGAGCAATATGGCCAGTTCATTGCCACTTCAGCTAACTAATCCGTTGGGCTATGTCGATTAATCTGGTTCTACTGCAGATATCCTCATTTTTAAGTCTATCACACATAGAAACCCTGAGCATAATCATAGCATCCATAGCTCGCTGAGCAACCTTGAGCTTCCTTATATGACCAGCAGTGAAGGACCACATCTCAGATCTATAAGTCATAACTGGCAACACACACTGGTGCAATCTTGTTTTCAAGTATTGAGATATACCTGATGTAAAGATGTGTCGTACTACCACTGCCACTGCCCAGCCGAGTTAAATCCATAGATTAACCTCTCTGTCGAATTTGGACTTACTTAGTCGGACCATTTGTCCCAGGTAAACATACTCATCAACAACTTTGAGCGTAGTTTCCAAACATCTACCAGCAATAATAAGAATATCTTTTGTAATAAACAATTATTACAAAAAATATTCATAATTTGCAGCTTATATCATAAACAAGTTAAAAAAGTTATAGGTACTTATTAATCTGTTATTCAATAGTGATATTATTGTAAATATCATCAGTTGTATCCCGCACTTGCACATAGTGTACCAGTACCTTCATTTGTCTTTTTTTTCTTCAATCCTCTTCAAAGGGAGGTTGAGATATAATATATTCAGGCTCTAAAATTCTTAACTTCGTATGAAATATTAGATCCATTATATCTTTTTTTAGAATTAACAATTCTCTTTTATTTTTTATATCCCTTAATTCACTTGCTATTGTATCTCCAAAAATAGAAAAGCTATCTTTTTTTTGCTTAACAATGTTAGCATTTGATGCACCTTTTAACAAATTTAATGTGCCCAACTGAGCATCACATTTCCTTTTTAAAATGAATCTGGGCTGGGATTGCCTTTGAGAGAAAGATAAAGTAGGTTCTTCCCTACTTTTGTTTTCAACTGTTATACCTTCTAGCTTACTTTCAGTCTCCGTAATCTGCAATAAAGTAAAAATTATTTATTTTGTGATTTTAAACACATAAAAGTACAATTAATGGAAATAATTTGTAAATGATTTTGAAAATTACTGAATTTTTCCACTTCATTATTATATACATAGTGCACCTAGCACTAGACGAAGAACAAAATAAAATTTTAAGATTACACAATAATTAAGATATTGTATGAATAATTTTATAATTGTATTTTATAGAATAAGGGTGTCCCCAATGTGGACTAAGATAAAATGTCTAGTTGCCAGTAAAAAGAATCTTGAGTTCTCTACACTCATCATACAAAACACAACAGCATCAAGCTTGAATCAACCCATTTGTGCTACAACCATTATATAGCTACAGTGTGCAGTACAACATACAATGATTTCTCCCATGTCTTGTAAGTTTTAAGCAACTGTGAAATAATCATGATTCGATCTTGATTAAACCATAGTATTCATGTTTTTCAACAAATTAGATTCTATTTTTACGGAATACAAAAAGGACGAGGTATTTAACTCAACTGTATCTTTTTTAATATGTGCGTTACCTCATAACTATTATCAGGTTAAACCAATTTTGATTATTCTTATTATATTAAACCAATTTTGAAAGCTGGTGCTTCTTGTGTGGTCCTATATAAATTTAATCAAGATCTGACCAGTAGTTTTTGAGAAACCTTTAGTAATGCGTATTTATTTGAATTCGAATTCATTGGTTTGGTCTTATTGAAGTCGATTGTACAAAATTTTTAATTTTACCACTTGTTTAAATTAATAAACATCTTCAGGAACACAATAACATATACAAAAGTTCAAAAATATCTAAAGTAATTACAAGGTAAAGTAGTATACTGATAAAATATAAAATCTACTTACCAATAATGAATTCGTCCTAGGATGTGGTCCATTAGCATCGTTCAAAAAATGCAAATACTCAAAAGCATACCAATTAGAATGAGTTTTCTCATCTAGTCCAGCACCAGATTTTGTTTTTAATTTATTTAATTCTCTTTTATATTGGGTCTTTAAAGATAAAATCTTCTTCTCAATAGCATTAGTGCTTACATTCATTCGATGGGCCATATTTAAAAAAGCAGTACGGCGCTTTTGCCTGTTTTTATAAGAACTAATTTTATTATTCCATAAACATGGATACTTTTGCCAGTGCTCGATAAATTTTAACGTATTTGTTTTTGTCCATTCCATGATAACAATAAACACAATCTCCAAAACAAATCGCGAGACATGAACAATCTCTAGTATATACACATTAATCTATGAACAACAATGCAAAACTGCTGCGAAAGTGCGAAAGTTGACACTGTATTAGTAATCTATGGTTGACATTGATGGAACCAGTGTGACCAGATTAAATTTTACGAAAATACCGAGGCACCTAAAAAAACTGTAAAATATACCAATCGACTTACACAGGGCAAATATATCAATAAAATACTGATTTTCTTAACATGTTTTATTTATTTATCATCACATTCATTAATTAAAAAGTAATTCGTACACAAAAGTATTTTACGTACCTATTTACCTATTCGTATAACTAAAAACATAAAAACAGACCTTCTCTTCCTTCTTTGGAAAATAATAGATTATTTGTAGTATAGTTTAACAATTCTGCTACGGAGGCCGCCTGTCATATTCTATCTGTAACTTATTGATCTTAGCTCCTAAATAAAGTGTAGATTAAATCGGAGAAATTCCCTGAACATCAATGTCATACATTAATTTCCATACTGTTTACACTTGTACAGAATTTTTGTGTCTGAGTAGTGTATATTAATATAAGGGTACGAATTATTGAGTCCAAGCTGATATGCAAACAAGTTAGTGATGCTCGGTCAGCATGGATAAAAGTCGTGCAACCGCTTTGCTACTATTGTGATAAAAAATGAACTCGAAAGGAAGAAAATTTCTCCAAGTCCAAGTCCAAGAGAATTTCTGTCAGTCATCTCTTCCATCTTTGCACAGAGAGGAGACTCACTGGCCCTTGCCGCAAAGAAGAAAGCCATTCTGTTAGGCTCTTTCTTTGTGTCCAACTCGACTTTTGATGACGGGGGGAGATTCTCGAGAACACCACCAACCATCCCACGGTGTGAGTCCTCCATGCCGGATGTGCGATTTACACAGCGCTCGGTTCACAAAGCACTCTTCTCCCTGGACGTCAGCAAGTCGACTGGGCCTGATGGAGTCCCTATACCCATTTTGCTGAAGAGTTGGCATTGGTTTTAACGCGTCTTTTCCGGTACTCCTGCTCTCAAGGCGTATTCCCGAATTCATGGAAGACAGCTTTGTCCCACCCAATCCCTAAATAAGGTGACCGCTCAGACCCGTCTAACTACAGGCCTATTCCTATGACCTCCTTGTTGTCCAAAATAATGGAGTCCATTATAAACTGCCAGCTCATGAGGTACCTTGATGATCAGTAGCTAATAAGTGACCGCCAATAGAGGTTTAGTCGTGGTCGATCAGCTGGTGACCTTCTCGTCTACCTGACTCATAGATGGCTAGAGGCAGTAGAGTTCAATGGGGAGGTATTGACCGTTAGTTTGGAGCGAAGGCCTTCGATCGGGTCTAGCACAAAGCGCTTCTTGCGAAGCTCACTTCCTATGGGCTTCCCGAGAAATTGTGCAATTGGATCACTAGTTTCCTTGCTGATCGGAGCATCAAGTTCGTAGTAGACGGTGCATTCTCTGATTACAAGCCTATAAACGCTGGTGTTACACAAGGCTGTGTGTTATTTACCAACGCTGTTTCTTCTGTATATCAATGATATATTGCAAACTGGTAACGTTAATTGCTATACAGACAATAGCCCTGGTGATGCCTTGTACACCGGTCGTGCCGATATTTTTCGGGAACATCACTTGCAACTCCATAAAGCGCAAGTTTGGCTTCTCATAGAATACTGATCTCATATCTGGGCCAGGGCACCCCAGTACCAGCTCCTTCCACTACCAGCGCAGAGCAGTTCAAATGGTCGACAACCGCGTTATTTCCGATCGGTTTGATTCACTGGCGCTGCATAAAGATGTTGCATCCCTTTGCATTTTCTATCGTATCTACAACGGGAAGTTGTCTGAGGTATTGTTCGGATTAACCCCATTCGCCAAATTTCACGAACGCACAGATGAACATGCTTGGCGGTCCACCACTGTGCGGTTTACTAGTTTTCTTCCCCATACAGCTTCTCTGTGGAATTGTTTACCACCGGTGATTTTTCCGGACCAATACAACTTAGGTACCTTCAAAGAAAATAGCTTACTCCTTTTTAAAAAGCCGGCAACGCACCTGCAATTCCCCTGGTGTTGCGGTTGTTCATGGGCGGTGGTAGTCACGTACCATCAGGTGAGCCGCATGTTCGTTTGCCCCCTCTTCTATGAATAAAAAGTTCTCCGGTGATACTAGCATCTGTGATCGAAGTTCGGTTTGGAGGACATTACTGCAAATAAAGGTCCTAAAAATGTATTCGCATTATATTTCACATTACAATCTTGAATAGAAAATTGCTATGAATAGACTTTTCTTGTCATTAGTTTTTTAGCTTCTTACATCATCTAATTGGCACGTTCTATAATGCATATTTGGTTTTTTAACAATTCTATAAACGTAATGATTTCTTATATTTACGCAAACACTACACATGATTAAAACTACTTTTACGGATTTTATCGCGTTTATTTTTGCTTTTAATTTAATGTGAAGCATCAACGTTTCGGGAAGTCTGCAGTTTGTGATCATATCCTAGACGGCCCCAACCATTACATCAGATTTGATAGACCACAAATCCTCGCGAAAGAACACCGATTCCTACCAAGGATGATACGTGAGGCTATTGAAATTAAAAAACATCCTAATTTCAATAGAGAAGGAGGCTGGGTACTACCACCTGCTTGGGATCCTATAATCAATAAAATTAAAACTAAACCCAAGCATACCACTGCAAGACCTCAGGACATAGTCAGTTCATTTTGCATAGATCGGACCATAAACAATAATTAAAAAAGCTGAAGGTACTCCGGGTTTAACAATGACATCGGGACGTCAGTCATCTTAGTCCCCCGTGACCATGGGTGCTGGAAAGCGCCCGAAACGTCGGTAATTAAAAATAAAATTAAAAGCAAAAATAAACGCGATAAAATCCGTAAAAGTAGTTTTAATCAATTCTATAAACGGTTAATGACTCCTTTAGTAAAATTAAAAGCAATCTTAATAATAAAATATAAATGTAACCGTTTTATTTGACATTTGAATTTCTTTCATTTGACAATGTCAATGATATTACGAAAAGTAAACAGAAAAGATAACTGCCATTACTACTGCCTGTTGTACATTACTGCCTGTTCGCAAGGACGATCGCCACGGTGCTACCATAACTTCCTATATAAAATATACCAAAAACACTGAATTTCGGCTATATATATATATATATATATATATATATATATATATATATATATATATATATATATATATATATAACAAAATACAGGTAGATCGATAAAAACACTAAAAAAGTATTAAAATACTGAATCTGGTCACGATTGAAAGGTCTATAGGTCCTTCTCTCTAACCTCCATGGGTCTATAGATACATAATGTTGCCAACTTAGTGGATTTTCCACTGAAATCGATGATTTCGACTTCAATTTAGAAATATAGCTTTTAATGGCCGGTGGTTTTATCCAGTGGTTCAGTAGAATTAAATTTTAATTAATAGAAAAACATGGGGGGGGGGACAGTTCCATAATAAGGCATTTGGACATAGAAAGTAGCGCCATCAAGTGTATGGTACGGGTTATAATTTCCTCAGTTTATGTAATATTAGTTAGTCAAATCATCATCATCATCATTACAGACCTTCACAAGTCCACTGCTGAATATAGGCCTCACCCAAGTAACGCCACAAAGCACGGTCCTGAGCCACCTGCATCCATCGAATTCCTGCATGTCTTACCAGGTCGTTACTCCATCTAGTGGGGGGGTCGCCCTACACTACACCTACAGGTACGAGGCTGCCACTCGAGAACCTTTCTTCCCCATCGGTTATCGGTTCTTCGAGCTATATGGCCGGCCCATTGCCACTTCAGCTTACTAATCCGTTGGGTTATGTCGGTCACTCTGGTTTTACTGCGGATATCCTCATTTCTGAGTCTATCACGCAGAGAAACGCACTGAAAGCGGTTACGTAACTCGAGCTGAAAGGTTTCGGGATTCTGGATTAGAGCACGCGGGGGACGGAGCGTTGACTTCATTGGACGAGACCTCTCCAACTTAACGTTTAGGTTCAGTGTGGCTCTAACCATTCGGTGATCGCTGCCAGTTTTCACCCTTGCGATCACTGAGACATCACTGAACAGTTGGCGTCTGGTTGTCAATGAAGTCAATCTCATTTTTTGTCGAACCGTCAGGGCTCTACCAGGTCCACTTCCTGTGGGGCCGCTTCTGGAAGAAAGAGTTCATCATAAAGAGTCCCTCTTTCTCCATAAAGTCGTCCAGCTGCTGGCCCCTTCGGTTCCGTTGCCCTACTCCAAATTTCCCTACCTTCAGCTCACCGCTTTCTCTTGTGCCTAGTTTTGCGTTGAAGTCTCCCATCAACACCGTGTAGTGGGTTTTGGAGGAATGCATGGCTCTGAAAATATCCTAATACATTTCCTCCATCTCCTCATCGGGATGTGCCGAGGTTGGTGCGTAAACCTGTATGACCTTCAGCGAATACCGTTTGGTGATTCTGAGTATCAGGCACGCGGCCCTCGTCGACACACTCCCAATCTTTACAACGTTGTTGACGAGAGACTTGTGGACGATAAATCCGATACCTCCTTGGGACAGACGGTCGCCCTCCCGGTGATAGAACAAGGTGCCGTATTCGAGGACTACCGTGTCCTCCCCCTCTCTTCGGACCTCGGATAATCCAATAATATGCCAGTGCAACTTGTCTACCTCTTCTTCCAGCTCCAGTATCTTCTCGTCAGTCCTCAGGGTGCGTGCGTTATATGTTACCAGGTCGCGGTGGCAACCGAATCTCCACCGGAGATTCTTAGCACCTAAATATATCCCCCCATGAATAACGACGCAAACAGTTAGTCAAATACTTTATATATATATATATATATATATATATATATATATATATATATATATATATATATGAAACAGAAACAGAAACTTTTTATTCAATGTAGATTATAAGCAATACTTATTCGAAAGCACATACCACTGGTTCGCAAAAAAAAACCTCTGTCCTGGGAAGAACCAGCAAGAAACCCAGCAGGACTATTTTTTTTTCAAATAATAGCTTACAATCATGTTTAAAATTAACAACACAACACAAATTAGAAATAGCTTGGTGGCGATCACCCTTCCCAGGGGTTACTATCATCCAATATATATATATATATATATATATATATATATATATATATATATATATATATATATATATATATATATTAAAGATAGTAGAATTTAAGAAGGGAGCAGTGATCCATGTTACGCAATATATTTCAATTGCAGTTTAGGAACTTTGATATTTGCATTGCTGTTAATATCTCTATAATTTTCTCTTTAAAATTATTTTTATTTATCTAATAAATTATAAACTATAAATTTGGAATACAAGATCACATAATAATTGTTTAATACATGATTTGTAAAGTATAAATTACGTACGTTCCGATTATTTATATGTCCGATTGAAATGATTAGTCTGTGTTACACCTCTCTGTAGCGGAAAATATAAATATATCAGTGGCTGTTGTGAAAAAGAAATCGAAAAGTTTCAAAGTCCAATTTAAATTTTCAATTTTATAAAGAGATATTGGTATAAACGGGAATGTTTTAATTTCCAGATTGAATGGAGTTCGTTTTATTTAACTTTTCTACGCTTTGAGTTTGATGTCGATTTATTATTTCGTATTTCGTAGAATAATTATTTAAGTGTGGTGTTATGTACTAGCCAGTAAACATTCAGATTATGGTGCTTTATTAGTCGTTTTACTCAATCGGATGATCTCTAATGTGTTATTGTTGCTGAAAATGGTGTGTCCTAAGATGTCTCCATAATCATCTAAAATTGAGTGCCCATATCATAGATTTATTATACTACTGTGCATATGTATATTATTATTTCTGTGTATCAATTGTTTGTCAATAATATAACTAAATCTCTATGAAAATAATTGTTTTATTCTAAACGATGAAAATTATTTCTGTTCCATTCAATTAATGCTTATTGTTCATTTTTTTTACTATTATATTCATTTATTACTATTTCCATTCTAATGTTCTACATTCAGATGTAGAAAGTTGGAATGAAAATAGTATATAATAAATTAATATAATACGTAATGTTGAATGTGGGGGTGAGCAATGAGCAATATACATATACACATGCACACATTCCCAGAGCATTATCGTGTGAGTAAATTAAAACATACAAATACACATATATTATGTATATTATAGTTAGCTAGCGTAACAATCATCAGGTGGCGCTTTTTCCGAGAGGCACCAGTTTTACTCGCAAGAGGGCTCTCTTTTTCCTTATATATTTACTATCTACTCTCTTCGAGAAAGACTCAATTATTAAACCAGGTACACGTTTCGAAATATATATCTACGCAATTTCAGAATTTATTTTTTCTGTGTAAGCAAAACTCGACAGACGAACCATTGAGGTGAAATCCAAATTTGAGAAATTTGCGACTTTGTCGTACTCTGTAATAAAAAATTAAGTAGAGGAAATGTTTCCACTTATTTTTTTTATTAAGGAATAGAATTAAGTTAAATCCTTTCAATTCAAATTAAATCAATTTTATTGTGGATATAAATTGATTGATTGGTCAAAGATAATAGTGGTCCAGCTGGCACGCCTGTACTGATCAGTTGCTTTGAAGGTGATTTTTGATACATAGTGAACTCGAAATTGTGTTTTTTAAATTTGTATCAAACTACTCAACTGACATTGTTGTAAAACACGTCTACACTCGTCAACATTTGATGAGCATCTACACGTAGAAGGGAAATAATCATATATAATAATCGGATGGGACGGTAAACCGACACGACCGAAGAGAGATCAGGCGCAGGACCAACGGCTTTACGTGCTTTCCGAGGCACGGGGGTAAGATACCGCCAACTTCCTGACTCCGGGCAGCTATTGAGAATTTTTTGACAGAAAAACTCAATAATTGATTTTTTTAGCCCAACCCAGGATTTGAACCCAGTACATCATGGTCAGCAGTCGCACTACTACAACCGCTAGACCAACGAGGCAGTTAAGTCTGGACTACTACCATCCCTAATACCACTAACTACAACAACCTTAATAATTATATTTTCTGGTGTAATAGTAGTAGTAATATTGTTTTCTGGTATTATTTATAAAAGTGTGCGTCGTTCTTCCGTATTTTTAAATGTACATCAAATAATATTTCACTCAAAACGTTAGAAACAACGTACAATTTTTGAATACATTACATATAATATCATCTATTCGTTTCATTTATGTATGTAATCCAAAACTCATGATGAGAATGTTTGGAGCGAGATTTAAAACCGCAAATAACAGTCTGCAACAGTGCGGTTTGGATGCGTTTAAATTTCATCTCAGTTTTGGAAACATGCTTGTGAAACATGCATGTTTAGCGCACTAATATGTATTTAAATGCGACAGCAAGACCTTTTCAATAAGTAATAATAATTTTCAATTGTTGTTGATTCGGTTGTTGATTGGTGCTACAGGGAATGGAACTTTTTATTCCAACATCTGTAGCCTACCTATCGGAGGCAGAACCTAGCCATGGTTTGGTCGCCCCTGCAAAATTGCATTATGCCATAAGCAGGAGTACTACCAGCCCTGGGCTCACGCATTGACGTCTCGAGATGCAAATACCAACGTTCTTAAGAAGAAGTATAATTCCGCACCCAGGTCCTTCAAAAGTGTCACTGTCAAGGCAAAGTCAGAACACATCGGCAGAAATGCCAAGAAACTAGTTCGTCTTCCTTCGCGAACACGTGCATTCTGGTCTCTCGCTAAAGCTGTCCAAGGAAACTTCTGTCAGCCATCTCTTCCATCTCCGTACGGAGATGACGACTCACTGGCCCTTGCCGCATAGGTCAAAGCCGATGTGCTGGGCTCTCCTCCAACTTGACTTGCTGACGGGGGGAACACACCACCGAAGATCCCGCGGTGTGAGTGCTACATGCAAGATGTGCTGTTTACTCAAAGCTCGGTGCGCAGAGCACTCCTCTCCCTGGACGTCATCAAGTCGAGTGGGCCTAATGGCGTCCCTCCTATTTTTTTTATTGATCCACCAACATTTGTATCATTCGTTACATGCTACTTAAACAATGAAGCGATAAGAACTAAAATGTACAAATAATTACAGACGGATTCAACATGCAAATAACTTTCTCAGCACTGTGTATTAGGAGAAAGAAAGATTTAAAAAAATTGTAACTAAATACAAATAAAAATATATAGAAGCGAAAAAGAAAGAACATATTTTATAGAATGTTACAAAAGATGGTCTCTTAAGGTGCGACGGAGCTTGTCAGGTGGGTCGAAAAATATACCAATTTTATCTCTAAAGTTAACAAGTTTACTCATTCTAGCAATTGGAGAATTAAAGCCAAACACTGTTCTTCGATATGGTCTAGTCAATGATGTTAATCTTACGAGCGTAACACTGGTAAGGGAAGGGAACGCACATATTAAATTTACTTAAAATTTCAGGACAGTCAATAACACCACTAATAATTTTAGAAGCAAAAATCAAATCAATAATATCCCTGCGGGTTTCTAGAGAAATTCTTTTGAAATAGATCAAATTATTTTCATATGATACACGCTTCTTATTACTTCTAAATTCACTTGCGTATGACAAATGTCTTATAAATCTTTTTTAGATCCGCTCGATTCTCAGTGAATGTGTAGCGTAATGAGGTCTCCAGACTACAGCACAGTACTCTAATATAGTTCAACCAAACCAAACTATTAAATAAAAGAATTTTAATTTTCGCGCTTCAAAAGACTTTATGATATATCTTATGACAAAACCCAACATTCTAGATGCACGTTTAGTAATGTTTTCAATGTGGGGTACAAAAGTTAATTTTTTATCAAATTAGTATTTTATTATATCCAATGTGATAGCTATAGTAGATAGTGTTACTTTTTCTCGCATATTGCACATAGAAACATTTACTAATGTTTAAGTCCATACGATTTACTTTGCACCATTTAATCAGTTGATCAAAATCGTTCTGTAGCTTTATTGAATCGTTCTCTTCCACAATCGTCTTACAAATTTTAAGTCATCCGCATACAAGTACACATGAGACCATTTCATCAATTCTGAAATTTCATTTACGAACACCCCAAACAGAATCGGTCCAAGATGAGACCTTGGGGCACACCAGAATTAATATTTTTTTAAGCCTTACTGATATCCATTCACCACTACAAAAAACGCTCGATCCTTTAAATACGATTTTAGCAATTTTAACATACTACCAGTAATGCCGCAGGCAGCTAACTTACGAACCAATATGTCATGTGGGACCCGATCAAATGCTTTGCTAAGATCAGTATATATTACGTCGACTTGTTTCCCCGCATCAAGTGCTTCAATTAGTGTTTCAGTAATATGTTCCAAATTAGTGCTCGTATACCTAGATTTAACGAAACCATGTTGGCTAGTTGTTAAGTAAAGATTGATATGTCTGTATGATTGTGCTGAAGATATGTGCTTCAGAATTGGCGCCGGTTTTAACGCATCTTTTCTAGGCGTAGTCCCTAAATCGTGGAAGACAGCTTTCGTGCACCCGATCCCAAAAAAAGGTAACCGCTCTGATTCGTCCAACCATAGGCCTATCGCCATCACCTCCTTGTTCTCTAAAATAATGGAGTCCGTTATTAACAGCTCATGCCGTACCTTGAGGATCACCACCTGATTAGCGACCGCCAGTACGGTTTCCGGCGCAGTCTCTCGGCTGGTGATCTTCTGGGTTACCTAACTCATAAATGGGTGGAGGCAGTAGAGTCCAAGGAGGAGGCATTGGCCGTTAGTTTTGACATAGCGAAGGAGGCCATCAATCGGGTTTTGCACAAACACCAGCACCACCGCACATTTGTTGTCGCACATCGCAACAAATTTTGCGATACCATCCATACCATTTGAATGACTGGTGGTCCACCAAAATGCGATTTAAAAGAAGTTTTCTTCCTCGCACAACTTGTCGTCGTGGAATCGACTACCACCAGATATTTTAACGGACCGGTGCGACTTAGGGACCTTAATGAAAAGAGCCTACTCCTTTTTAAAAGGCAGCATCTGAAACCCCTGCGTTCAGTACATGGGCGGCGGTAATCACCATCAGGTGAGCTCTATGCTCGTTTGCCCTCTCTCCTTTAAAAAAAAATACCGTGAACGTCGAACGTTTACTAAAAATGGTTAATAATGAGAGATTGTAATATAGCTGTCCACTTGAAGTGTAAAAAAATTAAGCTTTTGTAAGAAAAATTCTTAATACATTTTGTCTTTGAACCAACTTCTGAAGCTATTATGTGGAATATATTGTATACTTTATAGTTTTTGAAATTATTGTTTTTATTAAGTGAAATTTTTAATTACATGCCAACATGAAACAATTTAATTAATCGAATGTTGCAACCGTAGGCTGTCGTAAAGTGAGCACCGATTACATACATATCCAAAAATTAACGACTCATTTCCCAGCAATAAAGTTCTGATGGCCCAATATTATTAGTTCGTAAAACTTAACGTCTATGTGTAACGACACTACTGTTCTGAATAGTTTCCATTTGTATTTATTAATGTCGTTAGCTGGTTAGTAATAGAGATACAACATCGCTGCAGTGTTGCCAGTTTGGGTGGTTTCCCACAAATTGGGAGATTTCAGAATATATCTTGCGCCTAAATTTCTATTGGGTGATTTTTCGCTAATTGGGTGATTTTATTTTATTTAAACAGTTGTTATGATTCTTTATACGCATGTATGTTTGTTTAAACTATTCATAAATTTTTATTTGATTTAAAAAATGACATTAATGAATGAAGTTGATGTTGCTCGAGGATTATTCTTTAGTATATTTTAATTAATAAAAACTTTATAATTTATTTTGTTATTTATGTGTATAAAAATTATAATTGCGTTATAGTTTATCGAATTTTTTAATGTAATATAATTATCGTCAATATTTTATAATAAGCTACAAAAAAAAAAAGAAACGTAGAGAGTATATAAATTCAAATATATTTGGCAGTTTTTTTTTAAATTAGTTGGCGGTTATTTCGTAGGGTCACACGGTATCTTTCAGAACATTTCTGGCAAACCTGCATTGTTGGCGTTGAGAAAGTGTACTTCCTCCCATATTTCAAAGATATATAATTATATTTTTTAAATAATATTAGAAGATCATGTTAAAGTTGGAAGTGAAACCTTCAGAAATCTAAACTACGAGAGAATGAGAAGTAGTACAAGGAATAGTATAATTGTAGGGTTTATTAATGTAATTAAAATATAAATAAATTTATAATAAACACTGTATTCTGAGTATCTCATTCTCTCTCTAGTATCTCTTTCTAGTGTCGCTTTTTCAAATTACAAGGATTTTAAAGAAGTATTCTCCTAATTGCATCTAAATACTCGATAGTAGCCGCGTTACTCTTAATATTTAATGTATTTTTTATCTTCTTTACTTTTTGATACGACTAAGTTTCTACTACAGTTTTATTATTATGCTGTTTTCACTTTTTTGGATTGTAGTTTAGAACAAAACATTATACTTTTAATTTTAGAACTGTATATAAGTAACTATAGTACGTAAGGGTAGGTCATCCGGTTTGCCCCTTCTCCTATCGTTACGAGTAGTATATAACAGGTAGCAAGTACTTATTCTTAGGTTTAATTTACCGTCAAAGGTCATCCGGTTAATATGGTCACTCTCTTGTAACTCAAAAACTACAGCCTTATTTGCATAGAAGGCTATATCACTATATGATACGATAGCTCTTCAGTCAATCAAATAATAAAGGGTCAAAAGGACGCTGCTGACATTATAGTAAATATTTTAGTCGATTTTAGTATTGTGTAATGTAGTTAGTTTTTATTAAGTTGATTTTCGAAGTGTTCCTAATTATTGCCAAAGCTTGTTGGCTATTTCTTTATTAATATACACAATATATTAGTTATAGTATACGACATTGTATTTTTGTATCTATCCTCCTCCTAGCTTCGGTTTTATAAGTCGGCAAAGCTTCAGGTGGACCATATTACCCCCATGTACCTTACTGTCTGTTTGTGAGCATTCTATAAAACAAAGTATAGAAAACTACCTGAGTTTATAACAATTTTACAACGAAACGGAAGTAAATTTCGTTATATGTGGCTGCAGCTATATTATGGTTGTAGAACAAAAGAGTCGGCTCGAACGGGGAAGGACCACGATCTCACAGAATACCAGCGTAAAATAGCAGCTTTATGCTGCTGTGTTTCGTATCGTGAGTGGAAAAAACCGAAAACCTTTTTTACTAGGAACGTGGCATTCCGTCTTAGTTCTCAAGGGTGACAACGCATCTGCATTTTGACTCTTAATCGAAGACAGATGTAAATGTCTACGGGCCACAATATCCACATACCATCACCTAAACTGTATCTTCGTTTTACCCCGATTCTTTAAAAAATACGTAACCATTATTATAGTTGAAGCACGAAAGATGGACCACACTCTCATAGAATACCAGCGTGAAAATTATATTTGGGACATTGTATATCTAACGAAGTGATTTTACCTGATCCTGAAAAAATAAATACAGTAAAAAACTATCCTTGTCCGCAGAATGCCGACGAAGTTAAAAGATTTGTGGCGATTACAAATTATTATAGAAAGTTTATACCCAAGTTTGCTGAAATTGCGCAACCATTAAATCAACTATGTAGAAAAAATACTAATTTCGTTTGGACTGAAAAATGTCAAAAGTCTTTTGAAACACTCAAAAAAAGTATTATGTCCCCCCCCCCCAGTTTTAGATTACCCTGATTTTTCAAAAGAAAATTATTTCATTTTACAAACCGATGCATCTACGAGGGTGGATTGAAAAGTACTCGGCCTAACCAAGAAAATAAACACATACTAAATCAGTTATATTTTTATTTTTCTACATAATCACCATCAAGTTCAATACACTTTTGCCACCTCCCCTTCCAAGCATTTAGACCGTTGAAAAAAAATGATTCTTCCTTAGAGTCAAAATATGCGTCTACAGCTGCTTTGACCTCGTCGTTTGTCGAAAATCTTTGACCGCCCAAGTGCTTTTTTAGGTTAGGGAACAGAAAGAAGTCTGATGGTGCCAGATCAGGTGAATACGGCGGATGCGGTAACAGTTCAAAGCCACAGTTGTGAATTTCAGCCATTGACTGTACTGACGTGTGAACACGGGCGTTATCTTGATGAAACAGGACTTTTCTTCTGAGCATTCCTCGACGTTTTTCTTTTATTTCCTCTCGTAAACGACGTAGTAAGGTGCAGTAGTAATCAGAGTTTATAGTCTGACCCCTTTCAAGATAATCAATCATAATCACACCTTTCGAGTCCCAGAATACTGAAGCCATCACCTTATTTGCCGACACAATCGACTTAGCCTTTTTTAGGGGGTGGTGAACCAGGTCTTCTCCACTGTTTTGATTGTTGTTTTGTTTCCGGTGTACAGTAATGAACCCATGTTTCGTCCATAGTAACAAAACGATTCAAAAAATCATCTGCATCGGCTTCAAATAACTCCAAACAGTCGCGTGAAATAGTCAATCGCGTCCTTTTTTGTTCAACTGAAAGCAGTCGCGGAACCCACCTCGCAGACACCTTGTGGAAACCCAACTCGTTGATAATGATGTTTTGAGTTCGTTCATAAGAGATGCCTATAATCTCGGCTATCTCTCTAATTTTTAATCTGTGGTCTCCCATTATTAAATCAAGTACTTTTTTAATATTTTCGTCAGTAGTTGACGTCGAAGGCCTTCCAGAGCGGGGTTCATCTTTCACACTCTCTCTACCACGCTTAAATTCTGCTATCCATTTTTTGACGGATGAATATGACAGAGCACAATCGCCTAATGTACTGACCATGTCATCATGGATGGCTTTTGATGATAGCCCCTTCTTATGGAGGTACTTAATGACGGCACGCTGCTCGATTTGCTCCATTCGCGGAAATTATGTCAGATTACTTTTTTAATAAATTTATAAAATCACAACTAATTATCGCACACGTTTCGAACTTCACACAATGAACTAGTCTGAACTGAACTAAATAATGTGGGTAAATTTGATTTTTAGAATTGAATGGATCTGTGTTAGGCCGAGTACTTTTCAATCCACCTAGGTAATAAAGCAATTGGAGCAGTTCTGTCGAATAAAAATGGAAGACCAATAGCATTTACTAACAGATCTCTGAATAAGGCTGAATCAAACTATCCAGTTATAGAAAAAGAGTTGTTAGCGATAGTATAGGCCGTCAAACATTTCGTACCGTACCTGTATGGGCAATATTTTAAAATCAGGACTGACCATACACCTCTAGTACTTATACCTATTTGGCATGAAAGATGCATCGAGCAGGCTTATGAAGTTTCGTTTGGTATTAGACGAATATGATTTTGACGTAGAGTATGTAAAGGGTTCAGATAATGCAGCTGCAGATGCGTTATCTAGAATTTGTTTGCAAAAGCAGCTTAATGCTGCTGTGTTTCGCATGGTATGTTACGGGCCATATCATCCACTTGCCATCAAGTGGACTGTGTTCTCTTTTGTCACCTATATTCTATAAAAAATAGAATACAATCACGGTCAGAGATAATTTAAAATGATACCTCTGCAGAGCAGAATCGGTAAGAAATTCTTGGATTTAAGAAAAAGTGATAACTCAATTTTACAATAGTTTAAATTAGACAATAGTTAAAAAATATATATTGTTATGATGGTATTTATCTAATTTATTTTATTGGGCCTAGCAATCAAAAGCCAATGTCCAAGAATTTTATTTCAATGCGTCCTTACCTATATCCAAAGTTGTCGTCAGAGACAGTTTTTACTAATCAAGGTATGTTTAAAGAATAATTATGTAGTGTTTGTTTCGCTAACTTGTTTCGAACACTTGTTATTTCAAAAGTTGGTTAATAGTTTTACATTATATAGGTAACAAACCAATTCTACGAGTTGTAAAAATATGCCAAATACTTTCTGAAATTCGACAAATAGATATGTTATGTAAATTACAATCTGTAAATTTCATAATTTTTTAAAATTAAAATGGGATGGAATGTATAAATATTACTAGACATGTAGTAGCGATGCAATCTTCTACTGCCTCGTATCATTCCGTTGGGTGACGTAAGAGGCGACAGATGGAAACTAAAAAAGGGGATGGGCAACAGCGTCTTTCCAAAAAAAAGGTAAAAAAGAGAAAAAAGAAGAAGAAAAAACCGACTGCGGTGATCAACACAACACTACCTGACAAGCGTGGCATATGTGTAAAATATCCCCCTATGAGGCAATCAATGACTCAATAATGTGACCTATAATATGCAGTTCCTGCAAAAAAACTACGCTACATAAAATAAAGCTCAATGAGTATCACCTTAGCGATTAATGGGACCATACAATCAATTGGCGTTGTGCATACTATGACGAACGCCTTAGGACACTCGTTGGCGATAACATCGGCGTATCGCTTCACAATCGGCGCCTGTTCATTGAAGCGTTTTTCCAACGAGCCCGTCCCAAGGCACCCACTGTCCAACATAAGCACTATGTCGGTGTTCTAAAGAAGAAAGATCAAGATTAGATGCGATAGGAATATTGGCTGATTGGTAATGTGCTTTTAGCTGAAAGATTTATGCGATAAGATCGTATTAAATATCATAGATTCATTAATAGGTTTTTATTGATAGTTTCAGAAATATTTATTAATAGTTTTAAAACTTTAATTAAATCTTTCTATAATATATATATTTTGAACGTGGTAAGCCGTGCCACAGCCATATAATGGTTGTAGCACGGGTCTGTTCGACCGAGGAATGACCACGCTCTCACAGAATACCAACGTAAATCAGCAGCTCAACGGTGTGTTTTGTATGGTGAGTGTATAGAACCGGAGACCCCTTTTACTGGAATCGAAGTATTCAATTTTAGTCCTTGAGTTGACAACGCATCTGCATTTTTGATATAGATCACAGCATCCACTTACCATCAGAAGACTGTGTGTTCGTTTGACACCCTCATTCTACATAATGATTTGTGCTTATGCGAATACCACACATTCAATTTTATTTATATTTCCGACATTAGATGCAGGTCTTTTTCATTCTTTTTAATCTGTCTTTTTCATTCATCGGCCCATAAACAGTTCACAGCAGTTCACTCAAACTTTCACTTCTTCTCGATCGCTTCTTATATCGTCATAGTACTATCTATCAGTACAACACTCCAGAAATCAGATCATTTTATTCAGAAAATTTTAAGCAAGTGTAAAAACTGGAAACGTTTTGTAAACGTTCTCTCAGTGCTCTTATTTTTTATAAATCACTGTAACAGAAACTAACGAAATAACAAATTATTTTATTACGACCAATCCGCACGACAGCTGGATTTGTTCATGAAAGACTTTCAGAGAGGTCGATGACCCACAACGAAACATAACACCCAAGGCGAGGGCGGGCCTGAAACTTGTCGCGAACTAGCGCCTAATAAGTGGCACGCTGTTAATCAGTAGCGTGTTCCCACTGACCGACTATCACGCGATAGCGGGCCACTTTACTCTGAAATGGTATCTGAGATCTTGGGGAAACATTAAGTCATTTAGAAAAAGAAATGTCGTTCTATTATTTTATGAACTTATATATTGATTTTCACTAGTCAAAATCAATTTGTAATAACTTAATTTGACTACTTTTATCGCGTTTATATTCTTTTATTATATTCTTATATTCTTCTGCGCTTATATTCTTCTGTGTTCGATGTTTGTCAATTTGGTACACTTTTTGTAATCGATTTTAAACTAAATTCCCATGGAGCTAGATATATCGAACCTTAAAGCTCAGAACTAGATGATAATGCAATATACACTAACTTTCCTGTCTATCTGTTTGTATGTTGGTTGTTCGGAATAATTTTTGCAATCGATTTATTTCGATCGAAATGTTGTAAAATAATGGTGGCCATTTTGAATTACAATTATTATTGTGTCAATTTTTTTCTCAATGCTCAGCGAAACAATTCAATTCAAAAAAGAAGGTTACAGATGCATTGTCATCCTTAAGTATCTTCTTCTCCATCTTCTTATGCTTCCGCATGAATCCATCAGCGTAGTACCAGACTTTTGACATTTGACACTGCGAGATGGTTATACTGCGACCTATCAAATTCCAAAAGATATTTTGACATATACCATAGTCTCCTCCTAAGACACCTATGGAACAAAATGAAACGATGAATTCTCTTATTGTGGTACCATACAGCATCCCACACCGAGTACTATATAGAACGTGAGGGTAATATGGTCATCCGGTTAATATGACCACTTTTTTATAACTCAAAAACTACAACGTTGTTTAACGTAGACGGCTGTGTAATACGGTAGCTCTTCATGTTTTTATAGGAGAAGGTTGACAAACGAGCACAGCGTCCACTTAATGGTAAGTGACCCATACACATCTACATCTATCCTCGATAACGAATCAAAATGCAAATGCGTTGTCACCCGTGAGGACTAAAATTAAATGATTCCTTTCCAGTAAAAAGGTTCTCCGGTTCTCTACACTCACCATACAAAACACAACAGTATTTTACGCTGGTATTCTGTGAGAGCGTGGTCCTTCCCGGTCGAGCCGATCTATTCGTGCTACAACTATACTACTAATATTGCTTCAGTATTGCTCTACCACGTAAAAAATTCTTCATCAGTCAAGTCATATAGGGCACTGCTTTATCGATGCCATTTTGACAGTTGACATTATAGTAAATATTTTAGTCGATTTTAGTATTACGTAGTGGTTATTTTTTTTTTACTTGATATTTCGAAGTGTTTCTAATTATTGCCAAAGCTTGTTTGATATTATTTTCTTAAAATATTAGTTATAGTATAAGAATTGATGTTTTTATCTCTCTCTTCTTCCTAGTTTAAAATTACCCTCACTTACTACTAGACGAAATTCTTTACAGTCTGTATTACACTAGCTCTCCTAGCTTTGAAAGAGAAGCAGCAGAGAGTACACGACTGCTTGGCGAGAGAAAATGGTAAGAGCGGCGATATAGGAGCCACTGTCTCGATACCCCTACCACTTACTAAACTAACGCTAGCTATTAACAATAACGAAAATGGGGGAAAATTTAAATGTTTTTTATATGAAAGAATCGCGAACAAAACATCAAAAAAACATTGCGAATATTGAAAGCATTTGAATGAATTGGAAGAACTATTATCAATTATAGAAGTTGGCGTACGAGAGTGATTTATATAGTCTTCATAGACAGATTGGCACCGGTTTAACAAATGTTTTATGCAGGAGATTTTCAACTTTGTTCTGTGTTATATTAGTCTCATATTTTATTAGTCTCTTCACGATTACCACCTCTTCCTTATAAACTTAAAACTTTATTTTCATTAAACAAAAAAAGTGGAGAAAGAAAAAAAGATTCTTTAATGTATATCAAATTATGGATGCTGATCTATCTTCAACAGTCGACGGGTAACATGATGATGATAATGATGATGATGATGGATGATGAGGACGACCAAATAAAATAAATTAATATTGGAAAATAGTACCATAATGGATATTGATGGAGATGGCCTATAGACTGTACCTACTCTGTGGAAAGCTTTAAATGAGTCATAAGATGGGTTGCAATGATGATGGAATCATTAAAAATATAATCACAAACTTGTACCATTTGAGATAGAAACAAAAGTCTCACGATCTTTAATCACAAATTTCTACCGAGGTCTGTTATTTGTTAGTTATATCAATTATTCAAATAACAATTTCGGGCTTTGCATTGCGTAACGCCAAGATTAGAAGACACACAGGCACATCGATTCATGCGATGTGTATTCGTGTACAATTCGCGGTCGAGAGGTCGTTTGTTGTATTGATTGGCAGACACTAGGGTCGACGCCACCCTCGTTCACTTGCAAATACCGTGTATGACCGGAGAAAGAAATCGAGCGAAAAAAATCATTCCAATGTTATTGTAGCTGACCTTCAGTTGGGCTTTGTTTTCAGAAATTTATTTTGTGTGTTATAGTAATAAAACTACATATAGCGGTCAGGCCTCGTGTTTAAGCTTTTCTAAGCTAGCTAAGCTATTGTAAAACACTCGTACATCTTTTCAAAGGTGAACGCTTTTTACGTGGTAGAGTGGTATATTTTTTAGCACGAATGGGTGATATACAGAATACCAGCGTAAAATAGTAGCTAAACGCTGCTGTGTTCCGTATGGTGAGTGCAGAGAACGCAGATCCGTTTTACTGTGGTTTTACGCATCTGCATTTTGATTCGTAATCGAGGATAGATGTAGGTGTCAATGGGCCACAGCAACCACTTAACAACAGGTGGACTGTGTACTAGTTTATGACACCTCAGAAATCTCCGTAATCTTTAGGTATCAGCATTCAATAATACATTGCAGCCAAAATGTTTGGTTGAGATTTCTTGAGTCGAGAGTTGAGAGCCGACATCTTTGCAGTGATAAAGTAGTTCCCAATCATCAGTTTGTAAAATATTTATTTGGCATTTTCGGAAATATATAGCGTCATCTATTGGTCAAATTTATTAGTAAGGACCTTGACACGCAAAAGCCTTCAACCAACGTTTTTATTTCAGGAGATAATAGCCAAATGGTTAATCGTATCGTATCGTATTGGATTCGAATCCGATTCAATTATTGCGTAACTAATTTCTTTTGTCATGGAAAAATCTCTACACATATATACCGCTGGATACAAGTGCAGGTTGCGTTGGTATGCATGGTGTTCCACCTTCTCCGAATATTGACAGGGCCATGGGAAAGTTTTCAAATACATCCGCGTACCCACACAAACACAGCTGCATCAATCGCAGCCCGGCGGCGCTACTTCTGGGTCGAACAACTCCTACCCCTATTTGTCTTTAGGCAAAACGCGGAACAAATTGCGATATCCTCCACGTCCTTCATTTCTACCCACGTAATGAACTATTCATAAATTTCGACAACTTCCTACTACCTCAGACAAAATAAAAAGTCTTTTATTTTGTCCCTACGACTTGAAATAACTCTAAGCCGTCGAACACTTTTGAACTAGTTGTGATCTAGTTTTATGTTTTGTATATTATTATTTTAATACACTTTTCCAACTTAGGTAAAAGGTTAAGAGACAATAAAACGTTTTTCGAATAGATAGAATTTTGTAGAATACGAAGCCAATCCTAATTCTAGCAGAAGCTAACATGTTGTTTGTCCCTTATTCAATATTGATTAATCGATTAAGGGTTTGTGCACACACCGTCACGACCTCGATTTATGAACAGGTACACACCACGTCACGTCCAATGCTCCGGTCATAACGTTAATGACGTGACGTGTGGGACCAAAGGCCTATGACTTTTATCACTATTATATATACAATATTCTTAAACGTGACTGATGTGTGTGCATGATCCCCGAAATCGTCGAAACTCATTGACAGAAGCGATTTAAAGTTATTATTGTTCAAATAAACGAATAGGTATAACTTGTTCAATGAAATATCTACTAATTGTTGATTACACAACATTTAATCTGACTGCAACAGCGCCGATAACAAAGTTATAGTTAAAGTGGAGCAAGTTTACTTCAACCCCAAAGCTCTTTTGGCAGAAGCTAGGCAGAGTGAAAGGTCTATGTAATATGTAAATTTAGAACTAGTTACGCAGTTGATATGATTTATGTGAGGTCTACTTTTGAGTTTTTAGGGCAAGGAAGAATTCGCCGCGCTACCCCAAAGCTTGTTTGCGTACTTCTCATGTCTAATACTTTGTACGGGTCACAGTTTACGACCGACTCGTTCAATTTCTTTGGTAGTATAGTAGATAGTAGTTTAAAGTTAGTACGTTAGCATATTTTTTTATAGGATAGAGTGACATACGAGCACACAGTCCTATCCTCGATTACAAATCAAAATGCAGATGCGTTGTCACCCGTGAGGACTAAGATGAAATGCCTCGTTTCCAGTAAAAGGGGACTCCGGTTCTCTACACTCACCATACGAAACACAAGCATACCGACGAGCCGACCCATTCGTGCTACAACTATACTACTAATATAACTGCAGCATGGCTCTACCACGTAAAAAATGAGTGGCGTATAAAGTAAGCACACGTGTTGTTACTTTAGCAGTTTATTACACACTGAGGTTAATTAAAAAATGGCGTACTATAAATATTTCGCGGCGCGGCGGCTCGAACCGCGTCAGCATAAAATAATCTCTAAGTTTTCCCCATAAATTTTCTACGTAGTTATATATATATATATATATATATATATATATATATATATATATATATATATATATATATATATACAATTCTTTTGTACGTGTGTCTGTGATTGAATTCCTATTACTTGGTTGGACGGATTTTGATGACATTTTTTGTGTAAGATTAAGTTGATTCGAGAATGGTTTAGATTCATAATAAGACCCGGTAGGTGGCGCTGTTGTCAAGATCCAGAAATTACCCGCGCGAAGCCGGAGCGAATCACTAGTATTTTATAATAATACGGTAGGTACCTGGTTTGATATATGGCCCTGCACTGTGAAATTGCTATCGAAACGTTTTATGAGATTCGTAGAGATAAAAACGGGTAAGTCTCTGTGTTTGCCTTGGGATTTATGTTCTCCTGGTTGATATCAACTAAACGAGAGCTTTGCCTAATAAGAAGATATGCCACGTATTCGAACTAAACGATTTGCTTCATCCTATGTAAAGTCAGTGAAGGTGTAGAATAACTTGCCGGCGTTTGCTTTCTTTTTTCTAATTAATAAAATTTCCTAATAAATTTTTAATATCTTTAATACAAAGGATTTCAGCAAAGTAACGCCTGATTTTATTAATAATCTGTGTCTTATAGGAAACAGTGAAGAAGTTTATGTTACGCTTCATCACCGTTTATTACCAGGTGGGATTCCAGCCAAGCATTGGATAATATATTGGTGGTACAAGTAAAACAATCTGCGCAGAAGATATTACAGTGATTTAAGTGTATGTGTTAGAGGCTTACAGTACGTGTACACCAAATCCGATTTTGTCGGCCGATGGCGGATAGAACTACCCGGACGTGTAACTCGGACGTGTATGTGCTTACACTGCACCAGTGTACCACTTGTGCCGACATTGAACGTTGCCGGTATTCTTTTATATTGTTCTATTTTCAAGTCGTTTAGGTTGATAGCAACATTGACAGAAACGACGGAATAAAGATAGAATGATTAAACTATAAATACACTCAATTTGCACTGTAGCCGCCGGCAGTCGGGCGAGAAATCCCAACAAGTTCGTTTTCGACAGTTGTTCGGCCGTTTTCGTGCGTTATCGGACGATGACGGTCGTGTTCGTGTACGCGCTGTCTTTGTTTTACAAGTGTTTCATTCGATCATCCGTCGTCCGAGCAAACTTGCCGCTGACAGCCGATTAGGTGTATGCGAAGCGTTACACTCGTCAAACATAATATGTAACGCTCATGCGATATTAGAACTCATTCGGCCAAGTTCGGTTACACATAGGATACTGTTATTATTTCTGCGCTGGGCAATCCAGTGCCAGCATTTTCCATTAAAGTTATTGAATAGCAGCTATAGGAGAGTTCCATACCCAGCACTTGACCGTTTAGATGCTAATGAAGATAATGGCGCTATGGCAGAAGAGGGCCATAAGAGATATTTACAACCTAAAACCGAGAGAGTATTAGCCTCTTAATACATTTACGAAAATTTAATGTACGTTCACAAAAACAAAGGTACCTAGTTTTAGTAAAAAAAAAGCGATATAAACTCTGAAAACACTAGGAACAAACACAAGCTAGTGATAACAGCTTCTCTACTCCACAGAGTCAGTAATTCATTCTAGGGGCAATGTATACGCTATTAAAACAAAGTCCCAGAAAATATACAAGGTCTCTGTATTACGAAGTTTAAATATTTAATTAAACAAAAACTGTATAAAAAGGGTTATTATGATATAAATGAATACATGATTGATAATAACCCCCGGGAATGAAGTGGTCGCTTCCAAGCTGCTTCTAAAATAAATTTTGTAAATATTTTCTTTCTTTCTTTTAAAAAAAAAACGTTACCTCCACGCTAGGATTTTCTCCTGTATCGTGGGGGCAGTTTACAAACACAAATTTCACAAAGACAAACATCTAGACCCGGAACAATTACTTGTAGGCCATACAAATACTTGTTCCGCGCGGGATTCGAACCCGCGGATAAAATTTTGTAAGCATTCACATTTTAAACATTATTTAAAAAAAAGTTCCGCTGGGTTTCCCAGGACAGAGGTTTTTCCCGAACCACTGGTAAAGTAAAAAATTACTTTCAATAAGAATTGCATGTAATATATATTGAATAAAAAATTATTCTACTCTATTCTTTAAGCATCTACACATTAATTGCTGTCCACCGCCTGCGAAGGCTTATTTAACTTTACAGCATTAAAAGTTGGCAACATTTAACTTTACTTTTATTGTAAGGCGTAAAACTCCGTTACGACTCATTTGATGCCGGCTGTACACGCTCGTCGAGACACCACGAGACATGCCTAGAGGTGAGCATTATTTAACATAATCGGTTTCAGAAACTGCTTAAGAGCTTGATAATCGTATACCCAGTTTCGTGGACAAAATGTAATGATTATTTTACGTACGCAGTTGACACACACCACGACCGGCGCTCGCGTAAGCGTTTCGTTTTGAACAGATTATTATTAAGATGAATTCGGGATAGTTAATGGCTTACACGCAAGATGTGGATCATAAAAATTATGTGATGTGATGGACAATAATACTTAGGCACTTACATATTTTGTGACCATAAAATGTACAAAAGTACTAATATTGACGATGTCACGCGCATATTATAATTATAACACCTATAAAATGTTATATATTCGTAATCATAATCATAACGTAACACAGTTAAACTAATGTTATAATACCTATAACCTGTTAATATTTTTGTAATCATAACCTAACACAAACACAGAACTAACCTACGCTATACTGTATTGTATACAGATGTATGTAGCGTTGCCAGGCGTCCGGATAAAGGCGGACACAGTCAGGCTTTTTGTTTGCGTGTCCGGCCAAATTAGACGGTGTCCAGGCCTGTCCGACATTTGTCAGGCTTTTTATATTTGACCATTTTTTTACATTTTTCATGTACTTAAATACATACTACCTATTGCAATTATTGAAACTAATATTGTAATGAATATTGAATGATTAATAATAAAGAACACTGATTCTTTTAATTTAAGATTTTGTAGTAAATGATATAAGGTTAGCATTGTTTTACTTTAAAGAATATATTATCGTGTTATACTAAGACTGAATAATTAAGGGTGTCCGGCCTTTTTACCAAAATGTCTGGCAAAGCTGGATGGTCTGTTCGGCTTCTCGGTTTAAAGACCAGGCAACCCTAGATGTATGTAGCTCATGGCGGCTGAACACGCTCATCTCGTCACCTCGTGTGCCTCTCGTCACGTAAAGGCTCGACGGAGAACACACCATGTACACACTCGTTGTATCATTTGAAGTTTGAACTCCATATGCCCGCTTGCTGCGTTTTGCCTTTGAACTATTATATTTTTTACACATTTACTAAAAATAAAATTAATAACCCATTGCTAAGGAGATGGTGGATAGTTTCTATTAATTTACCGTAACAGTACCATGTACGGTGAATAGAATAGTGTATAGCTTGCGGCTTGCGCCACGAAAGATGAACAGTGCGGTGCGGTATGACATACGGGGAAGCGAAACCATAGCAACGGGTGACGCGCTAGCTCCAAGTAGTGTCTCCCTGCGTCCAGTCACCCGCGCACATACTTGTGTCGTCTTGCGTACTATCGATATCGAAAGTGTTAGCGACTACCTGTTATACAAATTATTCAATAAACCTGGCACTTAAGACTTAAATATTGATATCGGTATTAAGAGTATGAAATATTTTATGAGATTTGTAAAACTTAGCAGGATCTATTGAAAGATGACTGTAATTATGTAAAGAAAAAGAGAGGTTCAACTAGTCCCGGAAAAAACACATGTTTCTTCATAAATTTAAGTACATATATATTTTAAATGAAATTAAAAAAAAATCAATAATATCATTAAACACTGTATTTAATAAACTTTCTTACAGTGTATTACACTTCCTTATACATTATCATCAAAAAAAAAAGTTATTAACAATAAAATCACGTATGTCGTCTTGAGACAAAACAGAAATTACAAATACAAAATATTTTACCTCTTTAACTAAGTGTACACAAAATACAGATTATTCTTTAGCAGCAATTAAAACCTAACGATTATATATAAGTACGTTTTCGTAGAGACTTTGATGTGTAGTTATAATGTCGACCTTTGACTTTTTACATATTAAAATGTCATAATACAGTTTGCATTTTTCTGCTTGATTATACATGTTATACACGTTAAGTAATATCATCATTCGCTCTCGGTTTTCATCGCGATACCTACGAGACCCTTTGACTCGAGCGCAAAAAACCGACACGCTTCCGAGAGCGCACGAGGGACACGAGACAAGACGCGACGCGACGAGAGCACCCTGTACACACTCGTACTCGCCCTGTCTAGACATGGGTCGTAACGTCTTGGACGTAATCGGTTGTACGTAGTTTCGTGGATATGAGTAACTAGTTTCAAAACTGCTTATTTTTGTAATTAGTTACATATGTATACAGCATAGCGTAGGTTAGTTTTGCGTTTGTGTTATGTTATAATTACGAAAATATTAACATATTATAGGTAGGTATTATAATATTAGTTTAACTGTGTTATGTTATGATTACGAATACATAACAGGTTATAGGTATTATAACATGTGCGCGACATTGTCAATATTAGTACCTTTGTACAATTTTATACAGTCACAAAATATGTAAGTATTTAAGTATTATTGTCCATCACATCACATAATTATTTTGATCCACATAATACACAAAAATTAACTTAATACAAAAAATATTTATTATTTATTTACACCAATTATAAGTCTGTTTATGTACACTAAATATTTATATACACTTTAAATGTTTATTCACAAAGAAAACTATACATGTTATAATATTTATAAAGAAAAACGCGAAGTTTTTAAGAACAATGTTAAATAACGCTCGCCTCTAGGCCTGTCTCGTGGTGTCTCGACGAGCGTGTACAGCCGGCATGAAACAATTAGAATTTTTAAGGTCAAGAATTTAAATAGTGCCTACAATTGCCCTTTTACCTTTTAAATATCTAGAGAACGTACCTATACGGGAACATAATTCGTTCTTAAACCAAGAAGTACCTACATAAGAATCCTTCTTTTTTTGTAAAATCTGAAGTGACTAATAAACTTAGTCTTTTTTAACGTTGTAGAGCCATGTTGCAACTATATTATTATTATGGTTGTAGCAAGAATGGGTCGGCTCGGCCGGGATGGGACCACGCTGTCACAGAATACCAGCGTAAAATAGCAACTAAATGTTGCTGTGGTTCGTATGGTGGTTGTAGAGAACCGAAGCCCCCTTTTACAGGAAACGAGGCATTCCATCTTTGTCCTCAGGGGTGACAACGCATCTGCATTTTGATTCTTAATCTCTAAAGCTCGTTTGTCACCCTTATTTTATATAAAAAAGTCTGCCTGATGATAAGTGACTATTGCAGTCCATGAACATCTGCCGCCATCTTTAAAAAATGAAGGACACAGGTGCGCTGTCAACTTAGATAACCAAGATAGAATTCCTCAAAGCCCGTAAATATACTGGCTCTTTGTATCCTTCATACCGTATATAGTGCTTGCTCTGCTGTATTATTGGACGGTAAAAATAATTAAGATAATTTTTACCTAATCAAATGAACTCCTATCCAAAAAAGAAGTACTACCTAGTCTTAGTATGTTTAGATAATATTTTAAAATATAGACAATGGCACCTGCAAACACCTCTCCAGGTCACAGCATCCGCAACTAAAAGCCTGGACCCAACAATTGGTATCAATGTGTTGCAGATCTTGAACCACTTCACAAAGGTCGCGACGGCACTGCGCCGGTGTTACCGTACTCGTAGCTTCATATAGACGTAAACTGAAATTGAGTCGCGGACTTTACTCGTCATCGCAAAAAGAAAATTGATTGTCTTTGCTTTTCTGCTTTAATGGAACTCAAATACGTGGAATAAAAATTACTAATATTTCAGAATTATTAAGAAAGTAAGATTATTTTTATGTACTATGCTAAAATAAGTAAAACGGAACTTATGGAATCATAAACGTGTACGTCCACGTCACGAACGTGTTGTTCACAGGCGGAACATAGAAATTTAAGATTAAACTCCTAAAATCATGTAAAAATTTTAAAGGCATTTTGTAGACCGTAAAATACTCTAAAGTAAAGGCTTAGACTACGATATTGATCAATATACTAAATGCAAAAAAACTAATGACGCAGTTTTATATTTGTATTGAAATAATTGCCGATAAGTTTATGCTTGACTAATTTTTATTGTGTTCTCAAAATATTTATATTCCTGTATGTTTTAAGAGGCGACTGTGCTTCCGGTAGATGTCGGGATAAATATCTCGAAACGGTGCTTACAAATTACAAACATTTAACTCGTTCTGCGTAATAAGAATTTGATGGAACTACGAAAAATTACGATGGAGATTATTAATTTCATTATCCTACGTGCTTTTTGTATAAAAAAAAAAAATAAAATCTCTACATATAAAAATTATTGCTGTTCGGTACTCCCTCTAAAACAGAAAATGGCTCGATGGATTTTGATGAAATTTTTTGCGTGTTTGATTGGTTTTGATTCAAAATTGGAATAGGTGGCGCTGTTGTCTGTTGACGGACCGCGAGTAGTTAATAAAAATCAAAATCCGATTAAAATATTTAAATAGTTTCTACATGAAAATGTTTATCCAGTATCAGTTAAAGATTATATTGGTTTGGTGACTAATACCATTTTGATATGGTTTAGTGCTCATTTCTTATCCATGAAACAAAAGCTCGTCAATCAACTAATCCTATACATATAATAACCTAAGAGTGAAACGATTGCACTATTTAACTCAGGGGCGAATATATATATATATATAAGCCCAGCGCCCCGTGGATCTATCCCGTGGCCCTCGTGGCCCCTAGCCCCCAGCGAAGACGATAGCTGTCAAAGCTTCAAAAATAATTCTGATAATTTTATAAAAATATCATGAGTTTTAGTGAAAATAAGAGTTAATTTTCGAAAAGGGCCCCAAAATTTATTTAATAAAGTGGCTTAACTTTTATTTATCTTTACTCTACATGTCCCACATCGAAATTCTGTTCTTTAGCAGAGTGGTGCAATGTGGCGTACTAGAACCGATAATTTTTTAAAAGAACCATTATTAGTTTGCTCGTAATATTCTTGTAAAGTACTAATGTAAAAAAACGTCCTAATAATTTGAATTTATTAATATGTTACCATAATATCTTGGGTTTCAGTAATAATATAAAAATATGTTAAAAATCTACAGATAAGCATAATTTTACTAAGTCAGTACAGTACACACACAAAGTAGTAGGCAACTTCATTTAGGAGTGCTAAAGGCACTTGACATAGAAATGCAAACGATTAGTGAGCTTTCAGCGCGTCTATTTTTGTAGTTAAGTTTTTTTTTAATAAAAAAGTAGATTTCATATTAATTTTTCATATGCAGCTACAACATTACTCAACGTATTACGTGGACTAGTAAATAAAAAAAATATTAACATAACCTCGTGATTTGGGATAGATCATGGAATACACAGACTACAAGTCATTTTTTTCACTTTAGCTGCTAGTGGGTGCTGAACTGGTCGGGCGTATGACGCAGTTATGCTTAGTTACTTAGTGGAATTTTATTTATGAACCTGTCTGCAGTTGTCTATGAATATAATTCGTTTTTTTTTAATACAACATTTAGCGTTCCATTATCTTTAAAAATCGATCACATAACCTTATTCAACATCTACAAGGAGTAGATTTAAAGGGAACATGTTTGACACAGGAAATCGCAATTAATATAACGAGGTTTTATTTCATTGCAATGTATCTGTATCTAATATTACAGAATACTTAATATATGGAATAAGTTTACTAGTATTAAGTGCTAAATGCGAGTAATTAGACATTAGGAGAATAAGATAAACATTGCGTTGGATATTTGTAATCTAATGGCATATTTGTTCATTTTTTCTACATTGCTACACCTACAACATAATTTCACCAATTCATGGGTTGACTTGTTGATAATGACTCCCCTGAACTAGTGTGGACTTTTACATACTAGAAAAATAGTTTAACTAGCAACAGTGCCACTGAGAAAGACTTCCAAATAACGATACGTGCGGCACAAGCCGTAACCCACGACCAGTTTGGTGATTTATTTTTCTCTTAAAAAATTAAAATGATGACTATGTGACGGTTAAGTGCCACTCTAACCCATAGATTTTGATCTCTAAGGACTAAGATGGAGTGCCTCACAACCTGTAATTATACCAGCCATATATACCCTTTAGACCTGAACACAGCAATACACGCACGTCTATTTAACCGACTCCTACTCAAAGGTACAAAAGATGTTATGCCACCCACCTTGTTCATCAAAACGTCTTAAACGGATCAAATCAGTTTTGCCGTATAACAGTGAATCGTGGAAATTTGGTAAAACTAACATATACATATTAAAAAAACTGGTGGTACAAGTGCCATCAGAAACCTATCGTTGTAGAAATTACCCAACGCAAATTGAGTGGCTTGGCCACAATTTGCCAAGAGAGGCAAATAATCCTGCGTTAAATGTGTTTGTTTAGGACCCTGAGTGTCATCAAAATGTATTAGAAATACAACAGCAATAACAGATTTTATGAGTTACTTATAATAAAAATATTGTCAGTAAAATAACCCTTCCGTTTTCACGTAGGAAAACAAAAAATATTGAAAGTTATTGTATTCGTTACGTAAATTGTGTGGTGGCAGTGTAAGATCCACTTCCCCAGATCGTATCGTTGGTGTCGTAAGAGGAGACAGAGGGAAACTGTAACAGAGAATGAGTAGCAGCAGCATTTTCCTGATAACAGCTCTAAATATTAATAAAAACCCGTCTGCCAACCGTGGCAACTACGGCTAAATATCCCTTGTGGTGCAATGACGCAATCTAGGCGGTTCAGCAGTGGAATTTTCTAGGCTTTCATGTATGGATGGATGGTATAGTTTACTCAATCACAAATAACACGCTGATCAATATTCGCTTTTAACTATTTATTTTATAATAATATATTATCTTAAGGGGAAATATGACCTCAAATGGCTTAGCAAGATCCTCCGTTATGCCGAAAGTATTGCAGCATTAATTTTGAAATAAATATATGGTAAAGTTGAGGATTAATGTTAAGGTTTATGTTAGACGAAAACACGATTCCGTAAAATTTTCTCGATAGAAAAAAAATCCAAAGTTACCTCCAAACTGAACAATAAACCGCTGTTATTCATAAAATACTTTAAATAAGATCATGAAACTTTGCATACTAACTGAACTAACCATAAAGCAGTGCTTATGTTATTTACTTTTTTTAAAATATCATTATTTTCTCTGTAAAAGAAATTACCTAAACTATCGGCGCGTAAGCTTGGTTCCTGCGGAGCGACAGGAACCAAGCTTACGCGCCGATAGTTTAGGTAATTTCTTTTACTTTCAATACTTTCGGCATAACGGAGGATCTTGCTAAGCCATTTGAGGTTATATTTCCCCTTAATATATATAAATTACGTGTCACGTTGTTTGTCCGCGATGGACACTTAAACTGCTCGACCGATTTTAATCAAATTTGCACACCGTGTGCAGTTTGGTCCAACTTGAGAGATAAGATAGTTTTTTTGCCCATGAGTGACCCACAATTTTTTTTTGCGAATTTAAGGAGTTTTAATAGGACATGACAAAGGGTCGTCGAAAAGGGCAGAACAACGTCTGACTGGCAAGCTAGTAAATACAAATATTGTTTTATTAATAGCAAATTTTTACATTTAATGTTTGAGGGTTCTTCAAGTATAAGCCTCATCAGCTAACGCCGTCCTTGTAACTTGTAAGTAAAGTGGTTCAAAAAATACTGAATACACTTGGGCAATAAATTTAAAAAACTTTTACCTTGCGGTTGCTTTTTTATTAAGTGTCTTTGCCATCATATCTATTTTCAGTTATATGTTAAGTAATTGGTCAGTAAATTCGCAATCTACGCATTTATAAGACTCTCAAAGCTTCAAACCACTGACCTATATATATACACATATATAGAGGTCAGTGCCTCAAACCAATAAAATAAGACTGAGCGCTGCGTACACATTTCGAGTGATACCGAATCCATGGTCAATTTTTTGACATTCACTCAGGCACACATCTTACTTTTTCTTTCTTTATCAGCCTTTAAAAGAATTGTGAAGCTGTAAATTTTCATACAAAAAGCGACAACGTTTTCCCTCCCGTAAACATAGTCTATTTTCATAACTTTTGGAAATGTAGATATAACGAAAAACTAGGCCCGTACGTTTTTTATTTTATGAAAATATTGCGTACGATATAAGTTATTAGCATCTCAATATCTATATTTTTGACTTAAAACTTTCTCAAGCGTTTTAATTTTATTAAAGTAAACTAAACTGAATTACTAAAAAAGAAAAACGTACAGACCTAAACTAAGGTATATTGAATCTAATGAGACCAAAATTGTCTCATTTCGTAAAGGTTTAGGGGGGTGAAAACGTTATCGCTCGAAATAATATTTTCAAAAGAAAATGTAGGCAAATACTTCCAACATTTGCAACTCTCCCTATCGCACGACGGCGATACGGAGCGAGCGATGTGAAACAGATGGCATTTTTGAAAATACCTAAACGCGCCGCATATCGGTACTTCACAATCCTCTGGGAGTTTTGGCGGGAACTTGGCCGTCGACGGATTGTTGCTCCTTGAAGTGGATTTTGATTTGTTGAAGTGATGCGATTTTGTGAATTAAGTGTACACGCGTAGTATAAACTATTAAAGAAAACGACGAAACAAGTGTTTCCATGTTGATATAAACCTCAAGTTATTTTGATCGCTTAGGTGCTTTAAGAACTTGAATGACTATCGTCATCAACTATTCACTGTGTTGAGCTGTCATCATCATGTCATCAGAATATTGTGAAGAAAAAATCTATAAAAATAAAGATCCCAAAAGAAATGATAGGCTCAGAAGGGCAGGAACCCAGAGCCATAAAGCCAGTTAAATATATAATAAACACAATCCTCTTAAAGTTTACATTTGCACTCAAAACCACGTTGTTGGTAGCAAATGATTTTAAATTAGCAGCATGGGTGCAGTTTTTTACAATAAATTGAGCATGGCCTTGGTTTGGTTTTTGTGGCATTGACACGTACGCAGCGCACCGTAATTCTTTCTTTGTTGGTTGGATAAAAAACTAAACAACACAAAAAATCTGGCACGTTGAAAATTTTATGAATGATGTACGTAAGTAACGGTTTATGTTATCTCTGTGATCACTTCCACTGATATAAAAACCTTAATAAACATGCGACCGTAGTGCTTACGAGCAGAATCGTAAAATCTTTGCTGCTTTTATTACGTTCACTGAATGATCTGTATAACGGTGCGACTAAGGTTTCTGTAAATCTTTGATGTGCACCTATTTTATGCCTTAGTGATTCCACGTGCGGAGAATCAACTATGGCGGATTTTGTGTGGTTTCTGTGGTGCAAATAAAATGTATCGACTTTATTTTCAACAGCGTAAGCTTTCCAGCTATGGATATTAAGATAACAAAGAATATTTTAATATTTTCTAAATAATGTTTATACGTGGTAGAGCCACGCTGCAGCTATTGTAGCACGAATAGGTTGGCTCGAGCGGGGTAGAGCCACGCTGCAGCTATTGTAGCACGAATAGGTTGGCTCGAGCGGGGTACAGCCACGCTGCAGCTATTGTAGCACAAATAGGTTGGCTCGAGTGGGGGTTGAGCCACGCTGCAGCTATTGTAGCACAAATAGGTTGGCTCGAGCGGGGTAGAGCCACGCTGCAGCTATTGTAGCACGAATAGGTTGGCTCGAGCGGGGTAGAGCAACGCTGCAGCTATTGTAGCACGAATAGGTTGGCTCGAGCGGGGTAGAGCCACGCTGCAGCTATTGTAGCACGAATAGGTAGGCTCGAGCGGGGTAGAGCCACGCTGCAGCTATTGTAGCACGAATAGGTTGGCTCGAGCGGGGTAGAGCCACGCTGCAGCTATTGTAGCACGAATAGGTTGGCTCGAGCGGGGTAGAGCCACGCTGCAGCTATTGTAGCACGAATAGGTTGGCTCGAGCGGGGTAGAGCCACGCTGCAGCTATTGTAGCACGAATAGGTTGGCTCGAGCGGGGTAGAGCCACGCTGCAGCTATTGTAGCACGAATAGGTTGGCTCGAGTGGGGTAGGGCCACGCTGCAGCTATTGTAGCACGAATAGGTTGGCTCGAGCGGGGTAGGGCCACGCGCACATTTAAATAATTTTTCTACGTGGTAGAGCCACGCTGCAGCTATTGTAGCACGAATAGGTTGGCTCCAGCGGGGTAGAGCCACGCTGCAGCTATTGTAGCACGAATGGGTTGGCTGGAGCAGAGTAGAGCCACGCTGCAGGTATTGTAGCACGAATGGGTTGGCTGGAGCGGAGTAGAGCCACGCTGCAGCTATTGTAGCGCGAATAGGTTGGCTCGAGCGGGGTAGAGCGCAGCTAGCACGGGCCACGCTGCAGCTATTGTAGCACGAATAGGTTGGCTCGAGCGGGGTAAGGCCACGCTGCAGCTATTGTAGCACGAATAGGTTGGCTCGAGCGGGTTAGGGCCACGCAATTTAAATAATGTTTATACGTGGTAGAGCCACGCTGCAGCTATTGTAGCACGAATAGGTTGGCTCGAGTGGGGTAGATCCACGCTGCAGCTATTGTAGCACGAATGGGTTGGCTCGAGCGGGGTAGAGCCACGTTGCAGCTATTGTAGCACGAATAGGTTTGCTCGAGCGGGGTAGAGCCACGCTGCAGCTATTGTAGCACGAATGGATTGGCTCGAGCGGGGTAGAGCCACGCTGCAGCTACTATAGCACGAATGGATTGGCTCGAGCGGGGTAGAGCCACGCTGCAGCTATTGTAGCACGAATAGGTTGGCTCGAGCGGGGTAGAACCACGCTGCAGCAATTGTAGCACGAATAGGTTGGCTCGAGCGGGGTAGAGCCACGCTGCAGCTATTGTAGCACGAATGGGTTGGCTCGAGCGGGGTAGAGCCACGCTGCAGCTATTGTAGCACGAATAGGTTGGCTCGAGCGGGGTAGAGCCACGCTGCAGCTATTGTAGCACGAATGGGTTGGCTCGAGCGGAGTAGAGCCACGCTGCAGCTATTGTAGCACGAATGGGTTGGCTCGAGCGGGGTAGAGCCACGCTGCAGCTATTGTAGCACGAATAGATTGGCTCGAGTGGGGTAGAGCCACGCTGCAGCTATTGTAGAACGAATGAGTTGGCTCGAGTGGGGTAGAGCCACGCTGCAGCTATTGTAGCACGAATAGGTTGGCTCGAGCGGGGTAGAGCCACGCTGCAGCTATTGTTGCACGAATGGATTTGCTCGAGCGGGGTAGAGCCAGGCTGCAGCTATTGTAGCACGAATGGATTTTCTCGAGCGGGGTAGAGCCACGCTGCAGCATCACAAGTTTCATGGGGTAGAGCCACGCTGCAGCTATTGTAGCACGAATCAGTTGGCTCGAGCGGGGTGGGGCCACGCAATTTGAGGTTGCTGTGCTTCATATGGTGAGTGTAGAGAACCGGAGATCCTTTCTACTGAAAACGAGACATTCTATCTTAGTCCTCTGAGCTGACAACGCATCTGAATTTTGGGTCTTAATCAAGGATAAATGTAGATATCTATGGGCTACAGCATCCACTTACCATCAGGTGGAATGTGTGCCCTTTTGTCACCCATATTCTATAAAAAATTAAAATGTATAATGATATAAATAATAAAATTACTGCGGTCCCGGAGGTTCACCTTACGAAATTTTTAGTAAGAAGTCACAAAAAATAGGAAGACTGTATATGGTCTATTCGAAAATAAGATTAAATAAAAAATATTTTTTTAAATATTTACTTTTTTAATATTTGGTCGAATAGTGCTTCCACTTTACTCTAGATTGCACCGATCCTTTAATATTTAATATAATATTAAAAGAAATAATTTTCAAAGCAGCAAACATTATACGCATTTAGCAAGCATTATTTTAA